>JASAUF010000358.1:0-600000 GCA_030180095.1 Magnolia changhungtana | reverse complement strand
AACTAAGAAACTCTTATATGGCTTTGTTCAGCTTTCTTTTTATCAAGGCATGCGGTTTTAATTCCCATGTAGACCCAAGGGATCCCACCTTAGATCTCTCAAGGCACAAAAATTGTTAAAAATATCATAGATTGGACCATTAAACGCCACCCAATCAAGGAAAAGGTGTTGTGAGCCAGTTGATCATCACAATGGGAGTGGCTCTGCCTAATCATAACGCCCCTTTACACTTAAAAAATGAGTTCATGATCTCATTTTATATCTTTAGTGATCTTTTCAAGATCTTGATGTATAATATATAATGATGTTATGTTATAGTGATTAGAGATAAGATTTCTTATATATAATTATTGTTAACTAAAATGAGATGAACTAATTTTTGCATCTACCTAATGGGGACCTAAGTGTTTTCTTGATTTCTTGCTTCCCTTTCTCTTGTTTTCCTCCTGTATTTTGTGAGAAGGTTGCTAATCTTCTTTTATGGAGTCTATTAGGCCAACTTAATGGTCAGATCATCAACTCTTCCATGGTAAAACAACCCTCTCATTAATCCTCTTTGTAATCTTAATTTTAATGGTTCAATAATTAAAAAAAAAAACCACCCAATTAGAATCTTGATCAAGAAGCAGCAGTGATGTCCACCACCAACGGCTAGGATCAAGAGGGCCTTATGGCCTTGTAAATTTTTGTACATCTTGTTTTTTATTTTTTTGTTTGGTCATTTTTTATCTGTAGTTTGACTTCTCTTATTTTGATTGGTTTGACTTGTCATATATCGATTGTATACATGCATTATATAATAAATTGGATGGTATAGTTGTCCATTGTTTAGTCTCTTATTTAAATAATTGCAGTTAAATTATAATTTGGGCCACCTTGTTATCCTAATAGGTTGGCCCACCATGTCTATCTATTTTAATGTGGGAAAGTAACACTAACTGGAAATATTGTTTGTGCAGGAAGTAGAGGCATTGCTGAAAAAGCTAGACTTCATTCCAGTATCTGTTTTCACAACAGATCTGCCCTACTTGGATTTCCTAGACCGTGTTCACAAGGCCGAACTGAAGCTCCGGTCCAAGGGTTTGTGGGAGGTCCCACACCCATGGCTCAATCTATTCGTTCCCAAGTCACGAATTGCCGATTTCGATGCAGGCGTCTTCAAGGGCATTTTGGGAAACAAAACCAGTGGGCCCATTCTCATCTATCCCATGAACAAAAACAAGTAAGCAGATGAGCTAATCTACTCGTGGGTGCTGATATATCTAATCCTGCGCACCATGCATGTTTCCAACTATTTTAAGAAAAAGACTAGGTGATAGATCAATACCTTTTTTTAAGTTGTGGTGTCTCGTGGATGTAGCATATCCTGGGAAAAAAGGACAGACTGGACGAAAAATCAGGAGATTATAATGGTTGGATAGGTATGGATTTTGGGTTATGCTCTGTCTACAATGAGAGATGAAAATCTGGACGGTCTGGATTGGATTAATTATATCGACACCACAACTTAAAACATGGTGATGGACAAATTCTTGTAGTGAACTGGGAGCAGATACACTTGAGGACCACCCGAAATTGTACTCCTAGGCAACCCTAAGGTAGGTCATGTCCCATTGAATGGTGAGCCAAAAACGACATGCGTAACGGTCCACATAGAATGGTGTGACCTGCGGTCTGCGGCAAATCAATGGTGTGGCCCACCGAAATCGTTCGAATCCTCTCGGAAGTGTACCCTGCCTCCCATGTGTACCACATATACATGCATCACGTTGGTGGGGTCCACTACCTTTTTCCAACTGCTGTGGAAGTAACATTTTGTCGGTGGTGATGGCAGGTGGGACGAAAGAAGCTCGGTTGTTACACCAGATGAGGACATATTCTATCTCGTGGGATTGCTCCGCTCAGCCTTAGATTCTGGAGAAGAGGCCCACTCCTTAGAACATCTGAGCCGTCAAAACAATCAGATCCTCAGTTACTGCAAGGAGGCTGGTATTGAAGTAAAACAGTACCTTCCACATTACAAGACCCAAGAGGAGTGGAAACAGCACTTTGGTGATGAGAAATGGAGTAGGTTTTTGAAGAGGAAGGTGGAGTTCGACCCCCGGCGTATTTTAGCACCTGGGCAGGGAATATTCCGGTCTTCGACGTTTCCTTCGTTTGCTTCGTTTTCATGATGAAGAGAGAACAGAGCACCAAAACGCGTATAGAAGTAAATGCAAGTTGTACAGTTAGAGAGAGAGAGAGAGAGAGAGAGAGAGAGAGAGAGAGAGAGAGAGAGAGAGAGAGAGAGAGAGAGAGAGAGAGAGAGAGAGAGAGATGAAAGAAGCTTTTTGGTTTCTTCTACTTTTTGTTGGGTGGTATGGGTTTTTGCAAGAAGCTGTGATTGGTGGGCCGGGCGTTGCTTTCTTTTGCATTTGGCTGAGAGAGAGAGAGAGAGAGAGAGAGAGAGAGAGAGAGAGAGAGAGAGAGAGAGAGAGAGAGAGAGAGAGAGAGAGAGAGAGAGAGAGATGGAGAGAGATGGGTGCACATGTGTCGTTGAAACAGTAAGGGAGGGAGCGCCCGTGATTCCGACCGAGTAACCATTGCACCAGATAGCTTGTCTCTTCTCTGGCCAAACAGCTTGTTCCAACCTGGATAGGGGCATTTCACTATTTTGCCCTTCATTTTCCATCGCTGCTGTCTCCAACCTGTAAATTACCATCCGTTTCCATCTGTAATTATTATTATTATTAATATTATTAATATCATTATTTTTCTGTTTTCAGGTTCAAAATATCAGAATATATCGGATTTTAATAGCTATGTTTCCCGATAAATTCAATTGGCAATGTGATGGGAGTGTTTGTATCTTTCAGTACATTCCGATCAAGGGTTCAAATGTAGCCCAAAACCGGTTAGTACTGCGGTTATGTGGATATGGATTGCTTCATGTCCTGTGCTTGCTAGGACAGGCTCGGTCCTAGCAACAGATATAGGCCACCATAGCTATCCGTTTTGCTAGTTTTTGCTAGATTATTTTAGGGCATGAGCTAAAAAGCAAGGCACATCCAAGACTCAAGTAGAATACACGGCACCAATTAAAACTTCCTCGTAGCTGAAAAGGCTTTGATGAAGCTTATATTTGTGTTTTCACATGTAAGCTTATGAAGCTTACATGTGATCCTATAAACATTACGGTGGGCCCTAAGAAGGTTTCGGCGGTGGGCATCATTATCTTATCACCATTTCTTCCTGTGATATGGTCCACTTTAGCTTTTGATCTGCCTCTTCCTTGACCTCATACTTTAAAATGTTCAGTCAAAATGGATAAACTGTGTGGATAAAATACATACTTTATGGTGGGCCCCACGAAGACCCTGCAAAAGACGTGTTGGCTGAAACAGGAATTCTTCGTATTTCAGTGGTTTCGATGGTGATGGATGCAGTGCAATGAAACTGAATTTACTAAATTCATTGTAAGCAATCCTTAATTACAATGCTCTCGTGGAATGATGTGTTCTTCCCATTGTAATTTTAGGCCATGTTTTGGATACATGTTTATCAAGAAAAAATAGAAAGGTAATCATTATTTTTGAGTATTATTGAAATATGAATTCCATTTTAGTAATCTTAAATGGCAAGTTGAAATCCTATGTTTGTAAGAGACTGGGTCATCTAGTTTATGGTGTCCAATGATTTAGATCATGGAAATTTCGTATATTTAAATTGTACCATCAATGCATTTATTATTATTATTATTTATTTTTTCATTTTCATTAATTTCTATGAAATAGGTGATATCAAAACATGCCTTAATTAAATTCAGTATTAAACCAAGGTTCATAACATTAAAATATGTTGTTGGAAATATGGGCCACTTATGGCATATGTCGGTCTATTTGACAATGCAATGATCGGTATGAATCAAATACACGACCATCAACACAGGGCCTATATGGGTGTGAAGCATAATAGATAACTCTCAGTAGAGTTATGTTGGGAGATGACGTATCTCCCAGTGACAGGATTGAGGAGTAATGGACTTGGAGGAGTCCAACGATGGGATGGATCTTCACATAGCCTCTTTATAAGGAGGTGCTCAACACTGTTACAAGCACAGTCTCTTCTCATTGGAGTGTGCCTAAACATAGGTATGATAGAGGCAGGAGACCGACATACACCGCCTCATCTAAGAATCTCTACAGACGGCGTAATGGCCGATCAAGGTATATATTCCAAATTGTTGAATCTCTTCGATCATGATGCTAGTAAAGATCACGGAATCTATTACAGTTATCGCAACATGTGGTATCAGAGCAAACTATGCATTAACCTTGGGGTTTCATCAAGCCTTTGAGATTGCATCCTTTCCCATCACCTAACATGGATTTTGAATTCATTTGAGGTTTCAGGTTGGCCCAATCTAGACACATTCAAAAACATGTTTTAAGAGTTCGATGTACGCTAAACACAGTCTGACCGTCACTTGATGAGTATTCCATCCTAGGGTTTTAGGAGGACAATCATGATCGATAACCCTTTCTTGTCAAGATCACCATTGTAGGGTTGATCTTGGGAACTGATTGAAAGACCATCTATCTGCCCTAACTACAACTTTGGCAACCAATTGATGGCAGCATCCAACATTGCGACAGCCATGGACGTTAACCTAAAACCCACCTTCTATCCATGGAATTCGACAACTTTCACTCAATGGGGGGGGGGGGGGCAGGGGAAACCATCGCTGGTCATGAAACCATCGCTGGTCATGAAAGAGTGAAAGTGGGGTTTTAAAACCCAAATAAAGTATAAATTCTGGTCCTATAGCTATAGGGTTATGGATGGATCCAAAAAACCTTCTCCGGGAGTCGTGTCCGTTGCGATTATTATAACATATGTTTCTCCCTAAAATAATTTTCGCGAAAATTTTTAGATCTAGCTACTTAAACCTGTGACTCTTCATCTCAAACAAGTACTTTTAAAATTTTAACCATCTATAATTTTCTATCTCAAATCCACGTGCCTAAGAACCTCTATTTTTTAGAGTTTGTCTTGGATGATCCATTAGTCACCTTGATATAATAAGGTCAATTTTAACCATTGATCTTGATGACCATGGATTTTATTGGACAATGTAATATGCTTTGATTTATATCTATGATACGAGTTGTGTGAGGAGTACTCCTTTAGTCTTGAGGAACATTACATTGGACACAACAATCATTGATCAAAGAGAGTTGTGTTTTATAGATTTCAAAACCATGTTAAGCCATGACTGGCATAGACTTAAGACATGTTTGTGGACATTATTCTTTGGCATTTATGGTCCTCTTGTTTATGATATTGACTTGAGTAGGAATGAAAGGTTTCTACCATTAGTAGCCGATATGAGGTCAATTATGCCTTTACCCTTACCTTACACAGGAGTGTAAGTATGCCATGAATGTATGATCCCAATATTAAACCTTTGGATACTTGAACTGGAAGATTGAAATTCAATTCATATAATCTGGGAGCCCATTAGCATGAACTATGATCATGTGATCAATGACTTAACGGTCTACGAAAGATGATCAATCCTTAGACTTAGGAGGATATAAGGGTTATGTCTATCTTAAATGAGTAGCTTCAGCTCACTTTACAAGGTTTCATAGAGATTGAGGAAAGTGGGTGATATTGGGTATGTCTATTAGGGTTCATCGATTCTTGCAACGACCAATATGACATCCATTGAATTTACTTAATGACTTATTATAGGCTAAATCTAATTAGATCAGGGGCTCATCAAATAGTTTTATCTCAAGATTGTACAATTAAAAAGTTCCAGTCAACTTTATAAAGGTTTTTGTTTTGTTTTTTATTATTATTATTATTATTATTGTTAAAGTGTTGTTTTAACTATTAAAATTTATTTGATCACACTTGATGTGACTTGATGGCCCAAATATAATGGTTTGCTATTTTATCAACATGGGATCTGCATCTATGGTGGATAGCTTAGACAGTGGAATTATTATATCATGAGCATGTGCATGTACAATATACATTAAAGGGCTTCTTTCATAATATGGTATATTAAAGTTCATAGGGTAGTGGAGCACCTTATCAGTATGTACTAATAAATATATCGTTATTTGTAGATCATATTGCAAAGAGGAGTTGGCATATATATATATATATATATATATATATATATATATATATATATATATATATATATATATATATATAGAGAGAGAGAGAGAGAGAGAGAGAGAGAGAGAGAGAGAGAGAGAGAGAGAGAGAGAGGACTTGGACGTCTTCCTTAGGTGTCACTTTGTAGGAGAGAGAGAGAGAGAGAGAGAGAGAGAGAGAGAGAGAGATCTCCCATCATCCCTTCTTCATCCTTTATTATCTCTTTCACACCTATATGAGTGTGTGGTCAACCTAGTGAAGGGTTCATGTCTTCCTTAGCCCCCCTATTAGAGTTGTAGACATTGGTCCTTCCATCTCCTTTCATCTACAATAGATTCATGAGATACCTCTTTGGTTAGAGGAATGACATTGACAACTTCATCATGAAAAATTGCTTAAACGATTTATCACCTTTAAATAAAATATAAACTATTATTTTATATTTTGATGATCATTATGAAATCTCAAGTTCACTGCGGGGATCCCAATGAATCATTTGATTGAATGAGTAATAGAAAAATACCAAAATATTTATTGTTCTTTAAATCCTAAAAATCCAACAAGTGGTATTGGAGTGGTCCTGTCTTGTGGTAATTGTCAATTTCTATATATATATAAAATAAAAAATAAAATAAAAATAAAAATAAAAATTCAGCTATGTGTTGGTGTCTGTTTGAGACTAAGACCGTCTAGATGATAGTGTTCAAGACATAGATTGATTAAGAAAAAAATTGAGCACAATGGGCCCTTGGAGTGGGAGATTCAATTATCTTAATTTTATCATATTGCTAATGGTGTAAATTAAATGTTGGATTTTAAGGCATATGGGTTGATCTAGACTGTTTCTTATTGTGGTCATACCCTTCAAACTAATGTTATTTGACTTTGATTTATTAGCACGATACATTTGTCTTTTAGTTAATTCTTATAATTTTTTTTTTTTATGTGGCTTGGAGAGCTATATCCTCGAATGCTCTTAGGTTCTTAAGATTGATACAATGACTTAGTAGCAAAGGGAGAGCTGTACTTCATAGATCTCATTGCCTTGGCCATGACCATATAACTTTCAGAGCATATTTGTGATATGATTGAATGGTCATCTATCTCATATGAGGGAAATGACGTGGTGTTAATATGGATAATGTTTTCCCATTAGGTCCAACTTGGTATTGATTCACTTGATTCCCTATCCTATGTGAGTAAGTATGCCCTTGATGGTTCCTTGGATTGGGCTTTTAGTCACTTGCATTATCATGGATTGCTTACAAGCATCAAGACTAAGAGACCCATGCTTAAACTTAAATAAGCTTGTGGTTGTAGTGGATCCATCAAAATCTCCACAATATGAAGATGTGCATATGAAAAGGCCCTGATTAATTATGCTTTGCCTCTCCTGAGGAGGCTTTTGCATAGCTATTAAAAGTGGGTGTAGTTGGGTTTCTTCATCAGGGTTCTCAAAGTACGCATGGTCTAGCATGAGATTCATTTGGTCTTTTCAGGTAATGAATAATACATTAATAGGTGCTTAATCTTAAGATTTTGACGGTCTATCAAGTGTTTAAAAGGCTGACAACACCTCTAAGGTTTCAATTGGTTAATTGAAGCTTTTCAACCTTTATCTTCTCGTTTAATCATTGATTTGTTTTATATTATGCTTGACCTAAACCTAATAGTTGAGATTTGACATGATCCATGCCCTGGGTGGTAGGAGAATTGCCCAAGGATGGTGACCATTAATAGTAGATAGATTTAGATAATTGGGTTAGATAGATTAGGCGGATAAATAGTTATTATTCACAGTAGGGTACATATATGTTCCATAGGCTGGTGGCACAACAAATGTGATGTGTCTTCGAACTCATAACCCAATACATAATAAGGCCAAAGGTCCTATACAGCTAGTGAACAATATGAAGAAATTTGGAGGGTAAACTCCACATGAACAACAATAATAGTACTACCCGAACTTATTTTAGTAACTTGGGATCATAATGAATTATCATGAAATTGCCATAGGCTGTTGTGACGAAAATGCACAAAATTACAAATGGGTGGTAATAATATTGTTGCCATAGTTACTTTGGTAGACCAAAGCCACAGAGGATCATCTAGGAACCTTTGGAGGTTGAAGTGTTCAAATATGAAAATTTACGAAAGGACGACAATAATATTGCCGCCCATATCTATACATATCCAAAAATATCTCAAGAACTCTCCCAAGATCTCTTGGACAACTGTCAAGAGAGATACTTTAAATAGATAGTGATAATATTTCTTCCCAAGTGTAAAATGGATAATTTCTCCCTTCAGGGGTTGAAATTACTAATTTTATCGCTTATCAAGTCAATCCCATGATGCCATATGGCTCTCAGCCAAACATGTCTCTACACATGTCATGTTTATTTGTCAAGTTCTAAAAAAATAGATTAAAATGGGAATAACCTCTATAAATAGAAGCTCACTCTTATTATTATTATTTTTAAAGAAGAAGATATACTTGCACACATAGAGACTTGGAGAAAAGTGAGGGTGAGAGTGAGAGTGTGTCCCATCCATCCAAGCTATTCTACCCCTCCTATACAATTTTTCTATTCACCCAATAGTCTAAGATTGATGGAGTAAAGTTGAGATTCGATGTAATACTCGTATCTTAGTCCGTACTATTCTGACAACTTCCGCGATCCTTCCCGGCGAATTCCGACAACCTGCGACCGATAATCGACGTTTGTGTGCGACCCTAAGTCGTATCCCGTAGATTTGAGTCGGCTTAATCCGAGACTTGTGGTATTGCGACCGCACCGTCGCCACGGTTCTAACACCGCGTCTTACGCACTGATCCGATACCCTAACAGGGAGATGTGGGCCGACATTTATTTCGAAGAAAACACCGCACATTTGTAATCCCAAGAGAATCTCTACAACATGTCCCATCAATCAATCACTCAAATCAATCAATCAATCAATGCTTTCTTTCCCCACAAGTTAAGCAAACACCAAGTCAACTCTCTCTCACCCTCTCTCTTACACACCCATACATGTCAAGTACACCATCACCTCACCCATCACTCACATCTATCACTCTCTCTCATTACAACTCTCTCTCTCTCTCTCTCATTTCTCAAACACAAAAATCTCAAGCAAAGAGGAGTGCACGTCCATGCATTCCAAGAGAGAAAAAGAGTGAGTTGTGTGGCCCACTTCCTCTCCCAAAATCTTTCATCCTAGCCATTCATTTCTCATCTTCCACCATCAAAGTGAGACATAAGGAGATCGGCTTTCCATCGGATTAAGAAGATCGAACAGTGGGTGCTTCTATAGGCTAGATTTTCATGTATTTATGATGGGCCAAGTGAGGCCTACCAATTGATGGTATAGATTTCACTTTGGACCCTAGGTGTGGCCGATGGCCCACCTTGATTCTCATGATCATTCCATGATGGGGCCATTCTCCATGGACCCCATCATGATGTTTATTTTCCCTTGCATGAAGAGAGGTCATCTAAACCGTCCATTTTGGATCGAGAAGGAATCTCCACCGTTGATCTTTAATTTGGTGAGCCCATATTTATTGGGACCCACTTGATGTATGATTGAATGCACGGGAGGGCTCATAGTGGAGGAGCCCTCCATCACACGTGTCCCTCTCTTTTTCTCTCCCTCTCTCTTTCATTTTCTATTTGCCTTGTGGCCCACCCAGATGGACCCCACCATGAAGCATATATTTTATCCAAGCCATCTGTAGGTGGGGCCCACTTCACATATGTGTTGTATCCACACCATCCATCATTTGGTAGCCCACCTTACATATATGTGAATTGTAAAAAAAAAAAAGAAATTTCTTTTGGTTTTGGGGTAGATCGCTCCCACAGGCCCCACCTTGATGTATGTTTTTAATCCAAGCCGTCCTTTTCATTCCCTAGATCATTTTAGGCGTTGAGCCGAAAAATGAAGTTGATCCGAATTTCTGGTGGGCCATAGCATAGCAAATTGTGATTTTTACCATTGAAAAATTACCTGATGATTTTATACGCCAAAACGCCTCGAATATTGGGCTTGTTTGGCTTATTTTGAGCCATGGAAGCCAATGGACGGGGTGAATTCCCCTGATGCGGGCCCTACCACAGAAAAACCTCAGGAAAACCAATTTTTCAAAAAAAAAAAAAGGTAGCAGCATCTGCTGCCACTTACAGAGTAGCAAGCGCTGCTATGCCATGGGCGGGCAGACAGGGACCACGGTCCCATGTGTGGGCCACACCGTGCATTGGTGGGCCCCTTAGGCCAGTGGGGCCCCCACCAAAAATCAGCAGTATACACAGCTCAGGTGGCCCACATAATAGGAAACAACGTGATTGAACGTTTGTCATTGAAACCCTTTTCTAGGTCACAGAAGTTTTGGATCACCATGAAATTTGTTTTTCCTATGCATCCAAGTCTGCGTGACCTTACGAACGGATTGGATGGAAAGTAAACATTATGGTGGGACCCACTGATGCATGTATTGTAACCCACACCGTCCTTGGGTGGGACGACTGGTGTACCTCACTATCCTACTGGAGTGGCGTCACTAAGCTCTGTGCCCTCCTCCCCTGTATCATCCACGCTGTCCATCTATGGACCCCACCATGATGCATGTTCTGCATCCAAACCGTCCATCCATTTGTAAAGCTCATTTCATGGCATGAGCTAAAGAATGAGTCAGATCCATAGTTCATATGGACCCCCACCATGATGCATGTGTTGAATCTAATCTGTCCAACCATTTTGAAAGCTTGTTTTAGGGCTTGAGGTTGAAAATGAGACAGATCTAGGATTAGGTGGACCATACTATAAAAAACAGTGGGCTTGAACCTCCACCATTAAAATCCCTTTCAGGTCAGTGTGACCTCATGATCAGATTGGATGGAAAATAAATGTTATCATGGGCCTTGGAAATTTTAATGGTGGAAATCATCATCACTGCCTATTTTTGGGTGTAACCCATTTGATATACATATGGCCCATGTGATTAGGCCCATTTTAATGTATTATAAGGCCCATGGGTTATGGCTCATTATAATGTACATAAGGCCCATTGGTGCGGCCCATTGATGTGGCCCACTTGATGAATATAAGGCCCATGTGATATGGCCCATTTGATGTATTTAAAGCCCAAGGGGGTGTACCTAAGGTCCATTGCAATGTGTGATTCCACAATGGTTTATGTAATGATATTTATGGCAGGCAGTGCCTAGGGAACAATGTTGGTTTGACGTCCACATTATAAGTACAATGTTGGTTAAATGCCTGCATTATAACTCTCTTTAGGGCCCATTGATAGGCCCATACTTGTGATAATTCATCATTTTATAACATACTTATTATAATTACATGATTCATACCCATTCGCTTCATATGTATGCTTGATATGAGTAGTGACTGATTATAGCATATGTCATTGGGCAGATTACTTATGGGACTCACTGATACGAGTTACCTACATGAGCGCATGGTACACGTAGGATTGTTGCATGACTGGACAGTGTGATTCATACATATCGCATTTGTGTGTCATGATCATTGTACACCCTAGAGACATCAGGGCCATAGCTCCACAGGCACATCATGGATGACTGTATCGGATACCGAAAATACTTGGTTCTAACATTGTGGGCACTTAGGATGTCCTTGGATGAGAGTCTCAGAACCTTTTTGGTACAAGGAGCTGCTCCAACGTCTAGACCGAGTGGATACACGAGTGCCCAAGTGCCGAATACTAGTAGGCCGTGTCTCCCACTATGTCGTGGTCAGTTGGAAGGGGGTGTGGCCTTATCCGCCCTAGTGAGGGGGCTATAAGCTAGGCTGGGTTTGACCAGCTCGCAAATAAGTCCGCTATCGATGAGCTGGGTAGGTATTGGCAGACTCCTGGTCAGATGAATAGTGAGGTCTATTTCACTTGCTTGGCTGTGCAGCTAGGGAGGAGGCAATCATTATAAAGTGTATTAGACCCCGGTGATATCTAGAGAGGAACTATACTGATATGTGTACTTGATGAGGACTGGCATGCTTGCTTTGCATCTCGCATATGACGTTTGGCTACATAGGTCTCGCAACGCATGGCCTTGGTAGGGCCGGTAGCATTCATGCCTTGCATCACATAGCTTTGGTACAACTGATAACATTCATGGACTTACCGCATATTTCTGCATTACTCTGATATTATACACTTGACGCTTACCTTGCGCACACACTTACACCACCCTCTATGCTTTTGTAAGTTTATGCATGATCGTTACGTGTAGGTGGCATTGGACTGCAGCAGCGCTGAGGCAGGAGCGCATATCAGTTTATTTTGGAGCTTTTTGATCACCCTGTATTTTCCTTTCCGTATTGTACTTAAAGCTTTTGATATTAGTGGATATGTGGTGATGTTATTTTGTGACTTGGTTATACTCCATTACAAATATATATATATATATATATATATATATATATATATATATATATATATATTGAAAATCCTCCTTGTAGGGTCCCAGGATCGAAATCTGACAAATGGGTGCCGAAAGTGAAGAATGGGGCACTAGGGAAGCTGTCGGCGTCGGATTCGACGATCGAAAATTTTGTGAGCCCGGTTTCCGAGTTTGGGGCGTGACATTCGAGATCTATAATAATCCTTTAGGACTTTTCCAACATCTACATGTGCATGTGGACAAGTAGCCATCCGACTGTCCATTTTATTTTTTGTCTCTATATTTGCACATCTCTTCTCTTACAAATCTTCGTGTTCTTGTAGTTTAAGTAATTCTTAATAATTTACTCTATACCTTACTGAACTTTCAGATCCTGGTGTATTAGAAGTCAAGTGCTGCTTGAACATCCTTATTTCCTTATTTACTTATTAGCGTATTATATTTATCTTTCTGCCATTTATAATGACTATCTCCTCAAATCTAATCTAGATGAGACATTATGATCTCCTTGTGTTGATTTGGGTTGAATAGTGATTTATTAGTGGGTTTCTAACATTGTCCGCAACAAGTGTTAGCATAAGACCATTCAACATGAAGTTGCAGTTTTCAGTTTCAATAAGTTTATTACTTGTAATGTTTTTCTATTTTTAGTTATTATATTATTTTTTAAAATTTTATAATATTTTAACATCAAGTCTACTTTATCCACACCAAATTTCATTATAATTTGAGTTCTACAAAAGTTCTAAAACTTTTAGAAGTACCAGCTATCTGAAACCAACAATTTTCGGTATAGTTTCTAAAGCATCCTAAATTTAACCTTCTTTGAGTTTTTATTTTTGTTTATTTTTATTTTTTTATATAAAATTATACTCATCAAGCTTTAATTTGACTTTTGAATCACCTCAATCGGAGTTGTAGAAAAATATATATGAACTTTTGAAATCAGTACATTGAAACTGCCAAAATTCGAATATGTAGAATACTGTTAAACAGGGTTATTCTGTTCAACCGAGTCCCACTTGATGCAACCGAACCCTGTTGTACAGATTTGCTCATTTTCTCAATGTTTACTTGGTGCAACTGATTTTCACTAAGTTCAATCGAACCTTGCTATTCATGTTCTTCAAATTTCATTTGGTCAAGAGGATTTAGTGGATACAATGTCACTCATTTTAGTCCCAAACACTTACGAATACAGACATGGATATGCACAAGTTGATAAATCAAAGGTAACACCTAAGGATGTCCAACTCCCAAGTTGAGAAAAAATACGGGACATTATAGTGTCCCCCATGACATCTAGTAGATTCTGATCCACTCCTCCACCAATGAGATGTAAGAGAGAGAGAGGGAGAGAGAGGGAGAGGGAGAGAGAGAGAGAGAGAGAGAGAGAGAGAGAGATTTTCTAGCCTAGCCTAGCTAGAATCTAAGTCTTCTGAGCCACCAAAATTCAAATCTATGTCATTCCATCTAGCCTTGCGATACTACCATTCATCCAACCGTTTAAGCTTCAATCAGTTTCATCAAAGCAGATTATTAGCATTGTGCAATACTCATTCCCTTCTTAACCCTCTTGCTCCTCATATACATTATCATTACATTGCATTTCAACATTTTCTCGCATCTAAGCAGCGGGCATATGCTTTGAGGCTTGCCGATATAATCAGAGCAAGTTCACTAGAAACCGTAGTCAGTTAGCTGGCGTTTTGTCATATACATTACATTCCATCATTTTCTCGTATTTGATTGGTGGGTGTATACTTTGTGGCTTGCCGATATAATCGGAGCAAGTCCATCAAAAACCTTAGCAAGTTAGCCGTCATTTTATCATAAACATCCATATATCATCAAATATCTTATACATCAAATTTCTATATACTTTACACCCTACACTAGATCATTTCGAACATATGCTTTGCGGCTTGCTGATATAATCGGATCCTGCCCATCAGAAATTCAGATAAATCAATCATCATTATCATTGCATTATATCACATCCCCTACACCTAAGAACTAATCATAATCCTCATAAATTAGTCAGATCTTGTGAAATAAAGACTGTACATCTGTATAGGCAGAGTGGGTACCTAACACCTTCCCTCTTTATAATTGCGATCCCTTACTTGGGATATCTAGAACATAAACTTACAAGTCATCTTAAGGTTAAGGATCTTCGAGTCTCAATTCTAAGTGTTTTTAAAGGGTCTAACTAACTGTAGGATTGTAATAATTGGTTAGTGGGGACTGTGGTTAAATATAATATCCTTTTACCCTCAAATGAAAGCCCTCGAGCAAGGCAATTAGTGGAAAAAAGAGTTGATCTCCTATCCCCTAAGAAATTTGCCCTCCAGCATCCACAAACTCCTGAATGTATGAGAGTTCGTAGTTCATCTTTGAGTTGCTAAAGTTCTAGGGAAGGCAATGGAGATTCGGCTACAACAATATAACTGTTGAGAGCTTAGCTAAGAGAATATGTTGTAGTCATCTCTGTTTGCACATGCATTGGAGCATAAGTTGGTTTCAAAGGAGTGATGACTCGGGATATAGTGAAGGTAGTAGAGTTAGTCACAAGAACCTCATTAGCTATTTCATGGTCAGAAGGTTGTTCTGATAGATTAATTGGCCGAGTTGGTTCTTCTTATTCATCCAAGACTAGTATGTGTCTAGAAGAAAGTTCCTTAGTAGGACTTGATAATGGTACAAGATGACTGGCCGATGCGAGAGTAGAATGAAGGGATTTGCCTTGTTGAATATCTTGTGGTGTGAGTTGTTCACTTCCCAAGTATAGGGTTGTGATGTAGTAATAAACTTGGTAAGATCGAGGTCGAATCTACAGGGACTGAAACCTGTACATAATCTGAAACTAAGTAGAATTAGAACTAGACTAAGATGAAATCTAAATCGACTGTAATTTAAGGAATAATGATGAAATAATTATCTAAAACTTAAAGAATTTAGGGAAGGGAAACTAGGGATTCAAAGGATCCACTTGTAAAGATCAGGAAGATCTACGCTTGATTCACGAACTCAACTGGACTTCGAGTCCCATCTTCATCCAGTTGGAAGATATATCATTAAAACACAATTTGAACTTTCTTTGATCTAGTTTTTACAAGATAAGATGGATGTAAATTAGAATGGATTCCATCACCAAACCATACCCATGAGACAAGATAAACAACAGAATTAAACCAATCCACAACCAATCTGAGAGATGTATGAATGTTAAGAAGGATTCCATCAACCATGCCTAGGAGATGATGGTGAACAACAGGGTTCCCAATTTTATAAACCCTATAATACTAAGAACACGCTCAAAGCTATCACAGAACTATTGTAATTTCAGTTACAATAAACCATTAAAAACTGAAAGCATTCCATATAATGAAACTAGAATCAAACAAAAGTTCAGTCTAAACAAAAGGCACAAGCAACAAGTCTCTCATCACGCTACAAGCTTCACCTCTTAGCCCTAGCTAAGAGGTTTAGCCTGACCTAAACATGATTAGGCTAATCTCTAAAAGAAAACATAAAAAAAAAGTAAGGGAAAGACAAAATCTGCTAAGCCAACTGCTCCACGCCCAGGTCTCCACCCCAGCTATTCCCTTTCTCTCTCACTTCTCCTCTCTTTCTTTTATAGTGGTAGGAAGGTCGGTCGAATGCCAATTTAGAAACTGCCTGTGAAGGCTTTTTACGCAGCCAAGACAGCTCTCTGTTTTGGGCAGTGATTTCTGGAAGTTTCTTGCGTCAAGATTGGAATCGACGCAGTTAATGGTGCGATCCTCCAACTTGACTTCTTGGTTGGATTCAGAATCGCTTAGGAGGTAGTTTGGACAATCCTGATCGTGCCAATGAATGCAATTATGATCACTGAATGGCTTAGATTGATGGTTTCCTCAAGAAACGATCTCCCTTGCACCCGTTGTTGCACGTGCCACATGCTGCGTGAACCTTGGGAATTCCCAGGTTTTATTTCCTGGGGTGTATTACACCTGATGGACGGTCTAGATTCTTGTCCCAAAGACTGCAGTGTGGTCCATCTCGATCATCTGCAGATCTGTTTGCGAACAGAGCCTGCAGACTGATGCGCTGGTTCTTGATGGGGCCACTTCAGCTGACGTTTGAGAGATCTACGCTGTCCACCGGATTCAGCTTGAAAAATCCATCGATAATGGATGGTTCTTAACTGCTTTCGGTGTGACCCACAAACTCTTTCATTCCACCATCCATCTTGCGTTTAATGGCTAGGATCTTGCAATCACTTGCATGGTGTCAAAAGGCAACCATGTTTAGGGTTGTCCCTACCCTAGGGACTCATGGACGGTCTAGATTACATATTTGGATGATCGGTGGGCCCCACTACTCAAACATAGATGGGTAGGCACGTCCGCTGGACGTTTCACGCACGAGGACGTGAAGGAGGTCGGGTCAAGGTAGTCAAAGCTACCTTGACATTGTGTTGTGGCGCGGGCGTGTACTCCATGTACACGCGCTGTGCATGTGGGGTCCACTATGATGTACATGTAAGATCCTCTCCGTCTATTTGTTGTAGCACCCCATTTAATAGATTGAGACCAAAATTGAAGTATATCCAGATATTAGGTGGGCCCCAATTCACTGTTTTATGGGCTGATCTGTCCGTTGGGATACTTTTACCAAGATCCAATGGCTGATTTTTGACGTGTACAGTTAATTTATGGTTTTTAGGCTATATATGAAGTTTCGAGCCGAATGGATGGTGAGAACCTTGTGATCTTGCATTTTGTATGTCTTTTAGGCCACTCAAGCTTCAGTTTCTCGATTTTCTCAGATATCTGGCATGTAAATTCATAAATCTTGGTCCCCTGGGGTCTGTCCCTTGCCTTTGGTGTCATCAGAGCGTTAAATCCATGCTTTAAGCATCCTGTTTCAGTCCGAGCTTGTAAATACACCTTGCATCACAAACACAATTAAATTGAGCTGTTAAACAGTACCATGTTCATAAATCTAGGCAATAACCGGGGTATAATATGCAATATTTGACCCTCAACATGAGTACAAGTGGTTCATCACTATCTAGATTAAGCATAGTCGATAGAGCTTCGGAATGAGGTGAAACTTGGGAAGGCTCCAATGACCGGATGCTTTTTAGGTCTCTAGAAATGTCTTCCTAATGTCGAGGTATATCGTTGACGATTGTTTCAGAATCTGAACCACTAGTTTCCATCGTAGGAATTGCATAATTCCTGAGGCAGTAGGGGTGATAACTTCTTCAGTTGGTTGAAGAGGAAGGATTGCTTCAGGAAGAGCTTGTCTTTTAGTAGCCATTAATTCTTTGGTCTCTGCACAAGTAGGAGATGTTAGAGAAAGTAGAAAGATCAAGATGATGAATACAAATGAAATACACACACACACACGCACACACACACACACACACACACACACACACACACACACACACACACTTAAGTCAGATCGAACAGCGAAGGTAGAATATCAGTTGATCATCGATTGAGTTTTGACAAAAAGAGGAAAATTGGGAGGATTGAGATGATACGTTTTGAGATAACGATAAAGAGGAAGGTTGGGATCAATTGACCTTTCCTTATCTTTCATTCATTTATTAAAAGCCTGATTGAAGCTGGCTTCTTTGTGCCTCTTATGTGCTTGCATCATTTCCCAGGAATATTTGGAAGGTGATAATCCCAACCATCCATATATATATATTTCAAAGGCATGAATAACCTTGGCTATAAGAAAAATACCTGATATTTTTCATGCAGTTGAGCCAATCCTAGTTGTAGTGGAGGAACTTATTGGCACAACTGTCATGGTAAAAATTGTAGAAGTAGTGGGAATGAGACCTAGAAGAGATCCAAGGTCTGAAATTATCTTCATGACCCGAGGAGCCGTAAGAATTGGAATAGGAGCAAGTTGAATTAGTTGTGCTAATTGAGAAGGGCTAGCTACAACAACTCTTTAGTGTTTTCATTAGGGAGATGTTGGATCAACTGCTCTTATTGTTGTTGAAGGAGAGATGGTCGGCGTTGTTGTTGTTCTTTGAGCCCATGTCATTTTTCGACTTAGAGATGCATTTGGTTTCGATGTGATCTTTCTAGTAGCTTTCTCGACCGATGACTTCTTTTTCTCAGCCTTAAATTCATCTTTTCAGTAATGATGAATTCGGTAGGCTCGCTTACTAATTTATTATAGTGATCATTGATGTGGTTGACTTTGAATGACTGGTAGCACAAGAGTATCTCTTATTGATTAGAAGTTGTTGAGGAGAGTTTGATAAATGTCGATCATTTCCACAATTAGGCGCTTATGAGGGGGTTGGTTAGAAGTTTCATGAGCGAATGAATAATGAATGCATTGAGCAAAATAGAATTGACAAGCAAGAAGGTTGGAACAATATTGTTTAACCCCTACCTTCGCATTGACACCAATTTCCACAATGCCACCATAGGAGAGGTCTCTATAAGTTAGGTAATTCTCTCAAGCTTTGTCTCGTTGCTCAATTTTTTTAGAATTGGTCAGCTTAGAGTCATCAACGAACCATGTTGGGCCGAGTTCTTTATTTTAGAATCGATAGAAAGAACAATTGGACATGCCGGAGCAAAGTGAGGAGAAAAGGTCCATATATTCTGTAAATGTGCAAATAATCAGGTGATAAAAGATATTGTATTGACCGAAGGAGGTATAAAAACCAGAGGAAGAAAGATTACAGGTGAAGTGGAAATATTCACAAAGTCACATTTGGAGTAGCCATATAGGTCATTCACTGTGGTAAAAACCTTTGGTTTTTGCTTCAAATATGCCGCGATACGAATGGCCATGCACGAACAGAGTGAGAGCTAGTCATCGTCCTTGAGCTAGCGCCTCAGCCAGATGAACATACTCTTTCATGATTTGTACAACGTTCACGTAGAGCAAATGACGATAGATCAACATCAATAGAACGCTATATATTCTTGATCACTAACTTTTACTCTTTTCTTATATTGATTGAACATGATGTTGGAATATGCTCTTTCATTTTTGTCTGGGACAAAGTAGTGATCGTCATCCCGAGCAAAATTAGGAAAGATCACTTCGCCAAAAGGAAGAAGATGAGTGAAAACATAAATATCCATAACTATTAGACTCATGAGATCATATCCAAAATGAAAGTATTAGTCGAGGAGTTCCAAAATGTTGAAGCAACTGTAAGAAGAGGAATATATGTTGTATATTTAAAAATAGAAAGCCTGATGTATTCATAAATTCTGGCTTGTCTCCATATATCACCATATTAATGGAGTATGCGATTGTACCAATTTGCCCATCCTTTCATTGGTTTCGGCCAAACTCGTGAAGCTTTGAAGGTAGTCATAGGATCTGAAACTTAGATTGAAGTAATAATTTCTCGCCTACACAATTGGGAAAAAATTGGTCCACTGATGAGATCTCTCGGTGAGTAACTTTAGGGTGAAAGGCCGATCCAAGCAAAATGAATGTTTTATTTTAGTCGATGAGAACATCGAAAATGATATTATTTATGATTGCGTAGGAAAGAGTGCCTAATTCTTTGATGAGATCTTCTTAATGAAAGATTGCATGTCCAGAAAATGAAGAAACAACCATTATAGCAGTGGTAGCAAGTTTGGGTGTCGAAGAGTTTAAGAAAAAGAAGAAACATGAGGAGCAAGAGTTGTAGAAAAATTAAAATTGATTTGAAATTGTGTATATATTGGTCAGGAGTATGTGCATTAATGAGATGATCATGACTTCTCATAGTATTTGATCGTTCGCTACATGTCACGATGACAACCTTGTTAAAGAGAAAAATCGTCACTCGTGTTGACACGTGGAAGGAAAGACGATCGATTGTTCTCTACGTGTCACGATGACCCTATGCTAAATAGAGTCAATGGGGAGTTGACACGTGGAAGGAAAGACGATCGATTTATTGCATTGAATAACGAACCACCATCGCTTTCACCTTTTTGCTTAAAAGCGAAGCGACGTGGGGGGCAAATTGTACCCTATTTTTTTACCGTTCCTAGAAGAGCCAATCAGGAAGGGACACATGTCATTGTACGAGGAGTATAAAACACGCATAAGATTTTCGAGGATATTTTGAGCACGTGTTATGAAATAACAATCGGCACTGATTGTGCGTTATGCATCATCTGTAGATGGAACGTGGCTGAGAAACCCAAAAGCAGGACGTGCTGGAGAGAAAAGCGGTGTTGAGGCAGTTACCGAGACAGGTGTCCAAGAAGAATCTGGAAAGCCGGAGTGATACCGAAACAATTGTCATATATAATCGATCGAACATGGGAAGAAACATCTAGATTGTTATCTCATGAAAGTATATAAATAACAGAGCAGTTCAATGAAGCAAAGTATCTCATACCAACCCAACAAATAAATTAAATTTATCTTTCAATTATCTTGACATAAGCTTTATGTTCCTTAGCATAATCTATCTTTTACATTCCTTAACGTAATCAGTAGCCTAATTCTATCTTAGGAGTAGCGGCAATCTGATCGCAGTAATCTTTGGTTATAATATGAGTCTGTGCTCATACGCAAGACAGTCTCTACTTAAATATAAGTAGTTCTCTCGTAAAGGTGTTTTGCAGTTACTCACATTTGTATCTGGAAGTCCTTTTGTATGGAAGGTAAGGAGCAGTTCATTTTAGGAGGATGAACCCTACTCTCAAATAATGGCCTGATTATTTTAGACAACATCTTATGAGTGACTGAATGGGTGACTGTTCTTCTCAAAACTCAGTCATATATGGTCAATTTTGACATATATGCATATCTTGGAGCCTGGGGTCAAATTTGTTTGATTGGAATCAAGCTGCATATTTAGTTTTGGTAAGCTCACGCACATAAGAGAGGATAATAACTGCACCAAACAAATGATTGCTACCATCACTATCTCTAATGAATTTAGAATAATAAAATGAAATTTTTTGGATGACTCATTAGTCAACTTTAAATCAAAGGTGAGGATCATCATTGAAGTGTAATTATGAGATAAGAGCTTATTTATTATAGTAAAGAGAAAAGTCAAGGCTCCGTGGTAGCCAGGGTGATGTACAGGCTTCATCCATGTGGTCCATCCATTTTTCCAAACCATTTTAAGATGAGAGCCCAAAAATGAAGCAGATCCAAGTCTCAAGTGGACCACACAGTGGGGATTGAATGATCACCATTCGAAACTTCTTGACAGACCTGATATTTGTGCGTTCCCTTCTTCCAGGTAAATATGACCTTATCAACAAGTTGGATGGTAAACAAACATCACGGTGACCCCAAGAAGGTTTCAACGGTGGGTATAATTATCCCCACTGTTTCCCGTGGTATTTTCCACTTGAACTTTGAATCTATCTCATTTTTTAGCTCATAACATAAAGTAATCTTAAAAAAATGGACGAACGGTGTAGATAAAAGACATACATCATGGTGGCCCACATAGTGCCTGCTTGGATAGATTATTGTGCAAACGGGGTAGGGACGCAATCCGCTTCCCATCGAACCATGGGCTAGATGCCAACAAACTGGTTATATGCTAATACCTATGTTAGGTTCGCGTGGGACAAGTAATACTTTGTACACTAAGGGCGTGTTTGGATCGCCGGATCCTGACGTATTGCGTGTTATGAGTAATAAATACATTATATGCCATTTGAATTGGATTTGAAATCCGCATCTGTACGTGGCACGCGAATACAGCGCGGAACCAGAACAGCGTGGACACGCAATTCGGATGTACATTACGAAGACATCGGGCAGTGTAGTGAAGTCATTGCACTGCACCGCCTCTTCCACCAGAGAACTCTTTCCATCAATACAGTGCTTCGCTGGTCCATCTCCTCTTCCTGCGCCATCCTTCTTGACGAAGGGGAGGACGTGAGGTCGAGCACCGTCTTCCTCAAGAGGATAACTATTCCGAATCCACGGAACTGCTCTAGACTCCTCACAGAGACTTCTCGAATCCATGAGAAAAGAGAGCAGAAAATAGAAATAAATTCTAAATAAATTCGAAATAGATTAATGAATAAGTGATTATTCTCTAATGCGTCTCCTTACACCATTAATAAAGAAAAAAAAACTAAAATTCGTAATTACCAAAAATAGCAAAATTCTAACTCTAATAAAAATCCTAATTCTAATATAACTCTTCTAAGGCCTATTTTCTAAAAATAAAAATTGTAAATAAACTTTCTCTAGAAGAGTCCTAGTATAACTAAAAGTTATTTCTAAAAGGAAAGAAAATCTAAAACTCTAAAAATATTAAAAATTTGGAATTACTAAAAATAGTAAAATTTTTCTAAAAATTCGTTTTTGAGCTGAAAGCGTGTGCTTTCTGACGAAACGAACAGATGGGACCCACCTTCTTGTGGGTCGGTTCACCTCGGATGGCCCATTTCAGTAAAGATTGATAGGTTGTGCGCCCCATAACGATATCCAGATCAAAAGTTATAGTTAATTTACGATCCATCTTCTTTTGGCCCAACCATGCTAGGAACGTATCTGTGACACGTTCTACATCAGACTCCTCCACTTGAAAAAAACTCGTCCTCGAATTACGCAAGAGACTTGGCACATGAGTCTGAGATAACTTCCGACGTCGATGTTCATTAGCTCTTTTTATGTACTTGGCATTAAGCTCTTGAGTTGACACAATACATGTACTCATGCTTTCCTTGACTTAACTAATATCGATTAGTTCCTTCACATCTGTCTTCAAGATCTCATATTTTTTCTGATAATATGGGCAATTAGGTGGACTTGCCCCTTAGACGGGATCAACGTGATTTTGTATATCTCGTATAGGAGGTAATTTATTAGAGAGTTCATCGAGCACAACCCTCTTGAACTCCTGCGATACTGGTTCCAAATCCTCTAAGATATTCACAGGCTCCACATATTTTTTCTTTTCAACTAATGGACATATATTTCCCGTTTCCTCATATTGTTTAACAAAGGCCTGTTCAGTGATGAGATATTGTCCCTCCACTTTAGAAGTCTTGGGTTGGTTCTTCATTCCTATAGAGGTCACATGTTCGTCACTGATGAATCCTGTGGTTTGTTGCAACTCCGTTTTGATGAAGTTGTTTCTCGCGGACCAATAATAGGATTTTTCTACATAACCTTTTACTGATCGACTATCTTGATAATAATATTGGTTTTGTTGGAATAATACCTGATCGTAATCTCGAGGGAGGAATCACATGCACAATAACTTCTTCATCCGCGACCACGTGCAGATTGGCGCCTTCATCTGTCTCATTCGCTCGAGTTAAAGTTGTTCCCACCAATCTGAAGCTCTGCCCGTCAACTTGTAGGCTACGAGTTTAACTTTCTTTTCTTCTACGATGTTCATGTAGTCGAAGAAACGTTCGACTTCAAGCAACCAATCGAGGAAGTCTTTGAAGTAGAGTTGACCATTAAAACTAGGAAGATCGACTTTCATTTTAAATTCTTGAATTATCCTTTGGTTCATTGATAGCATCGCCCTACGATCAGTATAATTACGAATTCCAGCAATTGCTGGTGGTGGATCACCACCATGAACACGGAGTTGCCTTAGGTTTTCCGCCAAGAGATCCGCTATGCGGTCGATGGAAGCCTGCAGCCCTTGCATGACTTGTCGATTCTCTCGTTGCGCTACTTCGAAAGTTGTCGCCGTTAAAGGTAAATTCCCTAGAGCATCGCCCATGGGATTGTTGCCCAACCCGTCATTAGAAGCCATCGATCCAAGGAGAAACCTCGCTCTGATACCAAATTGACGCAGGGGAGGACGTGAGGTCGAGCACCGTCTTCCTCAAGAGGATAACTATTCCGAATCCACATAACTTCTCTGGACTCCTCACAGAGACTTCTCAAATCCACGAGAAAAGAGAGCAGAAAATAGAAATAAATTCTAAATAAATTCGAAATAGATTAATGAATAAGTGATTATCCTCTAATGCGTCTCCTTACACCATTAATAAAGAAAAAAAAAACTAAAATTCGTAATTATAAAAAATAGCAAAATTCTAACTTTAATAAAAATCCTAATTCTAATAAAACTCTTCTAAGGCCTAGTTTTTAAAAATAAAAATTGCAAATAAACTTTCTCTAGAAGAGCCCTAGTATAACTAAAAGTTATTTCTGAAAGGAAAGAAAATCTAAAACTCTAAAAATATTAAAAATTCAGAATTACTAAAAATAGTAAAATTTTTCTAAAAATTCATTTTTGAGCTGAAAGCGCGTGCTTTCTGATGAAACGGACAGATGCGACCCACTTTGTGGGTCGGTTCACCTCGGATGGCCCGTTTCAGTAAAGATTGATAGGTTGTGTGCCCCATAACGATACCCGGATCAAAAGTTATGGTTAATTTACGATCCATCTTCTTTTGGCCCAACCATGCTAGGAACGTATCTGTGACACACACGTTCTACATCACTTCTTTTTCTCCATCATTTTCAACCCTCTTCTAAAAGGAATGGATGGGTTTACGGTTACCTCTTCGATGTAGACACAGTTGCTTGCTTCGTCTTCTTCGCATACGTTGAAGATGGGATGTCCTCATCTTAGGGCCATCATTCCATAAACATGATTTTTCTTACGCCCAAAATATCTTACCCTAAGGACAGATGTGAAAGAAGGTATGGGTTTCTCTTCTCACTATACATTCTATGACAACAGCTGATCCTTGTTCTAAATGGACTGTATCCATCCTTTCATTCATGGATACCGTTTCTCTCGTGTACCCTCTTTTACAGGAGGAGATGAGTACTTCCGTATACACCTCTCTCCTATACCCAACATAAACCGTGATAATCTGGAGGGTGGATTGAATCATTCTATATGTTAATCTATATAAGTTGATTGATGGTTTGGATGAAACCCATAAACCGTGATGGGGCCCACATAGATACAACCTGGTGATCGATGGTGTAATGAATGTATGTGGTGAAGACGAGGTCTATACCTCGTATTGTATGTGGTCTGCTTAACCGTCCATTTCAGATCGATCCTTCAACAAACAGTGAATATGCATATATTCACTGATTACATGTCCAAAGCCAGTCCTTCCCAAACAATTTGTTCGTAAACGAAAAGGGCAATCGATACAGTGTACATCTGCCGTTGTACATCTGTCGTATTTTATAACAATGCAATAAAGTCCTATACGCGAATCCAAACAAGCCATAATGACATTTATAAGAGATGTTCGCGTGTTGGACCTACAATAAATTGGACCGGAATAGTCTACTGTACCATGCCAATATCGGTCGGTTCCACATTGATATATATATATATATATATATATATATATATATATATATATATATATATATATATATATATATATATATATATATATAAAATCCACTCTGCCCATCAAGTGAGAGGCATTATTGGCACCGTACATTCAGAAGATAGGCCCATTGAAATCGCATATGGGCCGCACCAATCGAAACAATGTAAAATTACTACCAAAAGCATTAAGTTCACATGGTGTGACCCACCTGAGTTTTTTTATTAGGCTAATTTTTGTATCTTCTGTTTCCTTTGGTGAGTTACACCTGATTAACGGGTTTGATCAAATAAACACATCATGGTGGACCCACATACAAACCTATGGTTGTCATCCCATCCCATTGTTTCATGTGGTGTGGCTCATCTGAGTTGTGGATCTAACAGAATTTTGACTTTAGGCCTTATAACAGAGAAGATTGACCTAATAGATGAACTGGATTTTACATATAAAACAGGGAGGGACCAGAGACTTGCAATGGATTCCAGTCCTTATGAATGGGCCATTCACTGAAAATCACACTCGTCAGGTGAGTACTGTCAGTTGTATGTTGTCTTTTTGTAGGGTTTTATTAATTTTCCCTAAATACCCAACTCTAGTTCTCCAAAGTAGTTCAATCAGTGGCTATGATTATTCGCCAGGTATGATGTTTGGAATATACACCATCCTCGGTGGGCCCAGACAATATGCTATGTCTACGGCTACCCTTTCTATACACATGGCTGGCATGTGATGCTACCTTATAACTAATCCCCATCTACATTTATTATATGAGCCATGATGTAACAATGCATAGTATTACTATTATAACCGACCAAATGTGGGGCCCACCTGTTTGGCATAAGTTGCTTTGATTGCTTGTGGTCCAGCTATTTGAAGTTCTGATATATAATTTCGATTCTTTGTTGCAATACGCCCACAACGTTCAAAAGATATGCTTTATGCGTATGCATGGCTATTGATTTATCTTTGACGTGGCAAACACAAAAATTTCTATGGTAGTCCTCGTGAATCTAATGGCTATTAGTTTATCTAATTTGGTAGAAGTAAAAACATTTGTACTGCTATTAATGTTCCAACATGATATACGCGTGTTGAATATGTTTATTTTCCGCACTTATTTAGTTGGGGCTCACTAGAATCCAACATGGCTTTTAATCTAATTTAATTTTTTTTTACATGCGCGTACACACCACAACCCCAGTGGGTACATGAAC
Organism: Magnolia changhungtana; assembly: GCA_030180095.1. Lineage (NCBI taxonomy): Eukaryota > Viridiplantae > Streptophyta > Magnoliopsida > Magnoliales > Magnoliaceae > Magnolia > Magnolia changhungtana. The sequence goes on along the minus strand of JASAUF010000358.1, from coordinate 572,889 downwards.
CCATGACCTTGGTGTTAAAACTGTTGTCAGACTACCACTAAGACATAAGAACCCATCCAAGACAGCCAACTCTGCTGCAGAAGACAGAAGTTATACAATTGAGGCCCATCCAACAATCATACCATTTAAATTCACATGGTAATTAAGTTTCAATGATTTAGAAAACTCTACTCCTTAAGTTTTAATATTTATTTTTATTATTATTATTATTTTTTTTTTTCAGGAAAAGCTCTTCCCTGCTCTTTCTTTAAAATCTATATATATATATATATATATATATATTCCCTCAGGTGTAGAGTAAATGGGGTGGTAGTGTTTGTTTTGGATTTTAAGTTGCTTGTGTATGTTGTTGAGATCATATTTGAATGATTGTATCTTAAAAATAACGGTCTTGAGAGCCTATTGTATTATTTGATTTTATGATGGAACAGAGACCATTTCAAAGAAAAATATTTGAGTATACACCTCGTCTAGCAAAAAATTAGATTTATTGTTGCTCGTGGGATTGTGTGTGTGATCATTTGAACATTTGTGATGCCTCTTGTTGCTTTGATTTATTAATATTCAAATATTTTCTACACTATTGTTCTTAACATATGATACAACCACAAAAGTACTATTTTGATAGGATGCAAGGCCCACATGACAGCTTCCACATAGTGCATGGGTTAATTCCCATGTCTGATGACACATTTGTCAAAGACCTAGGCCATTCACTAGGTACCACATATTGGAACATGCCATATGCCGTCCTATGCTCATTAAATGAGCCAACCACATAAGTTGAATTTGGACTATAAGAGTTTTTTCTGACTGCCTATCACTCTCCTTTTGATCTGATTGGGTGAGAGGCTAACACAATTATAATTCCACAAAATATTCAGTGCGTACCCTACCTTACCTGATGAATGACTCAAATATCTAAAGCCATTTGCCATTGAACAAGCTCATATGTCAAAATTATGGACCTTCGTAAGGTGAAACTGTGAAAATGTTGTTGGATCCATACAAACCATCTTTAAATTTGAAATCCTATGGAATTGTTTGGATTTTAGAACTTACAAAGTTGAGTGGACGTAAAATCATTAACTTTATCGTGGGAGTTCAAAAGGAACTCTTTTAAGAATTTGAATTCCACTTAAATTCAAATCCTTCAAATTCCTTACTACCAAACAACCTAAATCCCCACATGTCCATCTTATTCACTGTCGACGTCATCAAGGAACCCTCAGATGGCTCTGTTCGTTGTCCTAAAATATGAATATTTCCAAATGAATGGTGTCGTTTACACCAATTCAATGTAGTAGGGTGCAATCAAAGAGGGCTTTGTTTTTTTTATTATTCTTCCCTTAGTATTAAATTGTTAATAAAAGCCCATTTGGCTTGTGATACAGCTCATACTGTCCAAATTGTAGCTTGTACTTTTTTGTGCATCGCGAACACAAAATTAGGTAGATCAGACAATCCTAAACTCTAATTGATTGATATTTATTTGTTAAATTTAGACCATTAACTACTCGTATTAGTGGCGCATATGTTAGACATGGAAGATTATGGTTAGTCTGGTTTCTCTAATTACAAGTTATGACTCATCTAGAGTTTGAGTCCCTACCTCAGTGGTAGATGCTAAGGAGTTTAAACACGAGGTCTTGGGTTCAATACCCATAGATGGTGAAATCCTACCATGGCGTGTGTGAGGGTGTGTGTCTGAGTGCGTGTGTAAAATAAAAAAAAAAAAAAAAAAAAAAAAGAGCTATGGCTCATCTATAGTAGACGCTGAGTATGGATGGTATTATTTTCATTTTATCCATTGACTTAGTGGGACCTGTTAGTTGTTTTTTTTTTTTCTATGCTGAAAAGCAATTTCATGTATGTTTACCAAACATGTTATTTTTTTTTTATTTAAAGAAGCAAGAATTGTTTATTGTGAATAAATTCTACACTTCAACCAGTCAATGCCAAACACGCCATAAGTTTATTTAAATTTAATCACTTAGACGGGGTTGGTGGGAGTTAACCTGACAACCTTAACATCTCCTGATTGTTGACACGTGGGGGAACACGATTCTACGTTGTGGGCCCCACATCTAGTGGAACATATGCAGTGGGCCCTGAATCCTCCATCAAAGTGAGTCTCCTGTACAGTTGAATCCGATTGGATGTGTATCTAGGACTCAAGTTAGATGAGTGCATCGGAAATCTTCTACGTTGAAAGATTTGAACCCTTTGATATGGTGGACCCATAAATAGATGGTTAGGGAGAAAACAGTAAAAGTTCTTCAATGGCGAAAAGGGTCTAATATTTTAGGATCTTTAGGCTAGCTAGTAGATAATCACGTGAACGGCTTGGATCCTTATCATGGGTCCTGAATATAGACAATCATTGAGAAAGAGAATGTTGGGAAACTGTACATTTGCTGATGAGCATGGCTTCGTAAGTCTGCATAGATATGATCTTCCAAATGATACGAATTTTTTCCTGTGGTGTGTGCACGGTGGGCCCAGCCATTCATCCGTTCACATGGGACGCGATTTGCCTGTGGGCCCCTCGCCACAGGAAGTTCCTGTGGTCAGAAGCTATGTGGGGCCCACAGAGATTTCCACGAAAGATCCACTCCGTCCATCATTTTACCAAGACCACAATAGTAAGCGTAACCAAAATTCAGACAGATCAAAAAATCAGGTGGACCACACCACAAGAAAAAGTTAGAATGGAAGCATCCATCATTGAAACCTTCCTGGAGCTGACCATGATGTTTAAATGGCATCCAAACCGTTCATAAGGTTATTACCACTAAGATTAAGATAAAATGTAAGTGCAAATATCATCCTGATACAAAGCTTCCGGGGCCCACAAGGTTTTTAATGGTAGACATTCAACCCCAGCTGTTTCATATTGTGTGGCCCGCCTAAGTTTTGGATCTTCCTGATTTCTAGGCTCTATTCTATTGTGTTCTTGCGAAACTGATGGAAGGAGTGGATTTGTCAGGGCCATCTTTGTGGGCCCACATAGCTTCCGACCACAGGAATGCATGTTTCGTCCGTTCACATAACTGCAGCATGCCACGTGTACCAGGAGATTTGAACCAGCCTCAATTTGATGAAATAAAGTAGACCACCAAAACTGGTCCTATATTATAAAATCAAAGGTGGGATTTCCTTTTACATTTTCATTTATTAATCTACGTGATGGATTGCAGTTCATACGCAATCCATCTCGAGATATGTTGAGAATGGTACATGGCGTGTGCTGGACCCTTACGTTCCTTTTTCACCATTTAAAAAATAGTGGTGACTCTTCAAACGGAAACATGGCAATCTAGACCGTCCGAATCTCTGACCGTCTGCATACGTAGCATGACAAAAAAATTCACATAGAAGAGCGCTTTAACCAACTCAGTATTGTACTCTTGGACGAGGATTGGCTAGTGACATCTGCACGGAAAAGATCTGTGGACCCCACCATGATGTATGTCTTTTATCCAAGCCATCCATGCATTTTTCTAGCTCTTTCTAAGGCATGATCCCAAAAATTAGGCATATCCAAAGCTCACGTGGACCACACCACATGAAACAGTGGGGATTGAACGTCCACCATTCAAAAAATCTTGGGGGCCACAGAAGTATTGGGTCAAGCTGATATTTCTTTTTCCCATTCATCCACGGTTATGTGACTTTGTGAACAGATCGGATGGCAAATAAACATTGCAGTGGGTCCCCAAGAAGTTTTCAACGGTAGGCATTCAATCCTCACTGTTTCGTGTTGTGTGGTCCACTTACGCTTTATCATGCCCCAAAATGAGCTGGAAAAATGGATGGACGGCGTGGATAAAACACATACAGAGAGCTTTAACCTCCACTAGCTAGTTGGGTGGTGTAGGGGTCACAACTCACAACAATCCACTCACTGTACTTTTAGCCATCCAGTTCATGTTCATTAAACAAATTAAAGAAACTGCTTTAATAATGTTTGGGGGACATAAAATGGCATATCTGTGACTTGTGGTATTTTTTATTCCAGAAAATATTAAGGCCATTTGTGCGAGTAGATCAGATTGCTGAACGTGCCCACATGACATGTGTATGATATCCTGATCACTCATCATTAAGGCCCACCATGAACATGGCTTTGAGATATCGAGCAACTTTCAACACTCATGGTACACCTGTGGCTGTGGCTCACCATTTAACTTAACCAGTCTGATTTTTGGGTCAGGGCATGGTCATGGTAGGCCCCACCTAATGAACGGAATAGATCTAATACCGCGCATGCCACGTTCACACATGCTCCATGAAAAGCCCCCCTCTCCTGCGAAGAACCTAGGCAATATTTCTCATATTTTCTTGTGAGGCCCACAAGGTTAGGCCATGTATGGGGTTCTTAAAAGGTGGGGTGTCTAAAGCTCTACGTGAAACTCGAGTGGGACAGGTGAGGAAGGAGGCTGATATGGTGATGGTGGCCAACGAAGCAAGCATATTTCAATTCAGGTATGATGCAGTGATGTAAACAAGGGCTTGACTAGTAATACTCAAAAAAGAGCTTTATGGAGAAAAAGAAGGGATAGAGAAAGATAGCTTAGGTATGTGGCCAAAAACCCTAAAAAGATACCTAAGGCACACCTGGATTTTCTATCTTTTTTAGATGCCTCCAACATGTGGTGTGGCCCATGTGGAGGGAACACATGAACCTTTCTACCAACAAGGTTTAATTCCAAAAGGAAGTGTCTTTCATGGTAACTTTAAGGTGTCAACATGATGCTTATGTGCAATGCCATCCTGTAGAGAGTTCAAAAAGCTATATATGCTCTCTCTCTCTCTCTCTCTCTCTCTCTCTCTCTCTCTCTCTCTCTCTCTAAAGTAAGCGGTCTTCATTTAAGGTGTCAACATGATGCTTGGGTGCAATTTCATCCTAAAGGAGTTTGAAAAGCTATCTAGAGAGAGAGATCACAACGTTGTGATCTCTCTCTCTAGATTCCATCATTGCATGTAATCACAAGTTGTTGCTTAGTGGTTTGGCACTAAGTACTTAACCACTAACACGTTTTGGCGTATGAGTCAATCAACTTTGGTAATACCATCATTAACAATCAAATCATATTGTTTAAAGAGCATTCTGACAAATATCACTGAGATCATGAAAATCTTGCAATATTCTTGCTGAAATTTGATTTATTGAGACTGTGACGATATTGTGAGATTTTCAAAATTTTGCAGAGTTTTCAATTTCTCGTGACTTTATTGAGAAATTATTGCATTCTTAATATAAAAAAGAATAGAAGTGACAATAATTTATTTGAAAATTATTTATTAATTCACAATAAATATTTTTATCAATTTAATTTTAGTGAGATTTTCTTTATAATAGCGCGATAAAACGAACAAAATATGATACACCCGAGAAATAAACAGGCCGAGACAATTCGGAGAACGACATTCGGCACTATGTTAAGGAGGAAATTATATATGTTGCCAGCTTGCTGCTCACTGGACTCGGAACATGTGGGGCCCGCTGTTCGACGGTCCATACCGGGTAATGGGGGTGCCCCAAAAATCACCTGATGGGAACATGCTAACCTTTTTTCCTTTTTGCCTAATTTCTTTAAATGTTCACTGTGTGTTTAATTATATTATAAATAGCATATTAGTGTGAAAAATCAAGCGGCTAGGATCTTATGATCTGTGAACTTTTTGGAGCATTCCTCATCAACTGTGAGCCCAAAAGATCTATGGTGTGGAAGAATGAAGAGTGGGGCCACAGGTATGGAATCTTGCTTTTGCTACTGAGGTGGAACTTAGCTGTGAATGTGGACTGCTGCTCCCCCAAGTTAAAAAGCGCTCCCCTAACAAAAGAGACTTTGATGGAGACTGCATGGACTCATCAATTTGGGAAGACAGCATTGCACCAGGTCAACATGGAGGCCATGAGTTGTAATACTGAATGCCAATTGCACTCCAAAGTGCACGTGCAAATGATTCACATGTGTGTAAAACCACGCAAGTTCACTTGCGGTCATGTTAATTTCATGCATCTATATTGAAGAAACTGCAACGAGTCGGCCTACACAATTACACATAAGCATAGAATTCAAACAAATATTAGCCAAATTTTCCTGATTATTCGTTTTTTTATTTTTTATTTTCTTTTGTTGCATGGTATGTTGTTGGAGTTATGCTCTGGATAACCAATATTATTAGACCTTATTTTATTTGCATGATGCATTCATCTTTTGATCAGTTAATTCTTATGGAATATGTTTATATAAATTTGTGAGGTATATCCTCTAATGCTTTAAAGTTCTTGAAATTAAATACAACGGTTTGATAGCAAAGGAAGAGTACTTTTACTTCATGGATCTCATTGCCCACCATGGTCATACAGGGTTTTGAGCTGGCATACATTTAATGTGACTGAATAGTCATCTCATGTGAGGAGGTTGGCTTAGTGTTAAGATATACAGTCAACACCTATCGAGCCGACTAGGTATCAGTTCACCTCATTTCCTACCCTACATTAGTGTATAAGTGTGCGTTGAATGGTTCCTTGGATTGAACCTTTAGTCACTTACATTGGCATGATCACTTACAAGTGTCAAGTCCAGAAAAAAAAAAAAAACCATTATATCAACTTGAATAAGCTTGTAGTTGCATTAGTTTCATCAAAATCTCCATAACATGAGAATATGTGAATGGAGAAGTCTTAATTGATTTTGCTCTTATTGTCTTTATTGGACTTCTATATAGCCACTGAAAGTGGCTATAGCTAGGGTTTTTCATTATGGCTCTTGAAGTATGCATAGTCCAAAAGGGATATACTTGAACCTCCTCAGACATGAACATCACATGAATAGGTGGTTGATCTTGAGGTTTAAATGGTCCATTAAGAGTTTAAAAGGCAAGCTGGCATCTTTAAAGCTTTCAATTGATTAATCAAAGTTTTTTCAATAATTAACTATTATATTTAACTGTTGATTTATTTTAAATCATGTAATAGGCATCTAATCACTACCAAAAAAATGACCAAAGGTTACGGACTATAGAGGTTTACAGCTACAGATTTAGTCCGTAGCTAATTAGCTACGGATATAATCCGTAGCTAAAACTTACTTAATCTGTAGCTAAAACATACCTCCCAATAGGGCTTTATTAGAGAATGATGATGCTTAAGGGGCTCCATGGGGCCCATTGCCAAATATATTTTTTTATCTAATCGGTCTATAAATTTTGAAATATTATTTAAGTGCATGAGCCAAATAATTAGAAAGATCAAAAGTTTAGGTGGACCACACCATGAGAAAGAAGGAAAACATAAATTTATATCATTAATATGTGGTGTGGTCCACCTAAATCTTTGATATAACTCATTTTTTGGATTTATCCTAAAAACGAGCCGTTAAAATGAATGGACGGAGTGGATAATTAACATACACAATGGTGGGCCCCACAATTCGTAAAATAAATCTTTCCTAAAATCTCGTCCGCGCACCCCTCCCGCGCACCTCTCCCGCGCACCCCATTTCACAAAAGGAAATCCTCTCTCTCTCTCTCTCTCTCTCTCTCTCTCTCTCTCTCTCTCTCTCTCTCTCTCTCTCTCTCTCTCTCCGCCCGTGCGACTCCCCTCCCTCGCATTCTCTCTCTCTCTCTCTCTCTCTCTCTCTCTCTCTCTCTCTCTCTCTCTCCCTCGCACTCAGCCCTCTCTCGATCTCTCGCGCTGCCTCACCCTCTCTCTATCTCTCAGCCTCATTTCCCTCTCTCTGTTTCCCAACCTCTCTGTCTCTCTCGCTAGGGTTTTCAAAACCCCCTTTTGCTGCAAGAAGGAGAAGAACGGTTAGTCTCTCTCTCTCTCTCTCTCTCTCTCTCTCTCTCTGTGAACCATTTTTATGCATTCACCGCCGCACAAAGGACAGTGCGCTGCACTTTGTTATCCAACTGTTTTTATGAAATGGTTTTTTCGTGGAAAGTTGTTTGGATGGCATTTATTATATAAGAAAAATGAGGATTTCAAATCCCCTAGAATGCTTGGCACCGTAAAGTTGTTTGGATGACATTTATTATATAAGAAAAATGAGGATTTCAAAATGAGGGCTTCAAATCCCCTCAAACAAGGGGTTTGTTGGCTGAGGATTTCAAATCCTCACTTGGATGAGGATTCACACCAAATTTCAAGCCATTCCCAAACTCTGCCCAACTGCAAATTTCTTGACAACTCTAGAAGAACTTGTAGCATTGTTGGCGAGCTCATCTGAAATACGACTCTGAAGAATAGCTCTAGAAAATACTGCATCATTACCAAGTTGTTCTTTGCAGTCAGCTATCGGGCCCAAATGTAGGGAAAATGGGAAATGGGTTTTGGATGGTGAGGATTGAATTTGATGGTTCTGAGGTTTGGTTCTTTTTAATTTGATTGATTTTGGGAGTTTTTAGTGTGAGTTGATGTTGGTGTGAAATGAGTTTTTTCTTGGATTGAATTTAGGTTTGGAATTTGAATTGAGGCATGTTGATGTAGAAAATAAGTGGAGAATGTGAGATGGATTTGAGTGGTGTGTTATGGTGGATTTGAGGGGAACTGAGATTAGTGGTGTGGTTGAGGTTTGGGATTTGAATTGGGATTTATCGATGGCTTTGAAAGGATATTATGAGAAAATAGGATATGGGTTTTGGATTTTCAGCTTTGGATTTAATGGATGTGGGGTTTGATATGAATTTGGAGTGTTTGGGGATTGGCTTCTTTGGGGAACTATTTTTTTTTTTTTTTTTTTTTTTTTTTTTTGGTGAAATTGGGTTAGTAAGTTTGACTTGGGTTTTATTGAGGGGTTTGGAGGAAATTATAGGAGGATGGACCATGGCTTGTTTGGATTTGGTTGGTTTGGGGTTTTTTGTGGTGTGTTTGGATTTAGTTGATTTGGAGTTTTTGATAGTGTGTTTGGATTTGATTGAATTGGGATGTTGCATTATGGAGTAGTTGATTTGATTTGATTTGATTTTTTTTTTTTTCAGTGTTTTGATTTTGAAATGCGAGTTAGTTGATGTTGTAAGGGAGGTGTCCATGTTGTTTTCTTCTTCATTTGTGAATGGCTATTGAATTGAATTGAAGTTTTTCCTTTGCATCAAAAGAGTGGAGATGTTGTTGGTGTTTTTGACTCATTCACTAGATTATATTGTTTTTCAATAGGAATGAAACTCTAGTGATTGTGAAAAAAAAAAAAAAGCTATCGGGCACAAATTATCATCACCTATTAAATGTCCAGATACACTCAATACCAAATGTCCTCGTTTACAAAAAAAGAATAAACAAAGGCATATTCAAAACTACAAAAGAAAATTAAAAAGAAAGAAAGAAAGAAAGAAAGAAAGAAAAAAAACTGTTCAAAATTTGAATATCTATGTTAAATAACATTTGTATTTTATACTACTTATATAGGTCTTAACTATGTTAAATATCTATTCCTATCCATAAATTTTCAAATTATTAATTATAGAGTTAGTCAAGTCGAGTTTTTGATTCAACCCAACCCTGCCGGATAGCTAGTGAGTTGAGTTAAATCATCATAACATCTTCTCATCAGCGGCTGTTATAATTCCTTCCAACTATCTGGAAATTCCCTGCAACCCCAGAATCAGATTCTTCCTTTGGTGGACATGTCTCTTAGTAGAATCCTCACCAATGACAGATCCATAAGTATATCCAAGTAGACCCTTATTTCCTGCACTGTAATTCAGCATTGGAATTGAAATGATTGAACACAAAAAGTTTTAGCAATGTTGGGAGTGAGAATTCAAATAGACCCAATTGGTAGAAATTTATTCTTCAGCTCTTTTTGCCTGGCCATAGATGAACATAGTAAAATGCGCTAGAGCGGTGTAGGTGATTCCTCAATCATTTGAATAGTATATTGGTGGGAGTGGTAGTGGAGCTGATCTAATTAGAGATCATCACAAACAATTAATACATTGTCAGGTATTTCAAGTTCGATGAACAAAGTAAAATGCATTTCTGCACCAGCAATTGGGTGATTCTCTTCTCAATTTAGCCAAATTCAATGATTGCATCGTGTTGTTGAATTGCAAATTTCCACTCCAAAGCATTCCTAAGTCTGACTTGTGGGCACATGTTCAGAGAAGCAAATGCAGCAGAAGATATTTTAGCCATTCTTTCGGCATCTCAGTATCAAAAATTGAGAGAACAAGCAGGTGAGCCACATACATTTGAAAAATTACGGATAGGAATAGATATTTAACATAGTTAAGATCTGTATAAGTAGTATAAAATACAAATGTTAGCTGGTACAGTCCACTTTGAAAATTCCCTAACACATGAAGCAGTCAGGTCTAGTAATCAGGTGAGCCACATACATTTGTTGAACAGGTGTTTATTTTAGTGTTATATTAGTGTTCTGTAAATGGATGGCTGAAGGAATATGACTAGTTTTGTTGGGGAAGAGAGGTCTACTTTACCGTGTCCCCAGCTTTCTGAGTTGACAGTTCTACTTATGTTGAGCCATACTTTGAAAATGGGCCATTTTATTAGCTGTCCATTGACACGCCAATATACATGCTGCTAATGATGAATTTACTATCCCTGTCATCAGGATTATGGGCTGCATGTGATGAATGGCCCAGGTCCCACGCATGCTACGTGTCATGGTTTCTGGAGTTTATCAGTTTGAACAAATGAGGCTCATATGTCAGTGATCCATTTCATCCAAGGTGAGGCCTGTGACATCAGTGGTTTGCATCAATGAATCATGTGACCCAGGCCAGACCTTAGGTGCTGGATCCTTCTAACTAGGTGCTGCTCCCATTCAAATCCCGGCATTGGATACTCGATCTTGCTTCCTACCTCTTTATTCTTGTTTACATTTTGAAAGAAATGCTTCCCTGCTCCCGCACCGAATTTGTTGCCGCTTTTCTTTGTGCTTCTTGCAACTATAGGCCGGCCTCTCTTTCTTTTCTTTTGCGTTCCTTTTTAGCTTGAATAAATTGGTGGTTATCCTTTTAAAAAAAATGGAGCTGGACTTTCTGATTTGTACAACATTAGAAATAATAACTATGAAAATATCTTTCAAAATTCATTGTTCCACCAAGATCCACAGCCATATTAACCTATAAAACTGAAAATATGGGTCTTTTTTTCAGCTCCCCTCCCTGCACTTAATGCTGAAAATGGTGGTCGATTAAAATTTCTTTTCACTTTTGATTAAAATATCCCTAAGATTATTTCAAATTACAAGCACTTTACGTTTTCAGCACTTGATTTATTTTCAGAGCTTATTTTTCAGTTTATCAGATGACAACTTAGATTTGTGTAAAACTTCTCGTTGACTAAAGATCTTCTAGATGTTTCTTGTGTTGTATAGTCTTACCAGATTATATAGAACCCAGATCTAGTGTTGTTCTTTTTTTTTTTTAGCTGCCAAAATTAGCTGTTTGGTTGCTTATATTTCTGTCTAATCACCTATGTTGAATTAATATGATCACACCTGGCATGGGATTTGTAGTGTATTCAACAGTTGTGCTGGAAACCCTAGTGCAGAATTCTTTGAGCATATTGATGGTTACTGATGGCATCCACTGATATTTTGTTTCTAAATAGGATTGTCTTGAATTACTGAACAATCTTCTCCGTAACAATACATCCGGCCAGGTTTGTGGCTTTTAAAGATGCCTAGTCCCAATATGCTTCTGTGGTGATTACTTAAAACAATTTGTGCAGTGCAGATTTTACTTGAAGGTGAGTCCTGCTCATGCAATTTGATGGGCCAAACAAAACCTTGAATTTGATTGAGCATTGTATATTTCATTGACCAAGGTGTACTTGTATTATGCATCTTTGCCAAACACCATGATATTTTCTGTAGTTCCTACACAATTTCATCATTATTATTGTTATTGTTATTATTATTATTATTTTGAAGAACGTAGTATGTACACCTTTTGTTGGAGGCAACTCATGGAAGGCAACTGCTTTTCAGGTGAAGGCAAGCATTGTTTTAATTGAGACTGTAGAAGTTCAGAAAGGAATTGTAGAGCTTGTGTCAAGACACGTAATTAAGAAGCTTGTTATGGAACCAGCACCGGACAACTAAGTATTTTTCCTTGGACAATATCAACCTGAATATGATTTTACTCTGAAGGACTTTCCACTCATATGGATTTGGCAAGTGAATCACCTGATGTAACCTTGTGACTTTTGAGATATAACTCAAATGCATGAAGCTATTAAATAAAAAAGAGAATAACCAAATTATGTTCCTGCTTTTGTGGGTATAGACATCAAACAATAATACTTATTTCACAAATACTCAGAACGAGCACTGTCCTTCTTTACATCATTTACAGAACTTCAAGATAACTGTTTGTGTCTATGCACACGAGCAGAACTTTGTTTAAATGTTCATATTTGATATCAGCATCTTTAACATAAATTATCAATGGCTGGCAATTCAAAGAAAAAAAAAATGAATATACAAATAACTGTATAAATGAATCGTGTTGTTTGATTCCTTAGGAGCATGTGCAAAGTCACAAACATGAATATGAGGTGTAAATCTACCATGGATAAATGCCATGGCTATTCACACAGAGAGATGGAAGAGGTGAATAGCAGGACACGTGCTCATGTGGTACATTTGTGTGACAATCATTAGGCAGGGCCAATGGTTACCATGCCTTGGGTCATAAATCAAGCCAATCCAGTCATCAGGTGGTCATACTTGCTTGAGGAAAATGAATGGTTAAGAAAGAAACCACCAACCACCTATATTCAGCATACATGTAGGGATATCTTGCACGCATGTTCCACTTTGGTGTATGTGTTGCAATTCACCTCTTCATTCTCTCCTCTCATGAACGATTTTAGCATTTCTCCATATACACTAAAAGAAACATGTAATTGTCTAAGTCTTTTATCCACAAAATGTATCGAGAGAGTTTTCTAAGGCAAGTTACCCCAAAGAGTGTCAAGAGACCCGTTCACAAGTCACTTGCTGTGCATAGTAAGGATCTTAGACAAGCCGAACAACATTTATACAACCATCATTCTCTGGATTATTTGTAACTTGAGCATATTTCCATGCATCCATCAGTGAAATTGAAATTTAGTTCCCAAGGATTGGGACTTGAGGATTGGAGCATATTTCCATGCATCCTAAACCTATAACCTAAACCTAAACCCGAAATCTTACATAGATTAAACAATCCATGATTGGGACTTGAGGAAAAGTTGAGGTGTATTGTTGTCTCCAGTCAAGTCATTAATTTTGTTTGAGGTAAATTTGTGTAGGCAATCCAGGTCCCACGTGATATGCCCATGAAAAGTTGAAGCTATTCAAAGACTAAACTCCAATGATAGTCATAGATGCATGTGTTTAGAATTAGATTTGTGAATGAGTGAAAAATAATTATTATTATTATTTTTTTTTTGTAAGGTGCAGGTTTAAAATGAACCCCGTGGTTAATCAGGATCCGGCTATAACAGATAGGGAGTGGATGACACTAAGTTTTCCGAACCCTCTTTTTATTTCTGGAATCAAAAGCTTTGCGAAGTTTGCACGAGAACACCTTCCTGGTAGAGAAACCATTCTTTGTCCATGTGCCACTTGTAGATGTTTACGATTACCGGTTTCTTATGATGATTTGGAAATACATCTCATGAAAAATGGATTTGACTCAAGCTATAGGGTTTGGGACATGCATGGCGAGCATGTATCACCTAAGCGTACTGAATGTGCATCAAGTTCCCAACAGTACCACAATATCCTAAACTTAAATGAGGTTCACAACGTGATTGTTCAAGAACTTGGTGGTAATAACCTAGATGAAGTTGTACAGGATGAGCCGAATGTGACCCCTGTAGTCGAAGGCGTCTTTGGGGAAAATGAAACTGATGAGTTTGAAGAAAATCTACGAGACGCAATGACTGAGCTATACCCAGGGGCCCAAGATTTCACTGTGCTGACTTTTATTGTACAACTTTTCAAATTAAAGGTGAACCATGGATGGAGCGAAAAAAGCTTTACAGAGCTCCTTCAACTACTAAAGAAGGTGTTACCTTCTGATAATAAGGCCCCTACTAATACCTACCAAGCGAAGAAGATCATTACAAAGTTGGGTCTTGATTATGTGAAGATCCATGCTTGTCCAAATGACTGTATCTTGTACTGGAAAGAGAACGAGATGAAAACCAGCTATCCAACTTGTAAAGCTCCTAGCTTCAAGATAGAAATGAATGTTGAGAAAAAATAATCTCGAGTACCTGCCAAGGTGTTAAGGTATTTTCCATTAACACCAAGGCTACAAAGAATGTTCAGTGTGTCATGGTTAGCGAAAGAAATGTCTTGGCACTCAACCAGAAAATTGCAACCTGAAAAGATGGAGCATCCGGCTGATTCTATTGCATGGAAGAATCTTGATGAGAAGTATTTGGATTTTTCAAATTTGAGCCTCGCAATGTTCGATTGGGCCTGGCTACAGATGGGTTTAACCCATTCGGTGCTTTCACTACAGCTCATAGTTCATGGCCCGTTATGTGTGTGACGTATAACCTTCCGCCAAAGCTTTGCATGAAACCTCAGTTTACTATGTTGACTTTGCTCATTGAGGGACCACAACAACCAGGAAAGGATATTGATGTTTTCTTACGACCATTGATTGATGAATTACAAGACTTATGGCATAAAGGGGTCATGACGCTTGATGCATATAATAAAAATAAATTCAAGATGCGTGCCGTTTTGCTCTGGACAATCCATGACTTTCCAGCATATGGTAATGTTTCTGGTTGTAGGATCAAGGGTAAGTATGATTGTCCTGTATGTGGTCCTAACACAGATTCCTTGCGACTCCAATATGGAAAAAAACATGTTTATATGGGTCACAGACGATGGTTGCCAATGTCAGACCAGGCAAGAAAGGACACAAGTGCTGACACATTCAATAAGAAGGTAGAGATACGACGTCAACCCATTCGTCTGGACGGGATTGAGGTCGAAAGACAAACTGCGAACCTGCATATGCAATGGGGGAAGACTGAGAAGAGGAATATGAGGGGTATTGATGGAGGCCGACAAGAGCTAACGGGTGTTGTTGAATCACCGTGGTTCTTTAAACGGTCTATATTATTTGATCTAGAGTATTGGAAAGATATTCCGGTGCGTCACAACCTTGATGTTATGCATGTCGAGAAAAATATATGTGAAATCCTTATCGCCTTGTTGTTGAACACACCTGGCAAGACCAAGGATGATGCTAATGCGCGCAGGGACCTGAAACAATTGAGAATTAAGAAGCGTCTATGGCTAAAAAAGATCAATGGCAAGATGATTCAAAAACAAGGTCCTTTTTGTTTAAGAAAAGAAGAGAAAAAGCTTTTTATTCAGACTTTGCATGACCTATGTGTTCCAGTCGGTTTTAGTGCAAATTGGAAGACCATCATAAAGGGAGATTGCGTGGATTTAAAGGGAATGAAGTCTCATTCTTACCATGTGTTGATACAACATTTGCTCCCAGTTCTCATCCAGCATGCATTCAGGGATAGGAGGGTCATTCGTCCTATAATTACAAGCTTTTGCACCTTCTTTAATACCTTGTGCTCAACAACAGTAGACGTTCAAACGCTCCTCACTCTTGAGAGGGGTATGGCTAGGACCTTATGTCAGCTTGAGATTATATGCCCTCCATCTATATTTGTTGTGATGATGCATTTGTCCATTCACTTGGCTTACGAGGCTCGTATATGTGGTCCTATATACTATCGATGGATGTATCCATTCGAAAGGTACGCTATAAGTTTACTAAGAATAATTCGGCTTAACATCTACAGTTGTATGTATTTGTAATGTATCATTATCTTTGTCAGGTTCATGAAGACATTTAAGGCCTATGTCCGTAACAAGACGCGACCTGTGGGTTGCATTGCAGAACAATATATCCAAGAGGAGACGATTATATATTGTAACTAATACAGAGGAAAACAAAAAACAAGCCTCTTGGAAAAATTGGAAAAACGGTTTGATGGAGTCATTTCAGGACTATAAAAGTTGCAAGATGTCGTTGATGACAATAACAATGATGACGATGTTGGTCCAATAGTTTCAGGTCAAAGTGTTATCCTAGCGGGTATCGAATACGAACAGGCTCGTACATGGGTACTGAAGAGTCATCCCAGCTATGATGTGTGGGAAGGGTATGTACAATTAGCTCATTTGTATATATTTTCTTTACTTTATGCGATTTCAATATAACAATGGTATCAAATAATGCGCAGGAAACACAAAGATTTCTTGCAGCGATGTTACAGGAGGACCAACAGGGTGCCTAGTTTGGATGAATTGATACCTTGGTTGAAGAGGCAACTAGAGTTTAGCGAATCTGACGATAAAGAATTTAAAGATATAGTGAGAGGACCTCTAGCTTTTTGTACTCAATATAATAAGTATTGTATTAATGGTTTTCTCTTTGTCACTAAGGACTATGAGGAGAATAAAACGAACCAAAACAGTGGGGTTATGACAGAGGGTATGACCACCTTTCGATCTAGTGCTAAGGATATGAATACAGTGGATGAAAATCAACCTTACTACGGAGTCCTTCGTAGAATTATCCAATTGGAGTACAGAACAGGGTACAAGCCCGTCTTATTTAAGTGTGATTGGGTTAAGGTGACGCATCATGGTGTTTCTTTTGATGTCGAAGTGAATCTGAGATTAGTAAATTTGTCCAGTCTTTACAGTTCAGACAAATTGGGTGACGAGCCGTTCATTCTTGCGGAGCATGCCACACAAGTTTTCTACTCCAGAGATCCAAAAAATCCTGAATGGCATGTGGTATTGGAAGTTCCAAAAAAGATTTTTATCGAAGAAGAGACATGCCATCTATCGGAACGGTTTAAGGATGTAACTGATGCCGATGCAGGACCTAATCTCACCTCATTAGCAATTGTTGATGAGTTGATATTCAATGAACCTGAAGACATCAGTGTTGTAGTCGAGAAAACCAAGAAAAGAAAGCGATCAAGGAGAATCTCTTGAATTGTTAATATTTTCTAAGCATGTAACAATATGATATTTATTAGAGGAAATCCAATCAAGGTATGGATAATGTAGTGAATTGTTTGTACTTTATCTGTTATTCAAGTTATTATTTTAATCATTAGTGTTTTTATTTTATTTTATTTTAATTTAAACAGGCACATGGATTCACAACCAGAGGCATTGGATGTGCACTTGACCGAGACTATAGATGCAAGCAAGACCAAAGGTAATATGATAGTTCTCCTTAATTAGATATGTAAATTTCAATTTTCTTATCATTTGAGGGTAATCAACGATGTGTATATATAATCACATTACTCTTTTTATGTTGTTGTGCCAGGTTCTTCTTCTTCGTCAAGAAAGAGAGGTCCTACTAGGGGTGCTTTTTTACATGAGCAACCTGATAGGAAAAAAGTCCTAAAGACAAATGAATTCGGACAACCGAATGAGGATTGTCCTGAACAAAAGCAATTTGCATCGCATATCGGTATCCTCACCCGTACTCATATCCCGATCACATACCAGGACTTTCGCCAGGTGCCTCATGCACACATTCAAATGATCATAGAGTCATTGTCACGGGCTTATGAGTATGAGGGTCAAAGTTGGGATGCGAGTCTTACATACGTAACAAAACGCATCAAGGAAACATGGCAGAATTACAAGAAAAGGTTGACTGCAAAATATATTAAAGACAAAGATCCTGCAGTTGTGAGAGATAGTCCTGCCCCCCTGGTATCCCTATGGAGGATTGGTTAGTCTTCGTGAATCAACATACCACTGAGGAATTCAAGAAATCAAGTGAAAGGAATAAAGTCAATCGGTCCAAGCTAACGCGACCTGCGTGTCTTGGGAGGAACAGCATGGCTGTTATTCGCCATCAGATGGTATGTATTATTTATTTATAAATATAGGTATTATAGTTTAATATTGAATTTACTTTTGAATTATCACTCATCTAACTCCATTAATATTATGTAATGTGCCAAAGGCGAAGGAGAAGAATCTTACCTCTGATGCCGAGATAGGTAGATGTGATGTTTACTTAAGAGCCCATACAAGCAAGGACAAAGTTGTCCAGTATCCTGAACTTGTTGTAAGGACATCCCCTTCTACTACTAACCAGTACCTTTATGAGATGCCAATGTATAACTTTGAATTATTTTACATCCATTTGTATTTTGTCGCAGGAAAAATTAGATGAGCTTTATTCTAGCAATCCTTCTTCTAAGATTACCTAGGCGTTGACGATGCCCTTACACGAGGTAATAATAAAAATTAAAAATTACAAGTGAGATTCATGGTAATTATGAATTTTCTAATAACTTGATTTGCAATGTCTTACAGTTGGTTGGTTCTGACAGTAGAGAGACGAATGCGGGGTCTAGGTTGCTCAATAACCAAGACAGGACTGAAGATGTCAGCCCCTGCCCGTTCAAAGGTAGAGAATTTGACAAAAGAAAAAGATGGCCTAGTGCAAAAGATATTTGATATAAAGAAATCATTGTCCAAGATGGAGGCCTGGATGGAGATGCAGCAACACGCACAACCTACGCAAACCTCTTATCACCAACAATTGCTAAATCTGTTCAGGCATCGTCGGTATGCAAGCGTAAATTTGGTACTGTATTGAACTTACAATTATTTTATAACGATAAAATACTAATGTCATTTTATATGTGTACATGTAGCCGGATGTTATATATATCGGTAAGAGATGCGACTTGCTTGGTTGGGGAAATCGTGATGTAGTTGCTCGTGGTCAAGTACACGAAGTTAATCCAACTGCAGTTGTCCATTGTGAACCAGTGGAGGATGGAGCTTTTGTTATTACCCTGACTGAGATTATACATCCTGACACTCGTTTATGGAAAGAAGATGGTTTTACATCTACACTTGGAGAGGCCGGTTTGGGATCACTTGTGCAATGGGGGAAGGAATCTTTGAGATTTCAATAATTCAAACAAACTTGGTACTCTATAATTGAACTTGGTGTGGATGTTTTTTTTAGTTACTTTATATATATATGATGTTTCGCTTGTTTTTTTTTTTTTTTGGTTAATTTTGAACTAATTTGACACTTTAGTTACTTTATATTGATGAACTCAGAACTTGGTTTGGTTTTTAGTTACTTTATATTGATGTTTCGCTTGTTTTTTTTTTTTTTTTTTTTTTGTTACTCTATATGTTGTTTGGTTTCATTTTTATAATTTTGAATGAATTTTATACTCTATATGTAAACATATTAGACTCCATTTGGTCGTCACAAACTAAATGGAGGCTAAACCCCTTTTTAACTCTGCCAATGCAACTCCTTGCATTGCCGGTCCCAAGCCCGGGTAAAGGAGGAGGGAGAATGGGCATCAAGGTGAGTTGTATGCAGGCTCATGTGTTTTTAGTTTACTGGCTTCTTCTATTATCATTTGAGGACCTCAAAGGCCCAACTAACTTGAGATTTTTATATGCAGGCTCATGTATTTTTAGCTCCACAGATCAATGTTGCCACTACAAGGTTCATATTGAAATGGTAAAGTTTTTAACTATTTATTTTATCTTTGAAATTGTTATTTTTTCATTTGTATAATTTTTTTGCTCTTTCAATGCTGCTAGGTACAACATTGGTGCAGTTATCTTGCTCTGGGCACCTATAGTCTTGGTATGTCTCATCCATTATTTGTGCAACTAATGTCTTGGAATGTTTTATAATCTTTAAAATCTTTATATGTAAATTTGTGCCCATTTGCATTGTCGGAGAAACTAAAAAATTTACTCATTCTCAGATTGCAATGTGGAATATGCATCCATTATTCAATTCAGGTTTCATCTTTTGCTTCTATGACACCCGCTCAAAGCTTCCATCTTTTGCTTCTTACCGACAAAATGCAGGTTTGCTCGATGTCCGTCTTCCTTAGCGATCTCAATTCTCAGCATCTGGGGATCTATTTTTATTCCTTTTCTTATCATCTATATTTTCTGTATTTCATAAACTTCAGAGGAAGCTCGGGTTTGTGATTGGGTTGCACATAATAATGTCATTTTTTATGTCTGCTAGATAAAGGTAATTTTCTTCTAAGTTCATGTGCTTGTTTATTTCTATCCACTCTACTTTAAGTAATTTCTGTTTCATGTACTCTTTTTTTCTTTCTTTCGTTTTATATTGAATTTCAGATGTAGAACTGTCCACAAAATAGAAAAAAAAAAGATTTATAGCAGGTGGTAAAAATCTCCACAAATGGAAGTACCCTCTGTTTCACTTGTCTCTAATTTGCTCAAGAATCAAGATAACCCCCGTGTATAGCAGGTGGTAAGAATTGTATTCTGCAGCCATTTCATCAGTAAATAAAACTAAATTGAAGGAAAGGGGAGTAATATTTGATTGTGAGACCTGACATAACCCATCACCTGCTAAAATATATATAAGAGCAGATGATGAGATGTGAGGCTCACGGTCCAGTCAAGATTGGATGGTGATAAGATCCTCATGATACTGGCATATTGTTGATTCATTATTTTGAAGCAAGCATTGAACTGTTTCCCTTAATAATCAAACTTCTTTTGAACTGTTTCGCTTTGTGTGGGGCAATATGTAGAAATATGTAAACTCATGTTGTATATGCAAATGCCCATGTCAAGTTTTCCACAAACCAAATTTCCACTCTTTAAATTCTTTCATCTGAAAGAAATTTTATGATTAAAAGAAACTCCCCACTTTGCTAAATTTCTGATTTTTGAATTTTACCAGTTACATGTTTTCCTGAAACAACTACCATTTCATGGTTGCAGGGTGTTGGCGGATGGGCATATCCCATGGGTGTGTGAGTCATTCTCAAGGCTACACAGATGAGACCTTGTCCCAGCACTGACTCTGATTTGGTAGCAAATCTCTACCTTCTGTAATTTGCATCGTGACATGTACATGTGTACATACAGGCATGAATACATGCATGCACACACACGTAATTTGCATCACAACATGTACATGTGTACATACAGGCATGAATACATGCATGCATACACCTATAAATCCATATACACACATGCACATCACATATCTACTTTTTTTTTTTGAAAGGTACATATCAACCTTGATGACGTACTCTCATAGCTCATGTATTCCATATGAATGACTCTTAACCATTATGTATGTAAGCCCATAACCCACTTCTGAGCCTGCACAACCATGGATAAGCCATCTCATCTATGTGCCACCACATGTGCCAATGTCACACTAGAGGATGAGATTGAAAGTTCTCATTAGGTGGAATCACATCATTTTGATGCTTTGACAATTTAGGCTAGTCAAATCAATAGATGGGCCACAATTTGCAAAAGAAATGGCTAGATGAGAAACTTTGGGCGTGTTAATGTGTCACCACATGCCAATGTAGCACTAAGGATGAGATTAAAAGCACCCATTGGGGATCACGCCATTTTGATGTTTTGACACAATTGTCTTGATATTGGTAGTAAGAGAACAAAGACCCAAATGTGTCAATAAAAAGGAAAAATGTTTGGTAATACCGGGCATGACTGCTCATATTCGGATTGAAGTTTTTTCAATTTGTGAAAGATACCATATCATGTCTTGATTCTTGGAACCCAAAGTCAGGCAGCATTTGTTTGTATGCTAGAAAGCTTTTGACTTTATGATATTTACGTTTGCAGGCAAAGGTCTCTGCTTCCTCGCTTTTGAATTTGCATAAATACGCACCTTAGCGAGAGTTAAGTAGCTAGGTAAATTCAGTGCCACTTAGATGGAAACTGAAGCTGAAAAGTCTCATTGTTAGATGGATAGAGTATTGAGCTTGATCAGAAGTTATAGATTAGAGTTTTGAGCTTGATCAGACTAAGTTAGGAGATTGATTCTGTTCATCAGCTTATTCCATTTGGGCTGCATTCTCATCCACAAAATGTGGCATAAGTTTGGGATGTAGCAATTGTGGGTTCATTACCATGGAGCATGTCTCCAAAACCTTGGTGATCATTAAAAACTGGGCAGTGGTCCAAATCTGATGTGTAATCAGATGGTTAAGATTGTCTAATCAGTGTAATTTTCAGGCCATTTCCTCCATTGCTGGGCCTGTGACTTGGATTGATCAAGTTGGCACATATCCATGCAATGCTGTGGTGGATAGGTTGCAACTGATGGGATTTTTTCCCCGTCTACGACCGGTCCTGAGTCCCGCTCGACCGGTCGTGGGAGGTGCTCGACCGGTCGTGGGTTCGAGCCCTAGCACGACTGAAAGTCCAGCGAGTTCGTGCTGTTTTTTACTGTAGCTAGGACAGGTCGTGGAGAGCTACGACCAGTCGTAGGTGGTCTACGACCGGTCGTAGGAGAGCCAGGACTGGTCGT
Organism: Magnolia changhungtana; assembly: GCA_030180095.1. Classification (NCBI taxonomy): domain Eukaryota; kingdom Viridiplantae; phylum Streptophyta; class Magnoliopsida; order Magnoliales; family Magnoliaceae; genus Magnolia; species Magnolia changhungtana. The sequence goes on along the minus strand of JASAUF010000358.1, from coordinate 550,509 downwards.
AGGTTACGCAGATTGTTCCGCGATTTTGCGCGAAACTGCGGATTTGTGTCTTTTCGCAACTGGGATGCGGAAAGGAGTTTCCCAAAACTATAAAAGGGGTTGCCTAGGGTTTTTCTAGGTATTAGGAAGATCACAAAATAGCAAGAGGGTTTCTAAAGCTTTGCAGGATTTGCTAAAGGGTTTAGGGCTATCAAAGGTGAGAGAGAGGGAGAAAGAGAGAGAGGAAGCTTATAGAAGGAGGTTACTCGCTCGTGGAGGTTCTCTACTTTGCAATCTACATCTCAGCGCTTCTATGTCCTCGTAATCGGTTAGATCTCTCCGTTTTCTCTATTTCTCTTATTGTTTATCCACTCCTGCGTGAGTGAAGAAGATTGTAACGTTCTACTTCATAGTGGATTGTTGATCTGGACGAGGTCCCGTGGTTTTTACCTCTTTGAGGGTTTTCCACGTAAAAATCTCTTGTGTGGTGTGTGATTGTTGCTTTGATTTATTTCATTGCTTTATCCATAATTCTGGTTTGTTTCGGGAGGCTAGATCCTAAGGTTTTGTGCAAGGCCCCCAACAAAGTGGTATCAGAGCTAAGTTCATTGAACGGGTAGGATCGGTTTGAATTATGGAAGGTGGCTCAAGGATGATCAGCCTCAATGGTTCTAACTGGACCATATGGAAGGCTAAGATGGAGGACTTGCTTTATTGCAAGGACTATATTCTCCAATCTCGTGCATATCGCAAAATCCAAGGATATGATTGATGATTGGAAGAAGATGGACCGAAAGGCGGTGGGGTTTATCGACAATGGTTGGATGATTCCGTGTTTCACCATGTGTCTACGAAACCTCGGCCGCAAGCTATGGCTAAAATTACAAGGGTCAGTATGAGAGGAAGACAAATAGGTAATAAGATATTTCGATAAGGCGACTTGTAAATCTCAAGTTCAAGGATGGTGGTTCTGTGGCCGAGCATATGAATGAGGTCGGCAATATAGTGAACCAACTCACCTCTATGAAGATGGTCCTGGATGATGAATTGCAGGCTTTACTATTGCTTAGTTCATTGCACGACAGTTGGGAGACATTGGTGGTGTCTCTAAGTAACTCCGCGCGGACGGAAAGATATCCATGGAACGGGTAACCGCTTGTCTCTTCAATGAGGAGACAAGGAGAAAGTCTCGTGGGTCTACTCAACAAGAGGCGCTTGTGACGCAGGAACGGGGAGAGGAAAAAACAGGAAGGGCGGGAAGGCCCGAGATAAATCAAGAGGCAAGTCGAGTAACAGAAAAGAGGTTGAATGTCGGAATTGTGGCAAGAAGGGCCATTACAAGTATGAATGTCGTGGTAAGAAAAACGACAAGAAAGGAAAAGGGAAGGAAGAAGAATCTGATTCCACTGCGGTCGCTTCAGATGGCGACATGGTAGTTATTCTTTCTACAGATCACGACGTATGTCTCACGGCTACGAGTCAGGGCACCGACTGGGTGATAGACTCGGGAGCTTCTTTTCATGCGACTCCACACAGGGACTCCTTCACAAGCTTTAAGTCGGTGACTATGGGGTGAAGATGGGAAATTCTGGCGTATCAAAGATCGTGGGAGTCGGTGATATTTGTGTGAAGACCGATGTGGGCTGCACATTGGTTCTCAGGGATGTGAGGCATATCCCAGACCTTCGCCTCAACTTGATGTCGACGGGAAGGCTGGATGATGATGGCTATGAAAGCCGGTTTGCTGATGGGCGATGGAAGCTCATCAAGGGTTCGTTGATCGTGGCTAGAGGAAAGAAGTGTTGCACCCTGTACAAGGCAAGTGTCAGTATGTGCAAGGGTGGGCTGAACGCAGCGGAAGATTCGGCTATTGACATGTGGCACAGGCGTCTAGGCCACATGAGTGAAAAAGGGCTTCAGCTACTAGCGAGGAAGCAGCTCCTTCCAGATGTGATAGGTATGCCTCTCAAAACCTGTCTTGATTGTTTATCAGGGAAACAGCATAGAGTTTCATTCATTAAAACTGCTTCTCATGTTAATAAAGTGCATGCATTAGATTTGGTTTATTCGATGTTTGTGGTCTATGAGGACAAAACCTTGGGTGGGGCATTGTATTTTGTCACTTTTATAGATGATGCATCTAGGAGGGTTTGGGTTTATGCTTTGAAATCCAAGGACGAGGTCTTTGGTGTGTTTAAGTTGTTTCATGCTATGGTCGAGAGAGAGACGGTAGATCATTGAAGTGCATCCGCACCGACAATGGTGGTGAATACATTGGCGACTTTCACGAGTACCGCAAGTCCTGGGTATACGGCATGAACAGACGGTTCCCAAGACCCCAAACATAATGGTGTAGGCGAGCGAATGAATCGCACCATTGTTGAGAGAATCGATGCATGTTATCCCATGCGAAGTTGCCCAAGACGTTCGGGAGAAGCAATGCGCACGGCAGTGTATTTGATAAACAGGTCTCCATCAGCCCCGTTGAATGGAGAAGTACCCGAGAAGGTGTGGACTGGACAGATCCATCGTACAGTCATCTCAGGGTGTTTGGATGCAGGGCATCCGTTCACGTACCAAAGGACGAGAGGTCCAAGCTCGATATGAAGATCAAGCAGTGTGTGTTCTTAGGGTACGGTGATGAAAAATTCGGTTACAGGTTATGGGATCCGACCGAGAAGAAGCTCGTCAGGAGCAGAGATGTGGTTTTCTTTGAAGATCAGTGTATCGAAGACATTGGTAAGCGGAGAAGAACCACCTAGTTCGGTGAGCTAGAGGACATGGATCCGATTACTCCTCCGTGGTGCCCGATGACGGGGAGTACAAAGAAGGTGCGAGGACGAGGGAGTTCCTTCAAGATGGACCGGGGGAGCACCCCACTTGATCCACTGTTGAGCCACGGGTGAGGAGGTCATCTAGGGACGAGACGGCCGTCCAAGAGGTACTCGCCGCATGAGTACATTATGCTAACCGATGGGGGAGAGCCAGAAGATTATTCTGAGGCCCTAGCCGACGAGCATAAGGAGGAGTGGTTGAAAGCTATGCAAGAGGAGATGGAATCCTTGCATAAGAACCACACCTATGATATGGTGAAACTGCCTAAGGGCAAGAAAGCTCTGAGCAACAAGTGGGTGTTCAGAAAGAAGATTGAGCAGAAGAATTCACAGATGAGGTTCAAGGCCAGACTTGTGGTTAAAGGGTTTGATCAGAGAAAAGGCATAGACTTCGAGGAGATATTCTCACCAGTGGTGAAGATGACATCCATACGGGTGTTGCTTGGGTTGGCGGCTAGCATGGATCCGGGAGATAGAGCGGTTAGATGTTAAACGCCTTTCTCCATGGTGACTGGAAGAAGAGATCTTCATGCACCAACCAGAGGGGTTCAAGTCAAGGGCAAGGAGCATATGGTGTGTAGGCTGAGGAAGAGCTTGTATGGGCTGAAACAAGCTCCACGGCAATGTTACAAGAAGTTCGATTCGTTCATGTTACAGCATGGGTATGACAGAACGGAGTCGGACCACTGTGTGTTCACGCGCAAGTTCTCAGATGGTGATTTCTTAGTTTTGCTGTTATACGTTGATGACATGCTCATCATGGGAAAAGACATCAAGAAGATTGACAGCCTGAAATAGGAGTTGGGCAAGTCTTTTGAAATGAAAGACTTGGGCCGGATAGACAGATCCTAGGAATGGAGATAACCCATGACAGAAGTAGTAGGAAGCTTTTGCTGTCACAAGAGCAGTATATTGAGAAAGTCCTAGAGCGGTTCAATATGAATGCAGCGAAGCGGTCGGTACTCCACTAGATGGTCACTTCGGATTGAGCGACGGTGCGGTGTCCCAAGACGAAGGCGGAGGTGGAAGAGATGCGAGAAGATACCCTACGCGTCGGCGATAGGGAAGTTTGATGTATGCTTATGGTGTGTACACGCCCGGACATAGCATATATGCGTTGGTGTTGTCGGCCGGTATCTTGCCAATCTGGCAAAGAACATTGGGCGGCGGTAAAATGGATACTACGGTATCTAAGAGGCTCATCCAGTTGAGCCTATGCTATGGTGACGGTAAACTTTGTGTTAGAAGGCTACACGGATGCGATATGGCGGTGACATAGATTCCGGAAGTCTACATCGGGATTCATGTTCACGTTTGCGGGGGGAGCGGTTTCTTGGCGAGCAAGCTACGAAGGTCGTAGCATTGTCGACGACGGAGGCCGAATACATTGCGATCACGAAGCATGTAAAGAGATGCTTTGGATGAAAAGGTTCCTACAGAACTTAGCCGAAGCAGGAGGAGCACGTGGTCTATTGCGATAGTCGAGTGCTATACACTTGAGCAAGAATCCAAGTCGGCATTCCAAGTCGAAGCACATAGAGATTCGGTATCACTTGGATCGTGGATACTTTGGAACAAAAGGTGTTACGGCTTGAGAAGGTCCACACGGACGATAATGGGTCGACATGATGACCAAGGCTTTGCTCAAGGGCAAGTTTGAGGTTTGTAGAAACCTGTGGCTTGAAGAAGGTGGATCCCTCCCGGGTCAAAAAGGGGAGATTTGATGGGATTTTTTCCCCGTCTACGACCGGTCCTGAGTCCCGCTCGACCGGTCGTGGGAGGTGCTCTCGGCCGGTCGTGGGTTCGAGCCCTTTGCACGACACGAAAAGTCCAGCCGAGTTCGTCTTGTTTTTACGTAGCTAGGGCATGGTCGTGGAGAGCTACGACCGGTCGTAGGTGGTCTACGACCGGTCGTAGGAGAGCCAGGACTCGGTCGTAGGTTACGCAGATTGTTCCGCGATTTTGCGCGAAACTGCGGATTTGTGTCTTTTCGCAACTGGGATGCGGAAAGGAGTTTCCCAAAACTATAAAAGGGGTTGCCTAGGGTTTTTCTAGGTATTAGGAAGATCACAAAATAGCAAGAGGGTTTCCTAAAGCTTTGCAAGGATTTGCTAGGGTTTAGGGCTATCAAAGGTGAGAGAGAGGAGAAAGAGAGAGAGGAAGCTTATAGAAGGAGGTTCTGCTCGTGGAGGTTCTCTGCTTTGCAATCTACATCTCGGCGCTTCTTCTATGTCCTCGTAATCGGTTAGATCTCTCCGTTTTCTCTATTTCTCTTATTGTTTATCCACTCCTGCGTGAGTGAAGAAGATTGTAACGTTCTACTTCATAGTGGATTGTTGATCTGGACGAGGTCCCGTGGTTTTTACCTCTTTGAGGGTTTTCCACGTAAAAATCTCTTGTGTGGTGTGTGATTGTTGCTTTGATTTATTTCATTGCTTTATCCATAATTCTGGTTTGTTTCGGGAGGCTAGATCCTAAGGTTTTGTGCAAGGCCCCCAACAGCAACAATTTATTGAATTGTGGCAATCACATATTGCAGCTACACTAGCCTTTATGTTTGTTTTGTCTTTCTTCTATCACTGTTAACATTGTTGCATTGTGGAATTGTTTATCTAACCAATCTGTCTTTACTTGCTAATGAGTCCATTCCCCATGCTATTTTGTTGGTCCATTCATGCACCTTCTCACAAACTACTTTCTTGAAGCCTTACAGAAGCCATAGAACCATTGATTTCATCTGTATTTCAATTGATTTCATCTGTATTTCAACAGATACAAGTCTGGGATGCAGAGAAAAAGATATGTATTGGGGTCATGATGGAGCACAAAGGCAGTGTGAAGTCTGGGATGCAGAGAAAAAGTATTTATTTGAAACAGACCTAGTCAGCAGGTACAACATTGGTGTAGCTGGTATCAGGTATCTGTAGCTCATTAATTTTCTTTAGGCCAGACTTTTGGTTGGGGCATAGTTAGTACCTGATGTATAAGTTGGGGCAGAGTTACTGTTTCATGTGGTGAGTTGCATATCCCAGAGAATTACAGTTGCACACAAGAAAACTCATGTGCTTTTTTTCATGCATTCATTATTACTTTTGTTTTGCCAACAGTCTTCATTAGAACTTGTGGCTTTCCATTTCATCATCATCACCAGGTTTAGCTTAATCCATTGATTGATATAAAAACAGATCATCATCATCATCATTGGGTTGAGTTTAATCTACTGGCAGATTTTTTTTTAAAGCTACCACCATGGAAATTTTAGTCCATTTCATACTTGATTTATGAAAGCTACCAACTTCGTTTGGTTCTACTCTCTCTCTCTAACTTCTTGAAATGCTGAAAAAGCAATGGATGTGTTCGCACCCATCTAATCCTACTGGTTCTTGAAGAAAACTTGTCTCATATTAATTGCATTTGTTATTGGAAAGTAGGTTTCGTAGTGACATGGATGTACTAAATTGTAGTTTTCACCATTTTTAATTGTCTTTATGTCTAGTCATTTTGTCGTTCTTTATAACTATACTTTGTTAAATTTGCAGTCCCTGATTTAATCTACTTAACCATTAGGATTCGAAACTATTAGGATTGCATTGCAATTGTCTGCATTGTATATGTCTGCATTGCATATATGCCCTTCTTTATTTGTCTACATTGCATTCAATTCTCCTCTAATCTGTCACAAACAATATTTTAGAATGGGATTGATGATACAGAAACGTGGCATGTGGAAGCCAAGGGACTGTTTGGCTTGACTTGTGTTTATGGTGCAAGTTCAAGCATATATTCAGCTTAATTAACCGCAGCAGGTGCAGCCCCAGAACTGCAACAGGTGCAGCTTAACTGCTTTCTGAGTCAATGCTTACGCTTGATAACAATGAAGTGGAGATTTTCTTTCTTTCTTTTTCTTTTCTTTTTTCTTTTTCCACCATTTAGGTATTTAACTAGGAATATGCTGACTGGGCCTATACCTGGATGGAACATAAAGAAATAATAATCTTACTCATCAGACTGATTTCCTTAAATGCAGGTAGTTTTGCACTGAAGAAGCAAATGCTGGATGAAAGAAGATTCTCCAAAAGGCATCTGAATTTGCAACGCCTCCTGCAGGTATTTTCTCAATGTTTATACACATTGCCTTAGAGAAAAATTTGTACAAAAGGTGCTTACCCAATCACAAGGGAAGAACACTAAATAGGAAAACTATAACCCATTATCATTTGAGGAGTTGTATTAATCAAGGTAAGTTGTATGTAGGCTCATGTATTTTTAGTTTTCTGGCTTCTTCTATTATCATTTGAGGACCTCAAAGGCCCAACTAACTTGAGATTTTTATATGCAGGCTTATGTATTTTTAGCCCTACAGATCAATGTTGCCACTACAAGGTTCAATATTGAAATGGTAAAGTTTTTAACTATTTATTTTATCTTTGAAATGGTTATTTTTTCATTCATATAATTTTTTTGTTCTTTCAATGCAGCTAGGTACAACATTGGTGCAGTTATCTTGCTCTGGGCACCTATAGTCTTGGTATGTCTCATCCATTATTTGTGCAATTAATGTCTTAGAATGTTTTACAATCTTTAAAATCTTTATATGTAAATTTGTGCCCATTAATTTGCATTGTCGGAGAAACTAAAAAACTTACTCATTCTCAGATTGCAATGTGGAATATGCATCCATTATTCAAAGAAAGGGCGACATTCCAAGCACTCACACTTTCTCTCCTTGCTAGATAAATTGGTGAGTCTTCTTTCCTTCATACTATATGATTCATTGATGAAAATGGCCAGGCCCATGTTTATATATTATCTTGAAATTGATAAAGTAGATCCGGATGTGCGTCGGAGCTATCCGGATGTTGAACGGGGGTCCCTGGAAGTTGGGAACCGTTGTTTTGACCATGATGAAGCTGTCTATTTTTTTATGGACAGCATTGGAGGGGCCTGACAATTTGGACAGGCCGTGTTTATGTATTTGTTCAAAATTAATGGAGCAGACCCGAATGTGCGTCGGAGCTATCCGGATGAGCGGGGGTCCCTGGAAGGTGGGAACCGCTGTTATGACCATGATGAAGCTGTCCATTTCCTATGAATAGCATTGGAAGGGCCTGGCCATTTGGACAGGCCATTTTTATATATGTATTTGCAGGGGCCACACCCTTAACCTAAACCTAAACTTGAAAACCCAAACCTAAACCCGATCCCAAACCTGATTTCCTAAACCTAAACCTAAACCAAAGCCTATAACCTAAACCTTAACCTAAATGTATTCTCAAATCCCTAAACCTAAACTTACACCTAATCCTAATCTCAACTCCCTAACCTAAACCGGATCCTAAACTTGAAAACCCAAACATAAAGCCGATCCCGATCCCGAACCGATTTCCTAAACCTAAACCTTAAACTATTCTCACCTTCCCTAAATCTATAACCTAAACCTAAACCAAAACCTATAACCTTAACTTAAACCAAAACCTATAACCTAAACCTTAACCTAAATGTATTCTCAAATCCCTAAACCTAAACCTACACCTAATCCTAATCTCAACTCCCTAACCTAAACCGGATCCTAAACTTGAAAACCCAAACCTAAAGCCGATCCCGAACCCGAACCCGATTTCCTAAACCTAAACCTTAAACTATTCTCAATTCCCTAAATCTATAACCTAAACCTAAACCACAACCTATAACCTTAACTTAAACCAAAACCTATAACCTAAACCTTAACCTAAATGTATTCTCAAATCCCTAAACCTAAACCTACACCTAATCCTAATCTCAACTCCTTAACCTATACCGGATCCAAAACTTGAAAACCCAAACATAAAGCCGATCCTAACCCGAACCCGATTTCTAAACCTAAACCTTAAACTATTCTCAATTCCCTAAATCTATAACCTAAACCTAAACCAAAACCTATAACCTTAACTTAAACCAAAACCTATAACCTAAACCTTAACCTAAATGTATTCTCAAATCCCTAAACCTAAACCTACACCTAATCCTAATCTCAACTCCCTAACCTAAACCGGATCCTAAACTTGAAAACCCAAACCTAAAGCCGATCCCGATCCCGAACCCGATTTCCTAAACCTAAACCTTAAACTATTATCAATTCCCTAAATCTATAACCTAAACCTAAACCAAAACCTATAACCTTAACTTAAACCAAAACCTATAACCTAAACCTTAACCTAAATGTATTCTCAAATCCCTAAACCTAAACCTACACCTAATCCTAATCTCAACTCCCTAACCTAAACCGGATCCTAAACTTGAAAACCCAAACCTAAAGCCGATCCCGAACCCGAACCCGATTTCCTAAACCTAAACCTTAAACTATTCTCAATTCCTAAATCTATAACCTAAACCTAAACCAAAACCTATAACCTTAACTTAAACCAAAACCTATAACCTAAATGTATTCTCAAATCCCTAAACCTAAACCTACACCTAATCCTAATCTCAACTCCCTAACCTAAACCGGATCCTAAACTTGAAAACCCAAACCTAAAGCCGATCCCGAACCCGAACCCGATTTCCTAAACATAAACCTTAAACTATTCTCAATTCCCTAAATCTATAACCTAAACCTAAACCAAAACCTATAACCTTAACTTAAACCAAAACCTATAACCTAAACCTTAACCTAAATGTATTCTCAAATCTCTAAACCTAAACCTACACCTAATCCTAATCTCAACTCCCTAACCTAAACCGGATCTAAACTTGAAAACCCAAACCTAAAGCCGATCCCGAACCCGAACCCGATTTCCTAAACCTAAACCTTAAACTATTCTCAATTCCTAAATCTATAACCTAAACCTAAACCAAAACCTATAACCTTAACTTACACCAAAACCTATAACCTAAACCTTAACCTAAATGTATTCTCAAATCCCTAAACCTAAACCTACACCTAATCCTAATCTCAACTCCCTAACCTAAACCGGATCCTAAACTTGAAAACCCAAACCTAAAGCCGATCCCGAACCCGAACCCGATTTCCTAAACCTAAACCTTAAACTATTCTCAATTACCTAAATCTATAACCTAAACCTAAACCAAAACCTATAACCTTAACTTAAACCAAAACCTATAACCTAAACCTTAACCTAAATGTATTCTCAAATCACTAAACCTAAACTTACACCTAATCCTAATCTCAACTCCCTAACCTAAACCGGATCCTAAACTTGAAAACCCAAACCTAAAGCCGATCCCGAACCCGAACCCGATTTCCTAAACCTAAACCTTAAACTATTCTCAATTCCCTAAATCTATAACCTAAACCTAAACCAAAACCTATAACCTTAACTTAAACCAAAACATATAACCTAAACCTTAACTTAAATGTATTCTTAAATCCCTAAACCTAAACCTACACTTAATCCTAATCTCAACTCCCTAACCTAAACCGGATCCTAAACTTAAAAACCCAAACCTAAAGCCGATCTGAACCCGAACCCGATTTCCTAAACCTAAACCTTAAACTATTCTCAATTCCCTAAATCTATAACCTAAACCTAAAACTTAAACCTAAACCTAGACCAAAACATATAACCTTAACCTAAACCAAAACCTTTAACCTAAACCTTAACCTAAATGTATTCTCAAATCCCTAAACCTAAACCTACACCTAATCCTAATCTCAACTCCCTAACCTAAACCTAAACCTAAACTTGAAAACCCAAACCTAAACTCCGATCCCGAACCCGAATCCGATTTCTAAACCTAAACCTTAACCTATTCTCAATTCCCTAAACCTTAACCTAAATGTATTCTCAAATCCCTAAATCTAAACCTACACCTAATCATAATCTCAACTCTCTAACCTAAACCTAAACCTAAACTTGAAAACCCAAACCTAAACCCGATCTTGAACACGAACCCGATTTCCTAAACCTATACCTTAACCTATTCTCAATTCCCTAAACCTTAACCTAAATGTATTCTCAAATTCCTAAACCTAGACCTACACCTAATCCTAATCTCAACTCCCTAACCTAAACCTAATCCTAAACTTGAAAACCCAAACCTAAACCCGATCCTGAAACTGAACCCGATTTCCTAAACCTATAAACTAAACCTTAACCTATAACTTATAACCTAAACTTATAACCGATAACCTAACCTATGGATTTTGCTATAGTTTAGAAGATTTGTAGGTACATTTTTAATTTCTTTATATATAATTGTTTTTTTCCAGCTTTTTTTTTTTTTTTAAATATCTTTCTTCCTTTTGAGATGTGTACAAAGGCATGCTTGTTTGATTGTGTCTACAATTGTTGTTTTATACAGGCTGACAAGCTAAAGAAGTTAGTGGATGATGAAATTCATTTTCTCAAGGGAAGGGTTTTGAAACTTGAAATTGAAATTGTGTCGAAGTCTACAGAAGTTACTTATGCAGTTTCAAGGAAAGAAGAAGCTGTATCTTCTATGTTTGCTGAACTTGACCGTCTGAAGAAAGAAAATTTTGTAAAAGCGCAAGCATTGTTTAATGCATGAGGGCACGCCTTAGTTGTAATTCTTATGATAGGTTGAGTAAAGTGAAGTATTATTTATTTATAAATGTGAATGTAGGATGTACTATAGATTTGATTGTTATTGTGACAAATGCATCATTTTTTTTTTCTTTGATTGCATTAAGCTTAGATGAGTTATCAATCATAGCAGGTTCTTGCAATGAAAACAGGGAAAATAGCTACGAAATATAATCCGTAGCGGTAGCAATTACTATCTATAGCTACGGATATAATCCGTAGCTATTGGTATATAGCTACGGACTATATCCGTAGCTATTGGTATGTAGTGCCGCAAATATCGTAAAGATTGGTATCTATTGCTACGGATTATATCCGTAGCTATTTCTGTATAGCCGTAGCTATTTCTATCTATAGCTCGGAGAATATCCGTAGTGAATTGTGTATATTGCTACGGATAAAATCCGTAGCTAATGGTATCTATTACTACGAATATTATCCGTAGCTAAATGTAACTATTGCTACGAACAAAATCCGTAGCTAATGATATCTATTGCTACGGATTTTGTCCGTAGCGAGATCTTTAGCTACCCCACCAATTGCGACGGACTTGCCACGGACCAGATCCGTAGCAAAAGGGATTTTGCTACGGATCTAGTCCGTAGCCTTTGCCCATGTTTCTTGTAGTGAATGGTTGAGATTAGACATGATTTATACCCTTGGTGACAAGATTAGCCGAGGGTGGTGACCACTGGTAGTGGAGAAATTTAGATGGTTGGTGTGTATAGCCTTAGTAGATATTCATACATCATAGTTGGGTACACAAATTTCCATGAAGTAGTTCTCCGGCAACCCATACTCTTCATTTTGAGATCCTATCCAAGAGGCAAGAGACAGAACCTTAGACGTATGCACCTCCTTTTATGGTGGGCATCCTTACCTCTAGAGTTAGAGAGAGAGAGAGAGAGAGAGAGAGAGAGAGAGAGAGAGAGAGAGAGAGAGAGAGAGAGAGAGAGAGAGAGAGAGAGAGAGAGAGAGAGAGATATTAGTGGGAAGGAGAGGGGAAATGGGCCACGCCCATGCCCTATCTGATCTCACACGTCCATATGTTGTGTGGAGTCTGCTTTAAGATTTACTCAAAAGTTGGATTTGGCCTCTACTCGGATTTTGATGGTCTCTCTATTCTCTTTATCTTAGATAGATCTAGGAAAGGCTTCTTGTGTTGAGAGATTAACAACAACACTCTATCGATGATCCACTTTAGGCATAAGTAGATTAATTATTATTATTATTATTTTTTTTTAATTTAACTTTTTAAGAGCATGGCCTAATCTAAAGCTAGGGGTCCTCTTAATATGATAATTAATTGATTTTTTTTCAAAAACACTTTTATTCCGTTGCATTTCAAAATCCATGTCATCACAAGTCCCTCCTAATGATTATGTAGGCTTGGTCTTTTAGATATGAATGCTCTCTTGGGATCACTTAATGAGCAGCTCTGGTTATAAAAGCCTTTGCCTTATTTCCATGTGTGAGGGCATATGTAGTAATTAACATTCATGATTGTATAATTAGTGGCTATTTTAGGGGATCATGAGTTCCATTGTAGGTTTTGCTCAAATGAGTGGTTGAAGAGGTGAACAAGGCAAACTTTCTCTCCTTAGAATTTGTTGAACTTTCACTTTTCAAGAAAGATGAGTTTTAACTTGCTTTAGTGAAATTCACGAGCTTATTGAACTAACTTCTCATGGATGTATTGTTTTATCAAAATATATATTACAATGTAATTTTCTTGTTCCTAATTAAACCTCCTCAATTCTTTTTGGTTTATGTTCTACTCAAGATTTAAAAAAATATATAAATGCTTGAATTCTATGGACACATATATGACAAATAATCTCAATGCCATTTCTTTTTGCTACCATTTTTATTTTTTCTGTCTGGTTCATTTCATGTCTTCTGCGAAATATACGTTATATTCGTCATATTACTCTATTAATTGGCAGTACGAGATCACTCGTATGGTAAAAAGGAATCATTTTTGTGACTCGGCAAAGGTTAAATGATTGAGAACATCCATCTATTGGACCACACCTTGGAGTACGGCCCCTAAATGAATATTTAAATAAATTCACTAATTACAAATTGGCAAAAAAGAAAATATATATATACATTGCAAAGCTAGTTATCATGGTGAAACAGGATTATTATTTTTTTTAAAGGAAAGTGGGAGTGCAACGGAGAAAATCTCTTGTACCCTATAGGTTGGTCGTGCATCTAGGCCCAAATAAAAAGATATACAATGACCAAGACCCCAAACTATGCATCACGAAACCTTGAAATTTACAAGGCTGATTTTATCCATGAGCACTTAACAGCTTGCCCCCTGAAATATATATATATATATATATATATATATATATATGATTTGGGTCACCCATAATTTCCATCCTCGCCAAACAATCCACAACCTCATTCCATTCTCTAAATATGAGTCAAGATCCTCTGATTGCCGCAAGCATGAAATTTCTATTGTTGTAATGTGATTGGGCCACATCATTACTAATTGCATTTAATACAGCAGTGTTGACAATATCAGTGATGATGTGGACCAATCACATTGCAACAAGCAGAAAATCCGTGGCAAGCCAAGGACTTGGATTCTCTAATTATACATGCTTGATTTGTGCATTTGTTTTGTAAATTAATAGTGAAACTTATTATAATAGCTATTCAATAAAATTGGTTGTCCATTTTAAGTGAAATAATAAAAAAGAAAAAAAATAGTATTTGTGAGACTTTTAAGTAAAATATTGCCTATTTATAGTCACAGATAGGTTCATATCAAAAGACTCGGTGAACCGATCTTGCTTCTTTGGGATCGACAGTTTATATAATCTAAAGGTGGCAAGTAGCTGGATGGCCCATCTGGCGTGATGGGCTTGACCTCATTTTGGAGCGTGCTTGGACGAATTACCTTGGCCCATGGGCCGGGCTTGGGTCTACATCCATGTCTCGATCAAGTTCTGGGCCAGGCTTCAGCTCAAGTAATTTTAACCCGACTTGGCCCAACCTAACTTTTCATGTTCATGTGTTGTATCTCACAAATACGCCATACATCCTCGATAAAGCAATCCATGCATCTTGTATGTAGATACTTAGTTTCCATCACATCAACTGAAACATTCGGAATATTCAAGTGGGAAATAGGAATTTTATCAAATTTCTGATATATCTGTATAATGATACTGCACTCAAGCTGTTAGCTTTGATTCTGTGCTTATATCATTGTGATAAATATGACTTAGTCAGCAAGCTATGATGAGCTTTAATTCATCCATGAAACACTTTATCCAGACGCTATTCATGCTTCCCACATAGGGGTGCACGTCGAACCGTTGGAACCGTGGAACCAAACCGGAACCGTTGGATCGGTCCGGTTTGGTCCCATTCCAGAGAGTACCGGTTTCGGTTCCGGTTCCAAAAATTTGAGAACCGTTGGATACGGATCGGTTCCGATTTAAGGTCCTGCAGAACCGAACTGAACATTTGATCCGAACCGTGAACTGAACCATAGATCCGAATCAAAATCCAATGTAATTTCCGTAATTTCTGCCCTTCTGTATCAATCCAGAGGACCCACATTGCCAAAAACAGGTTTCTTCTCATTCTCCTGCAATTTCAGAAAAAACCCCAAATGAAAAAAAAAAAATAAAAATCCCAATTCCCAGCAAATCTCCATCTCCCTGACATGCATTTCCTTCTAAATTACCCAAAACACGATTCTTCTCATTTTCCTACAATTCCATGAAAAACCAAATGAAAAAAAAATTCCAATATTTCTTCAAATTTCCATCTCACCTCACCTGAATTTCCTTCCACAAGTAGTAGAGAAATACGTGAAAGATGCCCATGTACTCATCGCAACCCACGAGCATTTAGAAATCACCGCTGCCATAAACCTCCTCGATGTGGCCCTCGCACTCTCTCCCCGCCTCGAGGTGGCCCTCAAGCTGAAAGCGCAATCACTTCTCTATCTCCGTCGATTCAAGGACGTTGCCAACATGCTCCAAGAACACATTCCCAGCTACAAGATCACAATGGAGGAATCGTGGTCGTCGTCATCTCTCTCCTTTAAGAATTCATCCCAGCAGCTTTCGAAAGGTCGAGTCAAGCTCCTCTCCTCCGACAACATGTCATTGTCAGTGCCACCGACTGATGGGGACGCTTCCTTCAAATGCTTCTCTGTTTCAGATCTGAAGAAGAAGTTTTAGCTGGTCTATGCAAAAACTGGGAGAAAGAGGGGCAATGGTCTATTACAGCTTTCAATCCGAAGTCTAAAATTTCATCTCTCTCTCTCATTCTGCTCTAAGAACCGTGGAATCGATCCGAAACCGAACCGTTTTTCACAGTCCGATTCCGGTTCAGTTCTAGGGTGCTAATAGTCCAGTTCCGGTTCCAAAAATTGTAGAACCATTAGGACGGTTTGGTTCCAGTTTCACCCCAAAACCGGACCAAACCGAACCGTGTGCACCCCTATTCCCACATTTCAAGCATTATGCACCGCTTTAATTTTTGAGTATATACTACGCAACATTCTCTTTTTGCATTTGACTAGAAACAATATCTCCTGAAACGAGTAAAAACATATCTTGAAATTGACTTAGCAGCATACAAATTGATGGACTATCATATCAAGTTGTTATTTCATGTTCCCAAGTGTTCAATCCATTGGATCACTGATTGTCAGATTGATCCTCAGGTAAATCAACAACCAATCTATTGTGATGGTATTATATATAATAAATCTAATGAGGCAAATTCTGGTAAGATGAAGAGACTTTATCGATCCAATGGTAGGTATATGGGGGGACGTTAAGACAAGCAATCAATTATAATATCCACTCATTGATACAATGGGTGTCCCACGTAAAACAATATGGTGGTTTTGTGGGTCTAGAGTCATCGCATGGCTCAATTTGGTCATAAGAATAGATTCTCTAAATCTTTATTAAACATTACAGCTGCCACACGTTAGGCGCATAAGCCACCTTGGATCGAATTAAACATGCAATAAATAAATAAATAATTGAAGTAATCACAGAGAACATAACGATTTTACATGGAAATACCTTTCCAGGAAAAAACTACGACACCAAGTGATAAACAATTTACTATGAATCGAGAATTACAAGAGATAAACAACTCTTACATATTCAAAAACCCTCTCTAAAGATGAATTCCCCTTCTTAAAACTCTATTTCTTTCAAGCACAACGTTTTTGCTCACTCTAATCCCACATAACAAGGTTTATATAACTAAAATTCGGAATTAGAAATAAAATTGCGCATTGACGCAGAAATTGTGCAACCCATCAATCCGTTTTTCAATCGATCGAATCTGATCAATAGACACCACATGTTTGATTTGATCAAACATGCATAAAAGTGTCCAAAGACCTAACTTGGTTTTTTCGAATTATCTCAATCGATCAAGCCTTAATGTTCGATCGATCAAACATGTTCAAAACTGTCCAAAGATTAAACTAATTTATTTGGGATTTTCTCGATTGATCGACCAAACTGTCAATTAATCGATGATCCTGAATTTCACCATATTGAAGGCACAACAATATCCCCTATTGTTTCAATATAAAGTCTCCATTGATCCAGGTTGTTATCCCCATCTCTAATCTTCATTATAGGTTCACAATTGCTTCACGTGCATACTCTGTCTTCATTCATTCATCACCAAGTTCAGATTAGTCGAGCAAAACTTGAACTTCTCTATAGGAACCACCATTGTAAGAATGTCAAACAGATTCTTACTTGTGTGAATCTTCTCAAGAGCGACACTTTATTCCTATATCATCTATTGGGTAAAGTGATAACACACATTAATGTGGTTAGTCCGAGAATGGTATAATGAGTTCTTCGCCAAATTGATCACTCTTTCACTATAACAATGCACAAGCACAACTTCCTGCTAAAGCTCCGACTTATTCATCATACCTCTCAATTAGACCGCTTTCTTGAATGCTTCTGTCACCGCCATATACTCAAGTTTGGTTGTGGAAAGAACAATAAAAATTGAAACTTCGACATCCAATTGATTGTTCCACCCGCTAGCACAAACGAGTAACTGGAAGTCGATCTTTTATTATCCACGTTACCAGACATAATTGATGTCTATATAGTCTACTAATTTCTCATCGTATTTTCTAAATAACAAGATGTAGCTAGTTGTACCTCCTATGTTACGAAGTAACTATTTCATTGCCTCCCAGTGTTACTTGCCGGGGTTTGACATATATATACGCACAACACCCATTGCATATGAAATATCCAGTTTATTATAGACCATGACATACAATATTAGACTGTCAACTATGCTTGAGTAGGTCACACGAGACATATACTGCTCTTCTTCATCTGTAGTAAGACATTATTTTGAATAAATTCGAAAGTGACCAGCATGGGGAATGCTAACCAATTTAGTATTATCAAGTCCAAACTTGACCAAGACCTTCTCAAGATACTCTTCTTGAGACAATCATAGCCCACTCATTTCTCTGTCCCTGTGTATATCAAAGTCAAAAATCTTCTTTACAGCCTCTAGATCTTTCAACTCTAATATCTTCGATAATTGAGCCTTTAATATGTTGATTTCAGACATGTTATGGCTAGCGACAAGCATACCATCAACATAAGAATTATGAATTTCCTATCATACAATGATATGGAATATGATTGAATTCACTTATAGTAAAACATTATCTCAAAATGAAAGAATCAATTTTTTATACCACTACTTAGGTGTCTATTTTAGGTTATACAATGACCCCTTTAACCTGCAAACTTTATTCTCTAACCTATGTATTTCGAATCTTTTTGGTTGCTTCATGTAAATTTATTCTTCTAATTCCACATATATAAAAGTTGTCTTCACATATAACTGTTCTAATTACAGATTGTATTGAGCAACCAGAACCAATACAAATTTGATAGTTACTTACTTCACAATTGGTGTGAATATCTCACCGAAGTTGATGTCTTCTTTATGAGTATATCCCTTTGTAGCCAATCTCGTCTTGTACTTATTCAGTTTCTTACGAAGGATCCACTTTTATCCAATTATTTTTCACTTAACATGAAGCTCTGCCAACTCCCACGTTTTATTTTTGTATAAAAAATTCAATCTCATCATGCATCGCTGCCATCCACTTTTCTGCATCTAAGTCATCAGGGGCTTTCTGAAAAGTAGATATGAGCCCCTCTTATCCATAATGAGGGCGAGTACAACGTTTGAGTCATCTTTATATCGCAACGGTAATATGCGATTTCTCGGTGGGTTCCTCTTGACAGGTTGTGGCTCTACCTGCTCATGTTCCTCTTCTTGCAGCTTGGCTTCTACTTAAGTGTCTCACCATTATCAATTTCAACATCAATTACTACTGATTTTTTAATTTATTTGCGTTTATCCTTATGGAATAAGGAACTCACATCAAACTTGATGTCTCAGCTAATTGTGTTTTTATATGTGTCTAGCTCGGTCATACAACCTGTATTCTTTCACACTATCACCATAATCAACAAATGTATACTTCTTCACCATTTGATCTATTTTAGCTCTCTCAATAGATGGTACATGAGAGTAAGTATCATAACCAAATACATGCAACCCTTAGTAGTCTACTTCAAGACCACCGCATACTTCTTCTGGAATCCTACAATTAATAGTCGTAGATAAGGACTAATTATTCACCAAATAACAAGCCCTGTTAATAGCCTCATCCCATAGGTCATTGCCCAACACAACATTACTCAACATACTTCTGGCCATTTCCAAAAGAGTATGATTCATACATTTTGCTAGACCATTCTGCTTTGGTGTATGTCTCACTGTTTTGTGCTTAATAATCCTCTCATCCTTACAATACTCGATTAAATTTATTTGATGTAAACTCTCCATTGTTATCGGTCCTCTATACTTTCAACTGTTACCATGACTTCTTTTCCATTGCAACCTTTCACAACTTGAAAGTGGTAAATATTTATGTTTTAGAAAACAAACACATACCGTTCTAGAGAAGTCTTCAATGAATGTTATGAATAATGATGACCCTCTGAAAATGATGGGCGACAACTCCCACATGTCAAAATGCATATAATCTAACAGTCACTTACTACTATGCTTCTCGATTTAAAATGATAATCTTGACTATTTACCATATATGCAATGTTCACATACATCCAAATATATTTTTTTAAAAGAATGAATTAAACCATGATCTAGGAGTACCTTCATACCATGCTCACTCATGTGGCTAGGTGCGCATGCCACACACATGCAAACGTTATTTCAACTACAAACGCTTCAGCTCCACTTTTTTTTTTAACACACACGCACACATACCTCACACACTCACGCTAGTGGAATTTCACCACCTATGGATACTCAAACCCTTGACCGGGTGTTGAAACTCCTAAGAGTTTACCACCCGAGCAAGAGTAAGGATCCACGCTTCAACTCCACTTAATATAGTGCTTCTGATCAACCTATAAAGGTTTTTACTCCTGTATGCCTTTATAATCGTGAGTGTCTACTTCAAAACTTTTAGGACACCTTCGTACCCAATGAATTTGTATCCGAGTGCCTCGAGAGCTCTTAGAAATATCATAATCTTTTTCAGGTTCGAAATGTGCCTTACATTATAATTATCTTACAAGCATGATCATTGCTCATAAGTGTCAGTGCACTATCATACTCGTTATACATGGCGAACCAACTTTGATGAGGGCACATGTGATACGATGCTCTCGTATCCAAGATCCATTACATATAGAAGTGTCCGACCTTGAAAATAGATAATACATCACAGCCATTTATTTCCTTGTTGGATTCCACTGAATTGGCCTCTTTCGGTGAAATATCTGAATTCTCATCCCTATGTATTTTAGAGTTTGTACAATCCTTCTCCATATGTCCAATCCTACCACAATTCAGCACTCAGCTTCTTTTTGCCCTTCGACTTAGACCCCGATCACAACTTATCCTTCTCTCGCTTAAACGATCTCCCCTTCCCAACCAGTGTCTATATAGAAGTACAATCTCCACCATTATTTCTTATCTACTGCTTCGACTGAAGGGTAGTTTTAACAATATCGAGGTCCAATGTATCTCTACCATGACACAAAGTCTTCACCATATTTTCTTAAGAATATGAAATGGATGTTAACAACATTAGGGCTTTATCTTATTCGTTGATCTTCACATCCACGCCTGTCAATTTACAAATTAGTTTATTGAAGGTTCTAAGGTGTTCAGAGAGATCCAACCATTCCACCATCTTCAGAGTATACATTTGTCTCTTCAGATATAGGTGATTGGAGAGTGACTTCAGCATGTAGAAGCTTTCTAACTTTGCCCATAAGCACGTGCGGTAGTCATCTCAGAAAAAACATTTTAAAAGACATCATTGGTCAAGTACAATTGCATTGCATTAATCACTCTCTAATCTAAGTCATCCCAATCATCTTCCTTCATAGTTTTAGAATGTCTTGTTTTGCTAAGGAGAGACTGTGACACCTGCTGGTGAATTGGGAGGGCTTTCATCTTCAACTTCCATAATTTAAAGTTATTTTTTCCACGTGAACTTTTCCATCTCAAACTTCGCATTTAATCCTTTTGAACCCAGGTATCAAATTTGATCTAAAACAACCCAACGTAAAGCTCATTCTTTGATACCACTTGTTGTGTGTAGCCACCACATGTTTAGTATGGAAGCAACTTTAAAACGAATCAAACATGCAATCGATAAACAAAAAATTCGAGCAATCACAAAAAAAAAACACAACGATTTTATATGGAAAAATCATTGCAGGAAAAAAAAAACATGGCACCAAGCGGTAAACAATCCACTATAAATCAAGAATTATAAGAAATGGACAACTTATAGATTCTAAACCCTTGTCTCTAAAGATGAATTTTCCTTCTCAAAACTCCAATTCTCTCTAGCACAACGTTTTTTGATTACCTTAATCTCACATATAACAAGGTTTATATAATCCAAATCCGGAATTAAAAACAAAACCGTACACTTATGCAGAAGTTACCCTTGTTGATGATCAACACCGCATGTTCTATGCGATTGGACATGCACAAAAGTGTCCAAAGACCCAACTTGGTTTTTTCAAATTATCTCAATTGATCGAGCCTTAATATTGATCAATTGAACATGTCCAAAACTGTCCATAGACTAAATTGATTTATTCGGGATTTTCTTGATTGGTTGACCAAGCTATCGATCAATTGAAGACCCTAAATTTCACTAGATAGAAAGCACCTTGATCAACAAAAAAATCATGTTCCGTGGTTCACTCTATAAAAGACCATGCCTTCAATTAAACCATAGCGTATCAAGTTTCCACGAGCATTAAAGGGCTAAATGTTACAAGTGCTTGTCCATTTCTAGGTGGCCCACATACAGGACCTTGTGGAGTCCGCAAACCACACTAATCATGTGACGCAGTACTTATTGTCCATGTATCAAGGCCCGTAACAAATATCAACAACCATGAATTCGGGTTGATTCCAACCAACAAAAAAAAAAAAAAAAAGAAGAAGAAGAGCTTCACTGACCATTGGGCTCAAAGAGTACCTTCATTGGCCCACTTGAACTTCATGCTCAAGTGGGCCCACTTGCCTTAGTGCTCACAAAGGTTTGCATGTGCATCCGAAATTATGTTGGTTGTCCACCACAGAGCCAGCCGAAGGCATTTTTATCCATCTCTCTCTTTCTCACACACACAATTGTGCATTAAGTTTTGTTTTCATTAGATTGCACTCACCTATAATCAGCCGTGTCCACATTTGGCCGGAGATGGTACACAAAATGCATTCAATCTACATATGTTTGAAATGGGCTCTACTTATAGACTGTGAAATATCAAAGCATGGTAAAAAAAAAAAAAGGCCCACCAAAACATCCATTACAAACTGTCTTCATTTCGTTGAAGAAAAGCTTGGATCCAAACAGTTTTATTTGTGGTGGCCACTGAATGGGCGATTAAAAAGAAAGGCTACCTATTTATAGACGATTGTCCCTTTTAATTCCTTCTCCAAGTCTCCATTTCTCTTAAACTCACGGACCATTTGGACCTAATTTCTGGACGACATTGCAAGTAAGACGGCCCAATCTTGCACAACAGGTGAAATAAAAGACTTTGTTGTGCCCTCCTGCATATCACTGTTTGTAAGGGTGCCAATGGGCCAAGTTTGGCCCACATAATCAAGTCCAATGCCAGGGATATACCCTTGATCAATTTTCAGGGCCAGGTTCAACCTAGCCAATCGGCCCAGCCTGAAAATTGATCAAATCCCTATTTCCAAAGATAATGTTCTTAATCCGTCTATTGATCAGGTGGGTCGCACGTGCATAAAGAAACACATGCTGCCTAACCCAGGATTGGAACGGGTTTCTTCACATGTACACGTACGCTAAGGCTACTCAGCACACCGATTACTTACTGAGTAAACCCTGGGGCCCACTGTGGTGTATGTGTCTTATCCACACCATTCATCTATTTTACCATATCATTTTAGGTCATGAACTCAGAATTGACGCATATCGAGAGCACAAGTGAACCACACCATATAACATAGAACTTCTCTGAAGCTAAAAACGTCTGTATATACATATGTGTGTGTGTGTGTGTGTGAATCCAAAATCTGAATGGTCCATGTGAAGCAGCACCTCATGAAACCTCGCGAGCCCAATTTTTTACTTTGATCCAGAACTTCGGTGGGCCATGAAAAATGAAAACAGT
The DNA here is from genome assembly GCA_030180095.1 of Magnolia changhungtana. Taxonomy (NCBI): domain Eukaryota; kingdom Viridiplantae; phylum Streptophyta; class Magnoliopsida; order Magnoliales; family Magnoliaceae; genus Magnolia; species Magnolia changhungtana. Next base: position 527,385 of record JASAUF010000358.1, on the reverse strand, counting down.
TTCCTCCCTTGATTTTCATTTCTCTTTTTCATGGCCCATAAGAATTTTAGATGGGGGTGTAAATTTGTCCCATGTGGTCGAGCTCATGGGAACTTCCCATAAGGTCGAGCTGTGTGGGCCCCACCGTGATGCGTGTCGAACATCAACACCGTGCATTTGATGGGTCCCCTTTAAATTATGGGATATCCTCAAAATTAGTCGTATACAAAACTCAGGTGGGCCATACCATCTAAAATCATATGAAGACATGCCTAAATATATATAAAAGTACTTGATGGGGCCCACATAAAATATGGATGCGTCTAAAAATTGGTCTGACCCCTCATCCAAGTGGGACATACATAATGGATGGGATGGAGTTGTGAACCACATCTCAGTGACCCAAACAAATGATTATGAATGTTTTAATGGGAGGGTAACCCCTCTCAACTTTTGTATGTGGTGTGCCCACATAAGTCATGGATTGAGATGATTTTTAAGCTCGAGGCCCACCATGGAATGGTGCATCGAACTGATGGGGTAGATGTTCGACACGCATCACAGTGGACCCACATAGCTCGACCTCATGGGAAATTCCCATGACCTCATGGGAAGTTCCCATGACTTGACCTCATTGGAACTTCCCATGAAGTTGAGTTGTGTGGGCCCTATTGTGATGTGTGTCGAACATCAATACCGTGCATTTGATCGGTCTCTTTTAGTTGTTAGGATATCCAAAAATCAACTGTTTATGGAATTCGTGTGGGTCCTACCATCTAAAACCATGTGAAGACACGCTTAAAACATATTAAAACACTGGGTGGGGCCCACCTGAGTATTGAATGCGGCTGAAACTTGCTCTGACCCCTCATCCAAATGGGACACACACAATGGATGGGCTAGATTTGTGAACCACATCTCGGTGGCCGCAATAAATGATTATAAATATTTTAATGAGATAGTAACCTGGCCTCTCAGCTGTGATATATATATATATATATATATATATATATATATATATATATATATATATATATATATATATGAATTTATGTGCGAGCCTTCATGTAAGCCGTAAGATGAGGAGAACGCCTGGATTCAGCTGCATTGAGAGAGGGAGAGTTTTCAAACGGATTTCACACGAAAGCCTTTCATTGGAAGATCCTACTCAAGGATTATGCATGGGGCCCACTATGATGTTTGTGATAAATCTAACTCATCCATCTATTTTTCGAAATCATTTTAGGACATGCGACCAAAAATGAGGAGGATTCAAAACTTAAATAAGCCACATGAGAGGAAACAGTGGGGATTTAGTGACCACCGTTGAAACATTCATATAGCTACAAAAGGTTTGTATCGATTTAAGTTCCTGGTGTTTTCATCTCAGTGAAAACGACCTTATAAATGGTTTGGCTGGAATATAAACATCAAGGTGGAGCCTAGAAAGGTTTCAACGGGAAGCATTCCTTTTCCCAATGTTTCATCTCATATGACCCACTTGAGTTTTGGATCCTCCTCATTTTTGGTATAATGTCCTAAAATGATATCTTAAAACGAATGGACTAGTTGGATTTCACACAAACATCATACTGCGCCTCACACAAAATCCTTACGCAAGATCTTCATGGGAAATTAAGGCTTCAGCATCCTTAGATGGCTACTCCCCTAACACCGGCCAATGGCGGGTGGTCGGTGCCATGTGGGCCCACCATGATGTATTTGTTTCATCTATGCCGTCTATCTATTTTTCTTGATCATTTTATGGTATGAGACCAAAAATGGGATATATCCCAGTCTCAAGTGACATTACAAGAAACAGTGTTGAATGGACGTCGACCATTAAAAAATTTTTGTTGGCCATCAAAGTTTTGGATCAAGCTAATCTTTGTTTTTTCCCTTCATACGGGTCTATATGACCTAATCAATAGATTGGATGTCAAATAAACAATATAGTGGGGCTTAGGATGATTTTAATGGTGGATATCCAATTAGTATTGGTTTCCTTTGGTGTGGTCCATCTGACATTTATATTCCTCTCATCTTTTTTAAATCAAGTTCTAAAATGATCTTTAAAAATGAATGAAAGGAATGGATGAAACACAATATCATGGTGGAAACTAATTATGATTGGATATATATATATATATATATATATATATATATAGAGAGAGAGAGAGAGAGAGAGAGAGAGAGAGAGAGAGAGAGAGAGAGAGAGAGAGAGAAATGAGAGATGGTCACACACAACTAGTTGGACGGTGAGTTTTGGTCCAACTAGTTTCACATGGGCATTTAATGCTAATTTAAGAGAGAGAGCGTTTGCTTCACGTTAGCCTTTAAGAGTTCTTTTGAAATGATATCCGACTTAGAGAGAGAGAGAGAGAGAGAGAGAGAGAGAGAGAGAGAGAGAGAGAGAGAGAGAGAGAGAGAGAGAGAGATGGTCACACACAACTAGTTGGATAGTGAGTTTTGGTCCAACTAGTTAATTAATGTTGAGAGAGAGGGGCGTTTGCTTCATGTTAGCCTTTTAAGAGTTCTTTTGAAAATGATATCCGACTTGGGTGGGCCCCACTGTGGTGTTAATGTAAAATCCACCTTGACCATCACGTGTGTCACCCATGTTAGATCTAAAAACAGAAAATCAACTCCATCCATGGTTCAAGTGGACCACACAATTGAAAATAGTGTTAAAAAAAAGTTCACCTTTTAAAATAATTCCTTTCATGAGGCACACTTAAATCCAGTATGGGGCTGATTTTCGAGTTTCGTGCCTAGCTTTTGACGTGACATTTAATGGTTGGAATGGATTTCACTTACTCATGATCGTGGGTACTGTAAAAATCAAGGTAGATGTCACTCCCTCTACCTTTTCTATTGGTGTGTCCTACCTAAATCAAAAGTTAGCCTGATATTTTGTCTCTAGATGTAGAATAAGATCACACATTTGATAGTCGTAGTGGATCTAATATGCACGTCAAGACATCATGGTGGGCCTAATTAATAAAAATAAGGTTAGACATTCCTCTTCCACTTTTAAGCTTCTTCCAGCTTCCTTATAAGAAAAAAAAAAAAAAAAAAAAAAAAAAGCCATGTTAGGAAAAATATAAAGAGTGGTGTAAGTGCAGTACATTGCTTATGCAACACGGTTTGTCTCTAACCATGTCACCTACCTTCATGTATGTATTGTATATCCATGCGGTCCATTGGTTTTTTTGGCTCATTTTAGAACATTGATCCAAAAACGAACCAATTATAAATCTCGAGTGGTCCACACCAAATAAAAAATAGTGAAAGTTGAACTTTTACCATTAAAATTTCCTAGGGCCCACCGTAATTTTTTACTTGCCACCCAACTTATTGATAATGTCACAAAGACCTTGATGAAGGAAAATAAAATTAAAAATAAATTTCAGCTTAATTCAAAACTTTTGGCTCACAAAAAGTTTTTAATGGCCAATCATCACTATATCTGTGGTGTGGTCGACCTGAAATATGTATCTATTTCATTTTTGGAATCCTTTCTTATCATGTGCTAAAAATATAGATGTAAAGAATGGATATACAATACCTTTATCAAGGTAGGCCCAGGATGAGGGATGCACAGAACCGCATATGTACAGGCTGCACCCAATGTACTTCCACTTTTTTTTTTGGGAACAGGTACCTTTTCTCTTGGGAAATACAAAGAAGTTTAACGGCAGAAGAGAAATCTTACCTCGAATTTTTAAATGGCCCACCTTATCATGTACTTAAGATCTACTCCAACCATTGGATGTGCAATCTCATTGTAAGTCTAAAGAGAAAATATAAGGTAGATTTGTAATTAAGGTGAGCCACACCAATGGAATATTTGAGGGGGAGACATCCGCTTTTCATTTTTACCAGACCCCGATCATGAGCATGTGAAATCAGCTCCAACCATTAGATGCGAAAGTAAAGACTAGGTGCGGGACTTAAAAATCATATCCATAAGTGATTCAAGTGGGCCTCATCAAACAATCATTTTAGAGGCTGAGCTTTTTTAGCATACCGTTTCCAACTGTGTGTTCCATCCGAGCTACCAATGAGGTTTATTTTCAGTCCATAAATTTAACATGATGTGACACACGTGATAGAAGGGGTGAATTTTACATTAACAACACAGTGGGGTCCGAGATCATTTTCAAAAGACCTCTTAAAAGGCTAATGTGAAGCAAACACCCCTCTCTCAACATTAATTAACATTAAATGCTCAGCTAGATGGACCAAAACTCACAGTTCAACTAGTTGTGTGTGAGCGTTTCTCATATATATATATATATATATATATATATATATATATATATATATATATATATATATATATATATATATATATATATATATATATGGAAAAGGTACTATGCGCTCGACCTCACGGGTTCGTCCCATGAGGTCGAGCTGCATGGGCCCCACCGTGATGTGTTTCGAACATCTACCCCATCAGTTAGATGCACTATTCCATCGTGGGCCTATGTCCCAAAAATCAAGTCAATCGTGACTTGTGTGGGCCACACCACATACAGAAGTGGAGAGGGGCCGTAAACCATTAAAACATTCATAACCATTTTTGAGGGCCCACCGAGATGTGGTTTGCAAATCGAGCCCATCCATTATGTGTGTCCCACTTGAATGAGGGTTCAGACCAAGTTTCAGGCGCATGCAAAACTCAGGTGGGCCCCACCAAGTACTTTTATATGTTTTAACGGTGTCTTCACATAATTTTAGATGGTATGGTCCACCTGAGTGGCATATATGGCTGATTTTTGGGATATCCCATAATTTAAAGGGTACCCATCAAATGCACGATGTTGATGGTCGACACGCATCACGGTGGGGCCCACACGGCCTATCCCTCGCCGATGTCTCGACCTCACGATAAGCTTATCATGAGCTCCAGCGGTACATCGGTGGACGGTGTGGATCTTCAAAGCATAGTACCTTTTCTCTCTCTCTCTCTCTCCCTATATATATATATATATATATATATATATATATATATATACACACACATATACACACACACACGTGTGTGTGGCAATGAGGTCGTCTTCATTGGAACTTCTCGTGAGGTCAAGCTGTGTGGGGCCTTAGTGTGATAGGTGTCTAACATCATCACCACGTTACATTTGATGGGTTCCCTTTCAAGTCATGGGATATTCAAAAAATTCAGCTGCATAGGGACTCAGGTGGGGCCTATCATGTAAAACCATGTGAAGACGTGCCAAAAACATATAAAAGAAGTTGGTGAGCCATTGAAATTTGGATGCGGCCGAAATTTGGTCTGACAAGTCCCTAAGATAGGATCCACGATGGTTTCAGGTTGGAGTCCAGTCCATTTACCTACGGATTGGCAGTGTTGGAGCACGGACGAGGAGCATGAATTCTCGGCCCTGGATGGAACCTCCTTGCTGGCGGACGGGACTTGTTCCCTTAACCATTTTAGGAAAAGAGTGCTCTCACGGTCCAATGGGAATTGTGTCATTTGTGTTATATCCACACCGTCCGTCCGTTACCTTATTAACGCGATGACTCATTTTAATGCAAACGTGGAAGATTAAAAAATGAAGTGGGCCATATCACGGGTTCAAAAAATGTATTTTTTAAAAGTGGGGATGGAAATATTTACTGTTGAAACCTTCTTGAGGGTCATACATACCATCCTACGTGGAAAACACAAATATCAGCTTAATCTAAAACTTCTGCCGGCACTCAAGAAGGTTTCAATGGTGAACGTTCAAAACCCACTGTTTATTGCGGTGTAGCCCACTTGACTTTTGCATCTCCGTCGTGTTTTTTTCATCTCTAGAAATAAGCTTAGCAGCATGGATGGATGGAGTTCATACAACACAAACATGACGGTGGGCCCCACAGAGCTTTAGGTTACTGGCAAGTCGCTTCCCGCGCTCGTCTGATTGGCACAAATCCGGAAGAACCCAAGCAAGCGCCGAAAAGATGGACGGCTTCTGTTGCTTCTCCTTGAGAGCTTCACGTAAGGCGCACGTGACAGGGAATGACAAGGAAGGGGAGATCGTCCTTAAGATGTGATTTGAGGAAGATCAGAGGTCAGCATTTCTTTTTTCTTTTGTTCTTATTTGTTGCGAAATCTATGAATGGGCAATCGACAAATATACGGATAGAATGGTAGCGACGTAGCATTGGACGAGAAACCGCCTGCAACGTGTTCGACATTTTGCCCAAACCAGAGGACTCTGATGTCACTGTATCATCAACGAATTCAATGCTGGGAGGAGGCAATTGTTGTCGTGAGATTGGTGGTTGTCACTGTTTGCAATCGGATTCTAAAGTAAGTTTTCGAACTACTTTCCTTGTAACCGTTCCTTCGATTTTTCCTATATTTCAATTAGAGGCCCCTTAATCACTGTGAATATGTGTTTGTTTTTTTGTTTGTTTGTTTACTCACGTAAGTACAAAGACAAGACGTGAAATCCTTGAGATTGTCATTCTATCAGTTGTGTTTTGCAACCTGGATTTTCAGCCTGTGTAAACCCATAAACTGTGTTTGGCGACCCTAGATTATAAAGGGAGCAAGAGAGTCATTTGAAATATGACCAATGGAGTGGATTTGTACGAAGAGATCCCATGTTGTATGTTGTTTTTCAGATGACATAGTTTTGATTGACAATATGAGGGAGGGCATAAACACAAAACTGGATTTATGGAGAGGTGCTTTAGAATATAAATGATTTAAAATTAGTCGGACTAAAACAGAGTATATGGAATGCAATTTTAGTAACAATAGGAGTAGGAATGAGGTTTTTTTTTTTTTTTTTTTTTTTTCAATAGAGATAACAGCCAATTTATTAGAAAACTTTTAAAAAGTGAGGAAAGAATACAAGTAGACAAAACAAAAACAAAGACAAAAAGCAGAACAAGAAAGCCAACCTAAGCTGACCAAACAGAGATTGCCTAATCCTCCGAAACAACTAACTAAAGCCGTCGATATCACCTCCAAGTGCTCCAAGCTACGATTCTTAAAGCAACGCTGATTCCCAGCCCTCACATTAGACCACAACACTGCCATAAGAAGAAGCCTCCACATAAGTTTCCCATCCCTTCCAACTCCACCATGCCACAGCCATAGTAAATCCTCCACAGATCTTGGCATCACCCAAGCCGTGTTAAACAAAGCAAGAAAATGGCTCCATACCTTAGTAGCGAAGGAGCAATGGATGAAGAGGTGATCAATCTACTCTCCATCCTTCATACACATCAAACATATGTTAGGAGAATCATGGCCCTTCTCTGCAAGTTATCTATGGTGAGGATTCTCTTCCTTCCAAACAGCTAAACAAAAGCTGAAACTCAAGGAGGAGCCCCTTAGGACCACTAGTGAAACTGGAGGGATAGGAGACCAGGGTTGGAAACCCCAATTAAGCTGAATAATGACTTTACCGAGACTAGGCCATTGGTGCTCTTTACCCAAACCATTGAGTCCTCCTCTTGGTCGGCGAAATTGACTTTGGATAGTCTTCAAAAGCTTTAAAAACTCTCCATCTTCGCTTTCCAATAGATTTCTATGACAAGGAGCCCAAACCACCAATCCCCTAGATAAGGAGAAACAATCCGCCACCAAAATGGAGCGACCAAGGGCTATATGAGCGATGCTAAGAAACTGATCTTCAAGCACCTGGTCTCCACACCAAACATCCACCCAGAAACGGGTAAGATGCCCATTAGCCACCGAATAGGTGACACCTTAACAATCAATGGATTCAGTAGACGTCGCTGCTTTCCAAAAGGTAGAGGCTTTGTAGTGAGAGGAATGCTTGACAAACAAATCGCCCTCATAAGTACCGTACTTAGAGGCGATAAACTCTTTCCAAAGCCTACCCCTCTTGGCTCCAAACCTCTGAATCCATTTTCCAAGAAAAGCAGTGTTCATGTCTCCTAAAGGATTAATGCCAACACCCCCCTCGAACAGTTTGAAGACCTCTTCCCATATGAGAAGATGGAACTTCTTTCCTTCACTAGCCCCCTTCCAGAGAAACTCCCGTCTCAGTTTTTCGAGCCTATTCACCACTACCTTGCGACATTTGAATAGAGACATAAAATACACATGCATATTGGCCATAGCCACCTTAATAAGAGTTAGTTAGCCCCCCAAGGAAATGTAGTGACGCTTCCAGGAGGCTAACTTCCTCTTGATCATCTCGATAACTCGTCCCACAAATGTTTGGGTGGCTTCCCGATACATAACACTTTCGTTAGTGGCCCCCCATGGAATGAGGAATTATTTAAGATGGTTGACCAAGAAGTTCCCCAAAATGATCACTTTCGATATCTTGGGTTGATAATTCTTGAGAGTGAAGAGATTGAGAAGGATGTTGCCCACAAAATTCAAGCTGGGTGGAAGAAACGGAGATGCGCCTCTAGAGTTTTATGCGATAGTTATATACCACTCAAAGTAAAAGGGAAATTTTGTAAGATGGCTATAAGACCAGCCATGCTTTGTGGGAAAGAATGTTGGGTAGTTAAGGGACAACTTGTCCATAGGATGAGTGTTGCTGAAATGAGGATGTTGAGATGGATCCGTGGCAAGACAAGAATAGAACTAGAAACGAATGCATTTGGGGGAATTTAGGAGTAAGACCATTTGATGTAGGATACATGTGTGGATGTCATGTTTCACAGGAGATTATTCAAAGGACAACTCAAAGCATACAGGTTATGGGCTAAGCCCACTAAACAATAATTTCAGCAGAATAGTTCACCAAACAGTAATTTCAGCAAGCAAAAATGCATGTCATTTCATTAGAAATTATCCCCACTTGCACACGCTCATATAAAGATTAAATCATAGGATGTCAAGGTTGTTAGAACAACCCCTTAGCACAGAATATCAACAAAATATTCACGAGCAGATTCATACACACATAGAATTTGCCATACTCATTTACCACATAAACTATGTTTAGAGGAGAGGAAGATCACGTGGGATGTGGGGTGGGATAAATCTGTAATTTGGGAATTGATGGTTGTGGGAGGAAATTGGGAAAGGGTCTAGGGTAGGTTTTATGTGGGAGGCAGGGACATAGGGTGTCAAGGTTTTGGGCGCAATGGATTGAAGGATTTAGGCTAGATAGGATCAAAGAGGTGTTTCTAAAGGAGTAGAAAGAGAAAGAAAGACCATATCTTACATAAGATAAACACGTGAGCGAGTCATACGCCTACAAAAAGATGGAATCTCACCACCTTGGGCCACAGGCCCAAGTAGTGATCACCCACAGGCCAGGCCCAAGTAGTGATCACCCAAATAAAGTGTGGGCTGGGTTGGGCCAGGGCCTGGGGCTCTCCTACGACGATGTTGGTACACTCTGATGTCCGCATCAACTCTCCCCGGCTGAGAAAGTCTCGCCTCTGGTGAGACAACTCCTATAACGCTCTAGTAGATCGGGGTCAAGCAGTTGTAGCTCTGCCTCTGTAATCCACGTGCAGTCTGATGTAGGTTGATCCTTCCACTTGACGAGAAACTTCTGGAATCCACCGTTGATGCAAGACATGAAAATTAAATATGATATGCAAGATCTTAGGCTTTAGATTATTCTAATTCAGAAACAATCACATAAAATTCCACATCCCACACAAAAGTTCGAACATTCAAGCAAGGGAAATCTGTGCGGGTCCAGGCCTACACAGGCTAGGGCTGGATCAGTAAAATTATGGACCAATCGATACTCAAAGAGAAGTAAAAATCAACCACACATGCATAGCAAATAGTCCCTAATCCAAGGGATTCCCCAATCTCAATTCAAGGAACCCTACGGTGAAAAAAGGGGCAAATAAATTAGGGTTAATGCAAACTAAGGCTAGGGTTTAGGAAATAGGAATGAAAGGAGGAAAACCAGAGGAAAACCTGACTCGGAGAAAGCTCCTGCGTGCAGATGGTGACCCGGGGCTGATGCACGTGCGCGGGTGGGCTGGCCGCACGTGTGATGGAAGCCCGCCTCCCCAAAGTGACACCTAGGTCTTAGTCGGCCAGGGGAGACCTCCAATCCCTCCAAGTTTGACAACGATCGAACGTAAGGTCGAGGCGTAGTGCTCCGCTGAAGTTTCAGCCCCTTCTACAGTCCGGTCTGAAACCGTTTGTAGGGGGATGAGCAACTGCAAAAGCTGGAAAATTCAAAGCAATAATGATGATAGAAGATGAGATATATGGATGGAAGAGGGTAGGGACGGATGGGGATAGATGTGACTTCACACCACTTAATTAGCCCTTCGAAAAGGGAGGGCTTCACACCCACTTTTGAATTCTTCTACAACTCACTAAGAGAATAGAAAAATAAAGCAGGAATTTTTATTAAGCTTCAATGAATGAAAAGAACTACAAGGGGTGCCTATTTATAGGGAAAACCCTATACTCCAAAAACTCGCACCATGTGTGCTCAACCTATTACTTGGCGACGAAGTAAACTAAAATAAAAATCAAACAAAGAAATCTAAAGCGTTCACGATGTTCTAAATAATAATAATAAGCAAAACCTAAAATATGAAATCAATTCGATGAGTGAGCCACGATCATGAGATCCCATGATGGGCTTTTCTTGACTATCGGCCCCACCCTTTTGAACCAAAACTTCGTCTTCTAGCTAGGAGGCCCTCACTGGACGTCGTCATCGATCCAGATCGACAGTGGGGCCCTCCTTCTGGCGTAAGTGCGTAGGGGGCCCGATGTGCATGCGCGTGTGCGCGGGATGTCCCCATCAACCATGGCGGGTAGACACTATCTGCTCATCCAGAATGTCCTCGATCTACTCTCTCATGTGTACAGATGGTATGAGGGGTGCAGGCTGAGAGGAAGCCTTAGGTATAGGTCATGGGTCAGGGGACTGATTAGTGGGAGGCTCAAGGTGTGGATCATGAGGTGGGCCTCTAAATGGCACAAGATCTTCCACGTTGAATGTAGAGCTGATATTCAATGTAGGTGGAAGCTCGAGAACATACGCATTGGGACCCATACGGTTTAAAATTTTATATAGTCCTGTGCTTCGGGCATATAATTTCTTAGCGGCACCAGGTGGTATCCGCTCTAGCCTAATATGGACCATAACCTCATCACCCACTTGAAATTTCCTGAATCAATGGTCCATGTCTGTTTGAAGTTTATAATTTATATTACTTGAATTAATCCTTTGTATAATCTCCCTATGTAAATCATGCGTGTAATGTGCAAAGGACTCAACAGACTCAGAAGGACGATGTGACACAGAGACATGAGAATCAAATCTATAGGTCTCCTAGGCTTATAACCAAGAACAATCTCAAATGGACTCTTACCCGTAGACATATTTACTAAACTATTATATGCGAACTCTGCAGTTGGCAAGACTGCGTCCCAAGTCCTAATATGATCACCAACTATAAATCTTAACAAGTCACCTAGGCTCCTATTCACCACCTTAATCTGGCCATCAGTCTGAGGATGGTATGCCGAAGAAAACTGCAGACGAGTTCCCATAATATGCCACAATGTCTTCCAAAAATAGCTCACAAACTTGACATCCCTGTCAGACACTATGGTTTTTGCAAACCATGCAATCGAACAACCTCATCAAAGAAGATTTGAGCAATGTGTGAGGCGCCCGATGTCTTGGAGCATGCAATGAAGTGGGCCATTTTGGAAAAACTGTCCACCACGACAAATATGGAATCGTGCTTCTTCATAGTCTTGGGAAGCCCCAACACGAAATCCATACTAAGATCATCTCAAGGGGCATATGACACAGGCAAAGGAGTATACAATCCTGTGTTCTGTTTCTTTTGCTTTGCCAGCTGACATGTACGACATTGCCCTACAATTCTAGCCACATCTCGCTTGAGACTTGGCCAGTAAAATCTGTCCTCAACAAGGGTTATCATTTTATCCCTTCCAAAATGACCAGCTACACCACCTGCATGTAGCTCCCATATTAGGAAATCCCGTAGGGACGTGCGAGGAATGCAGAGCCGATCTCCACGAAACAGGTAATAATCATGAATGACAAACTCACTGTCTATCCTCGTGGGATCCTCTAGAAGTGACACATATCTCTCTCCAAAGTCTGGACACTCAGGATATTCGTCTTTTAAGCGCTCAAAACCCGTAACCTCTACTCTCAGAGAATGGAGAGTCACAACCCTACGACTAAGGGCATCTGCGGGTTTGTTCTCGACTCTGGCCTTGTGCTTGAGAACAAATGAGTGCTCTTGAAGAAATTCGACCCATTTGGCATGCCTAGAGTTCAACTTCTTTTGAGAGCCTAAATATCGCACGGCCTCGTGGTCAGAGAACAAGACGAACTCATGAGAGAGTAAATAGTGACGCCAATGCCTCAATGACTGCACCACCGCATAAATTCCTTGTCATAGGTGGAGTACTTCTGTTTTACCTCATTTAGTTTCAAGGTATCCCGTATCGGTATCGGTTGGCGTAACGGTGCCCACCGATACTGATACAGATATGGGAGTGTATCGGCGATATGAGGGCGTAACGGCCTGTAACGGTGCATTTTTTTTTTTTTTTGTTTTTTAGCCAAAAAAATATGAAAAAATATGGATTAAATCCAGAATATTCTAAGCATTCCAAATATGCATTCATTTATAAATTGGAACATGTTTATGGTGGTGTAACGGTCCACTCTTTGGTGAGAAGCTGTATCGGACTATCTGATGAATTTATGAACTAGACAACCTGGTCTTGGCTATAGATATTTTATATTTAATTATCTAACTATATAATATCAATATGAATTAATTGGAATGAATCTAATACCAAAATATCTCATATTTGTAGGTATTGGTGTATTACATACCTTGTGACTTGTATATATTTTATTTCAACATACAATTTAGGGACTTTTATGTCCAATTATATAATCATATATCTAACAAATTAATATAATTTTTCCCAATAAATCTTAAGAAAAAATTTGAAATTATATTCAAGTAAATTGTGTTGTTGATTTAGAGCTCATTTGGTGGACCATTTGATGCCCCAAATGAACGTTAAATTCATGCAATCTATTAGCACTTATCTCACTAATGGATTGGTGGATATTTATTGAACAGTGATGAATGAAAAATATCAAATGTTCCTATTTTAGAAAAACAAGTGTTTGCAAATTAACGGTGAAAATCATTTAAATAATTTAATTTTGGAATTGTGACATGGCAACAATAGTGCCATAATTTAATTTATTAATTTTGAGTTAATGTATGCCTCATGGACAATTTTTACAGCCATGTACATAGGGCCCACCACGATGTATGTGTTGTATATCCATGTTGTCCATCCTTTTTGCCAACTCATTTTAGGGCATGGTCCAAAAAATGAGGCAAATCCAAATCTTTGGTGGACCACACAGTATGGATTGAATTCCCATAATTAAAATTATTATTATTATTATTATTATTATTATTATTATATTTTTATTTTTAAGCTGCGACTTTGGTTTTCCTTGATCCAAGTCCATGCAACCTTATCAGTAGTTTCGATGGTAAATAAACATTACAGTGGGCCATAATAAGTTTTTAATAGTGGGCATTCAATCCTATTGTGCAATCCACTTGAGATCTGGATCTGCATCATTTTAGGGACCATGCCTTGAAATGATCAGGAAAAATTGATGGGTGGCATGGATATATAATACAACACATAAATCAAGGTGGGCCACATGCACTAAAACAATGCAAGTGCACAGTGGGCCTTCAATCCTACTGTGCGGTCCACTTGAGATTTGGATCTGCTTCATTTTAGGGACCATACCTTGAAATGATCAGGAAAAATTGATGGGTGGCAGGGATATATAATACAATACATAAAGCAAGGTGGGCCGCATGCACTAAAACCGTGCAAGTGCACTAAGCGGTGTGCGCCGCAAACCACTTAAAAAAAAAGGTAAGTGGCTGTTTTATAGCCATGCCACCCGTTCATTTTTTTAAGACCAAGAGAGAGGGAGAGAAATGAAAGGGAAAAAGAAAAAATGAGAGGGAAAGAAAGGAAAATGAGAAAGAGGAAGAAAACGAGAAGGAAAGAAAGAGAAAACCGAGAGAGAAGGAAAAAATGAGAAAGAGGAGGAAGAGAAGGAGAAGGAGAAAACGGGGGGGGGGGGTGTCGTTTTGGGAAGAAGAAGGAAAGAAAGGAAAAAAAGGTTTTTTTTTTTTTCGTTACCATGGCCTGGACCGTTATGTATCGGCCGATACAACCGTATCGTAACAGATACGAGACACCTTGTTCAGTTTCTCACTGAAATAGGCAACTGGGTGTCCCTCCTGACTTAGTACTTCTCCTATTCCCACACCTGAGGCGTCACATGCCACTTCAAAGACTTTAGAGAAATCTGGAAGTCGCGTGACAGGGGCCTCAACCATCTTGCCCGTTATGTCTTTAGAGGCCTTAGAGGCTGCACTAGGTCCAAAAGGTGGGAACTCCCTTTTTTTTGGTGCAAATACTGCGCGATCGGAGCTATAATGGAACTAAAGCCTTTAATGAACGGTAATGTGACGCACCTCATAATGGAACTAAAGCCAACTCACTATGGCTGGACCTTTTCGAGATCCGCATGCATACCCTCGGACGACACTATGAACCTTAAAAGATAAGTCGATCTAACATAAAAGCGCACTTCTTCAGGGTTCATGATAATTGTTCCCTAAGGATCTCACAGACCAACTCAAATGGTGGGATGTTATTCCTTAGTGGTACTATAAATGAGAATATCATCAAAATAAACCACTGGAACTTGCCCATGAAGGGCCTCAACACTTGGGTCATCACTTAAAAGTACTTGGGGCATTAGTCAACCCAAAGGGCATGACCCGACCATTCATACAACCCATCCTTCGTCTTGAAGGTGTCTTCCATTCATCACTTGGGCAATGAGACCCCCACTCTTGAGGTTAATCTTCGAAAAATTGTGGCACCGATCATATAAGTCGATCGATCATAAAGCTCGGTATAGAAACCGATCTTCGTGTTGCTCACATTGTCCACGCCGGTGTTGTCATGTGCGATCGTCGCATATCCATATGTAGATCGCATATGCGATCTCATATGCGATCGCATATATTGCATATGCAAAATATGTGATCGTATATACCGGATGATGTTGTTCCTTAGTTTTACTTTTTTGCATAAAAAGAATATCTATAAAAGGCTTCCAAATCTCACTCCATTTGCAATATTCTCCCCCAAAACTCTCCTACTCTATTTTTCTCTTACATTTCTTAATTACAAGTGGTCTTAATCTCCCCTCTTGTATTTCCTACTTCCAAGTGATCTTCTCTCTCTCTCTCTCTCTCTCTCTCTCTCTCTTACATTCCCTCTCTCTTGGAAGTTGGAAGATCAAGATTCAAGCACTTTTAAGTTTCAGGAAGAAAGCTTGTTGATTTTCTACCATAATAAATAAATAGCTTGTTGATTTTGTTGTTACTTCTTGTCAACTATATTGTTAAATGTGGATGACTTGATGTTTAATTCATTGTTTAATTGATTTTATCTCTTTCAAATGTATTTTAAATATGTAAAATTAGTTATCTATTAACTTAGAAAAGTTCTCCTCAGTTTCTTATAATTTTTTACAATTTTTTGAATTTTTCCTAATACTATATATATTTTTAATTTTTCAAAAAAAAAAGATCTATGTCGCAAAATGCAATGCGATCGCATTTATACACATAGTATCCGATCGCACATGATCGCATATGCGATTTGACAACATTGGTCCACGCACATGCGCCACGTGCCATCCTTCTTGGGGTGAGGAGTGCAGGCACAGCATATGGACTCAAACTCGCTCGAATGAACCCTTTTGTTAACAACTCATCAACTTGCCTCTTCAACTCGGCATGCTCGGTCGGGTTCATTTGGTAGTGAGGAAGGTTTGGGAGAGTAGACTCAAGGACTAAGTCAATGACACGTTGGATGTCCCTCATGGGTGGAAATTCATCTGGTAAGTCCTCAGGAAATACATCACTAAACTCCTCTAAAACTGGACTCACCCTAGACGGGATCTCTGCCCTAACCTCTGGTGTAACCTCTCTTGTCACTAGGGCATACACCTCCAAACTCTCTGTAGCCTCTTTGTCAAATTCTTTCGCATTAATAATGTGAAGAGACTTAGTTTGGGATTTCCTCACTTCTTTTCCATCACCCTTCTTGACGTCCCCCATTTTAGCTTGGGTGTTCTTGGGAGGCAGAGGCTTCAGAATAATCTTTCTGCCTTTGTGTAAGAATGTACACGCATTTGAACAACCGTATATCGTGACATCCTTATCAAAGAGCCAAGGCCGACCCAAGATGATGTGTCCCACATCCATGGGTAAAACATCACAACATAGTGTGTCTTTATAGGATCCAAACTCCAAAGGCACCAGACAACACTGGGACACTGGCATGGAAGAGTCGTCAACCCAAGAGACTTTATAGGGTTGAGGGTGGGGAGTGGGCTTCAGGCCCAAACAATCCAAGGTGCTAGCGGAGACCACATTTGCACAACTTCCATTGTCGACAATGACTTTGCAATTCTTTTCCCCACTTTTGGCTAAGTATGGAAAATAGTAGAACGATGCCAGTCATCCTGTTCCTTAGCCTGAGTTGGAATATGTCTGACTATAGCAAGTCGGATAGTCTCCTTATTGTCTTCATCACTAGCACCCACATCAGGGCGATACTTTTCTTCTTCATAGTCGCCCTGGTCATTATGATCTTCCCCTTGATCTTCAATTAGGAGGGCCTTTCCTCGCACCTTTTGGGGACACTCATGTGCGAAATGACCCATTTTGCCGCACTGGTAGCATTCTGTAGGCTCACCTCTTCTTAAGCTGGATCCCTCAATGGCCTTACCCTTGAAATCTCTAGGATTGGGTCGATTAGAGGAGGATGGTTTGGACTGAGTCTCATAATTAGGTCTCATACCCTGAGATGGAGCCCTAGAGCTGGGATCTCGATAGTCCATACGTCGAGAACGCTGGAGTGCTACATACCGCTCTAACTCAGGCACCAACTGGTTGGCATGATCCAAGGTGCTAACATTGCGAGTGAGCAGCTCATGTTGAAGATCAGGTCAGAGCCCCATCCTAAATCTGGAGAGTGTCACAATGGGGTCCTGGATGTCACACCGCAACATATGCTCATCAAATTTAGCAATACAATCTGTGGCTGACATGTTCCCCTGGCGGAGGGATTGCCACTGATCCACGAGCTTCTGTTGGTATGATAGGGGAAGGTACTCTCCCTCAGGGCTTCTTTCATCTCGGCCCATAACGTGATGGGAGGTTGCGTAGACCTCTCAAGTCGACGCTCATAGTTTAGCCAAAAAGACTTAGCGTGACTAACAAGCTTCATCTTGGCGAACCGCACTCGACGGTCGTCAGGCATGTCATGCCACTCGAAAAAGTGGTCCATGTTTGCCAACCAGTCGACAAAGACTTTGGGGTCTAGCTGACCATCAAAACTTGGCGCGTCGACTTTCACACCTCTCATGACACGGTATTCAACATAATGTCGGTCATGGTACTCGAACCAGGGTGGCTGAGGACGCACCCCTGTACGGCCAACTACTTGCATAATCCCTAACAGGCTCTCTTTGAGGGGTAGGACGTGCTATGAGAGCCCTAGTTGGCTCTACTAGGGTTGTGGGATCCCTCCTAGCACCACGCTCCAATACTTTAGCCTGAGACTCATGCTCGTCACCAGGATCCTCAAGGTCAGCAAGGCGCCACTTATTGGATTCTGTCGCTGTGCGCTACTCCTCAACGACTATTTCAAGACGATCTAGCCTAGACGTGTGGCTTGTAGTTGTGCTAGGATCTGTTGAGATAATGGGTTGTGATCACGACTATTACTTGCGGTTACCATATCGCGACACACCTCAGACAACGTTAATGTAAGTACTCATGCAAAAGGAAGAAACTAATTCTAGGACTGACACGAAAACTGATTCGATGGGGTACGGGGTGTACCCAATGTAACCCTAGACTCTAGTTCAGATTTACTATCCTAATGGTGTGGCCCAAACACTATATGAGATGCAATCTCAACCTATATGCATGCACACAAAAGACCCTAACTTTATATGGGACTCACAAATACTCTATGCTAAACCTTCGCTTTGATACCAAAAAATGTGTAGGATACATGTGTGGATGTCATGTTTTACAGGAGATTATTCAAAGGACAACTCAAAGCATGCAGGTTATGGGTCAAGCCCACTAAACAATAATTTCAGCAGAACAGTTCACCAAACAGTAATTTCAGCAAGCAAAAATGCATGTCATTTCATTAGAAATCATCCCCACATGCACACACTAATATAAAGATTAAATCACTGGATGTCAAGGTTGTTAGAACAACCCCTTAGCACAGAATATCAACAAAATACTCACGAGCAGATTCATACACACATAGAATTTGCCATACTCATTCACCACACAAACTATGTTTAGAGGAGATGAAGATCACGTGGGATATGAGGTGGGATAAATCTGTAATTTGGGAATTGAGGGTTGTGGGAGGAAATTGGGAAATGGTATAGGGTAGGTTTTGTGTGGGAGGCAGGGATATAGGGTGTCGATGTTTTGAGCGCAATGGATTGAAGGATTTAGGCTAGATAGGATCAAAGAGGTGTTTTTAAAGGAATGGAAGGAGAAAGAAAGACCATACCTTGCAGAAGATAAACACGTGAGTCGCACGCCTAGAAAAAGATGGAATCTCACCACCTTGCTCCAAGTCTCATGGAGGGTTATTCCAAGTCGCATGGAAGAAAGAAAGGCCTCTCTTTAGAAAACAAACGTGTACCCTTTATTACCCCCTAGGGTTGGACGTTTCACCCCCTTAAATAGAGTTTTACATTTAAAAGTAAAATGACCAACATGCCCCTTTTTAAAATCTAGCAAAGTAGGGGCCCACTAAGAAATCCAAACCAACCAAAATGTGCAGAAAAATAATAAAACATAAATGGACACTAAAAACTGAAAAATGACTTGATCACATGGTGGGCCACCATGTGATCGGACACGATCCAATGGTCGGATCTCAACCAAAACTCTCAAAAACTATCCTGACACTCCAAATAATGCAGCCCATGTGCATCCTCCCAGTTTGGGGCCTTCATGATGCTCATCCTATGCACATGGGGTCTTCAAAGTGGCTCACAGGCTAAGCCCAAGTAGTGATCACCCAAATAAAGTGTGGGCTGGGTTGGGCCGGGGCCTGGGGCTCTCCTATGGTGATGCTGGTACACTCTGATGTCCGCATCACCATTAGGGAACAAGATGAGGTATAGTAGACTCAAATGGTTTGGTCATGCGCAACGGAGACCAAGAACTATGCCTGTTAGAAGGATTGAGTTCGTGTGAGTTGAAGGCTCTAAAAGGGCAAGGGGAAGGCCCAAAAGTATGTGGGTGTAAGTAGTAATAAAAGACGTAATGACTTATGGTCTAATTGAAGTTATGGCCATTAATAGAGTGAAATTGCGCAAAAGGATTCTTGCAGGCGACCCCAATTAGTTTGGATAAGGCTTTGATGATGTTGAGTCTTGAGTTGGTTATATTTAAGATTTAAAATTCATAAAAATATTTTGGAGTCTTGGGAAGTTTGAGTTTTATTGAGTTTTGTTGAGTCGAGTCAACCTAGTCAATAGAGTTTTGACTAAGTCATTAGCAAATGAGTTTTCCTTGAGTTGCAAGGAAATCTAGTGGAGTCGAGTTCACTTGGCCGATCTATTTTCGAGTTCTCAGACATATATCCAGACACTCATGGATATTTATCCCATTTTCTAAATAATATTCCATGGCATGTTAATTTCCAAAGTTACTTTTTGGTTTATGGCATTTATTCCAGGAGGCCGGGTCATCTACAATTGTTGTAGATTAAGCTTAACCTACATCTCTTTTTCATACACATGTAAAACATATTCCTATACATCTAAAACAAATTCATAGACAATGATGTAGGACATGAAAATTAAATATGATATGCGAGATTTCAGGCTTAAGATCACGTTAGTTCAGAAACAATTACACAAATTCCATATCCCACATGAAAGTCCAAACATTCAATTAAGGGGAATCTATGCGGGTCCAGGCCTACACATGATAGAGCTGGATCAATAAAAATTATGAACCAAACGATACTTAAAGATAAGAAATAATCATCCACACATGCGTAGTAATCAGTCCCTAATCCAAGGGATTCACCAATTTCAAATCAAGGAACCCTAGGGTAAGAAAATGGGCATAAAATTGGAGATTTGGATAATTTAGGGTTAGGTTTAGGGATTTTGAGTGAAAGCAGAGTGAAAGAGAGGAGAAAAACGAACTAGAGAAGTACCGCACGCGTAGACAGCAACAATGGCCCAGACGCACATGCGTGTGATCTCGGCCGCACGTGTGTGGGGCCCACTATTCAGAAAAAGGCCATCTTGGCCCTGGTCGGCCAGGGATGGACTCCAAAACTCCCAAATCTCAGCTCGATCCGATGTACGGTTTGTGCGTGGTGCTCCTCCGAAGTTTCAGCCCTCCTGTAGGGCCAAATTCTGAAATTCTGCTGTGGAGAGGAGAATTGCTGCCATAGATGATTGATTTGAAGTGTAGATGATGGGGTGTGATGAGAAGATGTGATGGTAGAAGATGGGTAGTAGAGATGGCGATGGATGGGGACGAATCTGGATAGATGTGGCTTCGCACCACGGTAGTTAACCCTTCGATGAAGGGAGGGCTTCGCACCCAATTAGGCTTCACAACTCAGAGAGTAGGAAAACGCAGAATTTTTATTAATCTTCAATCAATCAAAAGAACTACAAGGGGTGCCTATTTATAAGAAAACCCTATACCCCAAAAACTCGCATCATGTGCGCAACCTATTACTTGGCGATGAAATAAACTAAAATAAAAACCAAACACAGAAATCTAAAGCGTTCACAATGTTCTAAATAATAACAATAAGCAAAACCTAAAAAATGAAATCAATCCGATGAGTTGGCCACGATCATGAGTTCCCATGATGGGCTTTTCTCGACTATCGGGCCCACTTTTCTGAACCAAAATTTATCTTCTAGTTAGGAAGCCCTCCCTAGATGTCGTCATCGAGCCAGATCGACGGTGGGGCCCTTATTTTCCTTGCGTACGTGCGTAGGGGGGCGGCGTGCTTGCGCGTGTGTGCTTAATGTCCCTATCAATTCTCCCCGTCTGCGAAGATTTCGCCACTGGCGAAATAAAACTCCTGAACCGCTCCAGGATGTCAGGATCAAGTCTCCAAAGCTCCTCCTCAGGGAACCACGTGTTATCTGAAGCTAAGCGTGACCTCCATATAATCAGGTACTTCTGAAACCTGCCATCCGACGTTGAAACTATTTGATGGTCCAGGATATCCTCTATTTTCTCTATGGGTGTGTGAAGGCTAGGTATGAGAGGTAGAGGCTGAGAAGAAAGGTCGGGAAGACTAGGTATAGGAGGTAGAGGCTGGGAAAATAGATCGGGAATAGTGGTAGGTATGGGAGGTAGAGGCTGAAAAAATGGGCCGGGACGGGTAGGTATGGGACGTAGAGGCTGGAAAAATGGGTCGGGAATGGTAGGTATGGGAGGTAGAGGTTGGAAAAATGGGTGGGGAAGGGTAGGTATGGGAGGTAGAGGTTGGGAAGATGGGTCGGGAGGGGTAGGTATGGGAGGTAGAGGTTGGAAAAATGGGTCGGGAGGGGTAGGTATGAGATGTAGTAGCTAGGAAGATGGGTCGGGACGGATAAGTATGGGAGGTGGAGGCTGGGAAAATGAGTCAGGAGGGGCTCATGGATCAAGGGAAAGGTCCGATGAATCAGGATGGTTAGGCGAAAGGCTTGACAATGCATCAATAGCCCCTTGAAATGCAACTAGATCCTCCACATTGAATGTGGAACTAATTCCCATGGAGGGTGGAAGATTTGCGACATACGCATTGAGACTATTTCGTTTTATAATTTTGACGGGTCCAGTGCTATACACATGTTACTTACAAACGGCCCCTGGAGGATATTGCTCGGGCCTGATGCGGATCATCACAGAGTCCCTTACATTGAATTCATTGAAACATTTGTGCTGGTTTGCAGAAAATTTGTAATGTTCATTACTAGTAGTGATCTTCTGCCTGATTTCTTGATGCCATGAATGAATGTGATGCACAAAAGACTCTGCAGGCTCTGACGGCCTATGGGATAGTGACATAAGGATAAGATCAATAGGTTTCTTAGGTTTATAACCAGTAACGACTTCATAAGGACAGATCTGTGGACCTATCGACAAAATTATTAAACGTAAGCTTGGCTGTAGGTATTACGGTGTCCCATGTTCTAGTGTGCTCTATATCCCTCCATGGGGGAGACTCATCCGGTAGATCATCAGGAAAAATATCATGAAGCTCATCAACTACCGGAATGGCCTCAGTAGGTAACTCTACATGAGCCTCTGGTGCACTCTCTATAGCCACGAGTCCACACATATTGTGCCCCTCAAAATAATGGTCTTGATGTCCCTCATGGGGTGGGGGTACGGGTGCACGCTCATGACTGATTCCTTGGCCACCTCCATTCACTGGTCTATCCTCCTGGTCACCTGCCTGAGATTGGCCATCTTCCCTAATGTTGGGATTTGTCCCGGCGGAGGCCTTTAGTTGGGAATGCGCGCATCAAATTGATCACAGCGTTGGTCAATATATTGTTCATAGCGCTTACCCAAATACTCGATCTGCTGGGACAACTTGTTCAATGACTCTAGCAGTTGCTCCATGTTTAGTGTAGGATGCAAGCCAAAACCATGACCTGTACATGTGGGCATACACTGACTAACACTACCTAAGGACTTTTTATAACGACTATATGTGTTTAAAAACTAAATGACCTTACGAGACTCTATATGAAGGAGACTACACATCGTTACTAAAATTCAGCTATATATGATGAACTGAATGCATGACGGACTCAAATAAACTAAACCCTAAATATGTGGTGAATTCCCCTACAAGAACCCTAGGCTTTGATACCAAATTTGATGTAGGACATGAAAATTAAATATGATATGCGAGATTTCAGGCTTAAGATCACGTTAGTTCAGAAACAATTACACAAATTCCATATCCCACATGAAAGTCCAAACATTCAATTAAGGGGAATCTATGAGGGTCCGGCCTACATGATGATAGGGTTGGATCAATAAAAATTATGAATCAAACGATACTTAAAGATAAGAAATAATCATCCACACATGCATAGTAATCAGTCCCTAATCTAAGGGATTCACCAATTTCAAATCAAGGAACCTTAGGGTAAGAAAATGGGCATAAAATTGGAGATTTGGGTAATTTAGGGTTAGGTTTAGGGATTTTGGATGAAAGCAGAGTGAAAGAGAGGAGAAAGACGAACCGAGAGTACCGCACGCATGCACCGTGTCCGACGATCTCAACCTAATGACCACCATCGCAATGGTCAACAATATCTCTGTGAACATTGATGATGGGCATGTATCTATAGACAGACAACAATGGCCCAGGCACATGCGTGTGATCTCGGTCACACGTGTGTGGGGCTCCACTATTCAGAAAAAGGCCACCTTGGCCACAGTCGACGGGATGGACTCCAAAACTCCCAAATCTCAGCTCGATCCGATGTACGGTTTGTACGTGGTGCTCCGCCCAAGTTTCAGCCCTCCTGTAGGGCCAGATTCTGAAATTCTGCTGTGGAGAGGAGACTTGCTGCAATAGATGATTGATTCGAAGTGTAGATGATGGGGTGAGATGAGAAGATGGATGGTAGATGATGTGTAGTAGAGATGGCGATGGATGGGGGCGAATCGGGATAGATGTGGCTTCGCACCACAGTAGTTAACCCTTCGATGAAGGGAGGGCTTCGCACCCAATTAGGCTTCACAACTCAGAGAGTAGGAAAACACAAAATTTTTATTAATCTTCAATCAATCAAAAGAACTACAAGGGGTGCCTATTTATAGGAAAACCCTATACTCCAAAAACTCGTACCATGTGCGCAACCTATTACTTGGTGATGAAGTAAACTAGAATAAAAATCAAACACAGAAATTTAAAGCATTCACAATGTTCTAAATAATAACAATAAGCAAAACCTAAAAAATGAAATCAATCCGACGAGTGGGCCACGATCATGAGATCCCATGATGGGCTTTTCTCGACTATCGGGCCCACTTTTCTGAACCAAAACTTGTCTTCTAGCTAGGAGGCCCTCCTTGGATGTCGTCATCGAGCCAGATCGACGGTGGGGCCCTCCTTTTCCTTGCGTACGTGTGTAGGGGGGCCGGCGTGCGTGCACGTGTGTGCTTGATGTCCCCATCATATAACTTATTCATATGTCCATAAACTTATATGTTTTTAGTGGTTGTCCATTGTTTTTATAGTGTGGCTTACTTGATGATTGGATTGGCTTGTTTTTTGGTTTGCCCCATTTTCGGGTGGGGGAACCCTATTGGATGGGTTGGATGCCACACACACTATAGTGGGCATCACATGCAGCTAGTTTCACCAAATTCTCATGAACAACAATAGTAGAGGAACCCACCTCTTATTCTTGAATGGTACTCTCTTTTGTTGGACAAGCTAAGACTAGATCATCTAAAGGCAAGCTGAGCTACAACTACTGGAGAATTACAAGTATAATAAATAACAAGAAGAACAAATCATGACATAAATTACATTTATAAGTCTAAGGGATATGTTACATTAGAATCTTTCCATATATATTCTATCTAAAAAATAACAGTCATTATTATATGTTTTAAAGAGGCTTTCTAATGCCGCCTAGGAGTATAGCCCGACCCAACCACACTGTATGTACATGCCAATTTGGCATATTTGTAAATTCCCAAGCTGATCCCACCGTGTTGATTCCCTGGCCCACAAATCAGGCTGGACCATTGATCAGGCATGCCGTAGTGTATGAAAGCATATCTCATTTGTTTTGTATTATAGCAGATCTGATGAGTGAAGTTGCCAATTTTTTTAGCAATGGGATGTACACAGCAGGGTCCACATAATGAACAGCTTGGGTGCTTACAACATGCGCCAACTTAGCGTTTGTAGATGGGGTTGAACATACTCCTAGGTGGGGTGATCAAGCCCATATTCTTTATAACTGGACCGTTGTGGTTTGTACCATACCACTCACTTCGTCTGGTAGGAAGTAGTAGCAAAGCCCGTGAAATGCTCAAGGATGGATGTCGACGTCTCTAAACATTGGCTGAAAGTGGGCCTTGGCATGCTCTTTGGCCCATTCCAGCCCATCCCACCACCTCTTTTCTCCTCTAACCCACCGTAAGCAGGGCGCACTTCGTGCATCCAGGGGGAGCTTCTTCAAACTTAGACACTCTTTCACTGCGATCTCTTCCAATGATTGCC
This sequence comes from Magnolia changhungtana, assembly GCA_030180095.1. NCBI lineage: Eukaryota > Viridiplantae > Streptophyta > Magnoliopsida > Magnoliales > Magnoliaceae > Magnolia > Magnolia changhungtana. The sequence goes on along the minus strand of JASAUF010000358.1, from coordinate 502,001 downwards.
AGTCCAACACCTCTTCACATATACGTCCTAGTTTCGGCAGGCCACGCAACTCCAAGAATGTTAAATGGGGCAGCATTCCCTTATCGACCACCCCATCTGCTTGGGAAATTATCACCTCAACTCCATCACAATTGTGTACATGAAACTCTGCCATATTAGGTAGCCCCTTTGCTAGAGTTGATGAGAGGGCCAGTTTCAATGCATTACATTTAACAAAGCTCAAGCATCGGACATTTTGGAGCGGTGCAACTGATCCCATCCAGATACTTCTCAGCTTCGGTAGACCCTCAAGATGCATAGTTTTGAGTTTTGGAAGCATATTTTCCTGTCGCAACCCTACTATTGCACCCATAAGCACATACTCCAAATTTCCACAGTTATACACCTCGAGTTTGGTTAGATTTTGCAAACGTTGCAATAAACCGGATGGGAATATGTTGTTCATCTTGTCGCATTCCACCACTTTGACGTACCTTAGATTTTGAAACGTTCTTTCTGGAAGAGATTCTTCATCGAAGACAATTTACTCTAGCTTTTGAAGAAAATGGAGCTCTAAATGTTGCAAATTTTGTAACCTATTCTCCGTGGTGCCCTCTCCATCTAGCACGTATTCCATCTCTAGGCATTTATAGATTTCAAGATATTCTAAACTTTCAAAACTGACCGCCACTGTCTTATCTGTATCTAGTCCAGAGATTGTTGTTAGGCCCCTACGATAATATAGCTGCAGGAAGGTTGTTCTTGGGAACAAAATCTTAGCCCATTGAGGTATGCACTTGTGACCATCAATGATCATCATTCGACGGTGACTTCTCATGTCATCAAAGACATTAGAATCATACTCTAACCGATTTATTCGGAAGCAAAACCTCTCCAATTTTTCCCAAGATTTAGACATGATATCTTGCTGAAAACTGCCTGCTTCTACTATGTCAAGGCACAAACAACTCAGCTGTCTCAAAGATGTAACTTCGGCTAAAGAAGCGTTGCTTTTGCCCCACCTTCTTGTCCCTGCAGCTTCCCACCCTGTAAAGCTTAAGACCATCTTTAGTTCTTCCAGACGGGTCAACTTCGTTATGACATTTGCTGGCAGATTTTTAAGGCTCGGATTGAAGGATAGGTCCAAACGCCTTAAATTGGCCAATTCACCTATTCCAGTTGGCAATTCACTGATCGCGCTTCGTGAAAGATCAAGAGATTCAAGTCCCTTCAGTGACCTGAGTGGTGACAAACCTTTTATTTCCAAATGCAAGCATCCTTGTAGGCAAAGTTCCTGTAGATTCAACAAATATGACATTGATGATGGCAGTCGCGTGATAGAAGTTCTACCAAGGTCCAAGACACGAAGTGATTTTGCACCTTCAAAGAACCGATCTGGTATTTTGCTCAAATTGTCATTTTCTTGCATCATCAACGTTAACAGTTCAGGACATTCCAACCTCTCAGGTAGCATTTCGATCTCATTTTGCATCACCGAAATCCTCTTGTATTCTTCCCACCGGTCCACTTTTGGCCATTCTTTCAATGCCAATCCCGCTCTGACAAAGAATTTGTAGGAATCATCATTAGACACAATTGAAATGGCCACGTCTCGAACTATGTCGTGCATCATTACATACCCTTCTTTGTCACAATCTAGTAACAAGCATGCAGCCTTGAGTTTTCCAACCAATGTGTGTCCCTTGTTCAGAACTTCCTCCAATGTTTCAACATCCTCTAGAAACCCTTCACCCATCCAACATCTAATCATTTGATCCACATCAATTTCGTAGTCTTCTGGAAATAGACTACAAAACAAGAAGCACAACTTTAACTCCTCAGTTTGCAAATGATCGTAGCTTAATTTTAGGGATCGATACACCTCTTGCTCCATGCCTCTGATGTTCTTAGGGGCGGACTTCTTCAATTCTGACAATGCATGATTCCACACTCTGAAGCTCTTCTCATCATTCAACGCCCTTCCAGCTGTCACAATTGCCAATGGCAGACCACGGCATTCATTAGCAACCTTCTCTGCCACAGTGTGCAATGTAGGATAATCAACAACCTCGCCTGCTTTCGCTTTGAACAATTTCCACGACTCGTCTTTGGAGAGCAGTTCCACCCTGATCTTGAATTCGGCCTCCATTTCTCTGCAAACATCTTCACTCCGTGAAGTGAATATGATCTTAAAAGCTTTGTGGTGCTCGCTAGAAGGAATACCCACATTGGCCAGCTCGATTCTAGCCCATAGATCGTCAAAGATGATGAGGAACTTCTCCTCTTCCATCAGTCTCTTCATGAGTTGAGTTGCTCTATGAGATACGCTTTCGTCCTTGAGATCCAGGCCCAATCGCTTTGCAATGTCATTCTGGACCCTTTTCAGGTCCACTTCCTTGGACACTGCCACCATTATGACTCTACTGAAATTTAGTGTTCCTTTTAGATGGTTGTTCACATTTCTCACGAGGGTAGTTTTTCCTACTCCCCCCATGCCATATACGCCAATAACCCTGATTTTTTCATCATTTAGAGCATCGAGAATTCTCTTCATAGATAATTTGGCTGATTCTAGACCCTCGATTGGCGGGGCATGGTAAATCTCTACAATTGAACAGGGTGGGGCCATGGTCACCTTTTCAAACACCCCTTTACCATAGTGACTAACAATAGCATATAACTTCAATTTTGCTTTCTTGCTTAACTCATAACGCCAAATCCAATTTGGACACCACCCCTTCAGCCATCTCTTGTTTACTCCTGCCTCCTCTACCATCTTTGCATCTTCTTCCATGCTATCTGCTCTTGCTAGCCACCCTCGAACTTCTTCAGTGGTCACTTCACCATTTGCTTGACCTACGACCACTCGTTTTTCAATGTCTGTTCTCCTCATTGCTAGCTCATTTGCATGGCTCCTCAAACCCGCAATATTGCTCTTGAAATCTATAAGATAGCCCATGTGATGTTGAAGAGGAACCCGCAGGCAATTTGTGATTCCCATGCATGCAGAAACTGCCAAGTCTTTCATTACATCCACGACCACCTATTTTGACAAAGAGACACCGTAAGCAATGCAAGAGGAATACCAAATAAACACCAACAACATTGAATCAGAGTTTAAGAAAAAAACAGGTTGAGTTGACTCGCCTGGGTTGGCCTTAAACAGCCCACAAATTCGAATCACACTTTGAAAAGCTTGTGACACAGTCATTTAAAAAAAAAAAAATCATTGACTTTAAGTTGCTTTCCTTTTTATGTTGAAATATAAATATGTAAAAGCTATGCTATTTCTTTCTTTCTTTTCCCTCAAGTTATCAGAACCTTGTTTGTACATGTGTCCCACACATACAATAACCAAACTAATCACTAAGCAAACCTTGAATGGAGGACTGTTGAGGAAAGGAAATGAATAGTTAAAAACAAGTCAAACCAAAATTAAATTGGTGCATTTTTTCTCAAAATAAAATTTAAAAAAATGATGCCGACGTTTGAGGTTTTCCGATTAGTGTGATTTTAGCCTATGGCCCATCCAAGGTCATCTGGAATCAGGTTGGACCTCTTACATGTGCGTTACGTGTCAAAGATAGTGGTCTGAAAACTTACGGAAAAAGATGGCAAACGCATTAGGTTTTTTCATTATATAATGCAACGTGACAGATAGACTGGCCCTCTAGGCTTTGTTTGTGTCGAGGATTGTAGTCTAAGCATTCCTAATGGTGAGTTTGTATGCACTATCAATGTGAATTTCAATTATTAGTTTGACAAAGGGAAAAATCAAATTGCAATTTCTTTCCTTATCATTCATATCAAGGTTCTTGGCTCCAAAAGTCTGCTTACTTTACCTTCAAGTTGAATTTGGAAGAAACGTAACTGCAAATTGAGGGCTACTTCTCTATGAATACTAAGCCGTCTTTGCTTATATAAGCCCATTAGATACATGGTAATCAACACTTTTCATTAATAATATTAATTTTATCTCTCTCTCTCTCTCTCTCTCTCTCTCTAGATTTTCTCTCCTTGTGGATTCAAAAGCTATTGCAGGGAAGACTATGATGGTCTCCTCTTTTATTTACACACCCATTCTATTAGATAACTAACCACGATTCATTGTAGTAAAATCATACCTATATATTGCTAGGATCCTCCATGGGGCTATTGTTGATGCGTACCCCTCCATTTATTGGATGGTTAAATAGTATGAGATTAAAAATGGTTTTTTAGGGATCAACAATAAAAGGTGGGTCCTGGTGGATGGTACAATTTGTTGATTTGTTGATATTGGAGATGAATGGTATGGTTGGATTGATATTTAAGATCAACGGTCCAACTAGGTTGATGTTGAAGATAAATGGTTAAAATGGTCTGGTATCAAAGATGGCTAATCTGATTGGGTCAAAATTGAAGATAAATGGCCCATTTAGGTTGATATTAATAATCAACGAAATGATCGGGCCAATATTGAAGATGAACGGTTGGATTGTGCTAATAATGAAGATGAACGGGTTGATTAGATTGATGTCAAAATCAAATGGTCCGATATGAATGCTATAGAGCATCAATGGTTTGCTTGGACCAATTTGAAGATTAACAGTCTAACTAGGTGAAGTAGGTGATGAGTAGTTTGATTGGGTTGATCTTGAATACCCATGGTTAAAATGGACCAATATTAAAGTTGAATGGTTATCTTTGGCTGAAATAGAAGATGAATGGTCCAATTGAGTCATTGTTAATGATCAACAACCTAATTAGGCCGATAATGAAGATGGGCAGTCTGATTGGATCAGTTGATTGTTCTTATTCTAACAAGATTTAAGATCAATAGTCAAGTTAGGTCAAAATTGGAGTTAAATGGTCCAATTGTACCAATATCGAAGATTAATGGTCTGATTAGGATGGAATTGTAGATGAATTGCTTGATTCAACCTATCTATTAATATTCAATCTAATTTAACCTAGTTATTAATATTCTATCTTGGCCCAATTGAACCATTTATCTCCAATTTTGTCCCAATCAAACAATTGTACTTTAATATCATTACAATCTAACTGTCGATCTTTAATATTTGCTCAATGATACTATCGAAATGAATATCTTTAACATTTGCTCAATCATACTATCGATATGAATACAGCTCGGTTAGACCATTTGTATCCTAATTGGGACCAAACAAACTGGACGCTATTAGTTTGTTGATGTTTAATTTTGGTTTAGTGATGCAATTGATCTTTAATATCATTCACATAAGTGCTATAGGCTTTAGTATCACTCCAATCAGACCATTCATCTTTGGTATTAACCCAAGCAGATTGTTGATCATAACATCCCCATTCAAACCGTTCAACTCCAAATATAGTCTAATCATACCATTCATCTTTGATATCAGTCAAATCAAACCATTCATCTTTGATATCAGTGAAATCATACCATTGACCTTTAATCTACAACCAATTAGACAGTTGATCTTCAATATCGAACCAATTGTACCATTACTTTCAATTTTGGTCAATTTAGATGTCCAAATTGTTAGCATTCCAATCATACCGTTGATCTTTAATATCCTCCCAACTGGATCGTTGATCATCAATATTGGCCCAATCGGACCGTTCATCTCCAATTCTGGCTCAACCTGACCATTCATCTTTGATATTTGTCCAATCATACCATTGAGCCTCAATATCCACCCTATGGAACCATTGGCCTTCAATATTAGTCACACCTTTCATCTCCGAATTCTAGCCAAATTAGCCCACTCATCTCTCAATCTGTCTCTCCCTTCTTCTCTCTCTCTCTCTTTTTTTTAAAATAGCTAACGGTCCTATTTCATCCACCAGACCTGGTTGCCTGTCTCCTTAGCACTTAAGGATACAAAAGTACGAGCCTATAGAACAGATCCTATTCAAGTAAGGTTGTGCCCACTCATCTCTAATATTAGTCAAATCATATGTTGATATTCACCAATCATACTATTGATCTTTAATACCAATCATCTTTAATTTTGGTCGAATTTGATAGCTCATCTTTTATAATTGACCAATCATACTATTATCTTCAATATCAGCTCAATCAGACCATTGGTCAATGATCTCATCTTGATAGAACTCTTCCTCTCCAATTTTGGCCCAGTCAGATAGCTTATCTTTGATATCAGTTCAAATGATAATGTTGACCTTTAAAATCAGCCCAGTCGGACTGTTCATTTTCGTTCAACCAATTATATAATTCATCTCCAATTTTAGCTAAATCTGACAGTTGATCATTGATACTTGTAGAGTCAGAGTGTTTGTTTTTAACATTACTTAATTAGACCATTCATATTCAACAATGGTCTAGTTGGGCCCTTTATCTTCAGTATAGGCCAAATCAGACCATTCATCCCTAACTTTGGCTCAATCAGGTTGTTGATCTAGATTTCAATGTAACAAGACCCTCTTTTTTTATTTTCAATATTTGCCAAACCAACTGTTCATCTTTGATATCATTGTAATTGGATTTAATCTTGTGGTTGATCTTCAATATCCATCCAATTGAACAGTTGATCTCCAATATCAACCTGACTAGACCATTCATCTGTAATTCCAGTCCTCTCGGAGCTAGTTGCTTAAGGATTGCGCCCCAACTTATTTCTGATGGCCCAACCGAACTGTTCATCTTTGATAGTGCCCCAATCGGATTATTGAACTTTAATGTTGCCTCAATTGGACCATTCATCTTCAATTTTGAAAAATAAGACCGTTCATCTTTGACAACGTTGTCAAATGTGATCACATAGTATGTATCCTATTGCATATTCTTAAATATGAGTACTATGTGATTGTATATGCGAGCATGCGATTGCATAGTGCCCAACGGTAAAAAATATGACTATTGGGACTTCTTCTTCTTCTCTCTCTCTTTTTTTTTTTTTTTTTTTTTTTTTTTTTTTTTGTGTGTGTAATTTCGGTCACTTTTTCTATAAATAGGCACTAAATTCCTCCATTTTCACTATTCTCTTCTCTAAAGCTTACAATCTCTCACTTTTTTCTCTTTTACTCTCTCTCTTAATCTAATCTCTCTACAAGACTACAACTCTTTTGAGTTCCAAGACTTCAAGTTTCTCTATTACATTTACTTTTCATTTCCTATCCAAGATCAAGATTTAAGAATATCATCAAAGCTCGAACTTCAAATTTGAAGTTTAAAGTTGAAGTATTCAAAGATCAAGATTCAAGAATACCATCATTCGAGATCATTTTATTTCTTTTTCGGTTCCTCCTATTTCTTTTATAGTTTTAGTTCTCATTCATTCATTTATTCTTATTCTTTTCCTTTTATTTGTCATTTATTCATTGATTCATCCTCATCTCTCTCTCTCTCTCTCTCTCTCTCTCTCTCTCTCTCTCTCTCTCTCTCATTCTTTCTTATTCATTCTCCCTTTTTCTTGCTCATTCTAAGACTTAGATTATTTTTTGTAATATCTCACATTCTCTCATAAATCATAATATCTCACTCACTTATTCTCATATAATCTCATATTCTCATTCTTAGACCTAGATTCATCATTCATTCTTATTTATTTTTCTCTCATAGTTTCATGCTCCATTCATTCTTTTTTTTCTCTTTCAACTTTTTTTTTTCTTTTCAAGACTCAAGAGAGGAGTCAAGTGAACTTACAACTTGTAAATTAACTTATAAGAACAAGCTACAAGTGTACAAGCAAGCCTACAACTACAAGTTACAAGTTAGAATGTACAACCGCAAAAGTATAACTATACAAGAACAACACAAGTTTAAGATTCAAGAAGATTAGAACTTAAGTCTTCTCTCTCTCTCTCTCTCTCTCTCTCTCTCTCTCTCTCTCTCTCTCTCTCTCTCTCTCTTTCTGTAGTCTCTACAAGTGTAAGTGTGTAACTCTCTAACCTCTACAAGTGTTAAGTGTGTAACTCTCTCTAGTATCTACAAATGTAAGTGTTCAAGTCTCTCTAGTCTCTACAGTTATAACTCTCTAGCCTTTACAAGTGTACAAGATCATGCATTCTTCTTCCAAATCTTCTTCTTTGAAACCCAAATCGAATGACCTGGGTTAGAAGTACATGCACTATTGTATTGTGTGTGGTATGTGGGTTTATAAGTGCTTGATGATTGTGATTGCACTGCACTACACAAGCAAAAACCTTACACATACGTCGGGATCAAATACAAGAGTATGTCCAACATGACTCCAGAATTCAGAAGAAAATCATTGAGTACATGGATAAATTAAGCAAAGTTAATTCAACAAACTATCCTTTCATAATCTTTTTGGACACAAGTGCTAAATTGACTAAAATCATCGGAACCCATAGTGACCATTTTATGATTGATAGCCGGAGATGAGAAGCCACGAATGGGTTACATCTATTATGCGATGGAGAGAGCTAGAAACAAAATTATGGATCACTTCAACTATAAAGAATGATTATAGGCTCATTTTAGATATTCTCATTTTAGATATTATAAATAAGAGATGAGACAACCAAATGTCATCTCCATTTTTTTCAGTTGTCTGTACCTTTAATCTGACCATATTCTTCAGTTTTGTCGATCGGACAAAGGCAGAAGTGATCCATAATTTTGTTAAGGGGGAGCAGTAGCAGTCAAAGGCAGGTGGTAGATGCGATTGAGGAGATAGAAGAAGAAGATGATCAAGATCAACCATTAGATGTAAATGGAGTACTAGTGGGAACCGATAATGAAGAAACAAAAGAAGATGAAGTATACATCCAAGAAGGAGACGACTTTGATAATGATGATAATGGTAATCAGATGCCACAATGGCAACCATCAATGAATATAGTATTATTATATTGGTGTCCTAGGTTAGCATGTTTATTTATTTATATTTTGTAAGTTGTGCTTGTTTTTTGTAAATTGTATTTGTACATTAAGTTGTAACTTGTAACTTGTAACTTGTTTAAGTTATCTACTTATCAATAAATTTTCTATGAATTTTTTAATAATTAATTCTCTCTTAATGTAGCTTGTTGATTATTTTGTTAAAATTTATGTAAACATAATATAGTAAGTAATTAAATATATACTGTGCGATTACATATGCATTAACATTGGTTCATAATAGTGGTAATTCTTTGCCAAGCTAGATATCGAAGTGCCTTAGAGTCATAGTTACATATCTGTGGGAGGCGTTGTTTCCTTCTCTCTTCTAGTCGTGGGACAGAAGCTCTTCTGTCCGGATGCTGTTGAAAGGCTTGCAGAGGGAACTTTTGGCTGCCATATCAGTTATGCAATTTGACAACATTGATCTTTAGTGTCATTCAAATTAAATCATTCAACTTAAATATCGATCTAGTCGAATTGTGATCTTCAAACATGCCCCAATCAGACAATCCATTTCTAATTTCAGTCCAATCAAACCATTTACATTCAATATCATTTCGATTTGTTCCCACCTTTATTTGCCAAACCCTTTTAAATGTCAATAAAAATGATTACCATAACCATTCTATCATGGGCATGAAGATGAACAATGCATATTGATTATAATGGAGGTTGTGTAATAGATTTCGACTATAAATGATATGTGGTCTACCTTTGGTTGCTACTTTTGAGATGAAGGGCTGGAAGAGATGAGGGGAGAGTGTGAGAGATGGTTGGGAGAGAGAGAGAGGCTCACAGAGTTACCTATGAATGAATTAAGATTATAATTCTAATTAGGTTGTTAGAAATTAAGAAAGTAATTAATTATACATGCATAATAACTTGAGATTATAGTAATAGGGTGCATGACATGTGCTGTGTAGTTGGAGAGATGAAGGAAGAAAGGGGGGAAAGAGAGTCCAATTGAGGAAAGAGAAACTCATTGAACTTTTAGAAAGGTTAAAAAGTAGGAGATGATGAGCTGTTGAGTACAAAATTGTCACTTCCTTCTGTAAAAAAATACTTTTCATGTCATGCAATTCTCACCATTGGAATTAATTATGTGAGTAAAATTTGCCGATGGCTACTTGCTTTTTCCGAATAAAATCTAAGTCGTTTCTGGGATTTTAAAGGTAAAGTCTGAATCGTACATTGAATATCAATCACTTTTTTTTTTTCAAAAAATACCCCTAACTTCGTTTACAATGTCTTCACATGTCCTTTGAATATTCAAAGTTATCTATTTGGAGAAAACTAATTGCGATGGTAAAATTAGTCAAACACTACGTGGGTTATATATAATATAGACCATGAACCATCCAAACGCCAGCTTTTGAAATAATACATTATACTGTAATGCATTATTCATGTAAAAATGCATTACTAGCTCCACAAAAGTACAATTTTTTATAACTGTCAATTTTTCTTGAACAAAATTGATCACTTGATTAACAGACCAACATTATTTTTTGTCCATGGCATGTACCCTAACTGATGAATGACCTAGATCCCTAAAATGGAGCAATCCGTCTGGATCTCTGACATGTTCCATTCCTTAGCATGGCCTCTTGTTGAATCACGACAATAGTTAGCAAAACAGTGTACTGCACTGGATCTGAATGCTGTAAAAGTTCAGGTTTGATGGGTTTTGGACTTAAAAAAGAAAAAAGAAAAAAGAAAAAAAACAGAGTGAACTGAAGGGCTCTTAAGTGTACCTATACACATCTATATATTATATATAAATAAGGTTAAAATATAAAATTTCAGATAAAAGTTAGAATTTCTATACAGTATGAGTCGAACGATGTTCCTTGGCTCTACTAAATCTATCCTTTCCAAATAATTATCATATAAATCAATTTGTCTCTACAAAAAAATTCATTTCCTACTCAATTGTATCAATGGGTGGTGACCACACTCTATTTTTTAATGTCTCCAAAAGTTTGTTTTGAATAAAATGTGTTTTATTGAAAACAAATATAAAAAAAAAAAGTGTTTAACTCAATTTTCTCCAGAAAAAAAAAGAAGAGCTTTTCCCATCTTTCTAAGAGCTTTGCTAGGTGCCAATGTGTGTGCAAAGCTCATGTACAGGTGTCCCAGGTTGGCACATATGTGCGATATCTAATCTATCCATTGGGTTGGTCCTACCTTCAATATGTTTTCCCAAAAAGAAGATCTGGTCTAGTCTCCATGTGGGCCACAACATTGGAAACAGGGGAATGGGTTAGAAAATTTCAACAAAGATTTTCAGCACTGTAGATTTGTTTTGCATACTTTGGCCCACTGGTCTAGTGGATCAACTTGATTCTTGGATAGGGCGTCAATATACATGCATAATAACTTGAGATTATAGTTATAGGGTGCGTGGCATGTGTGACATACATGAAGTGAAGAAGGAAGAGAGATGGGGAAGGAGAGTCCTATTGAGGAAAGAGATAGTCATCAAGCTTTTGAAAACGAGAATTTTTTTTTGAAAGGTTAAAAAGCACAAGATGATGAGTTGTTAAGTTATAAAATGCCATTTCTTTTGGGAAAAAAACTCCCTTCTATACCCTGTAGTTCCTACTACCAAAACTAAACTACAAGGGTAATATTGGGGTTGCTTTTTGTGGGTAAATTCTAAACCGTTTTCAGGATTTTGAAGGTAAAGTCTGAACTATACATCGGATATGTTAGTAACAATTATTTATTTATTTATTAATTTTTTTTTTTTTTTTGGTTCTAAAAAATATCCATAGTTAGCAAAATGGTATACAACACAAGATCTGAATTAGGTAAAAGTTCAAGTTTGATAGGTTTAGACTAAAAAAAAAATGGAGTAAACAAAAGGGGGCTATATGTTTGTGTGTGTGTGTGCCCACTACTAATAAAATTCTTCACTTTCCGCTCAATTGTATGAACAGGTGGACCATTATCTCTATTTGTTAAATTGTCGTTAGTTTTTATTTTTATTTATTTATTTTATTTTTTTGAAGAAACAAATGTTTAATGCAGTTTGTCCAGAATTTTTTTTTCCCTATCTTTGGAAGAACTTAGCTGGGTGCACATGCCTTTGCAATAAAGCTCGGGTACATGCCACGCATGTGCCAGCTTATGCATATGTGGGAGTTCTACTCCATCCATAAGGATGGTCCTGCCTTCTACATGTTTTCCCAAAAATAAAATCTGGTCCAGTCTGCATGTGGGCCACAATATTGGAAACTGGGGAATGAGTTAGAAACCTTCAACAAAGTTTTCAGTGACATAGATTTGTTTTGTGGACTTTGGCCTGAGACCTATCACGCCATGCTGGTGCATGTGTAGTGCATACATGGACTTTATTGCACAAGCACATGGGCATAGCGAAGCTCTCTTTCAAAATAAAGAGATTTAAACGTCTGATCAACTCTACTAGTTTATTTTAGAGAGTTTAAAACAGAGTTTCGCTAACTACGATGACGACACAAAATGAAATTCCATCAGGAGGGAAGAAAAAAAAAAAACATTCATGGAAGGAATTGCTATTTGTAACCACATTCCAAAAATCCAATACGTCCATCTGATGATTGGTTGCTGCTACAAGTGAATAAGACTAGGAAAAGGACAACCACCAATCCATATTCATTCAACATGTGAGATCCACCCAATGAGTTCACTTAGTGGTGCAAGTCGGCATGTGTGGAGCATCTTTGGCATGTGTGGGATGTCCAGCTGCAAATAGCATTCGCTTTCACAATATTATTCAGTTTCACATCCAAAGAATCTGGTGTCCTTTGCATTCAATAATGGTGAGTTGCAAGCACCAGATTTTGATGATGTTGCGGTAATGAAGTTAGAAGGTAATATCATCAAAATGCTTGACTTGGTTTTATGTCCAACGTGGAGAAAATGCTTAAATTAGTTAGAAGAGTGAAATTAAATAAAATGATGTCCAAGTCCAACCGGTTGCATCACAAGGTAAGGTCCACCCAACGGACAAAGGTTGGCGCACCATGAGGAAATTAGCCTTATTTACTCATCATGTGGGCCATACCATGGTTCAGTCGATGAGTTGATATGGATCGATTGAAAGGTCGGAAGTTATACACTAGGTGGACTGTAACGCAACCAATTGGACTTGAGACTCAAATAAAAGAAGAGAGGAACAGGCTCAGCGTACCTCCATCTTGCAATCTCTCTCTCTCTCTCTCTCTCTCTCTCTCTCTCTCTCTCTCTCTCTCTCTCTCTCTACAGATGGAGAAGTGAATGTAACTAGGAAATCCGAAGGTAGTTCTGTGCATTTTATAACCGTGGAGTGGCAAAACGTGAACAATCATATTCTCTACTACAAGTAAGGTACAACATGTATTATTTAGGATTTTTACAAATTAGTACTTTGTTAATACAATGTTTACATTCTGTTGCCTTTTAAAATTCAGTTTTCATTAAGATACCTCATTAATCAAGTTATTGCCAGAGAGGTACCTTTTGTTAGTTTTTCTTGACTTCCATTGTAATCTTTCTTAAAATAACAAAAATGCCCACTAATTAGACTCACGCAAGAAAATTAAAAACATAGTTACATGGAAAGGGGATTGCGTCCTGCCACGCCTACATGATAATCCGTCCTGGCAGGGGCTGTGTGGAGCCCACCGTGATATATGGGTTTCATCCACACTGTCCATCCATTTTTACAGGTCATTTTAGGGCATGAGCTCCAAAATGAGGTAGATCCAACGCTTAAGTGGACCACACCAAAGGAAACAATGGTGATAATGACACCCACTCTTGAAACCTTCCAAGGGGCCACCGAGCTGTTTATTTTCCATTCACCCTATTCGTGAGGTCACATAGTCCTATATGAAGGAAAAAACACATTTCAGCTTGATCTAAAACTTTTGTGATCCCTAAAAAGTTTTCAATAGTAGATGTTTAATCCCAAATGTATGGTCCACTTGAGCCTTTTAACTGACTCACTTTTTGGCTTATATCTAAAATGATCCGGCAAAATTGATGGACGGCGTGGATGACAAACTCATATGTCAATGCGGCCCCACCGAGTCCTGTAGGAGGAAGTCCACTTTAAGTGAGATGTAATTATCATTAATGAGGTATAATTATGGAGAAAATCTTAAAAAGAGAAAAAAAAAAAATCTGAAGTTTTTTTTTTTTTCAAAGGCAGGTTGCATGGGGATGTGGTTAATGGTTGGTGATATGTGGGCTCACCATGATGTATGTGGTTTATCCACGCCATCCATCCATTTTTGAAGATCATTTTAGGGCATGACCCTAAAATGAGGCAATTCCAAGTCTCAGGCGGATCACAGGGCAGGAAACAGTGGTGATTGAATGTCTGCCATAAAAACAATCTTGTGGGCTACAAATGTTTTGGATGAAGCTGATATTTGATTTTCTCTTCATCCAAGTTTGTGTTCTTATCAACAGTTGAATGGAAAATAAACATTATGGTGGACATTACAGTATGCCCTATGCCCTAGGTGGTTTTTAATGGAGGAGTTCAATAAGCACTGTTGACAATGGTATAGTCAACCTGATATTTGGGTCTACTTAATTATTTTGGTTCATGCCCTAAAAGGAATTGGCAAAATGGATAGACAACATGGATATGCAATACAACATCAGGCTGGGCCCAACGGTCAGGGCCAGTGAGGCCCATCCGTATGTAATCCGGAAACCCTTTAACGGCAGGGATGACTGTGACATACATCAGAGTGGGCCCAATGGTCAGGGCCGGTGCGGCCCATCCTTAAATAATCCGGAAGCCCTTTAACAGTAGGGATGACTGTGACCCCGGACATAAGAGATATTTCTGTTCCTGGGGCCCTGTGGGGTCCACAGAGATGTTTGTAACAAATCCACTATTCATTTGCATACTGTGCTTCTTGGGCCCTTACCCACACTGTCCATTCGTTTCGTCGTATCATAAGCATGAGCCGAAAATGACGCATATCTAAATCTCAGGTGGACCACACCATAAGAACAGGGTTGATTCAACGACCACCCTAAAAACTTCTTCGGGGGCCACAAAAGTTTAGGATCAAGCTGTACTTGTGTTTTCTGATCATCCAGGTCTGCGTGACCGGGTTGGAAGGAAAATAAACATTACGGTGGGCCTTAGGAAGTTTTTAATTGTGGGTGTTCAATCACCATTGTTTCCTATGTTGTGGTCCACCAGAGATTTGAATTTGCCTCCTTTTTGGGTTTATGCCTTAAAATGATCTCGAAAAATGGATGGACGCAATGGATAAAACACATACATTATGGTGGGCCACATAGCACCGACCCGTGGCCACGTCCCAATGCAATCTGCGTAAAAGAAAAAAATCAGATTTTTTTAGAAGTATTTTCTTGATAATTACACCTACTAGCTGAAATTACATCTACCTACTATTATTTTTTTAATAATAAATTTTCTCATGCAGTCTCTGGTGGGCATGTTTGTTATTCTGGGAAAAATTATAACAGAAGTTAAGGAAAACTAACCAAAAGTACCCATTAACAATAACTTGATTAATGAGGTATCTTAATAATAAGATAATTTAAAAAGGTACTAGAATGTAAATACTGTATTAATGAGGTACTAATTTGTAAAAATCCCTATTATCTATATAGGTATTACACGCCGCCACATGTCCCAATGTGGAACACAGGTGCAGATCCAAGCCGTAGATCTGCTGTGTCTAACCGTGTAGATGATATGGCCTAGAAATTAGACTGGCTCCACCTATCAGGTGGGCCACACTACTATATAAATAGGGAGATATGGTTTACAATAATGTAGGCAGGTTTGTTTCAGTTGATCGTTTGTTTCTTAATCTGTGATCTACCTGATTTGTGGACATTACTTCTTGGGCCACGGCATCTTTGCAAAGGGACCCACCTGATGGCCGATTGGATCTTTTATGCCCCACATGGATGGTCTATCGTGTGCATGCGTGTCGGTTCAGCAAAGCTTTTATTTATATATTTATTTTGTGTACTGTGCGTGTGGGTTCAGCAAAGCTTTTATTTATTTATTTTTTGTGTACTGTGCGTGTGGGTTCAACAAAGCTCATTGAAGGAAAGAATAGCATTACTTGGGCATACCTTTCTACAGCTGCCATGGTTTTCCATTTGCTTGTTTCTGGAGAAAGGTAGTCGACTGAGCATCAAAGCATGCAAGGAAGTGTAACCATCTCACCTATGCAAAAGATGGGCCCACGGTGAGGATCACCTCTCTCTCTCTCTCTCTCTCTCTCTCTCTCTCTCTCTCTCTCTCTCTCTCTCTCTCTCTCTCTCTCTCTCTCTCTCTCTCTCTCTCACTCTCTCTCTCTCTCTCTCTCTCTCTCTCTCTCTCTCTCTCTCTCTCTCTCAGATGAGGCTGATCAACTTACACAGTGAGTTAGGTTTCTACGATGAATCTAGCCATCAAGTATCATTGATGTGTATTGGGAGACGCCCAAAAGCAACCCTAAGTTAGAATCAAATAATAAGAGAGAGAATAAACCAAGCTCACAAAGAATACAAGGTTTTACGTGAAAAAGTCTTAGTGGGTAAAAACACTTCACAAAGCGACAACTAATCTACTATGATAATTAATGTTACAAGAGATGGGTGAACTTACCAATTCGAGAATATACCCCCGTTGAAGCACAAAAAAATATATAGTTGTATAGAAGCTTTCTGAAGCGCTGCTCCATGTTAGAAGAGGTTGTGCGCTCCATGTTTTGGTAAAAAGGAGTGAATAAGGTTATTTTGGTAAAAAGGAGTGAATGGAGTTATTTTGGTAAAAAAGAGCAGATGGGGTTATTTTGGTAAAAAGGAGTGCATGGGTGTCATTTTAATAGAGGAGGGATGTTGCCTTATATGAAGGAAGAAGTGGTTGTACACTACTATTTAAGGGAGAAGTTGGTGAACACCATTATTTAAGGAAGAAGGATGAATGTTGTGTGAAGAGAGAGGTGATGGTGATCACCACTATTTAAAGAGTGAGGGGCCTGAGATGCCTATAAATACCCCTCCCCATGCCTCATTTGAGGGGTTGGAAGGCAAGAAGTTATAAGATAAGAAATAAGGAGGACAAGAAAGAGAGGAAAAAGAGTGTTTGCGTGGTTCGCGCAACAGAGTTAAAGAGAAAAAAGTGTTTGCGCAGTTCGTGCAACAAAGAGAGGGGAAAAAGTGTTTGCGCGGTTCGTGCAACAGAAGGAGAGCAAAGCTCTTTGCGCCACACCTCATGGAGTCTTGTCCTAAAGCAAGGCTTTGCACGGTTTGCGCAATTGAAGTATGAGAGGAAAGGGGCTGGTGCGCTACTTCTTGTGGACTCTTGTCCAAAGGAGAGGCTCTTTGCGCCATTCTCCCACTTAGTTAGGAATTTTGTCCAGACAGAAGGGTTTTTGCAGAATGTTGTCCAGACGGAAGGCTCTTTGCGAGCCCGCGCAACCATTTCTGCAAAGAAAGCCTTTGTGCGAGTCCACGTAACCACTTCTGCAAAGAAACCCTCCCGCGTAACTATTTCTGCAAAGAAGCCTCTGCGCCACTTTGTGTGGAGGCATGTCCAAGAGAAATCTCCATGTGCCACTTTGTGAGGAGATTGTCTTAATGCAAGGCTTTTGTTGTCCTGAAGCAAGCTCCATCCGCCACTTCTCTCTCTCTCCTTTGTCTCAACGCAAGGCTTTTGTTGTCCTAAGCAAGCTCCATGCGCCACTTTGAAAGGAATACTATCCTGAAGCCTGCCTCTTGCGTCACTTCATGTGGAATATTGTCCTGAAGCAAGTCCCATGCACCACTCCTTGTGGAAACTTGTCCCAATGCATGGTTTTTGTCCGGAAGTAAGCCTTGTGCACTCCACATTCTCTGTCTAAGCTTGTGCACTTCCATCTTTGGACAGATGACCTCCACACCTGTTGAATGTTTATAAATACCTCTCTCCTATCTCCATTTGTAGAAGGCAGTGAGAGAGAGAAGTAAGAAGGAGAAGTGAGAGAAGATAGAAATTGGAGAGCTTCAAGAAGCTCACAGAGGAGAGAAATGTGAAGTGTAGAGAAAGAGTTCCAGGAGAAAGAAAGTTCGTCTGTATGACTGGAAGGATGAATGGAAGGATGATCATAACCTATCACATGACCAAATCAAGGGTTTCAAGTCTGCACAACCCATCCGCTTTTGCGATGAACATCAAAAGCGTTGAAATGCTGCCAAAATCGCCATTAGGTTGTCTTCTCTTTCATTCATTGCGTTGGTTGATTGTACTCTGTTTTCAGATTCAAGGGATATCTGAGGATGTAAATGAACTCAGAATGAATAGATATCTTGTGATCATTGGTCTCTCATCGAATTCTTTGTTATCATTGAATGAAATCCCCCAAATCAAATGCATTCGTTTCTTGTCGAAACAACCCCAAATTCCACAAAAATCTTAGCTTAATTTGAACTTCCTTTGCTCACCAAAAGGCCCTAAGCACATTTCCAATACCCTAATCCCTGATTACAAACCCTTAGAAATGATTAAAATGAATTAGGAAACAAAACTCGCAATTCCGTAAAATTGCATAAGTCGATCGAAGCCACCTTTAATTAATCGATCTAGAACAAAAAACTATCCAGCATGCAAAGGCCAAAATATAAGATTTTCTCGATGAAATTGAGTGGGCTATCGATGGGATCAAGTGGTCTACCGATGTCATCGACAGACCCAATTATAGATAAATTAAAGACATTTGACAATAATTTCTGCCATATTTTCAATTATCATAAATCATAGCTCTAATTAACATCCACATTTCCTGCATAATCGACATCCACATAGCCTACTAACTTGTCCTCACACCTTTCAAACATCAAGACATAGTTTGTTGTATCTTGAATATAATAAAGTAACAATTTCATTGCTTCCCAGTATTGCTTGTCAGGGTTAGCCATGTATCTGCACACAACACCCACTGCATGTGAAATATTAAGTCTCATAGAGACCATGACATACATCAAATTGACAACAACACCCGAAAAGGGTACACACAATATCGCTTGCTTTTTTTTTTTTTTAAGTAGGCCATTATTCAGAAGAAAGCTTAAAGTAAGCATTATGGAGTGTGCTAACCGGTTTCCCCATATCCATACTGAACTTAACCAATACATTTTCAATGTATTCTGCCTATGATAACCGTATCCTGTTCCTCTATCTGTTCTTATAGCCCACAAATCTTTCTTTTCAAATGTCCATGGCAATTGAGTTTTTAATGTATCAATCTCAGATATGGTATGGTTGGCAATAAGTATGTCATCTACGTGTAATACCAATATGATGAATTGTTCATCATTTAGTGTCTTATAATCGACATAATGATCGTATTCACTTCTAGTAAATCTCTAACCCATCATGAAAGTATTAAACCTTTTGTACTACTACCTAGATAACTATTTCAAGCTGCATAATGACTTGCTTAACCTGCAAACTTTATTATGTCCCTTTTACTTCGAACCCTTATGGTTGCTTCATGTAAATCTACTCTTCCAACTCTCCATGAGGAAAACAGTTTTCGCATCCATTTGTTCCAATTCTAGGTTGTATTGAAACCATCGCCAATCCAAATATGATAGACGCTTGCTTGACTACAGGCGTGAAAATCTCATTGAAGTCGACACCCTCCTTTTACGCATACCCTTTCGTAACTAATCTTGTCTTGTATATATCCTATTAGTTTTGGTAAATCCACTTAGAACCTATCGCTCTTACGCTCCACTATAAGCTCTACCAGCTCCCATGTTTCATTCTTACAAAGGGAATACATCTCATCATGCATGGCCATTATTCACTTCTCAGCATCAGAACCATCTAATGCTTCCCGGAAGGTAAATGAATCTCCTCATCCATAATGAGGGTGAATGTAACATTCGAGTCATCCCTGTATAGGATGACAATCTACAATCTCTTGGCGGATTTTTTCTAAGAGGTAGCGGCTCTACCTGCTCCTGTACCTCTGCCTGCGGCTCAAGCTTTGTATGTGTATCTTCTTTTTCAATCTTGATATTAATGACTGTTGATTCTTCCAGTTCCTCGTGTTCGTCTTTACAGAATAAGGAATCTTCATTAAACATGACATCTTGACTAATTATGATCTTCTGTGTGACTTGGTCGTATAGCTTGACTCTTTCACACCATCATTATAGCTCATAAAAATACACTTCTTAACCATTTGATCTAGCTTATATCTCTCAACTGACAGAATATAAGAGTAAGCGTCATAACCAAATACACGTAACTATGAGTAATATACCATATGACCAACCCACACTTTTTCAGGAATCTTGCAGTCTATCGGCATAGATGGGGACCGATTCACTAGTTAAGAAGTCCTATTAATGGCCTTCGTCCATAACTCATTACCAAATCCAGTATTAATCAACATGCTTTGGACTCTCTCTAAGAGAGTCTGATTCATCCTTCTGCCACTCTATTCTGCTAAGAAGTGTGCCTCGTTATATTGTGGTGACTCTTCTTTGCGAAATTAATTGAATTCCTTTGAAGTGAATTCACCTCCATTATTAGTCATTAAAACCTTAAGTTTATGCCTTGTCTGTCTTTTAACTATCGTCTTTCATACTTTAAATGTGGCGAAAACATCGGATTTATTTTTAAAAAATAAACTCACTTTTTTCTAAAGTAATCATCAATGAATGAGACAAAATATGATGACCCTTCAATAGAAACAACATGTGATGAGTCTCATACATCTAAATGTGCATACTCAAGGACATATTTTCAAACTCTTTTCAGTTTTAAAAGTTAGCCTTGATTGTGTTGGGATGCCTTACACAAACCTTAGGATCTAGCCTCCCGAAACAAACCAGAATTATGGATAATAAAGCAATGAAATAAATCAAAGCATCAATCACACACCACATAAGAGATTTTTACGTGGAAAACCCTCAAAGAGTGTAAAACCACGGAACTCGTCCGCATCAACAATCCACTATGAAGTAGAACGTTTACAACCTTCTTCACTCACGCAGAGTGGATGAACAATAAGAGAAATAGAGAAAACGAAGAGATCTAACTCGGATTATGAGGACATAGAAGTAAGAGATATAAATTGCAAAGTAGAAAAACCTCCCGAAAGGGAACCTCCCTTCTATAAAGCTTCTCTCTCTCTTTCTCCTCTCTCTCACCTTTGATAGCCCTCTTGTATTTTTCTCATCAACACAATATCGTAGAAAAATCCTAGGGACCCCTTTTTATAGTTTTAGGAAACTCCTTTCCGCATCCTAGTTGCAAAGGACTTGCGCATCTAGTTGCGAAAGGACTTTGTGCATCCCATTCGAAAGGACAACGGGTCAAAAAAAACCCATCAAATCTCTCCCTTTTTGACCTCAGGAGGGATTCACCTTCTTTAAGCTCGACCTCGGTTTCTACAAACCTCAAACTTGCACTTAGCAAGGCCTTGGTCATCATATCTCGACCCATTATCGTCCGTGTGGACCTTCTCAAGTGTAACACCTTCTCGTTCCAAAGTATCACGATCCGGTGATCCGAATCTCTATGTCTTCGACTTGGAATGCCGACTTGGATCTTGCTCAAGTTTATAGCACTCGACTATCGCAATAGACCACGTGCTCCTCCAACGCTTTAAAGTTCTGTAGGAACCTCTTCATCCAAAGCATCTCTTTACATGCCTCTGTCATCTTCAAATGTACTCGGCTTTTGTAGTTGACAATCTCTCGACCTTCGTAACTTGCTTACGCCAAGAAACCGCTCCCCACGCAAATGTGAACATGAACCCCTAATGTAGACTTCCTAGAGTCCTATATCACCCGCTCATATCTCGCATCTCTATTAGCCCTCTAACACGGGTTTACTGTCACCATAGCATGAGGCTCAACCGGATGAGCCTCTTAGATACCGTAGTATCCATTTCACCGCAACCCAATGCTCTTTGCCATTGGCAAGATATCGGTGCCTTCAAAAACCGCATATTTATATCGATGTGTAAACACCATAGCATACATCAAACTTCCTGGATACGCAAGGGTATCTTCTGCATCTCTTCCATTCGCATTCGTCTTAGGACAAACTAAACCGCTCAATCTGAAGTGACCTTCTAGTGGAGTCTTGTATGCTTCTCTGCATTTATATTGAACCGCTCTAGAACTTTCTCAATAACTCTTGTGACAAATTTAAGTTCTGTTAAATCACGGGTTATCTCCATTCCTAGGATCTGTCTAAATGGGCCCAAGTCTTTCATCGCAAAAGACTTGCCCAACTCCTATTTCAGTCTGTCGATCTTCTTGATGTCTTTTCCCATGATGAGCATGTCATCAACGTATAATAGCAAAACTAAGAAATCACCATCGAGAACTTGTGCATGAACACACAGTGGTCACTGCATCTCATACCCATGTTTCAAGATAAACGAGTCGAACTTCTTGTACCATTCCAGTGGAGCTTGTTTCACCATCCATACAAGCTCTTCCTCACCTACACACCATATGTTCCTTGCCTTTGACTTGAACCCCTCCGGTTGGTGTATGTAGATCTCTTCTTCCAGGTCACCATGGAGAAAGGCGGTTTAACATCTAGATGCTCTATCTCCAGATCCATGCTAGCCGCCAACCCAATCAACACCCGTACATGGATGTCATCTTCACCACTGGTGAGAATATCTCCTCGAAGTCTATGCCTTTTCTCTGACCAAACCCTTTCACCACAAGTTTGGCCTTGAACCTCGTCTGTGAATTCTTTTGCTCAATCTTCTTTCTGAACACCCACTTGTTGCTCAGAGCTTTCTTGCCCTTAGGCAATTTCACCATGTCATAGGTGTGGTTCTTATGCAAGGATTTCATCTCCTCTTGCATAGCTTTCAACCACTCCCCCTTATGCTCGTCGGCTAGGGCCTCAGAATAATCTTCTGGCTCTCCCCCATCGGTTAGCATAATGTACTCATGTGGAGAGTACCTCTTGGACGGCTGTCTGTCCCTAGATGACCTCCTCACCTGTGGCTCAACAGGTGGATCAAGTGGGGGCTGCTCCCCTGGTCCATCTTCTGAAGGAACTCTCTCGTCCTCTGCACCTTGCTGTACTCCCCCGTCATCAAGCACCACGGGAGGAGTAACCGGATCCATGTCCTCTAGCTCACCTGAACTAGGCTGGTTCTTCTCTGGCTTACCAATGTCTTCTATACACTGATCTTCAAAGAAAATCACATCTCTTTGACGAGCTTCTTCTCGGTCGGATCCCATAACTCAACCAAATTTTTCATCACCGTACCCTAAGAACACACACCGCTTTGCTGATCTTCATATCGAGCTTGGACCTCTCGTCCTTTGGTACGTGAACGGATGCCCTGCATCCAAATACCCGAGATGATTTGTGCGATGGATCTGTCCAGTCCACACCTTCTCAGGTACTTCTCCATTCAACGAGGCGATGGAGACAATGTTTATCAAATATATTGCCGTGCGCATTGCTTCTCCCCAGAACGTCTTGGGCAACTTCGCATGGGATAACATGCATCTGATTCTCTCAACAATGGTGCGATTCATTCCCTCAGCTACACCATTATGCTGAAGGGTCTTGGGAACTATTTGTTCATGCCGTATACCCTGGGACTTGCAGTACTCGTGAAAGTCGCCAATGTATTCACCACCATTGTCAGTGCAGATGCACTTCAATGATCTACCTGTCTTTCTCTCAACCATAGCATGAAACAATTTAAACACACCAAAGACCTTGTCCTTGGATTTCAAAGCATAAACCCAAACTCTCCTAGATGCATCATCTATAAAAGTAACAAAATACAATGCCTCACCCAAGGTTTTTGTCCTCATAGGACCACAAACATCAGAATAAACCAAATCTAATGCATGCACTTTATTAACATGAGAAGCAGTTTTAATAAATGAAATTCTATGTTGTTTCCACGATAAACAATCAAGACAAGTTTTGAGAGGTGTACACATCACGTCACTGGAAGGAGGCAGCTTCCTCGCTGTAGGCTGAAGCCCTTTTTCACTCATGTGGCCTAGACGCCTGTGCCACATGTCAATAGCTGAATCTTCCACTGCGTTCAACCTACCCTTACACATACTGACACTTGCCTTGTATAAGGTGCAACACTTCTTTCCTCTTCCCACGATCAACGAACCCTTGATGAGCTTCCATTGCCCACCAGCAAACCGGCTTTCATAGCCATCATCATCCACCTTCCGTGTCGACATCAAGTTGAGGCGAAGGTCTGGGATATGCCTCACTTCCTTGAGAACCAATGTGCAGCCCACATCGGTCTTCACACAAATATCACTGACTCCCACGATTTTTGATACGCCAGAATTTCCCATCTTCACAGTCCCATAGTCACCTGACTTGTTGCTTATGAAGAAGTCCATGCGTGGAGTCGCATAAAAAGAAGCTCCCGAGTCTATCACCCAGTCGGTGCCCTGACTCGTAGCCGTGAGACATACGTCATGATCTGTAGAAAGAATAATTACCATGTCGCCATCTGAAGCAACTGCAGTGGAATCAGATTCATCTTCCTTCCATTTTCCTTTCTTGTCGTTTTTCTTACCACGACATTCATGCTTGTAGTGGCCCTTCTTGCCACAATTCCAGCGTTCAATATCTTTTCTATTACTCGACTTGCCTCTTGATTTATCTCGGACCTTCCCGCCCTTCCTGTTCTTTCCTCTCCCCGTTCTGCGTCATTCTTCTTGAGTAGACCCTCGAGACTTCCTCCTTGTCTCCTCATTGAAGAGACAATATTTGGTTACTGTTCCATGGATATCTTTCCGTCCGTTAAGTTACTTAGAGACACCACCAATGTTTCCCAACTGTCAGGCAATGAACTAAGCAATAGTAAAGCCTGTAATTCATTATCCAGGACCATCTTCATAGAGGTGAGTTGGTTCACTATATTGTTGATCTCATTCATGTGCTCGGCCATAGAACCACCATCCTTGAACTTGAGATTTACAAGTCGCCTTATCAGAAATATCTTATTACCGGCTGTCTTCCTCTCATACAGCCCTTGTAATTTCAGCCATAGGCTTGCTTGGTGAGGAGGTTTACAGACACATGGTGAAACACGGAATCATCCAACCATTGTCTAATAAACCCCACCGCCTTTCGGTCCATCTTCTTCCAATCATCATCAATCATATCCTTGGATTTTGTTTATATGCGAGATTGGAGAATATGGTCCTTGCATAAAGCAAGTCCTCCATCCTAGCCTTCCATATGGTCCATTAGAACCATTGGTGATCATCCTTGAGCCACCTTCCATAATTCAAAACCGATCCTACCCGTTCAATGAACTTAGCTTTGATACCACTTTGTTGGGATGCCTTGCACAAACCTTAAGATCTAGCCTCCCGAAACAAACCAGAATTATGGATAATAAAGCAATGAAATAAATCAAAGCATCAATCACACACCACACAAGAGATTTTTACGTGGAAAACCCTCAAAGAGGTAAAAACCACGGGACCTCGTCCAGATCAACAATCCACTATGAAGTAGAACGTTTACAACCTTCTTCACTCACGTAGGAGTGGATGAATAATAAGAGAAATAGAGAAAACGAAGAGATTTAACCGATTATGAGGACATAGAAGCGCTGAGATATAAATTACAAAGTAGAAAAACCTCCCCGAGCAGAACCTCCCTTCTATAAGCTTCCTCTCTCTCTTTCTCCCTCTCTCTCACCTTTGATAGCCCTCTTGTATTTTTCTCATCAACACAATATCTGTAGAAAAATCCTAGGGACCCCTTTTTATAGTTTTAGGAAACTCCTTTCCGCATCCTAGTTGTGAAAGGACTTGCGCATCCTAGTTGCGAAAGGACTTTGCGCATCCCAGTTGCGAAAGGACAACGGGTCAAAAAAACCCATCAGATTGTTTACCATATATACAATGCTTGCATATACAAGTTCGATATTTTTAAAAATAAAAATCAAACAATGATCAGAAAGTACCTTTATGTCGTGGTTGCTCATGTGGCTTAGGCGTGCATGCTACATTCTTGCCAAGTTGGATTCCTCTACAAACGTAGTAGCTCCACTCATTTTAGTGTTTTCGATCAACTTGTATAGGTTACTACTCCGTTGTTCTTTCTCGGAAGTATGGGGCAACTATTATGAGTAAAATCGAGATGACCTAATGTGTGGGATACGTGGCGAAAGGGCAATCATAACATACTCTTTGAACTACCAAAAGGCTAGAGAAGATAGCTGAGAAAGAAGACTTAATGACCGAGCTGAAAAAGTTAGACCGGTTTGGAAATATGACTTATCACAAGCCTACATATCTCGACTACAAGTACTGACCTCGACCTCGGATGACGATATCAACCTTGAATGCCGACCTCAAGGTCGGCAGTTGACCTCGACCTCGAATGCTAACCTCAGGCTTGGAACAGAAAGATCCAGAGAGAATCTCGCACCATATATGAGCAGGACTGCCCAGTGAGATCTCAGTTAAAGATCACGCCAATCGAGACATAATCGGAGAAATATTCGAGAACATATTCCGACTTCAATATGAGTCCCTCCAACGTATCTTAAAGATCTACTCGGATAGGGAAGTCGCCTAAGAGCACCTAGAAATACATCATCATCTTCAAAAGGAAGGTATACACAACTATCTCGATTCTATCATGCTTATTGCGAGTCCATACACCTAACTTAGGCATCGAAGGGTCCTCGACCATAACCGACGCTCTCAGTGTCTCTTTGTTCTCTATTAATTTGCAGGTACTTAGCGGCTCGCAGAGAGGTGAAACATGACCGACCTGGATTTTGTTCCAGAACAAAGAAGAGCTACCATTGATTGTTGGTCCCTTCCAAAAAGAAAATTATTTTTTCCATTTGATGATGTTTAACCATGAAAGTTGGATAACCAAATTACTTTACATTCAAATCTTAACTTAAAAAACTAAACTGCCTATAATTTTTCCGAAATCGAATATGCTATCTAATTCTATATAATAGATAACAGATGATAAATATAATAACTTAAAATTTAAGTTGTGTTAAATGGTATCAAAAGCTATGGATTGATAAATGGACTTACTTGCCAAAACCCATCTCCAATCATATTCAATGGTTGTGGCCCGTTTGCCATAAACCCTATGTAACAATGACGTGGTCCAATGAAAAAAAGAAAGAAAGTGAGGTAGGTGTGTCAGGTGCACACATGCTATACATGTACTGCATAGAAATTGTTCATTTAACGGATCAAATGAACAATACACCATACTGTAAATCACACCTTTTTGGACAATACCATCCTTTAAATGGTGGATTACAAACAGACATACTAGACGGACCGAGAGAGGGCATTTGATGGGTACGGATTGTCAAGGCAAATCATCTTTCTACATGTGGGTCCTCATCTTACTTAATGGCTAGGCATGTGGATCCCTGACTGTGGGGCCCACCTTGATGTATGTGCCTTAGATCCATACCGTCATCAGTTTTGACGGCTCATATAGCGCATGATTAAAAAAAAATAGCAGATCCAAATCTCAGGTGGACCACACCACAGGAAACAGATAAAGGTCACAAAGACATGGATGAAAGGACCATACAAATATCAGCTTGACCCAAAACTTTTTGGCCTCAAGAAGTTTTTAATGGTCAATCACCATTGCTTCCTGTAATGTGGTCCAACTGAGATTTGGATCTGGTTTATTTTTTGGGACATGTTTTAAAATGAACTTTCAAAACGGATGGACAGTGTGGATGTAAGGCACCTACATCACAGTGGGCTACACAGTCAGGGATCCACCTAAGCCGCATCCACTTAACGGTGCTTTCAGTTGGACCGTAATCTTCTACAACACTAATGTTAGGCGGTGCGTAAAATGCGCAAGTCTGTAGGGCCTATCATATTGTTCATGTAAAATGTAATCCGTTCAGTAGGGTTTATCCTTGGTGTGAAGTCATAAGGTAAAAAAATCAGCTAGATCTACAACTTAGGGTGGACATACGATGGGATGCTGAACATAAGTTCGAGAGTGGGGCCAGTATGGTGCATACTTTCGTCAAAGAAGTTAATTAGGTGTAACACACCGGGACGAAGATAAATAGATAGAGCCCAGCCAGATAAAAAGCTCACGCACGCCACACCGTGTGAAATTAGTGGTCCTGGAAGCAGTTTTACATTGGTCCCATTAGTGTGGCTAATATGAGATTTAAATTAAGCTTGCTTTGGCATCTCCAGTGAAAATAACATTTCTCATCGGATGAATGGAATAGATTTGACGTATGCAAAATGGTAGAAACCACAGGGCCTAATTGGCCAGGCGGATTGGATGGTATTGGAAGGGATTGGAAGTTAAATCTCGGGATTGGCCAGGCGTGTCAAACAGACTGGGTGATCTGATCCCGAATGTAGCAATCCCATGGATCTTAAGACAATCCACGGACAACACCATCATTACCTTTAAATCCCATCCAATCCACCCTAATCTGTTCAAATTTGCCTGGGAGGTGTTTGGTTGGAGGGATTGGAAGGGATGGGAAGGTTTAATCCTGGGATTGGCGGTGTGCTAAACAGACTCCATATAGCAATCCTGGGATATAGCAATCCCATAGATCTTGCACCAATCCACTGAGGCAGCCATCATTACCTTGAAATCCATGCCATCCACCCTAATACCATTCAATCCCTTTCAATCCACCCGGCCCAACACGCCCACGTCTGAAGCATGATAATTGAGTCCCTTTCAATTTGTAGGGTGCGGATCGTCTGTTTCGTGGAAACAACAAGCAGTTTGGGATATTTTATGATGGACAGTCCTGATCCACCTTCCCATCTGCCTCATGCATGGTGGGAGGTAGGTTTGGGATATTTTAAATTCCTCCGTCTCTTTCCTTGTATTTATATCAATTGTCTAAAGATGAATCTCCTCCACATCATAATCTTCTCTAATTTGGACTAATGATCCAATTCATGTGGAAATTTGTGAAGTGGTCCTGGTCTAGTTTTATGTTTTAATAGCTCTTGTCCAAAGAGGAGTTTCTTCCATATTTCTCAGTCACTTTCGACCATAAGATCTTTGAAAATTCAAACGAAAGATATGA
This sequence comes from Magnolia changhungtana, assembly GCA_030180095.1. Lineage (NCBI taxonomy): Eukaryota > Viridiplantae > Streptophyta > Magnoliopsida > Magnoliales > Magnoliaceae > Magnolia > Magnolia changhungtana. The sequence goes on along the minus strand of JASAUF010000358.1, from coordinate 473,102 downwards.
ACTTCTAAGATGGAATAATGAGAAAAAGATTAATGACTTTTGGCCTGTTAGACATGTGGATGAAATGTTTCAAAGATCTGATGGTAGGACTCCATTACAGGTGATCAACTTCTTAAAAGCATATGGGTTTATGTTATGTTATATGGATCAGTTCACATGAAACAGAAACCTTCACAAATTAGGATTTTACCTAATTCTAGCTTGGGTAATTTTATCTGAAAATGAATTAATTGAAGTCAACTGTGACAACCTTTATCACTACCTGATCAGGATTGGGTGGTGATGGGAAGGGAAGCATGCTCGACCCCTCTAATTTCTTAAAAGCTTAAGCAAGTGGGTCCCACTTGCCGTCGAGTTTTAACATGTTCCTATGTAAGCAGATTCACTTCCATCCAAATTCTGCAATGAACCAAGTGAGTGAAACTCTAATGGCCCCCACCATAGATGGACCATTCCACGAATGCAAGTGGGCCAAGTACGTGCTTGATTAAATTTTATGTAGTGCTTGTCTTTAGCACATGGATAGAAACATCTTTGAATGAATGAAGAAGATACAGTGCATCCCACATATGAATGGTGCTAGTTAGAAAAAAAAACAAAACAAAACAAAACATAACAAAAACAAAAACAAAGAAAATACCAAAAAATAGAGGCCTTACATGTAACGCTTAATTTGAGGCTGCACAACGTGGCGGTAGGGAATGAGGAAGAGAGAGGTGGAGGCTGGCATGGCTTGTGGTAGGGATTGAGGGAGAGAGAGAGAGGTTTGCTTGGGGGGGGGGGGGGGGGGGGGGACTAGGTGTCCAAAAAGGGTAAAACATCCTATTTGAAGGTCGTGTATATGCTTGGCCTCAACAAAACTAGAATGAACAGTTTAATTCCTTCAACATACTGTTAGTGCATGTCCGTTGGTTTCAAAATCCCTCCATCCGACGACCAGCGTGCTGACAGCACTCGACCTTATGAGATGTTACAGTAAGGTCGAGCGTATAGTACCTTTTCCATATATATATATATATATATATATATATATATATATATATATATATATATATATATATATATATACTCTCTTTACAATTGGAGAAGTATGGGGGATTGAATTTTTGGTAGGGGCCCACCATGATGTGTATACAAAATTCATTTTGACAATTAAATGTGTAATCATTTAGGCCATTGAGGCCCGAATCCAAAAAAAAATAGGTTAACACGAGATTCATGCGAGCCACACCAAAGAAAATATTTGGAAGAGAGACATCCACCTTTAAAATTTATAGGATACGCCATGATGATTATATAAAATGGACACATTAGTTTATCTAATGGAACCACATCATTTTGTCTAATGGAACTCTATCACTTTGTCAAATGAACATGTCACTTTGTTTATTGAAACCTTGTCATTTTATTTAACAAGTCGCTACTTTATCTAGTGAAATCTTGTCACTTTGCAAAGTAACATCATCACTTTATCTAGTGGAACCAAGTCACTTTATTCGAAAACTCGTCATTTTATCAAGCAAAATCCTATCAATTTGTTTGACAACCTCATCACTTTATCTAGTGGAACATCGTTACTTTGTCTAATGGAACCCATTACTTTGTCCAATAATCACATCACTTTTGTCTATTAGAACCTTGTCACTTTCTCTAGCACCCATTTTACTTTATCTAGTGAAATCCTGTCACTTTGTCCAACAACCTCGTCACTCTCTATCTAGTAAAACCCCGTCACTTGATAGAATAGAGCTTTGTCACTTTGTCCGACTACATAGTCTCTTTGTATAGTAGAAGCTCATCACTTTGTCCAACAACTCAATCACTTTGTCTAGTGAACCTTGTCACTTTGTCCAACAGCCTCGTCGCTTTGTCCAGCAACCTCATCACTTTGTCTAGTGAAACTCAGTCACTTTGTCTTCCAGTCTCGTCACTTCGTTTAGTGGAACCAGGTCACTATGTCTGGCAACCCATCACTTTGTCCGACAATCTATAACTTTGTTTAACGGAACCCTATTTGTTTTGTCTCATTTAACCTTATTACTTTGTTTAGTGGAATTATGTTACTTTGTCGAGCAACCTCGTCACTTTGTTTAGTATAACTCTGTCACTTCGTCTAATAACCTCGTCACTTTGTCCAATGAACCCCATCATTTTTTCTAATGACTAAGAAAAAATTATCAACAATGGATGGTCTATATTGTTAGTGGCCCCACATGATTTAAGGCCCACGTTAAATTTTTTTTATTACTATGAAAACTATTCGTTATATATTGTTCCTGAAAACTATGTTAATTATCTTGATGTTTAGAAAATCTTGGGGGTTGAACCTCACTAGGATAGTCATTGACGCTATCAAACCATATTCTGTATTACAGACGTGATTATTGGTCAAAGTAACGGGGTTCCATTAGACAAAGTGATGATGTTCCACTAGATAAAGTGATGGGGTTGTTAGACAGACTGATAGGGTTTCGCTTGATAAAATGACGAATTTTCGAATAAAGTGACTTGCTTCCACTAGACAAAGTGACAATGTTATTCCGCAAAGTGACAGGATTTCACTAGATAAAGTAATGGCTTATCAAATAAATGACGGGGTTTCAATTGACAAAGTGATGGGTTTATTTGACAAAGTGATAGAGTTTCATTAGATAAACTAATGTGTTCATTTTATATAATCATCATGGTGGATCCTATAAGTTTCAAGGGTGGATATCTCTCTTCCAAATATTTTCTTTGGTGTGGCTCACATGAATCTCATGTTTACTTAATTTTTTAAAGATTTGGGCCTAAATGATTACACATCTAATTATCAGAGTGAATTTTGCATACACATCTAATTATCGAGTGAATTTTATATACACATCATAGTGACTCTTAATTTTTCGCCTATGTTTATATAATATCAAAAATTGGCTATTTAATCCCCAATACTCCTCCAATTGTAAAGAGGGTTTATATATATATATATATATATATATATATATATATATATATATATATACACTTTATAATCATGAGTCAAGTTACTAGTTAACTCGAAAATTGGCGACTTGTGTTTTTTTTTAGAGTCATCGGATTGACTATTTGTCATACTGGCGATTAGGATTGACTCACCCTACTCGTTCGTAATCGTAGTCATGACCAGTCATTTTCTGAGTTACTTCATGGGCACAAAATTGAGAAAGATCCAAATCTCGGTCCACACGCAATGGTGCTTACCCTAATCATGGTGAAACCCACAATCAAGGTTTTTTTTTTTTTTTTTTATTTGGTTGGAAAAAAAAATTATATTGGTCTCTATTTTATAATGGTATGCACACAATACCAACATTGGTGTTGTGTACTATTCATGCCAGTAACGGATAAACGTGTGTCCCATCATGGTTAGAGGTGGGCATCGAGTCGATTCGGACCGAGTTAGTCTTCCGACTCGAGTGTAAAAGAAAACTTGACAACTCTGAATCCCCTTATGTGAGTAGGACCCATCTAATTGCATACATTAAATATCTATGCCATCTATCCATTTTGCCTCTTCATAGCTACGCTCATTTTATAGTTTTAGGCCAAAATATGAATATATATATCCAAATCTCAAGTTGACCACACTACAAGAAACATAGTCGTTGATTATTAAAACCTTTTTATGGGCCACAAATGGTTTTGGATCAAGTTGATGTGTGTTTTTCCTTCGTCCCCTTATGTGAGTAGGACCCATCTAATGCTATGTGACCTTATCGGCAATCATTTTATAGAGTAGGCCAAAAGTGAGATTGAAACATAGATTGCAAATAAATATTACAATGGACAATGAAGTTTTCAATGGTCGGTATTCAATGACCACTGTTTCATGTGGTGTGGTCCACTTGAGAGTTGTATCTGCTTCATTTTTTGTACAATTATCTAAAATAATATGAGAAAACAGATAGATGGGGTAGATATACAACGCATAGATCAAGGTGGGCCCACGATGAGGATCCTACGGACATCACTCATTCTGGGTCGCAACTAATATTCTTTGCTAATCAGGCCAATTTTGTAAATATATACATTTTTTTGTCTTATAAAATTGCTATGAGATGATGTGACTTAATTAAATTTTAGAAGAAAGAAATTGGAGGCAGATTAGCTACTGACATGAGGTTTAGTAGCTTGACTCAAGTGACGTCACCAAATTATGTGGGGCCCACCACGATGTATGTGTTGTATCCACACTGTCCATCCATTTGGAGAGATCATTTTAGGGCATGATCAAAAGAATGAGGCAGATCCAAAGCTGGAGTGGACCCCACGACATAAAACAGTGAGGAGAGTGATGTCCACGGTTGAAGCCTGATTTATTTGAGATCCAAGCTGTTCATAAGTTAACATAGACATTAAAGAAGGGAAAACAGAAATATCAGCTTGATCGGAAACTTTTGTGACCCTTAGAAGTTTTTAATGGTGGACGGGACTCTCTCCATTATTTTTCTATGGTGGGGTCCACTCGAGTTTTGGATCTCATTCATTCTTTGGTTCATGCCCTAAAATAATCTCTCCAAATGGATGGACGGTGTGGATACAAAGCATACATTATAGTGGGACCCACATAACTAGGTGACGTCACTTTAGTAGGGAGTCTCGCTAGTCAACCCGTGCGCTAAATCCCCACGAATGGAAGGAAACCGATTGCGTAGGTAAGTGACTCACTACGTTAGGCTACTGAGTAAACTGTGGGGTCCACCATGATTTATTTATTTTATCTGCTCCGTCCATCAATTTTACCAGATAATTTTAAGGTGTGAGACCAAAAATGAAGCAAATACAATGTTCAAATGGACCACACAATAGGAAATAGTTGAATTGCATGTTTACTGTTGAAAATTTCTTGGGGGCTACAAAAGTTTTGGATCAAGCTTATATTTGTGTTTTCCCTTCATCCATGTCTGTATGATCTTATGAACAGGTTGGATGACAGATAAACATCACTGCGGGGCCTAGCAAGGTTTCAAAGGTGGAAATCATTATCCCCACTGTTTACTGTGGTATGATCCACTTGATATTTGGATATACTTCAACTTTAGGCTTAACCTCTTAAATTAGATGGAAAAACGGATGGATGCGCGGCCTGGATAGACCATATACATACAAGGTGGGCCAACTGAGTTTACTCAGTACGGTAAGAGCAAGAGTCGTACTATAATCAGTATGCAATCCGATTTCCAAACGAAACCGTCTAACGGAGCTAGACTTTTCCTGAAGTGTAATTTTTTTTAATATATTTAAAAAAGAGAAATTTGCGAGAATACGACCCATTTATGGCCCATTTAGGAGGCTAAGCCCACCTCATTTTCCCTTGCGAGAATACGCCCAAGCTGTACGGACGCCTTTCCAAAGGTCGAAAATGCCCCTGCTTTTTCCTCCAAGCAGATCGGCTGGTGCTCCAAGACCAGCGTTGACGCTCCTCGAACTCCTATGAACGGTTCAAAAGAGATCAACGTTACATGGGCCCCACAGTTATGTATTTATTATATCCACAACGTTCATCCATATTTTGAGATCATTTCGAAGCATTATACAAAAAAAAAAAAAAAATTTCATATCCAGAGAGCAACTGGACCACACCAGAAAGAGCAGCAGAAAATTGATTTTCACCGTTGAAACTTTTGTAGGGCCCACCATAACATTTATATTCCATCCAATCTATTCATAAGGTCACAAATACCTAGTTGAAGAGGAAACTTTTTTTTAATAATGATCCAAAACTTCCGTAACCACTAAAAGGGTTTAAATGGTAGACGTTCAATTCCCCACTGCCATTTAAAGTGTGGTCCACTTGATAGTTAGATCTGTCATATTTTCCATCTCAAGCATTAATATGAGTTCGTCAAATAGATGGACGGTTTGGATATAACATAGACCTCATGATGGGACCAAAAAAAAACAAAGATTCGACATTGAAAAAAAAAAATCTGAATTTTATTTTATTTGATACAGATTTTTAGCTACGGATTATAACCGTAGCTAAATCAACCAAGATCCGTAGCCAAAGAGGCTTATCCAGGGTGGGCGCGCCAAGGTAGCGGCCCCCTCGCGCGACCGCGCCACTCGCTGACCTATCCGGCGGGGCCGCGCCCGTCTGGCGGGGCCACGCCCATCTGCGGGCTCTATGGCTACGGATTATAGCCGTAGCCATTGGCCGTAGTGCAATTTTTTTTTTAAGTTTTTTTTTTTTTTTTACATGGAAAACTTTATTCTACCAATAATTCTCTCTAACACATATTTATATAAATATGTATATATAAGCATATAAATTTATTTTTTTTCCCTTTTTCATTTCTTTCTTTATTCATTTAACAAGAATATCTTCTAAACTAAAATTAGTTACTTCATGTACCCTATATGATTTTGGGGTAGGAGAAGCTACTTTAGCCAACCAACCTGGTTATTTTCCAAGATTCCATCAGGTCGATGGTTGAAAATCCATTTCATTCATTTAGCGGTCAATATCATTCATGACCGTGAAGTGAAGGGCATGACTATGAAATCTTGTAGGAAATGACCGTGAAGTGCATGGAAATGAGCGTGAAGTGAGGTGAATGGACCATGAAATGCGTGGAAATGACCGTGAAATGAAGGGGCATGACCATGAAATGTGCCGAAATGACCATGAATCAAACGGAATCGACGGAAATGACCATGATATGCATGGAAATGACCGTAAAGTGAAGCGATTGGACCGCGAAATGCACGGAAATGACCATGAAATGAAGGGGCATGACCGTGAAATGCGTCGAAATGAGGCTGAATCAACACGGAATAGCGGGAATGACCGTGATATGCATGGAAATAACCGTGAAGTGAAGCAATTAGACCGCGAAATGTGCGGAAATGACCATGAAGTGAAGGAGCATGACCGTGAAATGCGCCGAAATGACCGTGAATCAACACGGAAGAGGCGGCAATGACCGTGATATGCATGGAAATGACCGTGAAGTGTAGTGATTGGACCGAGAAATGCATGGAAATGACCGTGAAGTGAAGGGGGCGTGACCGTGAAATGCGTCGAAATGACCGTGAATCAACACGGAATAGGCGGGATCAGGATTGGGTTTAGGTTTGGGTTTTCAAGTTTAGGTTTACGTTTAGGTTAGGGAGTTGAGATTAGGATTAGGTGTAAGTTTAGGTTTAGGGATTTGAGAATACGTTCAGGTTTTAGGTTATAGGTTATAGCTTTAGGTTAAGGTTATAGGTTATAGGTTATAGGTTAAGGTTTAGGTTATAGGTTTAGGTTTAGGTTTAGGCTAAGGTTTAGGTTATAGATTATAGGTTATAGATTTAGGAAATTGAGAATAAGTTAAGGTTTAGGTTTAGGTTATAGGTTACAGGGTATAGGTTTAGGTTTGGGTTTAGGTTATAGGTTATACGTTTAGGTTATAGGTTAAAGGTTTAGGTTTAGGGATTTAAGAATAGGTTTAGGTTAAGGTTATAAGTTTAGGTTAAAGGTTTAGGTTAATGTTATAGGTTTAGGTTTAGGTTTAGGTTATAGGTTTAGATTTGAGAATAGGTTTAGGTTATAAGTATAGGTTTAAGTTAGGTTGTAGGTTAAGGTTTAGGGAATTGAGTTTCAGTGATATGTTTAGGTTTATAGGTTTAGGTTAAGGTTTAGGTTGTAGTTATAGGTTTTGGGATTTGAGAATAGATTTAGGTTATAAGTATAGGTTTAGGTTTAGGAATTCGGGTTCGGGTTCGGGTTTATGTTCGGATTTAGGTTATAGGTTATAGGTTTATGTTAAGGTTTAGGTTTAGGTTATAGGTTTTGAGATTTGAGAATAGGTTTAGGTTAGGGTGTAGATTAAGGTTTAGGGAAATGACCGTGAAGTGAAGGGGCATGACCGTGAATCAACACGGAATAGGCGGGAATGACCGTGATATGCATGGAAATGATTGTGAAGTGAGGCGATTGGACCGCGAAATATGCGGAACTGACCGTGAAGTGAAGACGCGGGACCGCGAAATGCGTCGAAATCACCGTGAATCAGGACGGAATATGCGGGAATGATCGTGATATGCATGGAAATGGGGGTGAAGTGAATCGATTGGACCGCGAAATGCACGGAAGTGACCGTGAAGTGAAGACGTGGGACCGTGAAATGCGTCGAAATGACCGTGAATCAACACAGAATATGCGGGAATGACCGTGATAAGCATGAAAATGGGGGTGAAGTGAAGCGATTGGACCGCGAAATACGCGGAAGTGATCATGAAGTGAAGACGCGGGACCGTGAAATGCGTCGAAATGACCGTGAATCAACACGGAATATGCGGGAATGACTGTGATTTGCATGGAAATGGGGGTGAAGTGAAGCAATTGGACCGCGAAATGCCCGGAAGTGACCGTGAAGTGAAGACACGGGACCGTGAAGTGCGTCGAAATGACCGTGAATCAACACGGAATATACGGAAATGACCATGATTTGCATGGAAATGGGGGTGAAGTGAAGCAATTGGACCGCGAAATGCCCGGAAGTGACCGTGAAGTGAAGACACGGGACCGTGAAGTGCGTCGAAATGACCGTGAATCAACACGAATATGCGGGAATGATCTGTGATATACATGAAAATGGGGGTGAAGTGAAGCGATTGGGCCATGAAAATGTCGCGAAGTGACCGTGAAGTGAAGACGCGGGGCCGTGAAGTGCGTCGAAATGACCGTGAATCAACACGGAATATCACGGGAATAAGCGTGATATGCATGAAAATGGGGGTGAAGTGAAGCGATTGGACCGTAAAATGCGCGAAAGTGACCGTAAAGTGAAGACGCGGGACCGTGAAGTGCGTCGAAATGACCGTGAATCAACACGAAATATGCAGGAATGACCGTGATATGCATGGAAATGGGAGTGAAGTGAAGCGATTGGATTGCAAAATACACGGAAGTGACTGTGAAGTGAAATGCACAGAAATGACCGTATATTGGCCGCATGCATTTTGCGGTCCAATCACTTCACTTCACCCCCATTTCCATGCATATCACGATCATTCCCGCATATTCCGTGTTGATTCACGGTCATTTCGACGCATTTCACGGTCCCGCGTCTTCACTTCACGGTCACTTCCGTGCATTTTCCGGTCCAATCACTTCACTTCACCCCTATTTCCATGCATATCACGATCATTCTCGCATATTCCGTGTTGATTCACGGTCATTTCGACGCATTTCACGGTCCCGCGTCTTCACTTCACAGTCACTTCTGTGCATTTTGCGGTCCAATCGTTTCACTTCACCCCCATTTCCATGCATATCACGGTCATTCCCGCATATTCCGTGTTGATTCACGGTCATTTTGACGCATTTCACGGTCCCGCATCTTCACTTCACGGTCACTTCCGTGCATTTCGCGGTCCAATCGCTTCACTTCACCCCCATTTCCATGTATATCACAATCATTCCCGCATATTCCGTGTTGATTCACGGTGATTTCGACGCATTTCACGGTCCCGCGTCTTCACTTCACGGTCACTTCCGTGCATTTCGCGGTCCAATCACTTCACTTTACCCCTATTTCCATGCATATCATGATCATTCCCGCATATTTCGTGTTGATTCACGGTCATTTCGACGCATTTCGCGGTCCCATGTCTTCACTTCATGGTCAATTCCGCACATTTCGCGGTCCAATCGACTCACTTCACAATCATTTCCATTCATATCACGGTCATTCCCGCATATTCCGTGTTGATTCACAGTGATTTCGACGCATTTCACGGTCCCGCGTCTTCACTTCATGGTCACTTCCGTGCATTTCGCGGTCCAATCGCTTCACTTCACCCCTATTTCCATGTATATCACGGTCATTCCCGCATATTCCGTGTTGATTCACGGTCATTTCGACGCATTTCGCGGTCCCGCGTCTTCACTTCACGGTCACTTCCGTACATTTTGCGGTCCAATCGTTTCACTTCACCCCCATTTCCATGCATATCACGGTCATTCCCACCTATTTCATTTTGATTCACGGTCATTTCGATGCATTTCACGGTCATGACCCTTCACGGTCACTTTCGCGCATTTCGCGATCCAATCGCCTCACTTCACAATCATTTCCCATGCATATCACGGTCATTCCTACCTATTCCGTGTTGATTCACAGTCATTTCGACGCATTTCACGGTCATGCCCCCTTCACTTCACGGTCATTTCGATGCATTTCACGGTCATGCCCCCTTCACTTCACGGTCATTTCCCTAAACCTTAATCTACACCCTAACCTAAACCTATACTTATAACCTAAACCTATTCTCAAATCCCAAAATCTATAACTAAACCTATAACCTATAACCTAAACCGAAACCTATAACCTAAACCGAAACCTAGCTATAACCTAAACCCGAAGATAAACCTGAACCCGAACCCGAATTCCTAAACCTAAACCTATACTTATAACCTAAACCTATTCTCAAATCCCAAGACCTGATGGAATGAAATTAACCGCTAAGTGAATGAAATGAATTTTCGACCATCGACCTAATGGAATCTTGGAAATAACCAGGTTGGTTGGTTAAAGTAGCTTCTCCTACCCCAAAATCATATAGGGCCTGTTTGGCCGCGTAAATTGGATGGGATTGGAAGATAGATCCTAAGATTGGCTAGGCGAGCCAAACAGACACGAGATCCTGATCTCGGGAGATAGCAATCCCGTGGATCTTAAGACAATCCACTGACATCACCATCATTACCTTTAGGGCCTGTTGGCCGAACCAATCCCACGGTATTAGGAGGAATGGGATCGCGAGATCCCGGGATATGCATGATGAGCCAAACAGACCTTGTGAACTTGTCCCGGGATATAAGCAATCCCATGGATCTTAAAACAATCCACTGACATCACCATCATTACCTTAAAATTGATCCTATCCCTTAGTTGGAGGGAGTGGAAGGTAAAATCTCAGGATATGCCTGACGTGCCAAACAGACCCAGTGAACTTGTTCCGGGATATAGCAATCCCATGGATCTTAAACCAATCCACTGACACCACCATCATTACCTTAGGGCCCGTTTGGCCAGGCGGATTGGAAGGGATTTGATGGTATTGGAAGGGATTGGAAGTTAAATCTGGGATTGGCCGGTCGTGCCAAACAGACCGGGTGGCCGGGCGTGCCAAATGGGCCCTTAAAATCCATCCCATCCCTCCTGATCTCATGGGATTCGCCCGGCCAAACAGGCCCTTAAATCCCATCCAATTCACCCTAATCCCTTCAAAAATGCCTGGGACGTGTTTGGTTCGGGGGATTGAAAGGGATTGGAAGGTTTAATCCCGGAAGCGAATTGACTGTGAAATGCGCGGAAATGACCATGAAGTGAAGGGGCATGACCGTGAAATGCATCGAAATGACCGTGAATCAACACGGAATATGCGGGAATGACCGTGATATGTATGGAAATGGGGGTGAAGTGAAGCGATTGGACCGCGAAATACACGGAAGTGACCGTGAAGTGAAGACGTGGGACCGCGAAATGCATCGAAATGACCGTGAATCAACACGAAATATGCGGAAATGACCGTAATATGCATGGAAATGGGGGTGGAGTGAAGCGATTGGATCGCGAAATGCACGGAAGTGACCGTGAAGTGAAGACGTGGGACCACGAAATGCACGGAAGTGACCATGAAGTGAAGACGTGGGATCGTGAAATGAGAATAGAATGGGTTTGAAGAAGTGAGATATGGAGAATGAGGGTTTGAAATGGATTTGGGGATGGATGTCTTATGAATGGGTTTTGGAAGTGATGGAGTGGGATGAATGGAGGAAAGGTTTTGCGATTTAGGATTTGAGAAATGCTTGAGAAAGGATTGTGGGAGATGTAAAGTAAAATATGAAGTTGGGATTTGATTGAGAATGAAAGAGGGGAGATATGATTGAGTGTTGAAAGGGATGGAGTGGAAGATGGTTGAGAAATGAGGAAGAGGAGGTGGGTTAGGAAGGTGGAGAAGTGTGAAGGAGGAAGGAACCTTGGAGGTTTGGGTTTGAGGATGGGAGAGTGGGAGGTCTCTCTCTCTCTCTAGGGTTATAGAAGGAATGAAAGGGAGTGAGAGGAGAGGGATGAAGGTTTTTGGGCACTTGAAATGCCAAAAAGAATAGGCCCCACACGTATGTAGGTTGCAAAGGGAGGAAGACCAAGTTTTTTTTTGTATGATTATAAAATATTTCTATTTCCTATAAGTTTTCTTATACTTTTAGTAACTTAATTATTTTTAAAATTTTTATGATGATTTATCATCAAGTTTCAAGTCATCCTACAAAATTTCATATCGTTTAGAGTTGTAAATAAATTATAAAAATTCTAGGAGTAACAGCTGTCCGAAATCAAAAAATTTTAGATAGTTGACGGAACAGCTTAATTTTAGCTATACTATAATTTTTATTTTATTTATTTATTATTTTTATATAAAACTAGACTCATCAAGCTTCAATCTAATTTTTGAATCACCTAAATCAGAGTTGTAACGAATGAGATATGAATTTTTTAAGTTGATCGATTTTTGTAGGAAATTCCTGCGTGGGCACGCCGAGTCCCTGGAGGGTTGGGCGTGGGCACGCCGGTCGGGCGTGGACACGCCGAGTCACTGGAGGGTTGGGCGTGGGCACGCCAGGTCCGGGCGTGGGCACGCCGAAGTCCTACCTGGGACTTCCTTCTTTTGCGATTTCCCAGGCGCCGGTGAGGCCCCCCGGGACGTGCCATATATGATTTTGGGGTAGGGGAAGCTGATCTACGTAATGGGCTTATTAGTTTTATGAAATTCATCTCGGTTAATGGTCGAAGTCCCCCTTATTTCCAATTCTACTATTCTTGGTGAATTTCTCTTCACCCTTGAGTCTTTATTCTGGAATGGGTCGGAATTATCAATCCCAGCCCGGTATTGACTTGTTCGGCCTAAGACGATGATTTCGACCGTCTAATCACTCAATTCCCGGCTCGTTCCTATCAATGTCCGGGGAAAATTAAAGAAGGGGCAGACCTTGTGAACTTATCCCGGGATATAAGCAATCCCATGGATCTTAAAACAATCCACTGACATCACCATCATTACCTTAAAATTGATCCCATCTCTTGGTTGGAAGGAGTGGAAGGTAAAATCCCAGGATATGCCTGATGTGCCAAACAGACCCAGTGAACTTGTTCCGGGATATAGCAATCCCATGGATCTTAAACCAATCCACTGACACCACCATCATTACCTTAGGGCCCGTTTGGCCAGGCAGATTGGAAGGGATTTGATGATATTGGAAATTAAATCCGGGATTGGCCGGGTGTGCCAAACAGACCGGGTGATCTGATCATGGGATATAGCAATACCATGGATCTTAAGACAATCCACTGACATCACCATCATTACCTTAAAATTGATCCCATTCACGGTTATTTCGGCGCATTTCACGGTCAATTCCCTTCACTTCACGGTCATTTTCATGCATTTCACGGTCAATTCGCTTCACTTCATGGTCATTTCCATGCATATCACGGTCATTCTCACTTATTCCGTGTTGATTCACGGTCATTTCGGCGCATTTCACGGTCATGCTCCTTCACTTCACGGTCATTTCCGCACATTTCACGGTCCAATCGCTACACTTCACCGTGAAATGCGTCGAAATGACCGTGAATCAACATGGAATAGGTGGGAATGATCGTGAAATGCATGGAAATGACCGTGAAGTAAAGTGAATTGACCGTGAAATGTGCGGAAATGACCGTGAAGTGAAGGGGCATGACCGTGAAATGCGTCGAAATGACCGTGAATCAACACGGAATAGGCGGGAATGACTGTGATATGCATGGAAATCACGGTCATTCCCGTCTATTCCGTGTTGATTCACGGTCATTTCGGCGCATTTCATGGTTAATTCCCTTAACTTCACGGTCATTTCCATGCATTTCACGGTCAATTCGCTTCACTTCATGGTCATTTCCATGCATATCACGGTCATTCCCACCTATTCCGTGTTGATTCACGGTCATTTCGTCGCATTTCACGGTCATGCCCCTTCACTTCACGGTCATTTCCGCGCATTTCACGGTCCAATCACTACACTTCACCGTGAAATGCGTCGAAATGACCGTGAATCAACACGGAATAGGCGGGAATGACCGTGAAATGCATGGAAATGACCGTGAAGTGAAGCGAATTGACCATGAAATGCGCGAAAATGATCGTGAAGTGAAGGGGCATGACCGTGAAATGCGTCGAAATGACCGTGAATCAACACGGAATAGACGGGAATGACCGTGATTTCCATGCATATCACAGTCATTCCTGCCTATTTCGTGTTGATTCACGGTCATTTCGACGCATTTCACGGTCATACCCCTTCACTTCACGGTCATTTCCATGCATTTCACGGTCAATTCGCTTCACTTCACGGTCATTTCCATGCATATCACGGTCATTCCCACCTATTCCGTGTTGATTCACGGTCATTTCGTGCATTTCACGGTCATGCCCCTTCACTTCACGGTCATTTCCGCGCATTTCACGGTCCAATCGCTACACTTCACCGTGAAATGCGTCGAAATGACCGTGAATCAACATGGAATAGGCGGGAATGATCGTGAAATGCATGGAAATGACCGTGAAGTAAAGTGAATTGACCGTGAAATGTGCGGAAATGACCGTGAAGTGAAGGGGCATGACCGTGAAATGCGTCGAAATGACCATGAATCAACACGGAATAGGCGGGAATGACTGTGATATGCATGGAAATCACGGTCATTCCCGTCTATTCCGTGTTGATTCACGGTCATTTCGGCGCATTTCACGGTCAATTCCCTTCACTTCACGGTCATTTCCATGCATTTCACGGTCAATTCGCTTCACTTCATGGTCATTTCCATGCATATCACGGTCATTCCCACCTATTCCGTGTTGATTCACGGTCATTTCGTCGCATTTCACGGTCATGCCCCTTCACTTCACTTCAGTCATTTTTCGGGCATTTCACGGTCCAATCGCTACACTTCACCGTGAAATGCGTCGAAATGACCGTGAATCAACACGGAATAGGCGGGAATGACCGTGAAATGCATGGAAATGACCATGAAGTGAAGCGAATTAACCATGAAATGCGCGAAAATGATCGTGAAGTGAAGGGGCATGACCGTGAAATGCGTCGAAATGACCGTGAATCAACACGGAATAGGCGGGAATGATTGTGATATGCATGAAAATCATGGTCATTCCCGTCTATTTCGTGTTGATTCACGGTCATTTCGGCGCATTTCACGGTCAATTCCCTTCACTTCACGGTCATTTCCATGCATTTCACGGTCAATTTGCTTCACTTCACGGTCATTTCCATGCATATCACGGTCATTCCCACCTATTCCGTGTTGATTCACGGTCATTTCGGTGCATTTCACGGTCATGCCCCTTCACTTCACGGTCATTTCTGCGCATTTCACGGTCCAATCGCTACACTTCACCGTGAAATGCGTCAAAATGACCGTGAATCAACACGGAATAGGTGGGAATGACCGTGAAATGCATGGAAATGGCCGTGAAGTGAAGCGAATTGACCGTGAAATGCGCGAAAATGATCGTAAAGTGAAGGGGCATGACCGTGAAATGCGTCAAAATGACCGTGAATCAACACGGAATAGGCGGGAATGATTGTGATATGCATGAAAATCATGGTCATTCCCGTCTATTCCGTGTTGATTCACGGTCATTTCGGCGCATTTCATGGTCAATTCCCTTCACTTCACGGTCATTTCTATGCATTTCACAATCAATTCGCTTCACTTCATGGTCATTTCCATGCATATCACGGTCATTCCCACCTATTCCGTGTTGATTCACGGTCATTTCGTCGCATTTCACGGTCATGCCCCTTCACTTCACGGTAATTTCAGCATTTCACGGTCCAATCGCTACACTTCACCGTGAAATGCGTCGAAATGACCGTGAATCAACACAGAATAGGCGGGAATGACCGTAAAATGCATGGAAATGACCGTGAAGTGAAGCGAATTGACCGTGAAATGCGTGGAAATGACCGTGAAGTGAAGGGAATTGACCGTGAAATGCATGGAAAAGACCGTGAATCAAAACAGAATCGCCAGGATTGATCGTGAAATACATGAAAATGACTATGAAGTGAAGCGAATTGACCGTGAAATGCATGGAAATGACCGTGAATCAAAACGTAATCGCCGGGATTGACCGTGAAATGCATGAAAATGACTGTGAAGTGAAGCGCATTGACCGTGAAATGCATGGAAATGACCATGAAGTGAAGAGAATTGACCGTGAAATGCATGGAAATGACCGTGAATCAAAACGGAATCACCGGGATTGACCGTGAAATGCATGTAATTGATCGCGAAGTAAATGAAATGAGCGAAATTGACCGCGAACTGATTGAAATTGACCGTTAAGTGAATGAAATGGATTTTCAACCATCGACCTGATGGAATCTTGAAAAATAACTAGGTTGGTTGGCTAAATTAGCTTCTCCTACCCCAAAATCATATACGGTACGTCAAGTAACTAATTTTGGTTTAGAAGATATTCTTGTTAAATGAAAAAAGAAAGAAATGAAAAAAATGTGAGAAATTTTTTTTTATATGCTTATGTATACATATTTATATAAATATGTATTAAAGAAAATTGTAGGTAGAATGAAGTTCTCCATGTAAAAAAATAAAAAATAAAATAAAAAAAATAAATTTTTTTATTTTTTTTCATAGATTGGCATAGACTATAGTTTTAGCTACGGTTATAATCTGTAGCTATAGGGGTCATCAGATGGGCGTGGCCACGCCAGATTGGCGCGCCCCCACCGGATAGGGCAGCGAGTGGCGCGGGCATTCTAGTTCGGCGCGCCCACCCCGGACAAATCCCTTTGGCTACGGATTGTGGTAGATATGGCTACGGTTATAATCCGTAGCCAAATATCTGCATCCAAGAAAATAAAAATCTGTTTTTTTTTTTTTTTTTTTTTTTTTAACATAGAATTTTTGTTGTTTTTTGGGTCCCGTCATGAGGTCCATGTTATATCCAAACCGTACATCTATTTGGGGAGCTCATAATAAGGCTTGAGACGGAAAATAAGACAGATCTAACTGTCAAGTGGACCACACTTTAAAAGGCAGTGGGGAATTGAATGTCTACCATTGAAACCCTTTTATGGGTCACAGAGGTTTTGGATCATTATGAAATTTGTTTTTCCTCTTCATCCAGGTTTTTGTGACCTTATGCATATATTGGATGGAAAAATAAATGTTACGGTGGGCCCTACAAAAGTTTCAACGGTGAAAATCAATTTTGTGCTGCTCTGTGGTGTGGTCCAATTGATCTTTGGATATGATTTTTTTTTTTTTGGGATAATGCTCCGAAATGATCTCGAAATACGGATGAACGTTGTGGATATAATAAATACATAACTGTGGGGCCCATATAACGTTGATCTATTTTGAACCGTTCGTACAACTCGGAGTACGACGAGCGTCAGCGCTCGTCTTCCCGCTTGAAGGAAAAAGCAGGGGCATTTTCGACCTTTGGAAAGGCGTCCGTACAGCTGGGGCGTATTCTCGCAAAGGAAAATGAGGTGGGCTTAGCCTCGTAAATGGGCCGGTCGTATTCTCGCAAATATCTCTTTAAAAAACTGATGATGATATGTCAATTACAGTGACGTGGACCAATAATAAAGGTAGATTCAGCTGCTCACTGTTCCACGAAACAGAGGATCCGCACTCCAATTTGTACATGTGGGCCTCTTTTATTGCATTATTGCCATCCGTTACAGCCAAGAAATGTAGGACGTGTCCCCTCTCCTCTCAAGTCAAGGTCGTCCCCATTCAAGTCGAAAAGGATGGGAGCGGATTAGGTGCGGTGCGGTCCCAACTGTGGGGCCTACCACGATGCAGGTATTCTATGGCCATTCTGTTCATAGGTTTTTTCATATTATGTTAAGATATGAGAGAAAAATAAAGTAGATATAAACGTCTCAGATGGATGATACATTTAAAAACAACAGTGATTTAAAAACTCATTGTTGGCCACAAAAGCTTTGGATGAAGCCCATATTTGCTTTTTCCCTTAATCCAGGTTTATATGACCTTAACAACAAGTTGGACGGCAAATAAAATGCACAGAAACATTAAGGTGGACCCTAGTGAGTTTTTAATGGTGGATCGTTCAATGAGTACTTTTTCCTATAGCATGGTCCACCTCAGATTCGGATTTGCTTCATTTTCTGGGTTCATGCTATAAAATGATGTGGAAAAACGTATGTATGATGTGGATACAAAATACATACATCAAGTTGGGCTCTATAAGGGCTACACGGTCTTGGGTGAGGCCGGGCGAACCTACACCACTCTTGAAAATTGTGTGCCTGATTGGGCCCCGATTTTCTTCAAAAGACTTTCCCGGGAAGTTCCACCGTGCATCCTTGCGTAGGAACTTTAGCAGGAAATCCACATCCGTCCAGGAATTATGTGGTGCATTTGACATTTACAGGGCTAAAACGCTTGGGAATCAGATTGGCGAGTGTACTGCACACTACCGACCCATGTGTGTGTCATGGGAAGACGAGGGGTGACACTCAAGCTGCGAGCTGTATGAACGATTCAAAGGATATCGGAGTTATATGGGGCCATGATGATGTATTTATTATATCCGCACTCTTCACCATTTGGAGAGATTATTTTAGAGCATGATCTAAAGAATGAGTCATATCCTGAGCTTAAGTGTACCACACCACGTTGGGTAATGGGAGAATGATTCTCACCTATAAAATATTTGTAGGGCGCACCGTAATGTTTATTTTCTATCCAATTGGTTCATAAGGTCACGCAGACATGGATGAAGAGGAACAACAAATATCATATTGATCCAAAACTTCTCTGACCCCAAAAGGCTTTCAATGGTAAATGTTCAATCCTCCACTGCTTTTTGCAGTGTGGTTCACTTCATCTTTGGATCTGTCTTATTTTACAACGAACTTGCCAATATGGACAGATGGTTTGGATATATCACGTACCTAATGGTGAGACCCGCAAAAATTAGTGACGTCAACACACCATCCAATTCGGTGGTGTGTGGTACAACAACCAATCCGCTTCCAAACGGTTGGCTCACTGCCATGCCCAAGTCATCTCTCACTTTGGGTGCCGTTCTACGCCAAGTGTGGCATGTGAATCGCGATTGCTGGGATTGATATTTTAGGCTTGATTGCATGGAACCAAGTCCACGAGGATTCGAACAAGTCAAATATGAACTTGAACGAATTGGACCATAGCTCATGTGTTAGAACTTGTGATGAAAGAATTATTATTGCAATGATTTGTACACTTTATTTGTCAATCACGTGTGTCATGCCGTCGTTGAACCCTTGGAAGCTGAAGATCGAAGATAAGTGGAGGTGGAGCATTAAGGAGTAACTTACTCTAAATAACTTAAACATCCAGATAGTCTTAACCCTAATTGATAACCATTTTATTGACCATCTCTTAAGTCATATGAGCCTTAATTGATCATCCTTAGAGTAGCTTTAGAGGTCCCGAGTTGCTAAAATCTATACAGTCCCACCGAAATCAGTTAAAACAGGACAATGTGTTGTGGTAGTATATAAGATAATTTAGTTACAACTAGGCGTGTACACGAACCGAGCTAGCTCGGTTAGCTCGCTCGACTCGACTCGAAAATGATCGATTTGCCTCGGTTCAAAGTTGAGTTCGAGCCGAGTCGAGCTGATTTTTTGAGCTCGAGTTCGAGCAGGCCCCAGCTCGACTTGACTCGGATTAAATCCAGCTCGAATCGAACTCGAATCGAACTAGTTCGGTGACTCGCTTACTTTGTCATTGATGTTGCTCACCAACTGTTTGATAAAATGACTCAACGAAATATGGTTGGTGGCAAGGAAGGTTTGGCTGGTGGCAAGAAAGGTATGTACATGAAACAAATACCTTTTTTCTCTTTGTTTTTGTTTTTATGTTATTTAGAAGGTGTTTAAGAAAATATTTGTAAAGCCATTGCTTCTATTTGTAAAATGGTGGGATTTTGAAGTTGCAATTAAGGTGTTTGTGGAAATGCCTCAATGGCGAACTTGTCTCGATCTTGGCTCGAATCGGCCTAGTTCTTGTTGAACCAAGCCGAGCTAGCTAGTCGACTCGAGGAGCGAGCCGGCCGAGTTCGGTAGGTCGGCCACTTCATTCAACTCGGTTCGACTCGATGTACACCCCTAGTTACAACTGAATGCTACATTCAGTTCCACCGAAGACTATGTTTGGTGTGACCGAAGGCCATGTTTGGTATAACCGAAAGAGCCTAAGTTTGTCTAGCGCTTCTTTGTCTAATTTGGTGCGATTGAACCCCAATTCGATGCGACTAAAGACTAGTAGTTTCTATCTATTTTATGAACGTTGGAACTCGATTCCTTTATATAGAAGATCCATTCTTTGGATATTTTGATGAGTTTTTTGGTGCAATAGAAGCTTAAGTGATTCCATGATCATATCCTTCATCCTAAGCCTCTAAACCAATGAGTTCTAAGTCATATTTTTTGAAATTAATATTCTAATGAGAATTTCAACCTTCACCTTTAATATGTGCTTGAACCTTACCATTTTCTAGAGTCTAGACTCAACCACTATAGGTATATCTTTGTCTAAATTCTTTAGGAGACCCATCTAGGTGAATCAATTAAGATTACAATATTCACACTTGTTGTTGGAGATTCACCAAATTCTCATCACCTTGATCACCGAAAGGAGCAACACATGTAAGGTGGTTGATCTTAGAGCTGAAGCATTAACGACGCATAGGCATCATGATCAGGGGAGCAAGGGGAAATGATTAAAGCACATGAGAGCATCGATCAAGCAACTCGATAAGGTGTTATAAAATAGGTTTAATCCAACAAGTAAGTTGTCATTTGTAAGAGTTAATGCACACTCCTTCCTTGTGTAGGATTGAGTGTAGAGTTTGAAAAGTTGGTTAATATTTGTGCAGGACCTACATCAAAGTCATCGTGTAGGCCATCAAACATAGGTGTGTACGTATTAGCATCCGATAGGAGTAAATATAGGTAATTAGAATATGATCGATGTTTGTAATAAGCTTATAGAAAACCATATAAGTCTCCGAGGGAGTCAATCCTTGTGTAGGATTGTAAAGGTTAGAGGTAAACCTGATTTAAGACATTTTATAGTGAAATCTGGTACACTAATTTGTTGAGTGCATTCGTTGAGAGTGGGGTAGGGAAATCAAACCACTATATAAGATCACACAGACATGGATGAAGGGAAAACACAAATACCATCTTGGAACCCCCCCCCCCCCCAAAAAAAAAAAAAAAAAAGTTTTCAATGGGAAATCTTCAATCCCCACTGTTTTATGTGTGTGTGGTCTACTTGAGATTTAGATCTGCCTCAATTTTAGGCTACTGCCCTAAAATGATCTAAAAAATTGAATGGACAACATGAATATAACACATACATTTTGGTGGGGCCTACAAAATTTGGCTTGGAGATGACTTATGAGGTTGAGTTTAGCACACATGTAAAATCCACTTTGTTCAGTAGGGGTTTATCCTCGATGTTAAGTCATGTGGTAAAAATTCAGCTAAATCTGCAACTTAGATGGGACACATGATGAGATGTTGCACAGAGGTTTGAGTGTGGGGCTAGTATGGTGTGTACTTTCATTCAACAAGTTAATCAGTTGTAACTCAGCGATATGAAGATAAATTTATAGAGACAAGCCTGATAAAAAAGCTCATGTAGGCCACGCCGTGTGAACTTAGTGGTCTTTAACTAGTTTTACATTAGTCACTTAGGTGTGGCCCACATGAGATTTTAATTAGCCTTACTTTTGTATCTACCTTGAAAATAATGTTTCTCACCAAATTAGGTAATGATAATTAAATGCTTTTAAGTTTGTACATGTGGGCCTTTGCTGTTGCATTATTGCCTTTCTTTTTGCAACTAAGAAATGTAGGACATCCCAATGTAAGTCAAAGATGCCTTTAGGTCACGATCATAAAAATGAAGTAGATAAAATGCTTAGGTGGACCATATATACCATAAAAATAAGTAGCGTGACTGACCGTTAAAAGCTTATTATAAGTTACAAAAGCTTTGGATCAAGCTGATATTTATTTTTTCCCTTCATCTAGGTTTGTATGGCCTTATCATTAGAATGGATGGCAAATAAAACTTACGAAAACATTACGGTGGGCCCTAGGGATTTTTTAATGGTAGAGCATTCAATTAGTACTATTTCATAGGGTATGGTTCATCTAAGATTTATATCAAATCATCTGTTAAAACATATGGACAATATGAATATAGAATATATACATCAAGGTGGGCACCATGGTGAGGACCACACCATTTTGAGTGAGGCCAGACCACACCTAATCCGCTCCCAAAAAAAGTTGTACTAAGGCCTGCACATAATAATGCCTCTACCAACCAAATAGTAGGGAAGGGAAATTTTTAGTAGTGAATCTGCATAATCTCACCGTGTAAAATTAAAAATTAAAAATTAAAAATTAAAAAAAAAAACTTTTTTCCCCAAAAAGTGGACTCATGCCACGAAAATTTCATTAATCATGAAAATGTACAGCCATTCAGGTGGGTCCGAACAAAAAGGTTACGGACCTCACCTATCATATAGCCACAAGCTCCACAAAAGAACCACTAGAAAAGAAAAAAAGAGAGACCCCTTAGCCCAGCCGAGGCCACCATTACCTCTATACAACAAAACAGCCAGTGACAAGCCCCGATCAAGAGCACCTAATGGCTCCAATGCCAACATTATCCAAAGCATGAGCACCCCGCACTAACCTCAGAAAGTCCGAACGAGATCCAATAATTTTGTTTGGACAACCATCGCTAGCCATTCTTGCCAAGACATTGCCCACCGAGTTCCCCTCTCGGTAAATATGGTTGAATATGAGGTTGAGAGTCCGACGAAATTGCTGGATAGCTCCCAGTTTGTACCAGATCTTCCAAGAGGTATGGGCTTGAGACTCGATAGCCGCATTAGCAATGATCTTGGAATCTGTTTCTACAATAATGTTGGAGAGGCCCAAATTGGAGAAAATTGTTATACCATCTAACATGACCTAAACCTCTGCAACCGTGTTCGTGGAATGCCCGTAGTATTTGTGAAACGTAAAGATGATCTTGCCATGGTGGTCCCTGCAGACTCCCTTTCCACCACTCTCCCCTGGGTTCCCCCTTGAGGAGCTATTGTAAGACCCATACCCTAGCCCGTACCGTTTCATAGGCTTCCGTGGTCCTCCCGGTCGAATTTCGGTAACCCGCGACCTGTAACTAACGTTTGCACGCTATCTTAAGCTGAGTCCTGCATATCTGAGTCAACTCAATCCAAGACTTGTACCCTAGCGACCGCGCCATTGCCGTGGTTCCGATGCCGCGTCTTGCGGGCCGAGGCGATACCTAGACCAGGAGATGTGGGCCCGCGTTTAATTCAAGGAAAACGCCGCGCGTTGCAAAACCCAAAAGAATCTCTACCAAATGTCACATCCATCAATCCCATCAAGGGTCAAGTACATGTCAAGTACACATCACCTCACATGTCAAGTACAACCCCATCCCCAAGCAACTCCAAAGTCAACTTCTCTCTTACACCCAAGTACACACATCACTCACCTTTTCACCCATCACACCCATCTCTCTCTCTCTCTCTCTCTCTCTCTCTCTCTCTCTCTCTCTCTCTCTCTCTCATTTTCAAACTCTCATTCTCCAAGCAAGCATCCCACATCCAAGCAAGCTTCCATGGGAGAGAGCTTGTGTGACCCACTTTCCTGTCTCCCATCTCCACCATCCAAGTTAGATCACAATCGTTGAAATTGTTCATTTGAAGCTCTAGAATGCATTGGCGGAAGAAGGAAGGAGAGATCTAAGGTGGGTGATTTCATGACTTCTACCATTATTTTTTTTTTTGTGATTTGGGGGCCCACATGGTGGGACCCATCTTCATGTATGCCTTGTAAGTAAAGAGGGGCCCATAGTGGTGGGGTCCCTCCATCTCTCTCTCTCTCTCTCTCTCTCTCTCTCTCTCTCTCTCTCTCTCTCCCTTTTTATGATGATGTGTGGCCCACCTGATCCAGCCAACCCAGATGATGGAAAAACACAAACATCTTTAATCCACCCCCACTGTGGACCATCGTGCGGGACCCACCTTGATGACGTGCCCCGTCCAGGACCGTCCGTCCACTGGACGTCCAGCGTCCCTGGACGAAGAGACAACACAAATATCAACTTTATCCAGGGTCCGTGGGTCCCACACGTGTGGAGCCACCTTGGTGCTACATAAGGGAGGAATGGCTGGTGTACGTTGGCAAGTTCTGTGGGTTGCATCCACACCGCCCATTCGTATGGGCCCACCTAATGAACGTTACATCCCCACCGTCCAGTGGGTCAGGACGGTGGAAAAATGCTGAGATTAGCTTGATCCTGGGGTGGCCCACTCACGTGGGAGCCACCTGATGTATATCTGGTCCACCGTCCATTTGCCCAGGACGGTGGGGCCCCCACATGAAGTGTATGTTTTATACACGCTGTTTGTCCAACGTCCAAGGTCTGGACGCTGGACCCTCTTTCAAAAAAAATATATATATAAAATAATAATATATTATTTATTATTTAATAATATAATATTCTATTATGTGGCCCCACGTGGGACCCACCATCGTGTATGCTTGAGCCTCACCGTCCAGCAAGGCTGGGACGGTGGGACCAACCGTGATGTATTTGCCATCCATACCTATCCGTCCGTTTGGGCAGGACGTGGGACCCACCCACACGTGTTGCAAGGGTGGGGTGGGGCCACCTTGTTATGTGTATTCTATATCCGCACCGTCCAAATTTGGACGGTGCTGTGTGGAGCCACGTCGATATATGTATTTTGAATCCACCGTCCATCCGGATGGTTCTTGTGAAACCCTCTGTGATGTATTTATTTTTCATCCAGACTGTCCATCTGGACGGTGGGCCAGCTGGCAACACCAGCTTAGTAGCTGCTGTACTGATGCCAGCTGTTGGGTGTGCCCTAATCATGAAGCATGTATTATATCTACTCCGTCCATCTGTGAGGGCCCACCTAGATGTAGGTATTTTATATTCATAACGTCCATTCACGTGGCCCCCACGTGATGTACATGTTGTACCCAAGTTGTCCATTTGATGGGCCATTTGGAATGAGCCGGGCCCACCCCATTGTGATGTACAGGAGGCCCATTAGTGCAACCCACTTGACCGTATGGGGGGCCCATTAGTGCGACCCATTGATACAGCCCACTTGACCGTATATGAGGTCCATTGGTGCGGCTCATTGATGTGGCCCACTTGGCGTATATGAGGCCCATATGATGAGGCCCGACTTGATGTACACAAGGCCCATTATGATGTGTATTAGGCCTGTATCGTGCGGCCCATCGTGACGTGTATTAGGCCCATGACGTGTGGCCCGTTTGATGTATTTGAGACCCAGATATGTGGCCCATTTAATGCATACGAGACCCATGTGTAGGTCCTATCGGTTATGTATATGAGGTCCATGAGCAGGGCCCAATGTGATGCATATGAGACCCTTGAGAGAGGGCATGGTGATGTATATTGGGCCATTGTTTGAAGCTATGGGCCCACTATATGTTTGGCTCTATATAGGCCGCTTCTTGGGAGCAGTGTTGGTTGAATGTCCACATTGATGGGCAATGATGGTTAAATATCCTCATTGTGACCTTTCCTTAGGCCTGGTTAGGCCCATTCTCGTCATCCTCTAGTGGGTTACCCCAAACGATTGGGCCCCATTAATATTGCTTGGTCCATCATCGGCTGTCTATCCATGGATTCTGCCTTGCGCAGAGGCCGAGTATCGAGGCCGATTCTGATTATCATGATCGATTACCGACTCCGATTGACGTGACCGATTTGCCGTTTCTGATCATCGATCATTCCGATTGTCATGACCAATTACCGACTCTGATTGACGTGACCGATTTATCGATTTTGATCATCGATCATTCCGATTGTCATGACTGATTACCGACTCTGATTGACGTGACCGATTTGTCAATTCTGATTACCGATCGATTTCGATTGTCATGACTTATTACCGACTCCGATCGGTGACCGATTTGCCAATTCTGATTATTGATTGATTTCGATTATTATGACCGATTACCGACTCCGATTGGCGTGACCGATTTGCTAATTCTGATTATCGATCGATTCCTATTATCATGACCGATTACCGACTCCGATTGACGTGACCGATTTGCCGATTCTGATTACCGATTGATTTCGATTGTCGTGATCGGTTACCGACTCCAATCGGTGACCGATTTACCGATTCTGATTATCGATTGATTCCGATTGTCGTGATCGATTACCGACTCCGATTGATGTGACCCATTTGCCGATTCTGATTATCGATCGATCTCGATTGTTGTGTCTGATTGCCTATTCTAATTAACGTGACCGATTTACCGATTCCGATTATCGATCGATTCTGATTGTCGAGGCCGAGTATCAAAGCCGATTCCGATTGTCGAGGCTGATTGTATAGGCCGATTATGATTGTTGTGGCCGATTGATCGATTATCGATCGAGGTCGATTATCGTGGCCGATTACCGATTATGATTGTCATGGTCGATTGACCGATTCCGATTGTCGAGACCCAATGTGATGCATATGCGGCTCGTATTTGGGGCCTGTTGTGATGTGCATTTTGCCCATGTTTAAGGCCCAATATGATGTATATAAGGCCTATATGATGAGGCCCATTGTAATGCTTTTGAGGGCCAGCGATGGAGCCCATTGTGATGTATGTCAAGCCCATGTGAGGGGCCCATCGTGATGTATGTTAAACTCTTGAGCGAGGCCCATGGTGTTATATATTAGGTCCTTGTGTGAGGCCATGGGTCCATTATATGTTAGACTCTATGTGGGCCATTCCTTGGGGGCGATGTTAGTTAAATGTCCACATTGTTGAGGCCAATTGTTGATGCAGGTTATTGATATTGATCATGAGTATGTGACAGCATAGCATCATGATACATACTCATACACATCATCTGCATGTTGTTATGAAATGTGATTGACCATTGCATATGTCATTGGGCATGCTGTTATAAGACTCCCTAATAAGTGGAGATTATTTTACATGAGCGCATGGTATGCGTAGCATGGATGCATGATTGGATTGTATGACTCATGCATCTTGCATTGTGTGTTGAGATTACTATACGCCCTAGCGACATCAGGGTCGTAGCCTCCACAGGCATATCGTGGATGACCAGGTGGGACACCGGAAATCTGTTCTAGCATCGGGCTGCCATAGATGGCCGTGGGTGAAAATCCCTAAATCCTCATGGTACCCGAGGACGATGCAACGTCAAGACCGAGTGGATACATGAGCGCCCGAGTGCCGAATACTAGGAGGTCGCGTCTCCCACTGTGTCGTGGTCGGTTGGGAGGGGGTGTGGCCTTACCGTCTAGAGCGTAGGGGGCATTGTTAGGTTGAGTCTGACCAGCTTGAGGAATGGGTCCGCTATCAACGTGCCGAATAGGTATTGACAGACTATTGGCCAGGCAGATAGTGAGGTTTCTTACGCTCACTTGGACTATGCGGCTGGGAGAACGACAGTGCCATTTGGATTGTACTGAACCTCGGTGATGATCCTAGAGAGGAACCGTACTGATATGTGGACTTATTGAGCAGGATTTGCATACTCATTCATTCATTCATTCACTATCCACTCGGGCTTGTGATGCGCAACTATTTGTTATGTGAACTTTCGTAATGGCCAGGATTTCGGTTGGTGCATGCGACTAACCCGAGATCAGGAGTTTACCACATTGAGTCTGACTATCCAAATTTAGGTATGGGACTGGTTTGGATAGAAGTCTCTTGTGATGGACCCCATAGCCTGCGATACTACATATTATCATCCCGACTTCACACTCCAGCATGGTCATTCCATTTGCACCGCATATTGTATTACATTCGTGGCATATGACATTTTGGGTTACCTGTGTTTCTGCATTTATATGGTTTAGATACGGCATCTAATATTTGACTCTTTATGACCCCTCATTTGTATAATTGATTTGTATCACGTATTCTGATATTGCTTGACTCATGGACTTGCCAGTATTTTTGCTTACTCTGATAACATATGATTCATGACCTTGCACCTATTTCGACATTGTATGATTATGACATTGTGTTGAATACTTGGCACTTACCATGTGCACACACTTATATCACTCTCTAAGCTTTCTATAAGCTTATACATGATAGATGCATGCAGGTGATGTTATGTTGCAGCAACGATGAGCTTGGAGCATGTAGCGGACCTTTGGAGCTTTGATTATATATATATATGTGTGTGTGTGTGTGTGTGTGTGTGTGTGTGTGTGTATTTCCCTTTCAGCATTGTACTCAAACGATTATATTAGTGGATATGTGGTGATGATGTTACCTTTGTGATTTGGGTAATCTTGTGGTTATGCTTATTATGAGTTAAAATGTATGTTGGAAAATCCTCCTTGTAGGATCTTAGGATCGAAATATGACGTATGTACGCTGAGATCCGAGAATGGGGTACTACGGAGGCTGTCGGTACTGGATTCGGCGATCAGGATTCCAGCGAGCCCGGTTTCCGAGTTTGGGGCGTAATAGCTATCCACGTTCAATTTTAGCCAGCCTTGAGGAGGTCTTATCCATTTGACTATGATGGGTTTACTAGCAGGAGAAAATTTGGCATTTGAAATCCTGGGGGACTGGAGAATGATAGAATCCACCATGGAGTTCCTGTCAGGGACAAGGATGATAGATCCAATTTCTCTCAGCCAACAAGAAACATTGGATATGATCTGATTTTCTGACATGTCATGGTCTTCAAAACGAGCATTGTTTCTACTAATCCATATCTCCCAGATGATAATGCAGGAGGCGAGACCAGTGAGGAAGGATACTTTGGTTTTCTTGCTAGCTCTGGAGATCCACAACTGAATTCTCTAAGGGATTGACTGGTTGGGAGGTGAATCGATATCAAAGAGCCTGCTGAAATAACTCCAAACATTACCTGCAATGTTGCCGAGACTAAACAGATGGTCCAAGTCCTCCACCGCCCCGTGCTCGTAAGAAGAGTAGAGGGGTGGTTGCTGACCCCTGTTTGGCTGACAAGGTTGCTGGCCAATGATAGAGAACCTAGTCCTTCGCTGAGCAGCAATGGGGGCAGAGGGAGGGGCTGTCCGACGAGTGAGGATCCTCCTACAACATTCACATCTTGACACTAATGATATACCAAAATTCTAAACTTCTAAATCCACCGGGACCGCTCCGTGGAAGATTTTCTAAGCAAAGATTCTCATTTTCGAGGGGAGAGCTTTGCTCCAATTCCACTTAGTCTACTGAAGGTTGGGCTGATGTTGTCTGATACCATTCCATGCAGATTTGATGGAGAACTTACCCGTGGCGGAGAGGTCCCAGATCAGCCTATCTGCCCTGTTTGTTAGAGCATAGGGATAACAGATACGGCCTGCATAGCTGCTGGAGAGATAATGTGTTGGACTTCAGACAGATTTCTTGTGCCGGGTTGGGAAAAGAAATCCCTTACCGAAGCCATTTGTAGATGATGCAGAATACGTCTCTCAGCCACACCAGCGAGCAGCCCTCTACCCGTCCAATTCTAGGTCTAAAATTAATTTTACCATCTCCAACGATCCATCTAGAGTGTTGTAAACTGCAAAACTTTGAAAAGCTCCTTCTAGCTCGAAGAAGTTACCAATCCATTCAAGCCTTTTAAAGCTATTAGCTTCTCAAAATATTTTGCTGAAGTAAATTTGGCCCATAGGGACATGCCCTGTAGCAATTGCCAATCCATTTTAATTCTGAAAGCACGTGTAATATCATCAAAGCTTCTTATGCCGAGGCCTCCCTCAAGGAGAGGGGTACATAAAGTGGACCATTTGACCCAGTGTCTCTTGTTGCCTCTATCAGAACTACCCCAAATGAAGTTAGCAATAGCTCTTTCCAACGTTTTCATAACATATTTTGGGATGCTAATGGCCGATAGCATGTGGATGGGAATGCTGGATAGGACATGTTTAATGAGCACTTAGCTTTGCAGTCAGATTAAGAAGCTTGGCCTTCCATCCATCGATCTTGCTGACAATCTTCTGAACAAGCTGATGAAGAAGCTGACCTGGAATTCGTCCTTTAGAGAGGGGGACGCCGAGACAAACTGATGGGAGAGATGCTTGTCTGAATCCCATCAGATTGTGCAGTTTGTGGGATCTGCTTCTGGGCGTTTTCTGCGGGACAATGAAGGATGTTTTTGAGGCATTAACCTTCTGGCCTGAGGCGCTTTCGTATTGCCGGATAAATCTGAGAAGAATACGCACGTTAGATGACCTGCCATTAAAAAATATAATAGCATAGTTAGCAAAACAAGATGGGTGACCGTGGGGCAGCGAAGAACTGTGGTGCCCACGTGATAGCTTATGATATCCCAATTCGTCCAATAAATGTAATCCATCGTGATGATCAGAAGAACCAAAGTTGTGGTACTCTTCAACATAAGAAGATCCACAATACTACAAACCATGGTATACACCGCGCAAGTTAGCTGGCATACGCATACCATGTAGGTTCCAAATTAAAAGAATAAATGGGGTACTTTGGTAACTTCACTTCCCGAGGAACTCTTTAGTATGTTTGATATTTCCAATGGCCAAAAAGCTTGGGCCCACCGCCACACCCAAGTCATCTTCCACATTAGGTTCGGTTCTTGACTGCGTGTGGTCAGTGAATCAAGACTACTGGGGCTGATATTTTAGGCTCGACTGTATGAACCAAGTCTGAGTGGATTTGAATGAGTCAAGTATGAACTTGAACGAGTCATGTATGAGCTTGGATGAGTTGGCAAAAGGGTGTTTATCCACGATTTATACTAATGGACTATTTATTTTATTTTTTTTAATTCGCTTTGTAAATCCTTGTAAATAGGTGGTAATGATTACGTGCCTATGTAATTCAGACAACATCCTGAGTGCAAACATTGAAGCCCAATCTGAAGCATGTGGCTTATCCATGCACAATATTCTCTAGCTGTAAATCCTTGCTTCCTGTTGAGGTACAAAAAATAGGTGAAGCCCATTGTGATGCATGTGGCTTATCCACACCATCCATCCATTATGCCAGATGATTTTAGGGCATAACCCAAAAAATGAGGCAGAATCTAGAGCTCAAGTGGACCACACCACACGAAACAATGAGAATTGAATACCTACTGTTAAAATTTTCTTAAAGGCCGTAAAAGTTTTAGATCAAGATGATATTTTTGTTTCCCTTTATCTATGTTTGTGTGACCTTATGAATAATTTACGTGACAAATAAACATTAATGTGGGACCTAAGAAAAAACTAAATTTCAATGTTGAATGTTTTAAGACCACTATTTCATGCGATGTGGGCCACTTGAGCTTTGGAATTACCTTAAATTTGGGTTCACAACCTAAAATATTCTGATAAAAGGAATGGACGGCATGGATATGCCACATACAACATGATGAGCCCATAAATTTAAGTTAGCTCTTTTAGACCGATCTGCCACTTTCAAACACACCTAACGAGTAATAATAGGCTATTTATGAGTGTTTACAAAGGAAATGAAAAAAATCTCACAGCCCCTAACAACCAATTTAGTTTGTCAATTACAACTGTAGTTTAACACAAAAGTGTAATTATTACATTTTTACAATGTTTACTTAAATATCTAAATTAGCACGTAATACGGTGGTCAAATGCACATGTAATGGGTGACAAGTAAAAAAATACATTACTATGGTAAGTCCCAATCCAAATAGGTCCTAAGATACAATAATATTGCCTCTAAATATTATTCGAGGTATAAAAAGAACTTATAAAAAAGAATATGAAAAACAAATAAAATTACAAAATGAGATAAGGTTGAGCTTGTATAACGCCCTTAGGTGAGGGACATACATTGATAATGTTAATGGAGTGCACACATTCATGCATCTTTAATGATGATTACATGTTTTTGATTGTATCAAGTCTACATAGTGTATAATACTTTAATGTAGATGCATATAGATTCCAATAATATACATATGATAAATTAATTATAAAAATAAAAGACAAATACATGTATAACTTAGACCATATTTTGAAGCACATTGCCAACATGGAGTACTTATATATGTCAGGGTTTGTTATGTATAAAGGCTGATAGGTGGAGCTCATTAGACTAACTTAACATTATTGGGTCGGCAATGCTTGCAATGAGATTTTATGGGAGCATGCATCCACCGAAGGCTCATTGTCTAGATTTGGACAAGCGTTAACTCATACAAAACCTTTTGATTAATCTTTGTTTTAACGTGAATATCAATCTTTGTTTTGTAGAGTGATCAACCTTTTAAAGTTAGTTCCTCTTTAATCAAGATTAAAAGAGATTAATCTCTTTATCATTATGTCTCTGAATCATCGTGAGGCCCACTTTGAGCTTTGGATCTGCATCAGTTTTTGCCCATGCCCTAATATGAGATGACAAATCCAAATGGACGGGATGGATTTGTCACAAACATTATGGTGGACCCCACCTACGGTGGAGCAACCCTCAGACCCGTTTAAATGTCCTACTCAAAGTGGATGTGTTCTGTGTCCTGGATTGTTCGATTGCCTCACCGCCAGCAGCAAGGAAGCAGATTGCGTACTGAGTAACTCAGTACCCCTAGCGTACTGAGGTTATTTATTTATTTTATCTACTCCGCTAATCCATGTTAACAGATAATTTTAGGGCTTGATCCCAAAAATGATGTAAATTAAAATCTCAAGTGGACCACACCACAGGAAACAGTTTGATTGAACCTCTACCATTGAAAATTTTTTGGAGGCCAAAGAAGTTTTGGATCAAGCTGATGTTTGTGGTTTCTCTTCATCCATATCTTTGTGATCTTATGAATAGGTTGGATGAAAAATAAAAATTACTTTGGACCCATGAAGGTTTCAACGGTGGAAATCATTATTCCACACCGTTTCCTGTGTAATGGTCCACTTTAGCTTTGGATTTACTTCAATTTTGGGATCAACCCCTAAAATTAGTAGTAAAAATGGAAGGACGGTGTGTATAAACCACATACATTCACAGTGGGCCCAATTGAGTTTACTCAGTACGATGAAAGCGTACTGAGTAACTCGGTACGCTCTTATCATACTGAGTAAACTCAGTTGGTCCCACCGTGAATGCATGTGGTTTATCCACACCGTCCATTCGCTTTTCCAGATCATTTTATGGGTTCGACCCAAAATTTATGCATATACAAAGCTCAAGTGGACCATACCACTGGAAAAAGTGGAAGTATTGATTTCAACCGTTGAAAAATTTCTAAGGCCCCTAGTGCTGTTTATTTGTCATCCAATATGTTCATAAGATCAGAAAGAAATGGATGAAGGGAAAACACAAATATTAGCTTGATCTAAAACTTCCGTTGTCGTTGTCCCCAAGAATTTTTCAACGGTAGATGTTCAATTTACACTGTTTCCGGCAGGAGAAATTTGTGACTGTACGACCCATTTATGGCCTATTTACGAGACCAAGCCCACCTCATTTTCCCTTGCGAGAATACGCCCCAGCTGTACGGACGACTTGCCAAAGGTCGAAAATGCCCCTCACTTTTACCTTCAAGCGGATCGGTAGGTGCTCGAAGACGAGCGCTGACGCTCCTCGAACTCCAAGTTGTACGAACGGTTCAAAATAGATCAATGTTAAGTGGGCCCCACAGTTATGTATTTATTATATCCAAAACGTTCATCCATATTTCGAGATCATTTCGGAGCATTATCCAAAAAAAAAAAAAATTATATCCAAAGATCAATTGGACCACACCACAAAGAGCAGCAGACGTTCAATTCCCCATGGCCTTTTAAAGTGTGGTCCATTTGATAGTTAGATCTATCTTACTTTCCGTCTCAAGCTTTAATATGAGCGCGCCAAATAAATTGACGGTTTGGATATAACATAGACCTGATGGGACCCAAAAAAAAAAAAAAAAGATTTAAAAAAAAATTAAAAAAATTTGTTGTAAAGTCATAGATACCGAGTCTGTAGCCAAAAAGGTCTAAACCGGGGTGGGCGCGCTGAACAAGTGGCACCCGCGTCACTTGCTGGAGCGTCCGGCGTGGCCACGCCGATCTGGCAGGACCACACCCAGCTGGGGGGCCCTATAGCTACGGATTATATCTGTAGTGCATTTTTTTTTTCTTTTACATGGAGAACTTTATTCCACCTATAATTTTCTCTAACACATATTTATATAAATATTTATATATAAGCATATAATTTTTTTTTTTTCTCTTTTTTCATTTCTTTCTTTATTCATTTGACAAGAATATCTTCTAAACTAAAATTAGTTACTTAATGTACCCTATGGGCCTGTTTGGCCGGGCAAATTGGATGGGATTGGATGGTATTAGAGTGGATTGCATGGATTTCAAGGTGATAATAGCTGCATCATTGGATTGGTGCAAGATCTATGGGATTGTTATACCCCGGGATTGCTATATATCGGGTTTGTTTGGCACGCCCGGCCAATCCGGGGATTAAACCTTCCAATCCCTTTCAATCCCCCGAACCAAACACGTCCCAGGCATTTTTGAAGGGATTAGGGTGGATTGGATGGGATTTAAGGGCCTGTTTGGCCGGGCGAATCCCATGGGATTAGGAGGGTTGGGATGGATTTTAAGGTAATGATGGTGGTGTCAGTGGATTTAGGTTATAGGTTAGGTTTAGGTTTAGGTTATAGGTTTAGGTTAAGGTTATAGGTTTAGGTTTGTGTTTAAGTTATAGGTTATAGGTTTAAGTTTAGGTTATAGGCTTAGGGATTTAAGAATAGGTTTAGATTATAGGTTATATGTTATAGGTTAAGGTTTAGGTTATAGGTTAAGGTTTAGGTTTAGGTTTAGGCTAAGGTTTAGGTTATAGATTATAGGTTATAGATTTAGGGAATTGAGAATAAGTTAAGGTTTAGGTTTAGGTTATAGGTTACAGGGTATAGGTTTAGGTTATAGGTTATACGTTTAGGTTATAGGTTAAAGGTTTAGGTTTAGGTTATAGGATAAAGGTTTAAGTTTTGGGATTTGAGAATAGGTTTAGGTTAAGGTTATAAGTTTAGGTTAATGTTATACGTTTAGGTTTAGATTTAGGTTATAGGTTTAGATTTGAGAATAGGTTTAGGTTATAAGTATAGGTTTATGTTAGGTTGGAGGTTAAGGTTTAGGGAATTGCGTCTAGGTTATATGTTTAGGTCATAGGTTATAGGTTTAGGTTAAGGTTTAGGAATTAAGTTTAGGTTATATGTTTAAGTTATAGGTTATAGGTTTAGGTTGTAGTTATAGGTTTTGGGATTTGAGAATAGGTTTAGGTTATAAGAATAGGTTTAGGTTTAGAATTCGTGTTCGGGTTCGGCTTTATGTTCGGGTTTAGGTTATAGGTTTCGGTTTTAGGTTATAGGTTATAGGTTTATGTTAAGGTTTAGGTTTAAGTTATAGGTTTTGGGATTTGAGAATAGGTTTAGGTAATAAGTATAGGTTTAGGGAAACGACCGTGAAGTGAAGGGGCATGATCGTGAAATGCGTTGAAATGACCATGAATCAACACGGAATAGGTGGGAATGACCGTGATATGCATGAAAATGGGGGTGAAGTGAAGCGATTGGACCGCGAGATGCCCGGAAGTGACAGTGAAGTAAAGACGTAAGACCGCGAAATGCATTGAAATGACCATGAATCAACACGGAATATAAGGGAATGACCGTGATATGTATGGAAATGGGGGTGAAGTGAAGTGATTGGACCACGAAATACACGGAAGTGACCGTGAAGTGAAGACGCAGGACCGCGAAATGCGTCGAAATGACCGTGAATCAACACGGAATATGCAGGAATGACCGTGATATGCATGGAAATGGGGGTGAAGTGAAGCGATTGAACCGCGAAATGCACGGAAGTGACCACGAAGTGAAGACACGGGATCGCGAAATGCGTAAAAATGACCGTGAATCAACGCGGAATATGCGGGAATGACCGTGATATGCATGGAAATGGGGGTGAAGTGAAGCGATTGGACCGCAAAATGCACGGAAGTGATCGTGAAGTAAAGACGCGGGACCACGAAATGCTTCAAAATGACCTTAAATCAACACGGAATATGTGAGAATAACTGTGATAGGCATGAAAATGGGGGTGAAGTGTCACGATTGGACAGCGAAATGTGCGGAAGTGACCGTGAAGTAAAGACGCGGGACCGCGAAATACCTCGAAATGACCGTGAATGAACACGGAATATGTGGGAATGATCGTAATATACTTGGAAATGGGGTTGAAGTGAAGCGATTGGACTGTGAAATACATGGAAGTGACCGTGAAGTGAAGATGCAGGACCGTAAAATACGTCGAAATGACCGTGAATCAACACAGAATATGCGGGAATGACCGTGATATGCATGGAAATGGGGGTGAAGTGAAGCGATTGGGCCGTGAAATGCATGGAAGTGACCGTGAAGTAAAGACGCGGGACCGCGAAATGCGTCGATATCACCATGTATCAACATAGAAAAGGCGGGAATGACCGTGATATGCATGGAAATGGGGGTGAAGTGTCACGATTGGACCACAAAATACCCGGAAGTGACCGTGAAGTGAAGACGCGGGAC
Source organism: Magnolia changhungtana (assembly GCA_030180095.1). NCBI lineage: Eukaryota > Viridiplantae > Streptophyta > Magnoliopsida > Magnoliales > Magnoliaceae > Magnolia > Magnolia changhungtana. Next base: position 436,338 of record JASAUF010000358.1, on the reverse strand, counting down.
CGCGAAATGCCTCGAAATGACCATGAATTAACACGGAATATACGGGAATGACCGTGATATACATGAAAATGGGGGTGAAGTGAAGCGATTGGACTGTGAAATACACGGAAGTGACCGTGAAGTGAAGATGCAAGACAGCGAAATGCGTTGAAATGACCGTGAATCAACACAAAATATGCGGGAATGACCGTGATATGTATGAAAATGGGGGTGAAGTGAAGCGATTGGACCGCGAAATGCATGGAAGCGACCGTGAAGTAAAGACGCGGGACCACGAAATGCGTCGAAATGACCGTGAATCAACACGGAATATGCGGGAATGACCATGATATGCATGGAAATGAGGGTGAAGTGAAGCGATTGGACCGTGAAATGCGCGGAAGTAACCGTGAAGTGAAGACGCGGGACTGCAAAATGCGTCAAAATGACCGTGAATCAACACTGAATATGCGAGAATGACCGTGATATGCATGGAAATGGGGGTGAAGTGAAGCAATTGGACCGTGAAATACCCGGAAGTGACCGTGAAGTAAAGACGCGGTACCGCGAAATGCGTTAAAATGACAGTGAATCAACACAGAATATATGAGAATGACCGTGATATGCATGGAAATAGGGGTGAAGTGAAGCGATTGGACCATAAAATGCATGAAAGTGACCGTGAAGTGAAGACGCGGGACCACAAAATGCGTCGAAAAGAATTTGAATCAACACGGAATAAGTGGGAATGACCGTGATATGCATGGAAATGGGGGTGAAGTGGAGCGATTAGACCGCGAAATGCACGGAAGTGACTGTGAAGTGAAGACGCGAGACTGTGAAATGCGTCAAAATCACTGCGAATCAACACGAAAAAGGCAGGAATGACCATGATATGCATGGAAATGGGAGTGAAGTGTCACGATTGGACCGCGAAATACGTGGAAGTGACCGTGAAGTGAAGATGCATGATTCATTGTCATTTCGCTTACTTCGTGGTCCCGCGTCTTTACTTCACGCTCACTTTCACGTATTTTGTGGTCCAATCGTGACACTTCACCCCCATTTCCATGCATATCACGGTCATTCTCGCCTTTTCGGTGTTGATTCGCGGTGATTTCGACACATTTCGCGATCCCGCGTCTTTACTTCACAATCACTTTCATGTATTTTGTGGTCCAATCGCTTCACTTCACCCTCATTTTTATGCATATCACGGTCATTCCCGCATATTCCGTATTGATTCACGGTCATTTCGACGCATTTCGCGATCCCGCGTCTTCACTTCACGGTCACTTTCAGGCATTTCGCGGTCCAATCGTGACACTCCACCCCCATTTTCATCCTTATTACGGTTATTCTCACATATTCCGTGTTGATTCAAGGTTATTTCGACGCATTTCGTGGTCCCACGTCTTTACTTCACGGTCACTTCTGTGCATTTTGCGGTCCAATCGCTTCATTTCACCCCCATTTCCATGCATATCACGGTCATTCCCGCATATTCTCTGTTGATTCACGGTCATTTTGACGCATTTCACGGTCCCGCGTCTTCACTTCACGGTTACTTCCGCACATTTTGTGGTCCAATCGCTTCACTTCACCCCCATTTCCATGCATATCACGGTCATTCCCACATATTCCGTGTTGATTCACGGTCATTTTAACGCATTTCGCTGTCCCGCGTCTTTACTTCACGGTCACTTCCGGGTATTTCACGGTCCAATTGCTTCACTTCACCCCATTTCCATGCATATCACGGTCATTCTCGCATATTCCGTGTTGATTCACAGTCATTTCGACGCATTTTGCGGTCCCGCGTCTTCACTTCACGGTTACTTCCGCGCATTTCGCGGTCTAATCGCTTCACTTCACCCCCATTTCCATGCATATCACGGTCATTCCCGCATATTTCGTGTTGATTCACGGTCATTTCGACGCATTTCGTGGTCTCGCGTCTTTAGTTCACGGTCACTTCCGCGCATTTCGCGGTCCAATCGCTTCACTTCACCCCCATTTCCATAAAGCTGAACTCGAACCCGAATTCCTAAACCTAAACCTAAACCTATTCTCAAATCTCAAAACCTATAACTACTACCTAAACCTATAACCTATAACCTAAACATATAACCTAAACTCAATTCCCTAAACCTTAACCTAAACCTATAACCTATAACCTAAACATATAACCTAAACTCAATTCCTAAACCTTAACCTAAACCTATAACCTATAACCTAAACTCAATTCCCTAAACCTTAACCTAAACCTATAACCTATAACCTAAACATATAACCTAAACTCAATTCCTAAACCTTAACCTAAACCTATAACCTATAACCTAAACTCAATTCCTAAACCTTAACCTCCAACCTAACCTAAACCTATACTTATAACCTAAACCTATTCTCAAATCTAAACTTATAACCTAAACCTAAACCTAAACGTATAACATTAACCTAAACCTTTAACCTAAACTTATAACCTTAACCTAAACCTATTCTCAAATCTCAAACTTAAACCTTTAACCTATAATCTAAACGTAAACCTTTAACCTATAACCTAAACTTATAACCTATAACCTAAACCCAAACCTAAACCTATACCTGTAACCTATAACCTAAACCTAAACCTTAACTTATTCTCAATTCCTAAATCTAAATCTATAATCTATAACCTAAACCTTAGCCTAAACCTAAACCTAAACCTTAACCTATAACCTAAACCTTAGCCTATAACCTATAACCTATAATTTAAACCTATTCTTAAATCCCTAAACCTATAACCTAAACTTAAACCTATAACCTATAACCTAAACACAAACCTAAATATATAACCTTAACCTAAACCTAAAACCTAAACCTAAACCTTAACCTATAACCTAAACCTAAACCTATAACCTAAATCCACTGACACCACCATCTTTACCTTAAAATCCATCCCATCCCTCCTAATCTCATGGGATTCGCTCAGCCAAACAGGCCCTTAAATCCCATCCAATCCACCATAATCCCTTCAAAAATGCCTGGGACGTGTTTGGTTCGGGGGATTGAAAGGGATTGGAAGGTTTAATCCCCGGATTGGTCGGGCGTGCCAAACAGACCCGATATAGCAATCCTGGGGTATAGCAATCCCATAGATCTTGCACCAATCCAATGACGTAGCTCTTATTACCTTGAAATCCATGCAATCCACTCTAATCCCATCCAGTCTGCCTGGCCAAACATGCCCATAGGGTACATCAAGTAACTAATTTTAGTTTAGAAGATATTCTTGTCAAATGAATAAAGAAAGAAATGAAAAAAGAGAAAAAAAATTTATATGATTATATATAAATATTTATATAAATATGTGTTAGAGAAAATTATAGGTGGAATAAAGTTCTCCATGTAAAAAAAAAAATAAAATTGCACTACGGTCAATGGCTACGGTTATAATCCGTAGCTATAGAGCCCCCCAATTGGGCGTGGCCTCGCCAGATCGGCGTGGCCACACCGGATGCTCCAGCAAGTGGCGCGGGTGCCACTAGTTTGACGCCCACCCCGGTTTAGACCTTTTTGGCTACGGACTGGGTATCTATGGCTACGGTTATAATCCGTAGCGATAGGTCTTACCGTATCAAATGACTTTACAACAATTTTTTTTTTTCAAATCTTTTTTTTTTTTTTTTTTGGGTCCCATCAGGTCTATGTTATATCCAAACCGTCCATTTATTTGGCGAGCTCATATTAAAGCTTGAGACGGAAAATAAGATAGATCTAATTATCAAATGGACCACACTTTAAAAGGCAGTGGGGAATTGAACGTCTGCTGCTCTTTGTGGTGTGGTCCAGTTGATCTTTGGTTATGAATTTTTTTTTTTTTTTTTTTTTGGATAATGCTCCGAAATGATCTCGAAATATGGATAAACGTTTTGGATATAATAAATACATAACTGTGGGGCCCACGTAACGTTGATCTATTTTGAACCGTTCGTACAACTCGGAGTTCGAGGAGCGTCAGCGCTTGTCTTCGAGCACCTGCTGATCCGCTTGAAGGTAAAAGCGAGGGGCATTTTTTACCTTTGGCAAGTTGTCCGTACAGCTGGGGCGTATTCTTGCAAGGGAAAATGAGGTGGACTGGGTCTCGTAAATAGGCCATAAATGGGTCGTACAGTTGCAAAATTCTCTTCCGGTAGTGTGGTCCATTTGAGGTTTGGATATACTCCATTTTTGGAATAAAGCCCTAAAATTATGTGTTAAAAGATATGGACAGAGTGGATACAATGCATGAATGACACTGTGGCCCACGGAGTTTACTCAGTACGCTTACCGTACTGAGTTACTCAGTATGCAATCGGCTTCCCGTACCCACACTAGCTAGGTTAGTTGGTGGTGTGTGGTACATCAGCCAATCGGCTTCCACTAAACGAGTGCTACCATATATATATATATATATATATATATATATATGTAGGGAAAAGGTACAATGCGCTCAAGCTGACGATAAGCTCCTGTGAGGTCGAGCTGTGTGGGCCCCACCGTGATGCGTGTCGACCATCAACACCGTGCATTTGATGGGTCCCCTTATATATATATATATATATATATATATATATATATATATATATATATATATATATATATGAAAAGGTACAATGTGCTCGAGCTGACGATAAGCTCCTGTGAGGTCAAGCTGTGTGGGCCCCACCGTGATGCGTGTCGACCATCAACACCGTGCATTTGATGGGTCCCCTTTAAATTATGGGATTTCAGAAAAATCAGCCATATACGGAACTCAGGTCGGCCATACCATCTAAAATTATGTGAAGACACCGTTAAAACATATAAAAGCACTTGGTGGGGCCTACCTGAGTTTTGTCTGCGCCTGAAATTTGGTCTGAACCCTCATTCAAGTGGGACACATAATGGATGGGCTGGATCTGTAAACAACATCTCAGTGGGCCCTTAAAAATGGTTATGAATGTTTTAATGGTGCACGGCCCCTCTCTACTTCTGTATGTGGTGTGGCCCACAAAAGTCACGGATTGACTTGATTTTTGAGATCTAGGCCCATGATGGAATGGTGCATCTGACTGATGGGGTAGATGTTCGAAACGCATCACGGTGGGGCCCACACAGCTCGACCTAATGGGACAGACTCGTGAGCGCATAGTACTTTTTCCCATATATATATATATATATATATATATATATATATATATATATATATATATATATATATATATAGACACCATAACTCTACTATCCCTATTGTTTTTTTGTTGGAGGGTCTTCTAGAGCTTTGGATATAACTCATTTTTTAGGGTGTGCCTGAGATTCTCTTTACAGATGGATAGAAAGTGTGGATACAACGCGTACGTCAAGTCAGGGTCTACGCAACTTTGTGTCGTCACTTCAGCAGCAAATCAGCGTCCCGAACAATCTGCCTGTACAGGTTCAACAATTTTGATTTCCTGCAAGTGATTGAATTTTAAATTATTTTAAAATAAGTTAGTGTTTCAAAATATCCTAAGGATGTGTCTTTTCACTGAAAGGTTATATCCTTTCAATTTTTATTTGAAAAGTTGTGTCTTTTGAAGCCTAAGGGTCACACCACTTGGGTTTAAACCCAATAGTCACAACCCTTTGTGAAAGGGTGTCTTCACAAAGTCTATAAATAGACTTCTGATTTTAAGTTTTCAAATAGATTAAAAAATCATGTTTCATTTTAAAAATATGTTCAAGTATTTTCTAGTTCGGGTTAAGACTACAAGTGGTTCGAGCCCGTGTACAGTGAGTGCACCGCTGGGACCGGGTCATAGTCGTTGTATCCTGGAGGTCGATTGCTCTGGAAACTTGTTGCACTTGGGACGCTGTCCAAGGGGAGCAAATTCGATTTCAAGCCGAGTGACTCACGTCACGCCTCGACTTATAAAAATTGATAAGTTTTTTAACTTTCTTATTTTAATTTTATATAATTTAAATAGTTTTCCAAACTCCAATATCCAACAATCTTGAAATCGAATTTGAGTTTGGAAAACTATTTAAGAATTACGGTTACATCTATTTGGTTAGAATAGACCAAAATAAAACCACACCAACCCGATTTGTGGGCCATGACTCATATAATCTAGAGTTGTCTTATCTCACATAATGGTCAAGATCTTATAGATACTTATTATGTAAGTTCTTTGGACCACATGTACCAAAGTGAACATATGCATCGACTGAGTAGGATATACACTGATCCTAACATCCCTGTACAATAAAGATTAACCTATATACTTTAGAACTCTTATATACCATCTAATAGTTAGGATCCTATACATATTTGGTGTACATATTTTCTAGACCACTTGTGCAAATCATCTAAAATACTTAAAGTTATGCACCGATTTTATAGGCTATTAATTGTTTTTATATTTATGTCATTGACAATATCAGTTTATCATACACAATAAGATCAAGTCATATGTGGTGCCACACCAAGTAGGTATCCACTAATATTCACCATTTGTGTACAATGATGATTAATCTGGGATGTATATAAAACTAGGATATCAGGGTGGGACACAAGTATCAAGAACTTTTTCAACCACCATGTATGCATAAATAAAGGAGAGCCACTTTTATAGAGAATCTTTAAAACATAAATGGTGGGAGCCATGTGAACCAATGATGGTTTGTACACACGAACATTATCTTCATCAAGTGCAACACACAAAGAAAAATTCTGACTGATCAAATATCCTCAGCATGCACAACTTTCATGTGAAATTGCATTTGAAAGTTCTTTACAACCTGTAGTTTTTAAGTCTTTTAGGACATTGTGATCTACGATATCATAAATATTGATATGTCTTGTTTATGGTGAGAATTATTAGAAGAATGTTCTGGATAATCATGTTGTGATATGGAAGTTGTTGAATATGATTTACAAGATCTTAATCCGTTTGCAATTATTTGCTATTTTGAGCACAACATCTTATGTCAATACTAAGATTCTCCAAAAATTCTATACATGGTATGATCCAACGTTCGAGTTAGATTGTGGCTAATACATTACATCTCCAATTATGAATTCATTTCAATCTCTAATAATAATTGTGAATGTGGGGGGATCTAATGACTTTGAGGCCTTAAGGTTTTAAAGAGAAAATAAAAGATTTTCTCATTTCTATTTTTATCTCCAAGGTTCTGTATAGTTAGGATTATTTTAATGTCTATCCTCTAGTTGTGTTTATTGTTGAACTTTTGCATGCACCAAAATTCTTGATGCTTAATATTCGTTACATACATTAAGTGTGTCCTTTGATGTCATGTTATGGGTCAAAATATCATGTTTGGATCTCTGGTTACTATATAATAAGAAATGGTTCATAAAAAAAAAAAAAAAAAAGGTTTATCAATTGATGGCTGAGATTATTTTCTACTGTTCACCCATAAGAGTCCACTAAATGAATCATTTGGATCACTGGGGTGATGCTCCGTCTTTATAATGTAATGCTATCTTGATCAGGAAACGATGTTGATTTTCGCCGAGACTGTATATTAGGCACAAAGTTTATTAAACTTGTATCCTAAGAATTTTCAAATAAGCGGTCATGATCATCTCTTGGTGGGCAGAAGGAGCGAATCCCTTTAAAAGCAATATCTCCACAATTGTTATTATAAACTGCTACATGAGTAGTGTACATTCTATTTAATTTAACATAATTTAAATTATGTTGATGTTAACATGCAGTTAGGTGATGTTACTCATGACTCATAAATTTTCTTTGTTGATTAATTGAGAAATGCAATACTTTCAAATAGGGAAAGATTCTAAAAGTTCTCATGTTAGGACGATGCATGTGTAAGAGATCCCGACCATCTACCAAGTAGGGCTATAGATAAACAAGTTCTGTCTAAAAGCCAAACATGAACACTGATAAGAAAGGCATTCTCTTACAAGTATATATGATAAGTGGATTAGCCAAATGGGACATGACATTGTCTATAATTAAATGCATATATTGCTTAGATCGGATCCCTCACACATGTGTTGCAAGTCATGTGAAGTAGGCATAACACTTCTCATTGCTGAAATAGTTATCTGTCACATGATTTCATGCTTACTTGGAATTATAACTTTAGATCATGTTTACATCATCTATAGTGCCTACTGCATGCATAGAATCCATGATCCGAAATATCAATCTTAATCATGTCATTTTTCATATGGTACACATAAGAGTGAAAATATTATTTAGTGGGTTTTGCCTTTAATGGCCTAAATGAAGGGGTATTCATATCGGACACATGACACATGCAGATGATGCATCAATGTTAGTCATTGATGGAAGTAGCATCATGTGAAGGCAAAAAGTCAAAGGTGAATAGTAAAAATAAAAATAAAAATACTCTTATGGTTTTCAACTAAGAAAATTGGTTGGAAAGATCCACTAAGTGCATAGTCTGAATTCATCGTTAAAATGACAATTGAATTATAGTTACAATTCATTTTAGATGTGTCTCATCATTGGAGGTTCTATAGAATGATGGTTCTCACATGCCTTGATTGAAATGAATTCAATGGACATTATCAAATCGATAATTGAGTCAATTAAACCATGTGACTAGTTATAACTATATTCTTATATAAATATTCACATTTTCTTCTTGTACGAATAAATCCGTTTGTAATCACATCCATCATCAACATTGTTCTATGGTAGAATCCAATATTTTTAAAGAAAATATTATTTTCATCCGATCATATGCCAATATTGGACACATGTGTTAGATCTAATCAATTCATATGATAGTTCCTATGAAATCCTCAACTCAAAATTTGGTTAGTAGGTTTATCAGGTAGGCCTTAGATATATTTATCTAGACTAAATTTGAAATTGTGGGGGTGCACTTGAATGCATTTAAATAAACCGTTTAACTCATGGAGTATAAGTTTAGTCAATAAATATTTGATAAATGGGTTGACATGAAGGTTTATACCTAGAAAGGTATATGATGAATGTTGTGAATTAATATGCACATGTGTTACATTGACATCATATAGGTTTTAGAAACAAGATATCTGGAATCAAACTGATTATATGTTTTGATGATCTAATTGGTAGCCATCGAATAAATGGTCAGAAAGAAAATTGTTAGTGGTTTGAATTCAAAAGATGATTGTTAGGTCAATGGGATTTTCAGGCTATATTTTATTCTCATTGGAGGCTGGATTTGGACATTTGGGATTGGTATTCATATGAGACTATAAGTTCATTTGATGAACTATATTATTTTACCATCAACAAATGTATCTATTGGCCAAATTTATGCACCTATGGAGCCCATTGTTCAATCCATCGATTAAGATACTTGATAATGAACTTGGACATTTATCATTCATATTCAGTTACTAAATATCCATTGATTGTATTGAATTCTAATCTCTAATTGATAAATTGGCAAACTTTCATGTGTTAAGGAACATATGATAACATGATAATGTTGCGATATGATTACATGAAAGTTATACTTGTCATATGTCTATGTATGATAGATTACTCCAGCCTCTTTGTATTGCAGATACAATAAGGCCGATTGACTTTACCACCAGTTAGTTGAATGGTGGGCTAGTGAAGTTGCTTGAATTGTAAGAGTACATTCAAGGATAAGAAAGTTGGTTGTATTCAGAGCCGTGATGAAGTCATAATTGTTGACTCTGTGAGGTTAGAAATGAGTTCAATATGCTTTGGCTTAAGATATGAATAATCAAAGAGGCTGCAACTGACTGTCAAAGACTTGATTGAGGAGCAAAAGGAGAAATCAGCATAGGCAGAGGCTCATTTATGAGTAGCTAGTTGGTGAGGCAATAGCTTACCTATGATGATCCCTAGCTGATCTGAAAGGATGATTAGCCACAATGGGAACTAAAACGGGTGGAGGTAAAAGGCCTACAGGTCATAAATCCTCTGACCAAGTGACTATCTAAAAGATTAGTCAATGATACATCGAAGGGAATGGGGCTGAGCCTAATATATGAGCTACCAGTGTTGGCAACCCAACCTATACAAGTAGAGATCCTATTAGATAGGTTCAATGGGTAAACAACAAGACACGAGGTAGACGATTGCACTGATTTAAATGAGCCCCTTCTATGGTGTACAGAGAACAGCAACGCAGAAGGATGAGTTTTTAGAACTCTTAATGAATCCATAGCTATATATTTGGTGGTGTATACTGATTCTTTGCATACACTTGATGGAATTCACCTTATGGGTGTGGAGGTGGAGGCCGCTTCTATGAGAATCGGGCGAATTCTCTAGAGCACTCATGAAATCCAGGTAATGGTGCATGGCAAACGCATCCGAACCGCAGAATCACTTGTAGCGGAAAAGTTGTGTGAGTGGCATGTACTTGCGATCTACATCAAAAGGAATCAGGTTCAAGACTATGGTGTCACCTGATTCCTGTAGACCTGTCATGTTTACTCTAATGTCGGTTCAAGTCTATGGTGACACCGGCACCATTGCACAACTCTTCCATCTTAACCTTGAAATGTCAAAAATTTTGAAACATGTGGGGGATTGTTGAATTTTAAATTATTTTAAAATAAGTTAGTGTTTCAAAATATCCTAAGGATGTGTCTTTTCACTGAAAGGTTATATCCTTTCAATTTTTATTTGAAAAGTTGTGTCTTTTGAAGCCTAAGGGTCACACCACTTGGGTTTAAACCCAATAGTCACAACCCTTTGTGAAAGGGTGTCTTCACAAAGTCTATAAATAGACTTCTGATTTTAAGTTTTAAAATAGATTAAAAAATCATGTTTCATTTTAAAAATATGTTCAAGTATTTTCTAGTTCGGGTTAAGACTACAAGTGGTTCGAGCCCGTGTACAGTGAGTGCACCGCTGGGACCGGGTCATAGTCGTTGTATCCTGGAGGTCGATTGCTCTGGAAACCTGTTGCACTTGGGACGCTGTCCAAGGGGAGCAAATTCGATTTCAAGCCGAGTGACTCACGTCACGCCTCGACTTATAAAAATTGATAAGTTTTTTAACTTTCTTATTTTAATTTTATATAATTTAAATAGTTTTCCAAACTCCAATATCCAACACAAACCTGGCCTTGAAGTAGGTCGGGCCATGCCATCATAACGTTTGTCACAAATTCAATCGTTCGGCTCTTTTGTCGGTTCATTTTAAGCTATGTGAAAGAATGTTTGCCGTTGAAATATTTTAAGACCATTACAAGGCCATTTTGAACGTTAAATCTATCTCATTTTATAGCTCATGCCCTAAGTCAAAATAGATGAATGAAATAGATTTTTCATAAACATCAAGGTGGAAGTGCGGACAAAGTGATAATTGCATAACAATCAACGTGTAAATTTGTTTAAGAGGGGTAGTTGGACATTTCAGCGAGGCCATCATTATACTTGTTACAAATCCACCAGTCCATCAGATTTGTCATCTCATTTTAGAGTATGGCCCTAAATATTAGGCTATATTAGAATGTTCGAGGGAGCCACTCGAACATAGAGATTATGGATTAAAAGCTTACCATTGAAATATTTGTAGAGTAAAAGATAATTTTTAACAAATCAACCCCACCCATAAGTTAACTCATGTCATTTATGGCATGAACAAGAAAATAATGCAAATCCATATTTAACATAAAATAATGGGCTATGAGGAAAAAAAACTGTGGGAAAGAACGTTGACGTTGAAATATCTCAGGGCCATGGTGGGGCCCACTTTAAGATGTGGATCTGCCTCATTTTTGGGTCCATGCCCTCAAATGAGCTAGAAAGATAGGTGGACGGGGTGAATTTCTTACAAACATCAGAGTGGACCACGTACAGTCAGGGTGGGCTGGTACGGTACTAATCCAACTTGCGAATTGCGATTGCCAGCTGCCGTAAAGCAAGGGCAGTTTTGTACATTTTTTAAATATAAAAATCAATTCGTCGACTAACGGTTTGAACCATTTGTAAGATCAAATTTATGTTGATTGTCATGCAATTATGAATGGGCTTGGATGGACTTAATGTTGAACACGTGTTCGAAGTTGTACACGTACAGCTGGACTATCTCAGACAAATGAGTGAAATTAGCATTCCTCCCTCTGGCTGCGACATTGACGCACTGAGGACTGAATTGAAGAGCGTCTCGGACAGATTAGTGAAATTAACATCCCTCTTCGGCTTCGACGCTACACGCATCGTGGAAATAATTTCACAAGCCCATACCTAACGCTTCTCCATCTCTCTTCTCTGCACACTGAATTCACGTTTCGGTATGTTCTTTTCTACACCCTTCTTTCCCCTTCTTTTTCTTTTTCTTTTCATCTTCTTGCTCGTTATTTATTTATTTTCATCAAAGTCAAGTGATTTATTTGTAATTAACACCCACTTTGTATTCTTTTCTTCTTCTTCTTCTTCATTTTTTATTTTTTTATTTTTTTTTGAATTAAAATAGTAGTTGTACGCGGATCAAGAGTGTATTATTTTTTTCTCTCCTTCCTTTCTTAATAAGTTTCTCGTACTTTCGTTTCATATATATATATATATATATATATATATATATATATATATATATATATATATTGTTGATATTGGAGTTTGGAAAACTATTTAAATTATATAAAATTAAAATAAGAAAGTTAAAAACTTATCAATTTTTATAAGTCGAGCGTGGCGTGAGTCACTCGGCTTGAAATCAATTTGCTCCCCTTGGACAAGGCGTCCCAAGTCGCAACAGTTTCAGAGCAATCGACCTCCAGGATACAACGACTATGACCCGGTCCCAATGGCACTCCTTCATCACTGACACGGACTCGAACCACTTGTAGTCTTAACCCGAACTAGAAAATACTTGAACATATTTTTAAAATGAAACATGATTTTTTAATCTATTTGAAAACTTAAAATCAGAAGTCTATTTATAGACTTTGTGAAGACACCCTTTCACAAATGGTTGTGACTATTGGGTTTAAACCCAAGTGGTGTGACTCTTAGGCTTCAAAAGACACAACTTTTCAAATAAAAATTGAAAGGATATAACCTTTCAGTGAAAAGACACATCCTTAGGATATTTTGAAACACTAACTTATTTTAAAATAATTTAAAATTCAACAATATATATATATATATATATATATATATATATATATATATATATATATATATATATATATATATATATACACATCTATATTTAGATGTGTTACATTTTATTTTTTCTTTCTTTCTTTTTGGGATATTTAACCAAAAAATTAGTCAAGAATTATGAGTATACCAAACAATGCCTTCTTGGGTAATTAAAAATCTTAAAAAGTGTATTTCGGAGGTTGAAATGATCAGAACGTCCTAGGTTTTTTTTTTTTTTTTTTCCTTTTTATAGGATGAAGCCGAGCAACGTGTAGCTCTGTGTGGAATCCTAGCCGTCCAACAGTTTCAACCCACTGTAAGGATCAGTTGAAGCAAAAATAGGTGGACCACACTTGAAGTTTGTTATTTTTGTCGGCTACATATATATTATTTTCTATGTTGTGGTCCATCTGATCAGTGTATGGAGCTGATTTTCTGCGTAACTAGATCCACATTGTGCGGCCAACCCATTGAATGGGGTGGATATCCTGATCTGTGGACAGTTGTTGTCCAACCGGTTTGATGTTAACATCTTTCTCATAAAGTGGCGTATACACATGCATGCGACATGTGGCATCCACTCAGATCATAAAATGGAAACTTCGTTGATGAGAGAAAAATGAAAAATAAAATGAAAATAGGGTAAAACTTTATTATATTTTAGGTAAAGATAAAGAAAATTATATGTTTTATGAAAATTTTAAAACATACATGAGAGTTGAGAGAATAGGTGAATCTCTTATACATGACTGGCTGGTTAGATTCATGACTTCTGGCTAATATTGATAGTATTGATGATATCCACTGATACAATGGTTGGGACCGGTCACATATGATTTTCAGATCATGGTCCAAAATGATAATGTCCATTCCCGTCCATCATAGAGGTTAAAATGGATGGATTGGATTTTGGACCGATGGTGCCCTGCTGGCAGATGTGCATACTTTCTAATGTTTTAGCCTGAGTTTTGGGCCTAAATTGAGGTATTAAAAAAACGACTATAGCATTTATATATGTCAATATTATCGGATACCATGGCCAAAATATCTACTCAATGAGGCCCATCTTGTAGGAATATGCTCAAATTGTACAAGCCGAGTAGATTAGGTGCGCCCCAGCCTCACTCAAGATGGTGTGGCCCCCACCATGGGCCTGCCTTGATGTGTGTATTCTCAGATGGACCATATCATAGGAAACAATGCTAATTGATCATTAATGAACCATAAAATTTGTAGATCAAGCTAATATTTGTTTTATCCCTTAATCTAGGTTTATGTGACCTTATCAATGAATTGGATGGCAAATAACATTAAGTAAACCTTGTGGTGGGCCCCAGGAAGTTTTTAATGGTAGGGTCTTTAATCAACTATGTTTATCCACCTCACAATTGGATTTGCTTTATTTTTCGCATCAAGCACTAAAATGATCTGAAAAGCATATTCATAGAATACAAGGTGGCTGCACGGTAAGGGGAGCACTGTCTTCGGTGCTGCCAGGGTGCACCTAATCCACTACCATACGCGCGGTTGCAATGCACTGGTTCGTAAATGGCCTTAGCTGTATCTAATGTCGAACACCTGTACACGTAGGAATAGTCTTTTCCACACAAATGACTGAAATTAGTGGTGCAGCGGGGATTCATGGTGGGTGGTTCCGTGATTGTGGGGCCCACCTTGATGTATGTGCATTACTAAAAATAAAGTAGATCCAAATCATATGTAGACTAAGGAAATAATGGTAATCGACTATTACAATTCTGTTAGGCCACAAAAGTTTTGGACCAAGCTGATAGTTGTGTGGTCCCTTAATCCAGATATTTGTGACCTTATTAACAGGTTAGACGACAAATAAACATTCTGGTGGCCCCAATAATTTGTGAATGGTCGATAGTTGATCACATGTTTTCATATGGTGTGGCCCACCTGTGATTTGGATCTGCTTCAAATTTTATTTTTTTTATATACCATAACCTAAATGAGTTGCCAAAACTAATGGACGGTGTGGATATAAGACACGTAAATTAACGTGGGCCCCATAGTTAGGGATCCACCGACCTGGGTAGATCCGGGGGATCCACGGAAGCTGCAACATCACTGTACTGCTGCAACACTACACCTGCTGGGGCCTGAGCTGAAGAAAGGGAGAAGTTCTATTGCTCTAATCTCAAATAGAAATCTCATGCATAGCGCTCGCTGTAAGACTTTTCACAGGCTATACCTAACACTCGTCCATCTCTCTTCTATGCAGAGTGAATTCACGTTTCTTGAAAACCGAAGTAGGCTCCTTTCTCTACCTTTCTCTTTTTTGTGTTTCTATCTCTTCTTCTTGGTTTTTCTTTTCATGCAAAGCCGAGTGATTGATTTGTTAACACCCACTTTCCACTTTTCTTTCAAGTTAAAATAGTAGGTGTATGCGAGTCTTCTCCTAAAGTGGGTGAGAATTTGGGCAGAGCCTCAACTGAAGAAATAAGTACGCTCTACCATTCTACACTCAATTAAAAAACTCACGCATAGCTCTCTCTCTCTCTCTGTCTAAGATTTTTCATATGCCATACTAATACTTGTCCACCTGTCTTCTTTGCATAGTAAAATCACGTTTCTTGAAAACTTAGGTATGCCCCTTTCTCAACCCTCTTCTCTTTTGCTCCCATTTTCTCTTCTTCTCATCTTCTTCTTGTGTTAAAGTCCCTCGATATACATTGATACATCATCCCACTCAAGCTTTTACTATAATTGGTGGTTTAAAATGATATTAGATATAATACTTAAGAATTTTGGATATAAAAATCCGTAATTATGAACGTTCAGAATTTTAAACTAATTAAAAAAAATTAAAATAAATTTAGAAATTTGAATAAAGAGAAATTTAGAAAACTTATTTGATTCGATGTGAGATGAAAGTCACTTGTCTTGAAATTAATTTGCTCTCATTTGGACAATGTCTATAATGCAAAAGAAATATTGGACAATCAACCTCTAGAATACTCTCGAATATTGTCTCATCATACCGACGCACTTGATATATGAAGACTTGAACAATATTTGTATGTCTAACTCGAACGCTAAACCAAATGAACCAAAAGAAACCATTGTAGAGATTTGAATTAAGAATTAGAGCTACAGGATTGATTAGATTTTATTTATTTTTTTAAACTCAAAACTCAAGAAAAGTCTCTTATATAGACTTCAAAGGTTGCCTCAAATGAATGCGTACGCACCCTGCCAACAGTCACGACCATTGGGTTTTTTTTCTTCTTTTAAGATTTTTTTTTTTTTTTTTTTCGTTTTCGAGCTCTATTCGGAAGTTTCAAATAAATAGTCATTCAGGTCAACTGTTGTAAAATAAAACTTTAAAAGGCAACAAAAAACTTTTAGGCTCACAAGTATATTCGTGTGCACGTACTCACACCTCAACGCACCACACTACAACATACAACACCGCACTGCACCACGCCACGTCCACAGCCATGGCCCTGTCCAACGCGCTTATGGTTTATGGCATAGATCGGAGCTATTAGCATAACCCTCCAAGCAACCTAATTCACATGTTCCTTGAAAGAAACCTAAGCTTTATGCAAAATCCTCTTCTTATAAACCCAAAATTTTCTACTTGCCTATCCAATGTAGGACTAAACCCACACCATTACAAGAAAAAATGCATTTGTTTCTTTTTGAAAATTTTGGATGGATTTTTTCTTTAAATTTAAAACACCGAAATCAACAATCTTCTACATGTTTTAAAATAATGATCTTCGAGTTAGACATGAATAATTTTGCATTATATAGATGCCTAATAGACTTACATCGATACTTAGAATAGATAAGGTAGATTCACAGGAATCAGGTAAGAAATAATCTTGAACAAGATTTCTATTAATGCAAAACAACTACATATGTCACTCACACAGATGTTCTGATAAAGAAGGTTCTATGATTTGATACTTTTTGGCCATACACATTTACCTGGATTTCACTTGTACTTTAGGGCCTGTTTGGCTGGACGAATCCCATGGGATTAGGAGGGATGGGATGGATTTTAAGGTAATGATGGTGGTGTCAGTGGATTGGTTTAAGATCCATGGGATTGCTATATCCCGAGATAAGTTCACTGAGTCTATTTGGCACGCCCAGTATATCTCGGGATTTTACCTTCCAATCCGTCCAACCAAGCACGCCCCAGGTATGATTGAACGGGATTAGGAGGGATGGGATCAATTTTAAGGTAATGATGGTCATGTCAGTGGATTGGTTTAAGATCCATGGGTTTGCTATATCCCGGGACAAGTACACCGGGTCTGTTTGGCATGTTTGGCATATCCTGGGATTTTACCATCCCATCCCTTCAAATCCCTTCAAATCCGCCTGTCCAAACACCCCCTTAGAGAATTCATCCACGTTTTCATATAAAGCGGCCTCACCTCCACACTAGTATACGTGAATTCCATCAAGTATATGCAACAATCGAATACACCACCAACAAGTATATAACATATAGATTTATTAAGAGTTCGAAATTCAACTTTACTAATTGTTGCTTGTACTGCCTACCCTATAGAAGGGGCTTCCTTATCACAGTGTTAAACGACTCCTAGTGTTTTGTTGTTTATCCATTTGAAACCTATTACATGGGATCTATTTGTATAGGTCGGATTTTTCCCTTCGACATATTTATGACTAATTATTTACTAAGTCCTTTAATTAGAAGATCTGTCAAGTTCTTTTCTAATCTCATAAAATAATAACTATTACTCCATCATGTAATAAATATCTTATTATGTTATGCCGGAGTCAAATATGTCAACTTTTTCCATTATATATATATATATTATTATATATATATATATATATATATATATATATATATATAATCTTATTATTGAATTATTATAGTTTCTTGACAATTGCAATATAAATATAAGTATATCAATCAATAGATTTCTAATCAATTCTGCTTCTATTCAAGTTTTTTTTTTTTCTTCTTCAAAACAATGAACTGGAATTCCATAGTGAATCGAGCAATAAAAATCTGTTAAGTGGATTTCCAAGAGACAGCTCCATTCAAATATATATATATATATATATATATATATATATATATATATATATATATATATATATATATATATATATATATACAGTTGTGGAGTTTGTTTCATCTGAATCTATAATCTAATTAGCATCGCTATATCTTTCCAATATAGCAGATAAACCAATGTAATGTATACCATATATCATTATACCTTTTACATATCTTAGTATTCTAGATAAAACATTCAATTGATCATGATTAGGGTTATAAGTATATGTTCTCAATTTATTTACTACATAAGATATATCAAACCTTGTGGAATTCATTAAGTACATTAAGCTACTAATGTTTTGGAATATTCAAGTTGTGATACACTTTCACCCATGTTTTTCTTTAGATATATGAAATAGTCATAAGGAGTGCTAACATGAATGTTATTAAAATAATTAAAACTTTTTAAATACTTTCTCAATATAATGAGATTGAAATAGAATAAAATCATCATATTTTCTAATTACTTTTATTCCAAGAATTACATTGATCTTGCCTAAAGATCTTTCATATCAAAATGTGATAACAAGAATTTCTTAGTAGAGTTAATCAACTTAAGACTATTTCCAAAAATGAGCATGTCATCTACATACAAATAAATAATAATTCCTTCATTACCTATAATTTATTATATGCGCATCTATATATGTCATTTATTCTATATCCATTAGATTTCAAAGCACAATCAACTTTCTCATGCCACTATTTAGGAGCTTGTTAAACCATATAGGAATTTGATTAATTACATTGTTTTCTTAACGTTCAATTTGGTAACCCTTATATTGATTCATGCATATTTTTTCTTATAAATCCCCATTAAAAAAAAGTTGTCTTGACATCTATTTGATGTACAAGAAGTTTGTATATAAGGACTCTAATAGAAGAGATCCTAGCTATAGGAGAATATGTATCAAAATAGTCTATCCATTTCTTCTATCTGAAATCCTTAACCACTAATGTAGCTTTAAACTTATCAATGATACCATCAGGTTTTAACTTTTTCTTAAAAACTTATTTACATCCTATTGTCTTATTTACAGGTGGCAGGTCTATTAATTCCCAAATCTTATGAGACATAATAAATTCTAATTCATCGGGTGAATTGATAGCTTCTATATAAGTTAAAGGATCACCTTAAGGAGAAAAGTATAAAATTCATATCCTAGGTTAGTTTCTTCTTTTTTTTTTTTTAACTCTTACGTTCCTCTTTGGTTTTATTTATATGTTTTCTCTTTCTAATGTCTTACTACTTGAGGCAATACTTGAAGCATCATTATTTTCAATTTATTTAGATTCAACTTTTATTGGAAAAAC
This sequence comes from Magnolia changhungtana, assembly GCA_030180095.1. NCBI lineage: Eukaryota > Viridiplantae > Streptophyta > Magnoliopsida > Magnoliales > Magnoliaceae > Magnolia > Magnolia changhungtana. The sequence goes on along the minus strand of JASAUF010000358.1, from coordinate 416,845 downwards.
ATTCTCAAAGAATTTGCATCTCTTGTCTCAATGATAGTGTTAGGGTCTAGAATGTTATCTTTATATCTCAAAACTAAGAATATATAGGCTACACTATTTTCTGCGTATCTTATAAACACTTAGTCTATTACTTTCAAACCAAATTTTCTTTTCTTAGTTTTCACTAATCTTACTATTACTAAGCACTCCTACACTTTAAAATATTTATAACTAGTAAGATGTTTTTTTTTTTTTTTTTTTTTTCCATAGTTCATAGAGTATCTAACTTGTAACTTTATAAGGTATTTTATTAAGGATATGATAAAAAAGAAAAAATGGCTTCTCCCTACATGTTTGGGGGTAAGCCAAAGCTGTTCAACATTGCTTTCATCATTTCTTTCAAAGTTTTATTTATCTGTTCTACTATACTATTTTGTTCAGGTGTATAAGGGGTAGTGATTTTATATATAATGGTATTCTTTTCATAGAATTCTTTAAATTGTAAGGATTTATATTCATCCCCATACTTGTTATAATTCTCTTGATTTTTTATTTAACTAGTTTTCAACTTTTGTCTTATATTTAATAAAGAACTCCAAGGCTTTATCTTTACTTCTTAATAAGTATATCTTAGTATACTTCGATAAGTCATTTATGAAGGTTATATAGTATCTTTTTCTTTATTTATTTCTAAACATGTGATTCTTAAAATCATCCAACTCACTATGAATCAATTCTAGAATATCAGATTTTCTAAAAACTAATTTGAATGGTTTCTTGTGGAACTTAGACTCTATACACACTTCACATTTTTTGGTTCTTGATGTGAAAAACTAGGTATAAGACCTAGTTTCTTCATTCTTTTTAGAACATTTTACATGTCCTAATTTATTATGTCATAAATCAAGTAACTCAATGAAGTAAGCAAAATTGAAATTCATCTTATTAATATCAATAGTTGATACATTCAGTACAAACAGTCCATCACAATAGTAGCCCTTCTCAACAAATGTCTCATTCTTGGATAGTATAACCTTCTTTGAATCAAAAACTAATTTGACACCAACTTTATTTAGGAGGTATCTAGAAACTATTTTTTTTTATGTCATGCACATGTAGAATATTATTTAGTTCAAGGGTCTTTACAGAAGTGAGCCTTAAGGTCACTTTTCCTTTTTAGACCACTGAGCAAGTTTGAGCATTTTTCATAAACACTTGTTCATCCCCTATAGTTTGGTAGGAGACAAATATACTTTGATCCTTACAGATATGAAGTGTAACCCCAATGTCTAGTACCTAATGTATTGTGTTGAGAAGGTTTACTTCAGATACTACAACAACTATTTCATCTTGTCCATCTTGTTCAGTTACATTGGCCTAAGCTTGAGAATCCTTCCTCTTGTGCCTACACTTTCCAATATGATACATGAGTTTGTCACAATGAAAACATGTTCTCTAATTTTTTTTACCAATTTCCTTTTCTTGTTTTTAAGTTTATATTGTTCAACATGATGGCCTGGTTTTTCATAGTGGAAATATGTACCTTTTAAGCATCGGTGTTAATCGATAAAATGTCTTGTCTTTCCACAGTGAGAACATGATCCAATTTGATCATTTTATTTTCCTGATTTTTTCCAACTAGGTTGGCATTTGAAGCAGTTCTATTAACATTTCCCTTTGATCTCTTATACGATTAACTTCCTCTATTCAGAAATGTACGATAATGTTTTTTATGGACATCCCAATTTTCTCGTGTTTCACTTTATTTTTGTATACTTTTCAAGAGGAATGAAGTTTTTCAATTAAATCACCTCTAAGGAAAACCTCATCTATTTTTAATCATTCAGATGTAAACATGTGCACTAAACTTTGATACTCAAGTATCTGATTAGATACGAGTTTATTATCTAATATAAAAAAGTTCATAAAGGAGAAAATAATATGTTTTTTTAGCACCAACTACTTCTAACACATATTTCTTAACCAATGCCGACTAAATATCATTGACTCTTTCATATGGAGCGTACACATCATACAATTCATCATAAAGGGAATTAAGAATATAATTTTTACAGTCATGGTCATCTCTTACAAAAGTTTCTTTATCGACTTCATATTGGAAAGTATCAAAAAACACATCAGATACTTTCAATGTATATAAAGCAAATGTGAGTTTTTGTTCCCACCTTTTAAAATCATTCCAAGAAAATGTTTTGATTTTAGATTATTCGGTGGTTGGGTTTACTGTTATGTTTGCCACTGTTACATATTATAGATTAGTAGATCAATTTCAAGATTGTAAGAATTTTGGATATGTAAATCCGTAATTATAGAAATTTGAAATTTAAAAATAATTGTATAAAGAAATTAAAATAAATTTAGAAATTTGAATAGGGGAGAATTTAGAAAACTTATTTTATTCAAGTTACGACGAAAATCACTCCACTTAAAATTGACTTGCCCTCCTTTAGACAATGTCTGTAGTGCAACAGGAATACTAAACAATCAACCTCTAAGATACTCTCAAATGTTGTCTCATCACACCAACACACTCGATGTACAAAGACTCGAACCATATTTGAAATGCTAAATAATAACATGAATTCTATGAGGCAGTTCTAGAACAACTACAACCCTAACAAGTACAGAGGACTGCCCAGGAAGCTGAGCAATTGGTCCACAATCCTCCTCAGCCCTCCAACCCGCTAGCTGCCTCTTAAAGAAGCCGACAGCTTGGATCGGTAAGGCCAGCCCCATCTCACGTTTCTAGGATCGCGTATAACGCCCCAAATTTCAAGGGCCGAGTAGGAACTCGGCTCCTGAATTTCTGAGTGCCACGTGTGCCCTAATAGGCTTAGGATTTCAATTACATTTGGATTATCTCATAAGTCATGGGGTGTTTAGCGAACCAGAAAGCATAAGTAAGTCATAAAACAGTAACAAGTGCCGCTAAATATGTAAAATATCCAAAACGTAATCCCAAGAAAATCTAGGACAGGGAACTAATCCCACCCATACAAGTGTCCCAAAATGACTAGGGCCCTGACCCATACCCTGCGATCGTCCATACATAAGATAGAAGGAATCGCCGAAGGTCTAGTAATACACCCACTCCTCATCATCCGCGTTGGCATCATCCAGCACATCCAACTCCGTTGTCCCTGCATCTATGATGGGTTCTGGTTGGTCTTTTGAAACACCGTCCCAGAGTGGGAATGAGTGATCAACTCAGTGGTACCATTAACAATAAGTTACACAGATTATCATACACAGCAACAAATTTAGTGAAAGACATATATTCACAGAATCCTAAATACCCTGGTTAATGCAAATGCATGATTCAATGATATGATGCATGCTCTCACCACAACACTCCCTCAAGCGACAATATCTAACGATCGCGAATGACTAACACTCCCTCAGTGCGACCACGACTGCCAAATCACTAAAGTAACCAATGCAATGTAACGTGAATGTTATCCAAGTTGATTAATTATGTCCATTCATCCAGTAGTTTGGGGAAACTGAGATACCTCGACAGATCAATGCCCTAATCTAATCGCGAGGCTCTAGCAATCGTGGCCGTATGGCTCTCGTGATCCTTGGCTTGTTTGGGTTCGTCATTACCATAATTGGAATCATACGAAGGCGTTTAAGATAATTAAAGTTTGCTCACGGCCATTACGGGGAGGCTCGTCACCCCAGCGTAGGCTGACAGCTCGAGCATATATAGTGTCTCATACCACCATCCCCGGCTCATGAGTTTAGTTGCTTACTGGTCACTACGGGGAGGCTTGTCACCCCAGTGTAGGCCGATAGCTCGGGCATACTGTCTCATACCACCATCTTCAGCTCATGAATCTTGTGGGCCGAAATCAATGGTTGTCAGTGGGCGCAAATGGGTACAAGGTACCTCAGGTTTCAGCAGGCGTGTATAAACATTGTTAACGTATAAGGATGACCAACCAGTGGGCCAATATGTCCCCACGAAACGAACCACGACTGTACGGCTTGAGAGCAATGTCTCGTGTAGTCCAACTACAGTCGTCCAACTATAGTCGACAACTTGCAGTTTGGCTAGTTGCGCCAAACTTGCTCATGAGCTGACCCAACAAAAGGGTTGTCTAAGAAAATTCCAGTTGGCTGGCCTATCCGAAAAGGACGCAATGTGTAAATACAAGGCCAACAAGTAGAAGTTGATCTACCCATAGTTGTGAGGGAAATCAAGCGAGTGTAATTATAGTCTGCATCCGAAATCAGGGTACAAGACGTCTTTGTGCATAACTTGGGGAATTCCTAGTTCTACACGTATGTGGGTCTAAGTTTCAAAGGATCGCGGTGTGGGAATGAACACCGCAGCTAGCTGTAGAGAGAATTTCATCCTACTTGGTGTGGTGTGGCTAGTGAATTCCCTCATTTCAAATCTACGAAAGGCATGTGTACTAGTCCATAATGTACATTCAGCAAATTCAAAGACATTCCTAGCTACGAGTTCCACAATTTCAGCAATTCAATAGTACAAACAACAATACACCAATCTACACATGTAAGTTGCATGCAACATGATCTAGCTTATGAAATCAATAAGATTGGGGATAATGCACATGCAACTTCATAATTTGATAGACAATTCAACAATGCATACATCAGGGAACTTAGAATTGAAATTCCTTTCCCAATTTAGGAAAATTCTAGGCATAAGTTCAAATCAGCAAATTCATACTAAAACAGCAACATGGAAGCAAATTTCTATAAAAAATTACTAAATTGACTCTATGCATGATAACAGGCCACCTAGAGGTAATGATCTGCACTTATCGTCGATCGAAAGTTCTTGCGGTTGCTCTAGTGGCGCTAGGTCCGTAAGTTTGACGTGTCGGGGCCCTGTGCCACATGAATTGTATGTTAGGAAGCATGCATGCGACCCTAACCAAGAAAAATGGAGGAGAGCTCAAATTATTACCTTAAATCGGCCACACCTTGTCTCCACGGCGGTAGGGCCGAGGTTTCTGGCAAATATCAGAGGTAGGAGTGCGGGAATTCCAATTTACTAGCTCCCCAAGCACTCACACCCTCCCTCTTTCTCTGTTTCTCTCTTCTATCTCTCAGCTGCTAGAATTTTTGTTGTGGGAGTGAGGGAGAGAGGGTTTACAGGGTTTTATACCCTGCATTTTAGTTCAGTTGGCCCTAGGTGTCACTAATTTCCTCAAATGGCCCTTTAGGGCCCACTTATGGCTTTCGGGGCTGCCCTGATGGCCCCCTGGTCCATCTGAATTATGAAATGGGTGCCCCATGGTCTGATAAGGGGTTGTTCAAGGTTTGACGGCAAAAGGATACGGGGATTTACCGCAAACGTCCGATTTGTGATCAACAGTCACCGTTCCTCGATCAAGGGTCAGATTTGGTGGACGAGTGTAGGAAAATATCTTCAACCTTTAATGCAAATATGGATGAAATCTGAAGGCTGAAATGCCCCAATTCACTGTCTGAAGTGGCGGGGCCATTTGCTTTAAAATTTCAGATTTTAGGCCAAAGCTAAGGCAAGTTGCACTTTACAAGTGCCGACTGGATAGCATGAATCATCTGTTTCATCTCCATGGATTGGTCGTCGGGCAAAACCCTCATTAAGATCCTCGTCGCTAGAACTTGAATCATCTGGTGTAGCCCTATGGTTTGCCACTGGTAGTGCTCTACGAAAATCGGGGTTGCGTTGTCCAGCAACCATGAGTGGTGGAGCAACCATAGGTAGTGGAGCACTGCCTAGGGCTCGGGGCCGAAGTAGCGCTTCCTCAAGGCGGTTGAGGGTTTCCTGCAACCATTGCATCGTCAACTGACTCTCCCGATGGAATGCTTCCATTCTTTTCGAAAGATAACGAATCCCTGGATCACCGTCCACAGGATTTTGATTCATACCTTCATTGTTTACCATCGGCCTGAGGGGAATCCTCACTCTGATACCAATTGACGCAGGGATGAACGTGATGAGGATAACTACTCCGAATCCATGGAGCTTCTCTGGACTCCTCATAGAGACTTCTCGAATCCACGAGGAAAGAAAGCAGAAAATAGAAATAAATTCTAATAAATTTGAAATTGATTAATGAATGAATAAAAACGAGTTCACAACCCTTTAAATAGGGGTACCAAGCAATGGGAAAGAAACCAGAATCAAACAACAACTAAAACTCCTAGAATTCGCGACTTACTATAAATAGTAAACTTACTATTTATAGACGGTCGTGATGTCTACTAGTGTGCAAGGTTTTCGGCCAAAAATAGAAAGTGTCCTATTTGGTTTCACCAAACTGTTCTCCTAATTATTCTAAGCTCTTTTCACGTTGGGCGCAACTCCTAAAGCCCGACAGATAAAGAGTTATAATCAAACTAAAACTTACTATTTATAGTAAAAACGAAATTAAAACAGGGAAACGACTGTCGATCCATGGGTTTTTTGCAAATCCGGGTTGCACAACCCAGCATAGCGGGGTTGGTTGCTAAAGTAGCTCGTTCTACCCCAAAATCATACATTATACGTCAGATAACTCATTCCGGATTGCGAGATACACCCAATTTAAGGTCCGATGGTCTAGATCACTTCTGTCATCGATCGGGCCTTTTCTAATCCATCTTGGCCATGTAACTGTCAGCGACTCGCTCTACATCACATAAGAGGGCCACTGCATCATTGAATTGCTTTACACTGCATCATTGAATTACTTTACAACTAAGCAATGTACAGGTATCTCAGTAAAGGGTAGAGGTGTACATGAACCAAGCTAGCTTGGTTAGCTTGCTCGACTCGACTCGAAAAAGCTTGACTCGACTCAGTTCGAAGCTGAGTTCGAGTCGAGTTGAGCTGATTTTTTTTATCTCGAAAATGAGTTCGAGCTGGCCCCAGCTCGACTTGACTCAGATTGAACCCAACTCAAATCGAACTCAGATCAAACCGGTTTAGTGACTCGATGACTTTGATATTGACGTTGCTCATCAAGTGTTTGATGAAATGACTCAAAGAAGTGTGGCTAGTGGCAAGGAAGGTATGTATATGAAACCAACACAATTTTTTTCTTGATTTTTATGTTGCTTAGAAGGTGTTTGATAAAATACTTGTAAAACCATTGCTGCTGTCTCAAATACCGTGGGACTTTGAAGGTGCAGCCCAGGTGCTTGTGAAAATGCTGCAACGGTGAACTCGGCTCGAACTGGCCGAGCTGCTAACTGAACTGGCCGAGCTGCTAACTGAACTAAGCCAAGCTGGCCAGTTAGGCTCGAGGGACTGGACCGAGCCGAGTTCGAGCTGAGATCAGCTAGTGACTGAACTCGATGTACACCCATCGTAAAAGGGTGTCTGGCTGCATTATTGAGTTGTTTTACAGCAAGGCAATGTATGTCCGCGGAAGCAGATTGGCTAATGTACTGCACTCCAGCCATATGGCTGAGTGTTGACGTCTCCAAGTTCTGTGGGTCCTATCATAATGTAGGTGTTATATCGCAACCGTCATTTCATGTTAAGACATATCTAAAGATAAAGTGAACCACACTGTAAAAAGATGTGGGGATTGAACATCTACCATTTAAAGCCTTTTGGTCGTCACGGAAGTTCGGGATTGATATGATATTTGTTTTTCCTCTTCATCAATGTCTTTGTGACCCTGCGACATCAATGTCTTTGTGACCTTGCGAACAGATGGAAATTAAATGCTATGGTGAGCCCTAGGAATGTTGAATGTTTTAATGGTGAGAATCATTGTCCCACTGCTAGTTCTGGTGTGGTCCACCTTAGATTTGGATATGAATCATTTTTGGTATCATGCTTTAAAATGATTTCAAAAAATGAATGAACCCTATGGATATAATAAATACATCATGTTGGGGCTATATAACTTTGATCTCCTTTGAACCGTTCGTCAAGGAGCTACAACGCTCGTCTTCGCATGACACGTACCCACACTAGCTATATCGCTGGTGTGCGGACGCACATTGCCTGCAGTGCATGTCCCGGCGAATATGCCTCAAGCACGACATGGCCCAAGCTCTAATGGTCGTCCATCGATTGTGATGTCACGACATCGCCCAAGCTCCGATGGTCGTCCATCCAGTGTTTATGATCACCCTTTGATCTCAGTGGGGCTCACTTTTGTAATTCTTGTTGTAAATCCAAACTCTCTACCATTTTAATTTTAGCCAGTGTGGGTTCAAAATCTAAGCGAATCCAATGCACAGGTGGATCACAAGATAAGAAAAAGTTGGTTGGTTACCACCATTGAAACTATCAATGGTTTTTATTTATTTATTTATTTATTATTATGATTTAAAAGTTAAATGTTTATAGGTAGAGGTGTCCAAGATGGACCCGATCCGGTGGATCTGACCCGATCTGCCTCGATTTGAACAGAACCGATGGTCTGGATCAGTTAAGATCAGGTAGGAGCGAGTAGATCCGAACGGTATTCGGGTTGGATTCGGGTAAGTAGTAAATTGAACCGAACTGAAGTCCGATCCATTTGGATCCGACGGCGTGAACGCTCCGATAATAGGATCATACCCTCAATGTTGTTTTACTCGAGGAGGGAGACGTACAAGCCCATGTTCGCGATGTTTTTCACCTGGATCATCACGGCCATGTTGACTTCCGGGTACTTGGCTTCGTACATCTGACACTCTAAATTAGGGCCGTTGATCGCCATTGATGAATGGTGGGGATCATGCCGGAGGTTCTTCTATAACGTTGGGATATGGAGCTCCTCTACTCTCTCGAGATGAAGGTAGGAGTCTGCTTTTCAAGAAGAAGATAACTCTGTACCTGTAGGGATATGTTTCAGTGATCTAAGCCGTTTGTTTGATGGGGTCTGCCTCAAAAATCGTCATCGTTGAAAGATCCCAACATCGTTGAAAGATCCTAACGTAAGCGCCACGCGTATTTTAGCGTTTTGGAGGAGAAATAGAGTTTAAAAAAGAGGAAAGCGTGAGTGAAGGAGAGGATATGGATGATTCTCGTGGATTTGAAATAAATTAATGGGTGATTTCGTCAGTCCCAAAAATGCATTAGAAAAAACTTTCAAATCCGGACAGGTGGCCCTTGGAGCGTTGCTGAATAGCTGTTTGCACTTTTTGGTAAACAATCATGTGTTCTTTTCCTTCTAATCAATGGTTGTGGATCGCCCCTTTTACCCCACTATGTGTTGATCTGGACAGTTATTTTGGTAAATCCTACCATATAATACGTATTTCAGGAAAATTACTAATTTTTTTTAAAAATACACTCGACCGTTCATTGAGTAGTATTACAGGGAGCAAGCTATGGTCTAAGATTGATGGCCATTGGATGATCCTAACCCTTTTAATGGGGCCAATTTTTTACAACCGTCCATTGTTCTTGAACTATATATCACACCGCACGGTTAGAACCATCAAACTACTACTTTGGAACCGCACCCGCGGGACTCGGATCGGATCATGCATCATACAGTTAGGATTGGTCCGGGTCTGGACGGTCCTGGATAGGATTCGGGTCAGGGCATTGAAATTTCGGATCGGATCTGGTTGGGCCCAATTCGATCCGACTCGGACCGATGCCCAGCTCTATTTGTAGGCCATGTAAATTGTTGAAACGACATTCCTAACCCTTCAGAAGGTCATTCCTGGTAGGCCGAAGGCAACCATCAAATATTCATGACCAGTGATGGTTTGAAGGGCATGCATTCAATATACACTTTTGCTTTCCTTATGGCACATTTGAGCTTTTGATCTAAATTATTTTGGGCCCAAAATCTTAAAATCACACTAGAGAAATGGTAGATGGCTTGAATATTTTATAAATAACACTGTGGGCCCCATGATCACAACCAAATATGACACACTCCACCGCAAAGCAAACACGTTCCAAACCCATGTAAACAAAGGGCAAATTTGTCATTTTCTCACTTAATATAAACTTTCCACTAATAGAAAGTAGGACTGAGAGTCACAAAAATTGGGTCCAGTTGATGCTGAACCCTGGCCCATTCCAAGGTCCTTATACCTAAACCCTAACATAATCCGATACGTAGCTACAACAGCTATATAGTTGATGTGTGGTACACCAGCCAATCCGCTTCCAATATATAAGTTGAGCCCAAAAAACACGGAAGTGGATTAGGTGTTGTACCTCACACAGTTGTATTTATGTTAGCAAGTTTTGTGGGTCCGATCATGAGGTATGTGTTATATCCAAACCGTACATCCATTTGGCGAGTTAGTCTTAAGGCTTGAGACAAAAAAATAAGATATATCTAACAATCAAGTAGACCACACTACAAAAAGCTGTGGGGGAATGAACATCTGCCATTGAAACCCTTTTTGGGGTCACAGAAATTTTTTATCAATATGAAATTTGATTTTCCTCTTAATTCAAGTCTTTGTGACCTTATGAACAGATTAGATGGAAAATAAACTTTATGGTGGGCCCTATGAATTTTTTAATGGTGAAAATCATTATGTGCACTGCTATTTGTGGTGTGGTCCAGATGATCTTTTGATATGATCCGTTTTTTGTATAATGCTCTAAAATGATCTCTAAAAATAAATGAACAGTGTAGATATAATAAATACATCATTGTGGGCCCATGTAACTTTGATCTCCTTTGAACCGTTCGTAGAACTCGAGCTCGAGGAGCGTCAATGCTCGTCTTCGCACGACAGGTACCTACAGCAGCTATATAGCTGGTGTGTGGTACAACAGCCAATCCGCTTCCCAAAAACACAATCTGAGTGGTTTTAATGGACATCCTATATATCCTAACTGTTCCCTAAGGTGTGACGCTCTTGTGTTTTGGATCAACCTGATTTTTCATTATTGATGGATTGGATGTTGGCCGTGTTGGGGGCCTAACACAAAACCTTAGGATCTAGCCCTCTAGAACAAACCAGAATTATGGATAATAAAGCAATGAAAATAATCAATGCATCAATCACACACCACACAAGAGAATTTTTACGTGAAAACCCTCAAAGAGGTAAAAACCACGGGACCTTGTCCAGATCAACAATCCACTATGAAGTAGAACGTTACAATTTTCTTCACTCACGCAGGAGTGGATAAACAATAAGAAAAATAGAGAAAACCAGAGAGATCTCACCGATTATGAGGACATAGAAGCGCTGAGATATATATTGCACAGTAGAGAACCTCCACGAGCAGAACCTCCTTTCTATAAGCTTCCTCTCTCTCTTTCTCCCTCTTTCTCACCTTTAATAGCCCTAAACCCTTTAGCAAATCCCTTGTAAAGCTTTAGGAAACCCTCTTGTTATTTTTCTCATCAACACAACATCCCCTAGAAAAACCCTAGGGACCCTTTTTTATAGTTTTAGGAAACTCCTTTCCGCATCCTAGTTGCGAAAGGACTTGCGCATCCCAGTTGCGAAAGACTTTGCGCATCCCAGTTGTGAAAGGACTTGCGCATCCCAGTTGCGAAAGGACGACAGGTCAAAAAAACCCATCAAATCTCCCCCTTCTTGACCTAGGAGGGATTCACATTCTTTAAGCCAGCCAGGTTTCTACAAACCTCAAACTTGCCCTTGAGCAAGGCCTTGGTCATCATATCTGACCCATTATCATCCGTGTGGACCTTCTAAAGCTGTAACACCTTCTGTTCCAAAGTATCCCTGATCCAAGTGATCCGAATCTCTATGTGCTTTGACTTGGAATCTTGACTTAGATTTTTGCTCAAGTGTATAGCACTCGACTATCGCAATAGACCACGTGCTCCTCCCCTTTAGGCTAAGTTCCCGTATGAACCTTTTCATCCAAAGCATCTCTTTACATGCCTCTGTGATTGCAATGTATTCGGCCTCTGTTGTCGACAATGCTACGACCTTCTGTAGCTTGCTCTGCCAAGAAACCGCTCCCCCTGAACCCCGATGTAGACTTCCTGGAGTCTATATCACCTGCCATATCTGCATCTGTGTAGCCCTTTAACACAGTTTACTCAGTCACCATAGCATAGGCTCAACACAGACGAGCCTCTTAGATACCGCAATATCCACTTCACCACTGCCCAATGCTCTTTGTTAGGATTGGCAAGATACCGGCTGACAACACCAACCGCATATGCTATGTCTGGGCGTGTACACACCATAGCATACATCAAACTTCCTACAGCTGACGCGTAGGGTATCTTCTGCATCTCTTCCACCTGCGCCTTCGTCTTGGGACACTTTGTCATTCGCTTAATCTAAAGTGACCATCTAGTGGAGTTCGACCTTGGCTTCATTGCATTCATATTGAACCGCTCTAGGACTTTCTCAATATACCGCTCTTGTGACGAGCGAGCTTTCTGCTTTTGTCACAGGTTATCTCCATTCCTAGGATCTGTCTAGCCAAGACCCAAGTCTTTCATCGCAAAGACTTGCCCAACTCTGTTTCGGCTGTCGATCTTCTTGATGTCTTTTCCCATGATGAGCATGTCATCAACGTATAATAGCAGAACTAAGAAATCACCATCTGAGAACTTGCGCGTGAACACACAGTGGTCCGACTCCGTTCTCTCATACCTATGTTTCAACATAAACGAATTGAACTTTTTGTACCATTGCCGTGGAACTTGTTTCATCCCATACAAACTCTTCCTCAGCCTACACACCATATGCTCATTGCCCTTGACTTTGAACCCCTCTAGTTGGTGCATGTAGATCTCTTCTTCCAGGTCACCATGGAGAAAGGTAGTTTTAACATCTAATTGCTCTATCTCCAGATCCATGCTAGCCGCCAACCCAACTAACACCCGTATGGATGTCATCTTCACCACTGGTGAGAATATCTCCTCGAAGTCTATGTCTTTCCTCTGACTGAAACCTTTCACCACAAGTCTGGCCTAGAACCTTGTCTGTGAATTCTTCTGCTCAACCTTCTTTCTGAACACCCACTTGTTGCTCAAAGCTTTCTTGCCCTTAGGCAGTTTCACCATGTCATAGGTGTAGTTCTTATGCAAGGATTCCATCTCCTCTTGCATAGCTTTCAACCACTCCCTCTTATGCTCGTCGGCTAGGGCCTCAGAATAATCTTCTGGCTCTCCCCCATCAGTCAGTATAATGTACTCATGTGGCGAGTACCTCTTGGATGGCTGTCTGTCCCTAGATGACCTCCTCACCTGTGCTCAACAGGTGGATCAAGTGGGGGCTGCTCCCCTGGTCCATCTTCTGAAGGAACTCCCTCATCCTCTGCACCTTGCTGTACTCCCCCGTCATCAGGCACCACGGGAGGAATAATCGGATCTGTGTCCTCTAGCTCACCTGAACTAGGCCGATTCTTCTCTGACTTACCAATGTCTTCTATACACTGATCTTCAAAGAAAACTACATCTCTGCTCCTGACGAGCTTCCTCTCGGTTGGATCCCACAATCTATAACCGAACTTTTCATCACCGTACCCCAAGAACACACACTGCCTGATCTTCATATCGAGCTTGGACCTCTCGTCCTTTGGTACGTGAACGGATGCCCTGCATCCAAACACCCTGAGATGACTGTATGATGGATCTGTCCCAGTCCACACCTTCTCGTACTTCTCCATTCAACGGGGCGTGGAGACTGTTTATCAAATACACCGCCGTGTGCATTGCTTCTCCCCAGAACGTCTTGGGCAATTTCGCATGGGATAACATGCATCTGATTCTCTCAACAATGGTGCGATTCATTGTTCAGCTACACCATTATGCTAGGGGGTCTTAGGAACCGTCTGTTCACGCCGTATACCCAGGGACTTGTAGTACTCGTGAAAGTCGCCAATATATTCACCACCATTGTCAGTGCGGATGCACTTCAATGGTTTACCTGTCTCTCTCTCGACCATAGCATGAAACAATTTAAACACACCAAAGACCTCGTCCTTGGATTTCAAAGCATAAGCCCAAACCCTCCTAAATACATCATCTATAAAAGTAACAAAATACAGTGCCCCACCCAAGGTTTTTGTCCTCATAGGACCACAAACATCAGAATAAACCAAATCTAATGCATGCACTTTATTAACATGAGAAGTAGTTTTAACAAATGAAACTCTATGTTGTTTCCCTGATAAACAATCAAGACAGGTTTTGAGAGGTGTACCTGTCACGTCTGGAAGGAGCTGCTTCTTTGCTAGTACCTGAAGCCCTTTTTCACTCATGTGGCCTAGACGCCTGTGCCACATGCCAATAGCTGAATCTTCCGCTCCGTTCAACCCACCCTTGCATATATTGACATTTGCCTTGTAAAGGGTGCAACACTTCTTTCCTCTTGCCACGATCAATGAACCCTTGATGAGCTTCCATCGCTCACCAGCAAACCGGCTTTCATAGCCATCATCATCCAACCTTCCCGTCGACATCAAGTTGAGGCGAAGGTCTGGGATATGCCTCACATTCCTGAGAACCAATGTGCAGCCCACATCGGTCTTCACACAAATATCACCAACTCCCACGATCTTCGATACGCCAGAATTTCTCATCCTCACAGTCCCACAGTCACCTGACTTGTAGCTTGTGAAGAAGTCCCTGTGTGGAGTTGCATGAAAAGAAGCTCCCGAGTCTATCACCCAGTCGGTGTCCTGGCTCGTAGCCGTGAGACATACGTCATGATCTGCAGAAAGAATAACTACAACGTCACCATCTGAAGCGACCACAGTGGAATCTGATTCATCTTCCTTCCATTTTCCTTTCTTATCGTTTTTCTTACCACGACATTCATGCTTGTAGTGGCCCTTCTTGCCACAATTCCAGCATTCAACATCTTTTCTGTTACTCGACTTGCATTTTGATTTATCTTGGGCCTTCCCGCCCTTCCTGTTCTTTCCTCTCTCCCGTTCCTGTGTCACAAGAGCCTCTTACTAAGTAGACCCCTGAGACTTCCTCCTTGTCTCTTCATTGAAGAGACAGCTAGTCACCTGTTCCATGAATATCTTTCCGTCTGGCGCGGAGTTACTTAGAGACACCACCAATGTCTCCCAACTGTTAGACAATGAACTAAGCAATAGTAAAGCCTGCAATTCATCATTCAGGACCATCTTCATAGAGGTGAGTTGGTTCACTATATTGCTGACCTCATTCATGTGCTCGGCCACAGAACCACCATCTTTGAATTTGAGATTCACAAGTCGCCTTATAAGAAAAATCTTATTACTAGCTGTCTTCCTCTCATACAGCCCTTGTAATTTCAGCCATAGGCTAGCGGCTGAGGTTTCTGTAGACACATGGTGGAACACAGAATCATCCAACCATTGTCTAATAAACCCCACCGCCTTTCGGTCCGTCTTCTTCCAATCATCATCAGTCATATCCTTGGATTTTGCTGATATGCCTAAAATTAGAGAATATAGGTCCTTGCAATAAAGCAAGTCCTCCATCTTAGCCTTCCATATGGTCTAGTTAGAACCATTGAGGCTGATCATCCTTGAGCCACCTTCCATAATTCAAAAATGATCCTTACCCGTTCAATGAACTTAGCTTTGATACCACTTTGTTGGGAGCCTAGCACAAAACCTTAAGATCTAGCCCTCCAGAACAAACCAGAATTATGGATAATAAAGCAATGAAAATAATCAATGCATCAATCACACACCACACAAGAGAATTTTTACGTGGAAAACCCTCAAAGAGGTAAAAACCACGGGACCTCGTCCAGATCAACAATCCACTATGAAGTAGAACGTTACAATCTTCTTCACTCACGCAGGAGTGGATAAACAATAAGAAAAATAGAGAAAACCAGAGAGATCTCACCGATTATGAGGACATAGAAGCGCTGAGATATAGATTGCACAGTAGAGAACCTCCACGAGCAGAACCTCCCTTCTATAAGCTTCCTCTCTCTCTTTCTCCCTCTTTCTCACCTTTGATAGCCCTAAACCCTTTAGCAAATCCCTTGTAAAGCTTTAGGAAACCCTCTTGTTGTTTTTCTCATCAACACAACATACCCTAGAAAAACCCTAGGGACCCTTTTTTATAGTTTTAGGAAACTCCTTTGCGCATCCCAGTTGCGAAAGGACTTTGTGCATCCCAGTTGCGAAAGGACGAGAGGTCAACAAAACCCATCAGGCCGTACATCATAATGGGCCATATACACTACGTTATATCATAAAGCTTCTTCTATAAAACGCTTCAGGGGGGAAGTGCCTCAAGAACTAGTTGCCATGTGTTCTCATAAATGGAGTTGACTCTTTAATGACAACATGACTCTCTTTTCATTCTTTCTACAAGGCAATAGAGATTACATGCACGTTTACATTTTTCTACACGAGAACATTTTTTTTTTAGAAAGGAAACTTGACCATGGATTCCCACCCGCCATCAATTGGAAATGGAGTCAACCCTGTGTAGTTGCTGAATCCTGAGTTTTTTTAATGATTAACTTGTCATTGAGTTAAATCTAGTTGACTATAGCAAGTTTTATTACTACTCATTTTGTAAAATAATTCAGTTTTTCTTTGTTCTTGTTATTTTTGTTGTTTATGATGCTATTTGTGTTGAATAGGCAATGGCAGAGGTGGTGGGTTCAGCTGCAGTCGAGGTCGGAAAGTGCGCGTGTGCTCCTCTTAAGGAGCACGCCGGCTATCTTACTCATTTTCATAACAACGTTAAGGATCTGAAAGGCCGCGTACAATATCTGGTGGCCAGGAAGGAGCACATAGATCGATTGGTAAGCCCGGACCACTCCAATGGTGAAGAAGAAACCCCAGAAGTTAGGCTATGGCTAACACGAGCTGCCAAAATGATACAAGAAGCAGCGACGATACAGCAAAAAGTGGCAGAAAACAAGGGATGTGTACGTTGTCTGAATCTGAAATGGCGTTACAGTAAAAGCAAGCAGGCGAAACTGACGACGAAGCGCATTGTTAGGCACTGTGAGGACGGGAATCAAGACAAGATGAAAATGACAATGGCCCCATCCCTTCCGACCGTCATAAACGAGGAAGCTCCATCAATCCAGGGTCTACCATCAGTAGAATCATCTCTCCAAGAAGTCATGAGTGCTTTACGTGATGAAAATACCAAAATAATTGGAGTATGGGGCATGGGTGGTGTGGGCAAAACTACCCTCGTGAAAAATGTGAACAATAAGTTGCAAGGGACACAACAATTCAAAAAAGTCATAATGGTGATTGTTTCAGAGGACGTGGACATCAAAAGTATCCAGGGCGACATTGCAAAGAGATTGGGTTTCACACTCCAGGATGAGACCGAGTCCTCGCGAGCAAGTGATCTGAGGAATAGATTGATGCAAGTGAAGAAATTTCTCATCATATTGGATGATTTGTGGGAGCGACTTGATTTGGCTGCCATGGGAATTCCCTCTACTAACAGCCTTGAAGGTTGTAAGATCATATTCACAACACGGAATAAAGATGTGTGCAAAGGAATGGAAAGCCAAGTTGACATCCAAGTAAAAGTTCTCTTAGAAGAGGAATCTTGGAAACTATTCAAAGAGAAAGCAGGTGTCGTTGTTGATGATCCTTCCTTGCATACCAAGGTTAGGGAGGTATTCAAGGAATGCGCCGGTCTTCCACTTGCAATTATAACATTAGGAAGGGCGCTGAGAGGTGAACGAGATCCTAGAGTATGGGATAATGCACTATCACAGCTGAAGAAGTCTGCGCCAAGAAATATCAAAGATATGGAGAAAGGAGTGTACCAGTCTATCAAAATCAGCTATGAACGTTTGCAAGCTGAGCTGAAACTAGGGTTCTTGTTTTGCTGCCTGTTTCCTGAAGATTTTGATATTCATGTAGATAGTATGATTAGCTACTGGAAGGGTGAAGGCTTTTTGGAAGATGTTGAAAGTTTGGAGGAAGCATTAAATAAAGGGCACGCTTTAGTTGAAGAACTCAAATCTTCTTGTTTGTTATTAGCAGGTTCAGAGGAAGGGTATGTAAAGATGCATGACATTGTTAGGGATGTTGCCATTTGGATTTCGTCAGAAGAATGTAAGGACTGCAGATCTTTTGTGAGAATCGGATTGAAAGGTTTGCCACAGGGGAAAAGTTGGGAGGAATACAAGAGGATTTCTCTCTGGCGATGTGGGATTAATAAACTGCCAGAAGGGATGCATTGTCCTAAATTGGTGACATTGATGATGCCCAAAAATAAGCAGCCGATTGAAATTCAAGGTTGGTTTTGGGAAGCAACAAAAGACCTTCGGGTTCTGGTTCTACACAGAACAGCTATCAGTAAGATACCAGTACTGTCAAACCTGGTGAATCTACGGGTGCTTTGTCTGAGGAGCTGCGAGTTTGACGAAGGGAATTGTTTGTCGGCACTTGGGGGACTGAAGCAGCTTGAATTTCTCGATCTGTCATTTAATGAATGGTTATGTGAGTTGCCAAATGAAATTGGAGAATTGGTCAATCTGCGGAGCTTGGAGTTAACAAGTACTGTTCGTCTTAAAATTGTTCCAAGTGGTGTTATATCAAGGTTGACTCTCTTGGAAGAATTGAAGATGTGGAACAGTTTCCACGGGTGGAAGGCAGAAGAAAAAGAAGCAAGCAGCAGCAGCAGTTGCACTGCCTCTTTGAGTGAAGTGGCATCTTTGAAAGAGTTACCTAATTTACATCTCTGTATTGTGGAAGTGGAACGTTTCCCACAAGACTATCCTCTGATTAAACATCTGACAAAGTTGAAGAACTTTTGCGTCTGCATATGCCCAAGGCCTGATAATGGTGTTTTAGACATTCTTTATCCTACATCGAACCCCGATGAGTTGAGATATATGGAGATTGTTGGTTGTAGTCTCATCCCCGAATGGGCTCTAATGCTTTTACCACAGACCACCCATTTAAAGTTAAAAGAATGCAAGGGTCAAGAGGCACTTAATCGCGGTGGAGGATTCCCAAGTTTGAAATCTCTTACAGTTGAGGAATGTGATGATGTGGAATTTGTTGTCAGTGCAAAGGAGTCTCCTGAAAATGCATTCGGTAATCTACAGAGTTTAGAGGTGAGATATCTGCCAAATCTAAAGAAAGTCGTGACTAAGTATGAAGAGGGATTGCTTCCCACCCTTTTATTTCATAACCTTAAGGAGGTGGAAGTGTATGAATGTCCTGAACTAAAGCATTTACTCCCATCCGTTTTATTGCAAGGAATGGATAGTTTAACCGATGTCAGGGTGTTTCATTGTGGAGGAATGGAGCATTTATTTGATGGACCACCCACGGTGGAGCAACGCAATGATGTGCTCTCCAAACTCAGATTCTTACATCTTTCAAATCTCACGAGTATGACAAGTATTTGGCCGATGGGGTTAGTGGTGAATCTCCAAAATCTCGCTAGGCTGAAAGTTAAAAGTTGCCATGGCTTGAAGAAGAGCGTTGTGTCGGCGATGCAGATGAAGGGTGGGCTCCCTAACCTTAACGGGCTCAGTGTGAATAATTGCAAAGGAGTGGAGGAGATCATTTCAGATGTGGTGGATAATGAGGGTCTCCTACCTAAACTAAGAATTCTAAAATTAAGCTATCTACCGAAATTGGTGCGCATATGTGGAGGAGAGGTTGATCTCCTGCTGCAACTGGATTGGAATTCACTGGAAGAAATACGAGTGTTGAGTTGTGGAGGAATGGAGCATGTATTTGATGGACAGCCCAATGATGTGTTCTTCAAAATCAAAACCTCGAATCTTAAAGATCTCCATAACCTGACTACTCTCGTGCTTTGGAGGTGCCATTTCATTAAGAAGACCGTTATGTCGTCCATTCAGATGAAGGGTGGGCTCCCTAATCTCGTCAACCTCACCGTGGATGATTGCGGAGGAGTAGAAGAGATCATTTCAGATGTGGTGGATAATGAGGGTCTCCTACCTAAACTAGAAAATCTGACATTATGCTCTCTACCGGAATTGGTGCGAATCTATGGAGGAGGAGAGGCTGTTCCACCACCGCAATTGGATTGGCATTCATTGAAAACAATTTATGTGTATAGATGTCCCGAGCTCAAAAAGGTGCAGCCTCTGCAAGGTGGGGCCGACAGTGTGCCGTCGCTTCGAAAGATTAAGGGAGAAAGGAATTGGTGGGAGGGGTTAGATTGTGAAGGAGACGACGGAGTCATCTCTCAATTCCATTCCCTGTTTGAAGGAGACGACAGAGTCATCTCCAAATTCCATTCCCTGTTTAAAGAGGTATCGTATTATATTGGTATATATAATGTGTCCAACTGGTTGTACCACAGTTTAAAATTCCGTCTAATTGATAACTTCCAAAATATTGATTTCTTGTTAAATCCAAACCTTCTAACAGGTTGGCCCAATCATTATAATTAATTAATACAAATATCGCCCTATCCACTATTCAAGTGAGCCACACAACATTTAAAAGCATGTATCCATTGATAAAAATGCAAAATAAAAGTGTGGTCAAATTAATAACTAGATAGGGATGAATTTTTATAAAACTGTTCATCATGGTGGGCCCAATCCATTGAACAGATTGGATTTCCAATGAACATTTTTAGTTAGAATTTGTCTGATAGATGGACCATAACTTGCAGTTTAACCGGTTGGACTTAACGTATTCTCTTCCTATGGAGGATTGCTTATTGCACAAGCGTGTGGAACCGTACAAATGTGCGTGCGGGAACACGTGCAGGTAGAAAGCACACGTCTGAGATCGGAGCTTTCCGTAAGATTAGAAATAATTCTTAACATCCATCTTACTAAAACCTCAGACAATCTCAGTCTTTAGGTGTCCCACAACGTACACAGTAAATAGACTTTTTTTTTTTTTTTTACTGGCCATCCATTTGTTATGTAATGCCGTGGCCCACCTGAGGTGTGAAACGACCTGGATTTTATATCACAATATCTAACCAGTGTAGCACGCTTGATGGAAAGTTCGGATGTCACACATTTCTCACATTGTGACACATACAGTTGTGTATGGTTCCCACGTGTATGTGGAATTAGCCCATCTCTTTTAATCTTCATGCTTTCTTTCTTCCCCTCGTATGTCACATTCATTACATGTTCTAATTTCCTCTGTGATGGGGTTTTCCTCCTCAGTTTAGAAGAGAGGTAGCGCAATTTTTTTATTTGACTCTAATTCCTCCGCTTATGCGCAGTTTCCTTATTTGAGTCTAATTCCTCCGGTTCTCTATTTAAGGGGTTTCAAAATGGGATTAGGGCATTCAATTAAAAAGGGTTCTCACGTCCAAGGGGTGTGTGTGTATGTGCGCGCGCGCGAGAGAGAGAGAGAGAGAGAGAGAGAGAGAGAGAGAGAGCTTGTGGAAGGGAGTCGACGTCTCAGCGCTTCTACGTCCTCGTGATCGGTGAGATCTCTCTGTTTTTCTTTTATTCTCTTATTGTTTATCCACTCCTGCGTGAGTGAAGAAGGTTGTAACGTTCTACTTCATAGTGGATTGTTGATCTGGACGAGATCTCGTGGTTTTTACCTCTTTGAGGGTTTTCCACGTAAAAATCTCTTGTGTGGTGTGGTTTATACTTTGATTTATTTCATTGCATTATTATTCCATAATTCTAGTTTGTTTCGGGAGGCTAGATCCTAAGGTTTTGTGCAAGGCCACCAACAAAGTGGTATCAAAGCTAAGTTCATTAAACGGGTAGGATCGGTTTTGAATTATGGAAGGTGGCTCATCAAGGATGATCAACCTCAATGGTTCTAACTGGATCATATGGAAGGCTAAGATGGAGGACTTGCTTTATTACAAGGATTTATATTCTCCAATTTTAGGCATATCAACAAAATCCAAGGATATGTCTGATGATGATTGGAAGAAGATGGACTAGAAGGCGGTGGGGTTTATTAAACAATGGCTAGATGATTCGGTGTTCCACCATGTGTCTACGGAGACCTCAGCCGCTAGCCTATGACTGAAATTGGAAGGTCTGTATGAGAGGAAGACAGTCGGTAATAAAAATTTTCTAATAAGGTGACTTGTGAATCTCAAGTTTAAGGATGGTGGTTCTTTGGCCAACAACATGAATGAGGTCAGCAATATAGTGAACCAGCTCTCCTCTATGAAGATGGTCCTGGATGATGAATTGCAGGCTTTGCTATTACGTAGTTTAGTACCTGACAGTTAGGAGACATTGGTGGTGTCTCTAAGTAACTCTGCGCCAGATGGAAAGATATCCATGGAACAGGTAACTAGCTGTCTCTTTAATGAGTAGACAAGGAGGAAGTCTCAGGGGTAGTCTACTCAGCAAGAGGCCCTTGTGACATAGGAACGGGGGAGAGGAAAGAATAGAAAGGGCGGGAAGGGTCGAGATAAATCAAGAGGTAATTCGAGTGCCAGGAAGGATATTGAATGCTGGAATTGTGGCAAGAAGGGCCACTACAAGCATGAGTGTCGTGGTAAGAAGAACAATAAGAAAGGAAAAGGAAATGAGAAAAAAGATCAATCAGATTCCACTGTGGTCGCTTTAGATGGCGACGTTGTAGTTATTCTTTCAGCAGATCATGATGTTTGTCTCATGGCTATGAGTCAGGACACTGACTGGGTGATTGACTCGGGAGCTTCTTTTCATGCGACTCCACGCAGGGACTTCTTCCCAAGCTACAAGTCAGGTGACTATGGGACCGTGAAATGAGAAATTCTGGCATATCGAAGATCATAGAGGTCGGTGATATTTGTATGAAATCCGATGTGAGCTGCTCATTGGTTCTCAGGGATGTGAGGCATATCCCAGACCTTCACCTCAACTTAATGTCGACGGGAAGGTTGGATGATGATAGCTATGAAAGCCGATTTGTTGGTGGGCGCTAGAAACTCATCAATGGTTCATTGATCGTGGCCAAAGGAAAGAAGTGTTGCACCCTTTACAAGGCAAGTGTCAGTATATGCAAGGGTAGGTTGAACACAGCGGAAGATTCAGCTATTGACATGCGGCATAGGCATCTAAGCCACATGAGTGAAAAAGGGTTTATAGTACTAGCGAGGAAGCGGCTCCTTCTACACGTGATAGGTATACCTCTCAAAACCTGTATTGATTGTTTATCAGGGAAACAACATAGAGTTTCATTCGTTAAATCTGCTTCTCATGTTAATAAAGTGCATGCATTAGATTTGGTTTATTCTGATGTTTGTGGTCCTATGAGGACAAAAACCTTAGGTGGGGCATTATATTTTGTCACTTTTATAGATGATGCATCTAGTAGGGTTTGGGTTTATGCTTTGAAATCCAAGGACGAGGTCTTTGGTGTGTTTTAATTGTTTCATGTTATAGTCAAGAGAGAGACAAGTAGATCATTGAAGTGCATCCGCACTGACAATGGTGGTGAATACATTGACGACTTTCATGAATATTGTAAATCCCTAGGTATACGGCATAAACAGACGGTTCCCAAGACCCCCCAGCATAATGGTGTGGCTGAGCGAATGAATCGCACCATTGTTGAGAGAATCAGATGCATGTTATCCCATGCGAAGTTGCCGAAGACGTTCTGGGGAGAAGCAATGCACACAGCGGTGTATTTGATAAACTGGTCTCCATCAGCCCCGTTGAATGGAGAAGTACCTGAGAAGGTGTGGACTGAACAGGATCCATCGTACAATCATCTCAGGGTGTTTAGATGCAAGGCATCCGTTCACGTACCAAAGGACGAGAGATCTAAACTCGATATGAAAATCAGGCAGTGTGTGTTCTTGGGGTACGATGATGAAAAGTTCGGTTACAGATTGTGGGATCCGACCGAGAAGAAGCTCGTCAAGAGCAGAGATGTGGTTTTCTTTGAAGATCAGTGTATATAAGATATTGGTAAGCCAGAGAAGAACCGACCTAGTTCAAGTGAGCTAAAGGACATGAATCCAATTATTTCTCCTGTGATGCCTGATGATGGGGGAGTACAGGAAGGTGCAGAGGACGAGGGAGTTCCTTCAGAAAATGGACCAGGGGAGTAGCCCCCACTTGATCCACCTGTCGAGCTACAGGTGAGGAGGTCATCTAAGGACAGACAGCCGTCCAAGAGGTACTCGCCGCATGAGTACATTATGCTAACTGATGGGGGAGAGCCAGAAGATTATTCCGAGGCCCTAGCCGACGAGCATAAGGGGGAGTGGTTGAAAGCTATACAAGAGGAAATGGAATCCTTGCATAAGAACTACACATATGATATGGTGAAATTGCCTAAGGGAAAGAAAGCTTTGAACAACAAGTGAGTGTTCAGAAAGAAGGTTGAGCAGAAGAATTCATGGACGAGGTTCAAGGCCAGACTTGTGGTGAAAGGGTTTGGTCAAAGGAAAGGCATAAACTTCGAGGAGTTATTCTCACCAGTGGTGAAGATGACATCCATACGGGTGTTGCTTGGGTTGGTGGCTAGCATGGATCTGGAGATAGAGCAGTTAGATGTTAAACTGTCTTCCTCCATAGTGATCTGAAAGAAGAGATTTACATGCACCAACTAGAGGGGTTTGAAGTCAAGGGCAAAGAGCATATGGTATATAGGCTGAGGAAGAGATTGTATGGGCTGAAACAAGCTCCACAGCAATGGTTCAAGAAGTTCGATTCGTTTATGATTAAGCATGGATATAACAGAATGGATTTGGACCACTATGTATTCACACGCAAGTTCTCAGATGGTGATTTCTTAGTTCTGCTGTTATACGTTGATGACATGCTCATCATGGGAAAAGCCATCAAGAAGATTGATAGGCTGAAACAGGAGTTGGGCAAGTCATTTGCGATGAAAAACTTGGGTTTGGCTAAACAAATCCTACGAATGGAAATAATCCGTGACAGCAGTAGCAGGAAGCTTTGGCTGTCACAAGAGCGGTATATTGAGAAGGTCTTACAACGGTTCAATATGAATGCAGCGAAGCCAGTCAGTACTCCACTTGATGGTCACTTCAGATCGACTGACGAGCAGTGTCCTAGGACGAAGGCAGAGGTGGAAGTGATGCAGAAGATACCTCATGTGTCAGCTGTAGGAAATTTGATGTATGCTATGGTGTGTACGCGCACAGACATAACATATGCGGTTAGTGTTGTCAGCCAATATCTTACCAATCCTGGCAAAGAACATTGGGCAGCGGTGAAATGGATACTGCGGTATCTAAGAGGCTCATCTGGGTTGAACCTATGCTATGGTGACGGAAAACCTGTGTTAGAGGGCTATACAGATACTGATATGGCAGGTGACATAGAGTCCAGGAAGTCTACATCGGGGTTCATGTTCACATTTGTAGGGGGAGCGGTCTCTTAGCAAAGCAAGCTAAAGAAAGTCATAGCATTGTCGACGACAGAGGCCGAGTACATTGTGGTCACAGAGGCATGTAAAGAGTTGCTTTAGATGAAGAGGTTCCTACAGGAACTTAGCCTGAAGCAGGAGCAGCACGTGGTCTATTGCGATAGTCAAAGTGTTATACACTTGAGTAAGATTCCAAGTCAGCACTCAAAGTCGAAGCACATACAAATTCGGTATCACTAGATGAGGGATACTTTGGAATAGAAGGTGTTACAACTTGAGAAGGTTCATACGGACGATAATGGGTCTGACATGATGACCAAGGCATTACTCAAGAGCAAGTTTGAGGTTTGTAAAAACCTGGCTGGCTTGAAGAATGCGAATTCCTCCAGAGTCGGAAAGGGGGAGATTCGATGGGGTTTTCCTCTTCAGTTCAGAGGAGAGGTAGCGTAGTTTCCTTATTTGACTCTAATTCCTTCGCTTATGCACAGTTTCCTTATTTGAGTCTAATTCCTCCGATTCTCTATTTAAAGGGTTCCAAAACGGGATTAGGGCATACTATTAAAAAGGGTTCTCACGTCCAAGGTGTGTATGTGTGTGTGTGTGTGTGTGTGTGAGAGAGAGAGAGAGAGAGAGAGAGAGAGAGAGAGAGAGAGAGAGAGAGAGAGAGAGAGGAAGTTTGTGGAAGGGAGTCAACGTCTCAGCGCTTCTACGTCCTCGTGATCGGTGAGATCTTTCTATTTTTCTTTTATTCTCTTATTGTTTATCCACTCCTGCGTGAGTGAAGAAGGTTGTAACGTTCTACTTCATAGTGGATTGTTGATCTGGACAAGGTTCCATGGTTTTTACCTCTTTGAGGGTTTTCCACGTAAAAATCTCTTATGTGGTGTAGTTTATACTTTGATTTATTTCTTTGCATTATGATTCCATAATTCTAGTTTGTTTCGGGAGGCTAGATCCTAAGGTTTTGTGCAAGGCCCCCAACACTCTGATGCCTTAAAGACTATTTTAGTATTATTATTTCAACATTGTGGTCCACCTGAAGAGTGAAATGGCTAGATCATTATGTCAAACACACTACCATAGCCCATGTGGCTGCATGTTTTTGTGAGGGTGTCTATCTCCATACCTGCGGCTTTAGCTAGCCTCTTGATTTCCATTTATATTATTATTATTATCATCATTTGGGTTGGAATACAATGCATATCAGACTTAAGCTAATGTTTATGTACCCATGGATGATGCACAGGTGACGGGTGTGGATCGTATATCTTTGCAGATGGAAAGGTACTGAGAAATTGTACACTTGTGGCATACACATAGGAAAGTTTAAAATGGATCTCAGTTTACATGTATCACCGATCAAATATTACATTTGATTGATTATCTAACAGTCATATTGGCTCCAACAAATGGAACCCAAGCGGCCAGTTTTGAATCTATGCATTCTTCAACAGTGGCTGAAGGCCCAAGGCCTATTGTGCACCTAACATTTCATTCCATTTGTAATAGCCCCAAGTGGATTCCATATGACTGATTTATATCACTCTTGTGGATTCCATATCATTGTTGCTTGGCATGTTTAGAGAGAAAAATGTAATTGCATTGTTTTCCAGAAATCTCTCTCAAAGGAAAGTATTCTAAGAAGGATTCTTCCTCATGTTAGGAGTATGGCTATTTTCATTATCAGCCCAATCATTTCAAATTAGTCTCTGTACACTATGTGTCACTTGGTACCTCCTCATCTCTTATATCCATGTTCAAGTGTCTTCTCTTTGCAGAAACAGGGTAGTGAAGATCCTTCAATCCCGTGATGGGGATTGTATATATAATGCTACTCTTTGAGATTCTAAGATTGGCTGTGTTCGCATTTTCTCTACTAGAGAAGCCCTTTAGGATGTTTGTGTCTATAAAGGGTCGTGCAAGCACTGCAGACCAGAGTATTAGAATTCTACTTTTTAGTTTCTCTAACCTCTGCTTTGTTGTCTCCTCAGGTATTCGTATTAAGCAAATTTATAATATGAAGACGCTTGGTACTATTCAATACTCAGACTACTCCTCTTGGCAAATGCAGCTCTCCACTCGTCATTTAAATTCAAATATCAATTGCCTGTATATCATATCAAGAATTATTGACTCAAGAAGAAAGAAAACAATTTAAAATCTTAGTTACGTTCCTTTATCTACTCCCCTTATCTGTCTTCTCCAATCGCTTGAGATGCTAATCATTCTCCATGGATGAGAGCCCTTTCAGTTTGATGATTGCTTTTGTAAGCTTCTAATGTTTTGCTTTTTCCTGGCTCAGGTGGGGGCTTTCTCTCACTAGGCCAGCATACGGGCTTTTTTCTCTTTTCTTGGCCCGGAATGTGGGCATTTTAGCGTGTATGTTTTTCTTTTCTCTTGGCCTGAGATGTGGGTTGCTGCTATCTTTTGTCTTTCGTTCTCCTTGCTTGTAATCTTTTTTACTTTGGCTAGTCTAGATGATAATATAATTTCTTTCTTGCCTTCCAACAAAAACAAAAACAAAAATAATTCCATTCCAAAGTAGATCCCATACTCAGGAAAGAACCAAAATTATTCCCCACAACCATGACATTGACTTTTAGCATTTATCGCTCAAACTAACAAATGGTTCTTCGTCTTTCATGTGCTACACTAAAGATTCTTAATTGCTTACATGTTCACCAATGCCACACACAACTATAACTGTTCACTATATATCTAGAGTGCACAAAATGGCCCATACATGTATATTCGTGCAAACACATGTACCAAAGAGTGATCTGAGTTTTCCATCAAATCACTCAAAACCTCAAAGCTGTGTGGTAGTGTCTTGCATTTTGTTGCGTATCACAAACCATTTTTAATGAGAATACATAAATAACGAAAAAACAGAGAGCGATTGTTCTAGCCCAATGCTGCTCCAATTTCTGTCTTAATTTAATAAAGGGATTTATGATGCTTTGAAATGATTTTATTTAGATTTCAACTATCAACAATTTCTAACGAGCGAGCATGTGGAGCCCTTTTCACAGCTCCTCAATATCCATAAGCTTAAAGAGAGAAGCTTTGATATTCCAGCAAAGTGTGGTGGTTGATTTTATTTTTTTTTTTTAATTTTTTTACACATTTTAGCCGTTAATGGCAGCGGATCCTTGGAAAGCTAGAAAAAGCCAGTCAAGTGACATGTCCAAGTCCAGCCAATGAGCAAAGGACCAATGTCGGATTAGCCTCACGAGAACAATTCAGTAGCAGATGTCTTAGAAAAGATCGAAGTGGTGTGGAAGGATATAGATGTGTGCGGAACATGAAGAATTTCCCCAGCGACATTAGAGACAGTTTGCTCTTTAGACCAGTCAGGTGAAACGATGGCTAAGGTTTGCAGTGTATGTGATTCTTGGCAACTTTGTGGTTGAGCTTCTATTGGTGTCTCTGGTTGGCTGATGGCTAGTTATGGCATGATTGTTGCTGTTGGATGCCATGTTTGGTGGTTTTGCTTTTGATTTTGAGAAGTTTTGGATAACAGTGGTGTGGTTGCTTGTTTTGTATTGCAGATGTAAGGTTTTGTTCTGCTGCATTGTAGATATAGTTTTGTGTTGTATCAAGGTGGGAGGGCTCTTTGTTTTCCACCTCTGAATTGATATACTCTTTTTCTCCATTTAAAAAAATATATATAATTTAAGTGGTGTGCTCCCCTGTTCATGAAAAATAAAGGTCATGCACTAGCTGTTCTGTCAGTTCTATGGCCTTGAGAGCATTCCCCTCCAATGCAAAATGGAAAATTGCTAATATGTCATCAAGGAAAGCATGCAATTAGCAACGCCATCACCAATGCACTTTCAAATAAATACTAAACTATTTAAACCATATAATGGTGTTATATTGCTGTCTCAGGAGAATTTTTTTCCTTTTCAAAATTCATGTGTGATATATGAGGTTTAGTAAGTCCACTTGGCGATAGAGTGAATTGAAATGAAAACATTCGGCATGGAAAAGCAAATACCTGTCATTAGGAGGTAGAATATTCACTCTTATGAAGAAAGGAAGCTCTCTCAAATTTGCCAATTTACTCCATGTCATTGATCAAAATACTTATCATTTGGTTAATTGGAAGGAAGCCTACCATCCTCAGGACGATGGTCATATAGGCATAAAGGACTTGATAATCATCAATTGGGCACGCAATGGCAAGTGGTTATGGATGTTTGGGAACCACGATAACTCTCCATGGATTCAAGTAATTGTCATAAAGTATGGCATGCAGGAAGGAGGGTGATTTACAAAGGAATCCTCATATAAGGAATTTGGTTTGTTGAAGCAATGAAGCGCAGATAGGAATTCAGCAAAGGCAATTCCTTTATTCTTTGGATAGCAAGAAAAGGTTTTGGGAAGATAAATGGCATTAGGACAGTCTGTTTGCAGCACATTTTTGTAACTTATACTGGACCACCTTGGACGAGGCTAAGGACACCATTGTGGCTGATAGCCTGTCATGCAAAGGCAACCCTCACAATTTAACAGGACAATGATTTCCAAAGATAATTCAATCGAAAAGTACATCAATAAATATTTGCATCAGTGAAGTTATTTGATATCCTGGCAGAGTATGACAGTCATAAGCATGAACTAAGCAGTTGGAGATACAGCATATATGTAACTCAAATTAAACCATGTGAATTGTAGAACCCGCTGCAGATAGGTCATAGAACCCAAATCAGATGAGTTTGATTATTATTATTATTATTATTATTATTATTATTATTATTATTATTATCATTTGGTTAAGAAAATTGAGAGCACACCACCTGTAACATTAAAAGATTTGTACAAGGCATTGAGGTGGACGCCACAAAAAGGACCTCACCTATCGCATGACACAACTCTTTCCTTTATACAATGATGCTCAAGGTTTCACAGAGCTGAACCACACAGACAAAACCAGACTAAAATAGGAAAAGTACAATTCTTCCAGCCTCCCTAAGCAGGAAAAAAACAAAAAAAAAAATTCCTACCCAGTAGACCAACAACAGGGGAGAATCAATCCTCTGGACTAGCATGCATATAGGACCTCTTCCCTCAATTAATAGGAAAGAAGACATTTTACCATCTATGCACCAATCAAACTGCAGCGAGCCAATGCAACAGAATAATTTGGTGCATTCCTTGGTAAAGCATACCTTGCCTGGAATTTTTATTTTATTACTCAATTACTATAGCATAGCCCCTCCCTACGCACAGCAGACCCCATTCAAGAAGTCCTTCCACTTACCACAGATGATCAGATTAGCCGTCCCTATAAACATCAGCCCATTCACAGGACAGACAAAAATCAGAGCAGCACATCACTCCACAACAGTCCACCCCTATCAGCAGCCATCTATACCTACACAAGGGAACAAAAAAGACCAACAGTCTGAACAAAAAAACCATTCAAAATCATGGCTATGTGCGTGTGAGTTTGCTGAAAGACAGGTTCTGAAAGTGGCAACAACTAGTTGCCTGATGCTATGTTGGAACACAACTGAAACTTGCAGCCTAACCTTCAGATGATACCCGACCACTGGAAGAACATCTCCCACCCTGATTTTCAGATGAGTCTCAACTTCTTCTTTTTTTTCTTTTTTATTCAACAAAAGTAAAATAAAATAAAATAAAATAAATGATGTACAATCATTCAGGTGGGCTCCACAAAAAAGGAACAGGCCACACCTATCATCGTATAGAACTGCTATACAGCACAAAAAACTGAAAAAATTAGAAAAATACAGCGCTATGACAACGCTGAATATGAACTTAAAAGGTGAGACGACATCCTTGTATTGATACACATTTGTTTGCCAAATTTGGAAAGTTTGACCATTTGGATTTCAATCTTCTATTTAGAAGTAACCAACTAGCCAGGTAACACATCAGTTCCATCAAATTTTTGTTCTCGACCCATGTAAAGTGGGCCCTGATTTACACAGTTCAGTTCTGGTTACCTCTTTGCCGCAGCACAATTTCTGTGTGCATGTGTATGAAACATCACATTGTTCCAGAGTATCAAATTTTTCTCTTTACAACAATGGTACTTAGCTGCATTCGAGGCAGCGTAGACATATTGCTAATGAATTTGTAAGTCCGTCCCACTTTAACTGCTCAGGCATTGACTCAGTAACAGTCAATTCTAATAAGAAAATGCAAACACTTGTAGAAAAAATAGAAAGTGTATAAATTTCAACAACATAAATTTCATAAATACTGTATTCAAAGGGCATATTTGTAATTATACCTGTACAAGAAGAAAAATACTTTAATACCCTTAATATGTGAAGGTTAAATCAACTTATTGATGGTAATTTCATTATTTATAAAGGCAATTATGTAATTTGAAAGGGGTAATGAAAGAAGACTTACCTTTGAGTAGTATACATTACCTCTTCTGAAATTTTATACGGTACTAGACGGGGGGTTTAAGGAGAGAGATTGTTTTAAGTTAGAGGTAGGTGCATTTAGATGGAATTCTTGTTTTCTCATGAATCTAATGGAAACAGAAATTGAGGAGTTTGTCATACTACAAGAAAGTTTAAAATAAAATAAAATAAAATAATAAAAAAAATACAATCAGGGACGAGAGATAGGTGGAGATGGGAGTTGGGTTCTAATGGGACCTTCACAGTAAGGGTTTCAATCATGAATTCGATGCATACATTTAGCAGACACCTGTATTAGCTTCTGTCTTAAGTTCTAAAGTGTGCACGAGTTAAGAGGGGAATGTTTTGGACATCATTCTGGCTGATAGCCTGTCATGCAAAGATCATCCTCAGAATTTAACTGGACCATACCCACTGAAAGATAATTCAATTGAAAAAGTACATCAATGAATATTTGCATCAGTGGAGTTATTTGATACCCTAGCAGAGTATGACAGGCCTAAGCATGAATGCAGTGGCTGGAGATAAGGCATATATGTAACTCAAGTTAAACAAGGTGAATTGTCGGATCCACTGCAGATAGATCATAGCCCCCAAAATCAGAATGGTTAGATTTATTTATTTATTTATTTATTTAAGAAAGGTGAGAACGCACCACCATTCAGGTGGGCACCACAAAAAGAAGTGGACCTCAGCCATCGGATGGCACAACCCTTTCTCCTTTATACAATCATACACAAAGGGTGGGACCACAGCCAAAACCAGACCAAAACAGGAAAAGTACAGTTCTTCCAGCCACCCTAATCAAAACCCAAAAAAAAAAGAAGCAAACAACTAGCCTACCCAGTAGACCAACCAGGGGAGAATCAATCCTCCGAACTACTATGCACATAGGACGTCTGCCTCAATTAACAAGAACCGAGACATTTTACCAAGCATATGCCAATCAAACTGCAGAGAGCCAACACAATAATTCGGTGCATTGCTTGGAAATTCCTTCTTTTTTTTTTTCTAATCATCATAGCATAGCCATCCCTACACACAGCAGACCCCATTCGCAAAGTCCTTCCACATACAGCAGATGATCTGATTAGATATCCCTACAAATAGCAGCCCATTCACATCACATACAAAGAACAGAGGACACATCGCTCCACAGCAGCTCATCTCTGCAACCATCCACACTGCTCCATAGGAGAGGAAAAAACGAACAACCGTCTGAAGAATTACCTTCACATCATGTTTAAGGGCGTGCAAGTAGAGCTGGGCATCGAGTCGAGTCGGACCGAGTTAGGGCTGACCCGACCAGATCCGGTCCTTAAAAGGCCTGACCCGAATCCGATCCGACTCGGTACCGAGCCCAACATGCCTGACTCAATCTGGGCCTGAATCTGAGTTGGACTGATCCGAGCCGAGTCCGATCCAGTTGAAAGTACCGGGTCGGATCGAGTTAGCACTGAGTTGAATCTGAGTCATCGGCCAGTATTACTCAGCCATACAATCGTGAAAAAGGGAAAAAAAAATTAGAAATAGATTAGCTACTGAGTCGGTGGTTGGTGGTCAGTGCTATGTGGGCCCACCATAATGTATGTGTTACATCCATTCCGTTCATCCATTTTTAAAGATCATTTTAGGGCTTGAGCCCAAAAATGAGAGAGATATTAATCTCATGTGGACCACACCACAGGAAAACATTGGTAATTGGATATCCACCATTAAAATCATCCTATGACCCAATGTACTGTTTATTTGACATCTAATCTTTTTATTACGTCATACACATACAGAAGAAGGGAAAATAAAAAAAGAACAGCTGATCCAAAACTTTCATGGCCCTCAAAATTTTTTAATGGTCAAAGATCATTCAACACTGTTTTCTATAATATGGTTCACCTGAAAACAGGATATATCTTATGATCTAAAAAAATAGTTAGAAGGCATGGATGAAACACATACATCATGGTGGGTCCCACGTAGCAACGAAGCATATGCTGACGTACATGGCAACGAAGCATGTACTGATGTATAAAAACAGTTTAGTTGTAAACCCATCTCGAAAAACAAAAAATCATTACTACCTATCTTTTTAGAGGCTACGCCATCTTTTCACAGGAAAAAGCTTGGACGCGGATTTCCTGCGAAAGCCTTTCGCAGGAAGTTCCTGCGCAAGGATGATGGGTGGGGCCCACCACTATGTTTTGTAGAAAATACACTCCGTTCATCCGTTTGGAGAGATCATTTTAGGACAGGCCACCAAAAATGAGGTGGATCCAAAACTCAATTGGCCACACCAGAGGAAACAGTGAGGATTCACTGAGAACCGTTGAAATATTTTTATGACCATAAAAGCTTTTTTTTCAGGTTAATTTTTTGTATTTTCATTTCATCTATGTGGTAATGACCTTATAAACGGTTTGGATGGTATATAAACATCAAGGTGGATCTCAGGAAAGTTTCAACGGTAGGTATTTCTTTTCCCAATTTTCCCTCTGGTGTGGCCCAATTGAGTTTTGGATCCACCTCGTTTTTGGTGGCCTGTCCTAAAATGAGCTCTCCAAACGGATGAACGGAGTCCATTTCCTACAAACATGGTGGTGGGCCCCACCCATCATCTTTGCGCAGGAACTTCCTGCGAAAGGCTTTCGCAGGAAATCCGCGTCCAGCTTTCCCGGACGCGGATTTCCTGCGAAAGGCACTCGCAGGAACTTCCTGCGAAAGATGACGTGGTTCAATCAAAACACGCCAATCATGTAAATGACGTGGCAAGATTTAAATTCTGTTAACAGAGGCTCCGTTAACGGTGAGAATGGAGCACTACGCGGCGCCTCTTCATTTCTTTTTTTCCTTTTTTCTCTTTTATTTTTCCTCTTTCTTCTCCTGCCCTTTCTTCCCCTCTAAACCAGAAACTAAAAAAGCTACTTGCCAAGCTTTTATTTTAGGAAAACACACTTCGGCAAGGAGATAATCTAGGACTTGCATACAGTATCTCATTTGAATAGGTAACTATTTGGAGTTTCCTCCAAATTCTACGAGGTTTGGTTTTTTTTTTTTTTTTTTTTTTTAATGTTGAAATCTGTAAATGTAAGAATTTTTTCACTTTTTTCATAGTTTAGGTGCATATAAGAATTTATTATTATCCGGTTTGCGAAAGTTCACAAAAATAATGCCTGCCGGTGAACACACAGGCAAGGTACCGCTAACTCGTGGTGAACTACTATCTTTCCTTCAGATCTACAAAATCTGTACCATCAAAGTTATAGACCCCACCATGAAAATCATCTGACCGAAAAATCAGGCTGTTTTTATAATCAAGTGGGCCACATTGTTGAAATCAACTTACAATTGATGGTTGAACTTAACATAAAATATTGGCCCACCTATTAAACGGATCAGCCTGCTTTTCTGGAAAGCTGGACTTCGTGGTGGGGCCTATCATTTTCATGGTACTGATTTCCTTAACAGTTGCCACATTTGCGGACAAGATGGCTCGGTGCTACACATTGTGGTAGGTTCTCTTCTCATTCTAGACCCGGTTTTCTCAATGATATGGCCCACCTTGGCAAGGCTGGGATGTTCTAACTGGACGGGGTTTGGCTAGTCACGCCGCCACCAGCATTCTAGACCCTGTTTTCTCAAATATATGGCCCAACTTGATCAGTGAGAATTATTTGTGGCCTATTTAATAAATGAGTCAGGTTAGGCCTGATCCTAATCCAACCCGAACTCGGCCTATTGCCACCCCTAATCAAGTGAAGCCTCTAAGGATTTTGTATATATGCATTTACTTTAGAAAAATATAGAAAGTGTGCTTACGTTTTTACTTCAATGAATTATTTTATGATTTTTATTCTTGGTTTTACACTTTCCTATTTAAATAAATACACTGGCAATTTCATTTGTTTGTTTTTTTAATGGCACACTGTTACTTTTTCTATTGTAAGAATGTGTTGTCTTTTTTTTTTTTTTAGATTTTTTCACTATTGCATATGTATATCTACATTTATGTTTTGACAATTTTATATTGGTAGGTAAATGGATGACATGGGTGCCTTGGATAGCCAAAATTTTCCCCAATCATGTCGAAGGTTGGACTTCAATGTTGAAAAGGGACATCATGTTCAAGAAGCAGTACATGAAGTTTTGGTTGAGACAGGTGAGAAATTAGATGAACCAAACCTTGGAATGGAGTTCAATTCTGAAGAGAGTGCATATGAGTTTTATAATAAATATGCTGGGAAGATAGGGTTTAGTGTTCGAAGATCATCGTGTAACAAATCAGATAATGGTATCGTGATTCAAAAAACATTTTGTTGCTATAAAGAAGGTCGAAGACAGGAAGATAAACGAACTGATCAAGTAAAGTATCAACGTCCGAATATAAGAACAGGATGTCGAGCAAAAATGACTATTAGGCTTCAAATGAATGGTAGATTCAGTGTCACTAAATTTGTTGCAGAGCATAACCATGAGGTCGTTACACCATCAAAAGTACACATGTTAAGGTCACAACGATATTTAAGTGATGCTCAATCACCGTATGCTTGAGATATGGCAAGCAGTTCAGGCATAACACCATCAAAGGCAACTATGACATTTATGAGCAAGCAAGTGGAGGTCGAGAGAATTTGGGATACCAACCTGTTGATTACAAAAAATTACTTGCGAAAAAGCGAATGAAAGCGATGGAAAGGGAAGATGCAGAGAGCTGTTTTAGAATATTTTACAAAAATGCAAGTAGAGAATCCATCCTTTTTTTATGCAATACAGGTAGATGAAGATGATCAAATCACCAATATTTTTTGGGCAGATGCAAAGTCGATAATGGATTATAGCTATTTTGGGGATGTGATCTGTTTTGATACTACATACAGGATAAACAGCTATGGTCGTCCATTTGCCCCATTTATTGGGGTAAATCATCATAAACAAACAGTCATATTTGGTGCAGCCTTATTATATGATGAAACAACTGAATCTTTTAAGTGGTTGTTTGAAACTTTTTTAAAGGCAATGTCTGGAAAGCAACCAAGGACAATCTTAACAGATCAATGTGCTGCAATGGGTAATGCAATAGCTGATGTGATGCTGGAAACATACCATCGTCTATGTATCTGGCATATATACCAAAATGCTGCAAAACACCTTAGTAATGTATTTCATGGTTCAAAAAGTTTTGAATATGATTTCAGTAGATGTGTGTATGATTATGAAGAAGAGGAAGAGTTTCTAATTGCATGGAATAATATGCTTGAGAAATATGATTTGATGCAAAATAAATGGTTACAAGCGTTGTTTAAAGAAAGAAACAAATGGGCTTTGGTGTATGGCAAAAATACATTCTGCGCTGATATGAAGAGCACACAACGGAGTGAAAGCATGAATAATGTTTTGAAGAAATATTTAAGTTCCAAATACAATCTTTTGTGTTTCTTCACACATTATGAACGAGTAGTGGCTGATCGACGATATCGAGAATTGGAAGCTGATTTCAAAATGAGGCAAAGTACCCCAATATTGTATGTTGATGTGGAGATGTTGATGGAAGCAGCAAAAGCATACACTCCGGAAGTATTTAAAATGTTCCAAAATGAGTACAAAAAGTTTCTTAGTCATACAATTCATAAAAGTGGTGAATTTGATACAGTGTTAGAGTTTCAAGTTGTTTGTAATGACAAAGTTGGAGGTCGTCTTGTCAAATTTGACACATCAAACAGTACCGTCACATGTAGTTGTAAGAAATTTGAGTTTGTTGGGATACTATGTAGCCATGCACTAAAAGTTCTGGATTATTATAATATAAAGGTGCTTCCTTCCATTTATATTTTGAAAAGATGGCAAAGAGATGCAAAGGTTGGTGCTGTGAAGGACCATCTTGGGTTTACCATACAAGGCGATCCTAAGATTTCTTTAGGGAAGCGTTATAGCTATTTGTGTCGCAAGTTTGTTAAAATTGCTTCAATGGCTGCGGAATATGAAGATGCATTTGATTTTGCTGATAGATATTCAGACAAATTTCATGATGAATTGACAGAGTGTATAAAAGGAATCAAGAAACTTCCATTGATGACATATCAAACTAATGATGAAAATGCAGATGTTGAAATTGTTTGTCATCAATCAATTGACAATGAGCTGCCAATTATTGCATCTCAAATTAATGATGAAAATGTAGCTACTGAAAGTGTTCATCATCAACCGACTGACAATAAAGTTACTTTTGTTGATAGTCTCCATTTCATAAGCGTAAGTGGGATTAAAATGAAGCCTAGAGTTGTAGGTGATCGCCGTACATTTAAAAATCCTCTAGATAAAGGAAGGAAGAAAAAATCTCGAACTGAATCCATTCAGCTACAAATGAATCAAAAGAGAAATGATTCAACCCAAACGCCAAATATCTTTCACATTCCTTCATTTCACCCTTCACATTGTCCAAGTGTATTCTCTCAACTAAGCCAAGTTAATCAGGTATTATTGACATTTTATTTACTAAACTTGTCATAACATTTGTTATCCACATTACAGTTTTTTATACTTTGTTTTTCCATACCAGGGTCAAAAAGTTCCTATGGTGAGTCCTTTTGGATTACCAGTGGCTTATTATGGGTACCATCAACCTAATATTAACATATACCAGCAAAATTCCTTGAGCATCAGATCTCAGGTAAATTTGAGATTTTTTAAAACTAAAATATATCATATGTGGTTCTCACAACATGTGCTCATGAACTGTGATTCTGTTATTTTGTTATTTCTTTGTCAGGGTAGCTTTGTTACTAGCGGGAGTTATTTTGGAGTACCTGGTGGAAGTTGTGTAGCTGGCACCAGTAGATCCATGAATGCACACCATCTGCCCCTTGTGGGTGCCAAACAGGCATCAACTGGTAACAACAAAATTATTCGAGGACCAGCGCCTGCCTAAGGTATGAATTGTTGTAGCATGTATTAAATTTTTTTTTTTTTTTTTTTTCCTTGGCACATAAGCTTACAAATATTTTGACTAATGTGTATGGTTTTGTTTATGTTCAGCATTCTAGTAATTACATATTGAGTTGTTAATTATATTGCAGTTTGGAGGGCTGCGGGTTCGATGTCAATGTTAGCTGCATTGTTGTTTGAAGGGCAGAATAGTTGTTTTGTGCTATGAATATATGGGGGATTTCTTGGATGCAGAATATGAGATATTGTACTATGGATGTGTGGGGTCTTTTTGTTAGATGCAAGTCTACCCACCTTTTGCGCATGTTGGATTTGTTGAATGCGAGGATAGCCCTTTTCCATCATTTCTTATTATAAGATGTGGAGCTTACTATTGGTCTTGTGCTGGGGTTTGTAAGGCTATTCCACTTTAGTTCAGAGGTGGTGTTTTTTTGGTGTGTTTGAGTTTGCCCATTGTTGGTTAGACTGATAGTTTGTGTGGCAGTTTTGTCGAGGCTGTCTGAGTGCTTAGACCTCTCGCCTATTGTCTTATTTTGTTTGTTTATGTTATTTCTGTATACCTCTCTTCCATATGATAGACATGGTTTCCTATTATTTTTTTATAGCCTGCCTGAATTGACGTATAGGCTATTTTTTGTGTGTAAAGAATGTTATACTGGAAAGGGAATAGAGGAAAGGGAAAAAAAACAATGCAAAATTTAGTTGTCACTCACTTGGTAGGTGCATGCTATAGTTCTTTTGAGTATGTTGTGGGCTTGGTTTCCTTTTTTTTTTTCTTTTCTTCTTGTTAGTTGATGTGATTAATAGTATTTGAATCATTGAGATATGGAACTCTTTCAAATCCTATTTGAACTCTTGGGTTGTTATGTTTTGCATTCTAATCTTGTATTAGAAGCTTGATCAGTTTCTATACAAAGATAACTAAGTGAAGAATCTGAGTGTGCTACCTTGATGAGTGGCCCATTTAACATATGTTGTGAAAATAAGATGTGAAATAACACCACCAGATTGATGCAACTAGCACTTGTAACACCGAACCCTCGTAGTGAGCCCTCGTGCGCATGTAAATAAGGGGGCTCTTTTTGTCACATGCACCAATGTGTGACGTCGTGTGTAGGATATGAGCCCATTTATGAAGTGCAGGCACAAATATCAGTGCTCATCTTCAAGCAAGCACACCCCCACATGCCACATGTGTATGAGATCCTGCGCTTTCGATTAGGTGGTCTATATGAGTTAGAAATTTGGCCTAAAATTCAGATCGTTTCACTCTATAGTTGTGTGACTATGTTGAAAAAAATGGTGAACAACTATTCGAATGAGAACATGTGAATAATACCACTAAATTGATGCAACTAGCACACGCAACACTGAGCCCTTGTAATGGGCCCTGCACATGTAAAAAAAGTTCTTTTGATAACCTGAACTCAACTCTCTAATCAAGTTGAATGCAAGCTATTGATCCATAGGCTAGAAAAAATTTTAAAGTTGTCTAATGTGGACATGTTTTTGGTTAATGGCCAAGAAGATAATAGCATTTGAAGAACATATGATGGCCAAAATGCTTTCCGTCCATATCAATATCCAAATGAGAAATCCAACCTGTCCATCTTGTTTTTCAAGCTCATTTTAGGAGATACCACCAAAAATGAGAGAAGTATCCAAAACTCTAGTGGTCCGTATGAGTTCATATCTTGCACGTATGGTCCGTATGAGATGAAACAGTGGGGAAATAAGTGCTTGAAACATTCCTAGGCTACACCTTGATGTTTATATTCCATCCAGACCGTTTATAATGTCATTTTTACTTAGTTGAAGTGAAAACATTAAGAAGTTAAACCATACAAAACTTTCATGGCCCATTTAAATGTTTCAACAGTGGTCACTAAATCTTCACTGTTTCCTCACGTGTGGCCCATTTAAGTTTTAGATATATTTTATTTTTGGTCACATGTCCTAAAATGAGGTCAAAAAACAGATGGACGGAGTGACTTTGCAAAAAAACATCGCACTAGCTCACACAGAATTCTTACACAAGTTCTCGCGGCCTAATGCTTTCACGGTAAATAGAAATCGAAGAGACGCTCATGTACGTGCTCGAGTCTCACCGTTAACGGAGCCTCCGTTAACAGGATTTAAATCTTGCCACGTCATTCACACGATTGGCGTGTTTTGATTGAACCACGCCATCTTTCGCAGGAAGTTCCTGCGCGTGCCTTTCGCAGGAAATCCGCGTCCAGCTTTCCCACAGCCTACAGTTGATAGGGTGGCGTAAAGGGCTTGATTT
The DNA here is from genome assembly GCA_030180095.1 of Magnolia changhungtana. Lineage (NCBI taxonomy): Eukaryota > Viridiplantae > Streptophyta > Magnoliopsida > Magnoliales > Magnoliaceae > Magnolia > Magnolia changhungtana. The sequence continues at coordinate 376,092 of JASAUF010000358.1, read as the reverse complement.
CGAGTTGCTTTTCTCGGAGCTAAAACGAAGGACACCATCAAATATATGTGGGACCCACCATGATATATGTTACTATCGACACCGTTCATCCGTTATCCTAGAATAAACTAGGGTAAGACAAAAAAATATAAGGTACATCAAAATCTCAAGTGAACCACACCACAGGATTTAGGAAATCAAATACCTACCTTTAAAAACCTATTGGCCACTGTTTTCCTTAGTGTGGGCCAGTTGAGTATTGGATCTGCCTCATTCCTCAAAATATCATGCTAAGATGGACAGTGTAAATATATGATATATACCAAGGTGGGCCCACCTAAGAAAACAGTGGGGCAGAGTAACAGTGGGCTGAGTAAGGAAGCAGATTGGCTGGTGTACCACACATCACCTATATAGCCGATGTAGGTACGTGTCGTGCAGGACTAGCGCTGACGCTCCTCGAGCTCCGTGTTGTACGAACGGTTCAAAGGAGATCGAAGTTACATGGGTCCCACGGTAATGTATTTATTATATCCACACCGTTCATCCTTTTTTCTAAATCATTTTAGAGCATTATTCCAAAAATAATCATATCCAAAGATCAACTGGACCACACAACAAATAGCAGCAGGATAATGATTGTCACCGTTAAAACATTAAGAGGGCCCACCATAACGTTTATGTTCCATCCAATGCGTTCATATGGTCACAAAGACCTTGATTAAGAGGGAAAAAAATTTTCATATTAATCCAAAACTTCGGTGACCCCTAAAAGGGTTTCAATGGTATACGTTCAATCCTCTGCTCTTTTTTTTTTTTTGCAATCTGGTCCACTTGATAGTTAGATCTGTCTTATTTTTTGTATCAAGCCTAAAGATGAACTCTGCAAATGGATGGACGGTTTGGATATAACACATAACTTATGATGAGACCCACAGAACTTACTGTCGTCGATACATACCTCATAATGGCACCCATAGAACTTATAAACCGTTTATAAGGTCATCCGGTTTGGATATAACACATACCTCATGATGGCACCCCGTAAAACTTACTGACATCAATACACAAGTTACTCAGGACGCGGATTTCTTTCGCAGTAAGTTCCTGCGCAAGGATCTGGGTGGGGCCCACTACAATGTATGTGAGAAATCCATTCCGTCCATCCGTTTTGAGATCTCATTTTATGGAGTACGCTGAAAAATGACTCGAAAAAAAAGTTCAAGTGGGTCACACGAGAGGGAAAATTAGGGAAAAAAATTTCTACCGTTGAAATCTTCCCAGGATCCACCTTGATGTTTACATGTTATCTAAAACGTTTATAAGGTCATTTTTAATGGGATGAAGTGAAAAAAAACAAAAATATAGACTGATACAATAATTTTTTGGGCATAAGAATGCTTCAACGGTGTTCACTTAATGATCACTGTTTCCTCTCGTGTGTCCCATTTTAGTTCTATATATACCTAATTTTTTATCTGAAGTCCTTAAATGATCTAGAAAAACGGATGGACAGATTGGATTTATCAAAAACATGTCGGTGGGCCTCACCCAGCATCCTTGCGCAGGAACTTCCTGCGAAAGGAAACGGATTGGCTACTCCTAAGGCTGGGCATCGGTCCTGGTCGGATCGGATTGGGTCCAATCCGAACCTATCCGAAATGCTACTGACCTGACCCGAATCCGAACCGATCCGGTGCCGAGTCCGGGTCTCCTGACTCGAACAGACTCGAAAACACGAAGGCCTAATCCGATCCGAGTCAATTGGACACTATTCGGTTCGGCAGGGGGTTCGATAACTCGTCCTCTTCTCGAGGGAGGAATCAACCCTTCGCACGGCCCGCAGGTTGCACAGTTGCGTCCGGGTTTTCAGTTCCAACGAGTGGGGCCCACGGTTCCTTAATTTGTACGACCGGTATTACAGGCCTAGCCATGTATCCAGCCCATGGACTCTCGAAAAAAAAACAGAAAAAAAAGGCAATGAATCTAAGGTTGTAAAAGAAATACAACCAAAAGGAGGAATTTCTGCCGTCCATGTTATAGCCGGTTATGTTGACGGTTCAGATCAGTGAACCATGGGCTTTAACTGTACAAAATAGCCGACCGAGTACCCAAAATAACCCTAAATATGGCGAAAAAGAAGCAATGATACAACGCTGGGCTGAGAGATTGTACAGTATGGTTCGGACTTTCAATTTGTCCATGTTCACCATTTATTCACTGATCTGAGCCGTTGATATTTGCTCCCCCACATTATTTGTCTTACGAACACAAAATCTACCGCACGTTTCCTTTTCAACCACACAAACGCAAAATACTGTGTGGCTAAGATAGAAACATGCAGAGTGTGTTTTTTTTTTTTTACGTTCGAAACCCATCCATGATGAAGCCCCCTGTACCAACGCCTGTGATCACCGGAAACATGGCCCCACGCGTACTAACAGGTGGCTCGAATATGTTCTTCCGCCCGAGTATGGAAAAACGAAAAGAAAAGAAAATAAAAAAGAAATATTTCACTATCAATCTTAATCACAACTTCCAAGGGCTTATCTCCTACTGACAGCATTCTAAAAAGCAAGAAGGGGCCATACCCTTTAACCACGTGGAAGGACTCACGACTTGAAAAAATCCCATGGAAATCAAAGAGTATCACACCCTGCTCTTCCATACTACTGCCAAATCATGCACATGCACCTGACTACTTTTTTCACAGTTGGGTGAGGGAGTATTGAGGGGCTGGAGGCGGAGAGAGAGCAGACGGCGAGGCGGCGTGGGAGGAGGATGGCACGTGTGCAGAGGAGTCGATGGCTAATGCGGCAAAGATAGCTGAGGTTCGGGAGAAGGAGATAGATGAGAAGATGAAGAGCAGGTATGAGCAGTGGGTGAAGACGGATTTCGAAGGATGAAAATTGGGTGGAGTTGTTTGGATGGTCACGATGGTATGGCCATTAGAGGTTGTGTTTAAGGGTAAGATTGGATTTGTAAGTTTATATCTAACAGCAGTATGTATGATACAATACCATATATATGTTATTAGTAAAAATTTTAAAAATATTTAAAAAGTTTTAAAAAATACTAAAAATAATTTTTAAAAATAAATATTAGTAAATATATCCGGATCGGAGCGGATTGGTCCGGATCGGATCTAATCGAATCGGATTCCGGGTCGAGTCGGATCGGGTCAAGGCCACCCCGAACCTGAACCGAAAAGAAATCGGATTTGGTTGGTCCTACCCGATCCGCACCGATCCAGCCCACCGGATCGGTTTGAATCGGGCCGGGTCGAGCCGGATCGGGTCGGATCTGCCGGATCGGACCCAATTTGCCCAGCTCTAGCTACTCCCCCTGCCACTCGCCAATGGCCGATGGTGGGTTCACTGTAGGCCCCAACATAATGTATATGTTTCATCCATGCCGTTCATATATATTTTCAGATCATTTTATGGTAAGAGACCAAAAATGAGGTATATTTAAATCTTAAGTGGACCACATTACAAGAAACAGTGTTGAATGAGCGTCCACCATTAAAAACCTTTTGGGGGCCATAAAAGTTTTAGATCAAGCTGATATTTGTTTTTTCCGTTCATCTGGTCCTGTATGACCTAATCAACATATTGGATGTCAAATAAACAGTACAATGGGCCTTAGGAAGATTTTAATGGTGGATATCCAATCACTATTGTTTTCCTGTGGTGTGATCCACCTTAGATTTATATCCCACTCATTTTTTGGGATCAAGCCCTAAAATGACCTGTAAAAATGGATGAAACACATACAGGTGGAGTAGCCAATCCGTTACCAGATAACATTATCCACCTAGCAGTTTTTGCACGACTCTTATTATAGAAGTGCCACAGCCTCAAGTGTACATTTGATGAAGTGGAAGAAACGGAGAAAACTCCTCCACAAGTAAAAAAGGCGACGCCCCAGATTTCTCTCCGACCGTTCGATCTTTCGGACGTTGATGATTTCTTGGTATGGGCCGGCGACGATCATGTGACCCAGTTTTGCAGGTGGGACACTTACACTTCCAGAGACGATGTACTCAACTTCCTCAAAGAAGTCATAGTTTTCCACCCATGGTATAGAGCCATATGCATAGACAACCGTCCGATCGGGTCCATCTTCGTCCTTCCAGGGACTGGAAACGACGCACATCGAGGGGGGATTGGGTATGCATTGGGCCCCACATACTGGGGACAAGGGATAGCTACACTAGCGGTCAAGATGGTGATTTCATCTATATTTAGTGAGTTACCAGATTTGGAGAGGGTGGAAGGGCTTGTTATTGCAGAGAATGAGGCCTCACAAAGGGTATTGAGAAGGCTGGGTTCTTGAGAGAGGGTCTGTTGAGGAATTATACCTTTATTAAGGGGAAGAGTAGGGACATTGTCATCTATAGCTTTTTGGCCACAGATCTCATGTTGAGGTGACCACTTACATGTTTTTGTGTGTTGTAGGGATGTTTAGTGATGTTTAATGAGAATTATTAGAATGATTTGTACTCACAATTTGAATTTTAATGTGGGGCCTAAGTGGGCCCATCTATGGTTACGGTGGACCGCCTGATCGATCGTGGTTTTAAGAATCGCCCAAGTTTTATACGACTCCGTCTTGATGTCTCCCGATCCAATTCTACACCATTTTACTTTTACTATCCATTTTGAATGCCCTGAAGTATATGACTGTGATTGAACCATTATCATTTTTTGGGTGATGTGGAGTTTATGGTGAATTCCTCCTATTCAACGGCCTTTATTGATGGTTGGTGGGCTTGCTTGTGCTCCATAGGAGAATTAGATTGGTAACCCATAGAAGTGAAAAATCGATATGAACCTTTAGCTCCATTGGCCATTATGATAAAATCGTGCTAATAGGGTGATCATATCCATCCAAATGCTTCCTTTTGTTTCTAATGGAATGGCCAAGATGGTCCATTGATGACCGGACCTTTTTTTCAAACAACGACGACTATTTATTATTTTGGCTTTGAATATAAGGAAATGATCGACGGATCCGATTGGATTGATGTTACTTGGTGGCCTATGAAGAGTTGGCCAGATTGATGGGAGAATCCAGATTGATGGACCATAAAGTTCAACGTGCCCAAAAGCAACTCATTGCATTATATGAGAGAGCATTTGAGTCACATTTTTCTTTTTAAACTTAGCAAATACCGGTTTTTCTTTTTAAGCTTAGCATATACCGGTTTAAGGGCATTGGATCATTTAAAAAAAAATTTAAAATCTAAATTTATCATATGCTGTAAGGAGTGGCAATGGGCCGAGTTAGGGTGGGGTGTTCACTCCCCAAGTGCAGGGTTGTGATGTAGTAATAAACTCGGTAAGAGAAGGAGTCGAATCCATGAATGAAACACATGTTTATCTCAAACCAACTAGAACTAGAACTAGAATGAGATGAAATCTAAATTGAGTGTAATTTGAAGAATAATGGTAAAATATTTATCTAAACTGAGAAGAAAATTCAGAGAAGAGAAACTAAGGATTCAGAGGATCTACTTGTAGAGATCAGGGAGAACTACACTTGATTCATGAAAATCAACTGAACTTCCTTTGATGTAGTTTTGAAAAGATGAAAGGTATATGAATTAGAATGGATTCCATCACCAAACCATGCCCAGGAGACAAAGCAAACAACATAATTAAACTAATTACCAACCAATCAATGTATGAAAGTTAGGAAGGGTACCGACATCCAACCATGCCCAGGAGACGATGGTGAACAACAGGGCTTCCTGACATCATAAACATAAAAATGAAAGAGAAATACTTAAAGCCATCACAGATTTATTGTAATTTCAGTCACAACAAACCATTAAAGACTGAACGTATTCCCTTAATAATCAACTAAAATCAACATTAGTTCAGTGTAAATAAAAAGCACAAGCACAGAGTCTCCCCATCACGCTACATGCTTCACCTCTTAGCCCTAGCTAAGAGGTTCAGCCCAACATGAATGGACTGAAGCCCTTAAACAAAATAAAAAGAAAAAGAAAATAAAAAACTACTGTCTCTCTCTCCTCCTGGTGCTCCACGTCCAGCCGCTGCCCTCCAAGCTCCTAGCCGTCTGGATCCAATAGCTGAAAATTGACGTGTACGGTTCATTTATGGTCCTCAAGCCATGTATGGAGTTTTGATCTGAACGGATGGTGGGAACCCTGTGATCGTGCATTCTAGCTGACTTTCGGGCCACTTGAGCTTCAGTTTCTCGATTTTTCCGGATCTCGGCTGTGTAAAATCGTCGATCCCAATCCCCAGGAGTCCGTCCCCTGCTTTTGTGACATCAGAGTGCTAAATCCACGCTTTTAATACCCAATTTCAGTTTAAGCTCCTAAATACATCCTGCATCGAAAACACGATTAAATTAAACCGTTAATCAGTACTATGTTCGTAAATTCAGGCAATAAATAGGGTCTGATATGTAATAATTGACCCTCAACATGGGGCCAAGCCTTGCCCTAGAGCCTTTAGCCCTGGCCCGACCCTATCCCTACTAGGCTAGGGCTAGGCCAAGGATTGTCCGATTGAAAGCTTGGCTCGCCTGGACCCGGATTTCCGGCTAAAGGCCTTGGCAGGAAGTTCCTGCACAAGGAATCTCTGTGGGGCCCACTGCGATGTTTGTGAGAAAGCCACTCCATTCATCCATTTTTCGATCTCATGTTAGGACATGCGACAAAAAGTAAAGTGTATCCAAAACTTAAATGGGCCACATGGGATTTAGTGACCACCATTGAACCATTTATATGGCCACAAAAGTTTTTTATTAGTTTAAGTTACTGGTGTTTTTACTTCATCTCAGTGAAAATGACCTTACAAATAGTTTGGACGGAATATAAACATCGAGGTGAAGCCTAGGAAGGTTTCAACGGTAGGCATTCCTTTTCCCACCGTTTCATCTCGCATGGCCCACTTGAGTTTTGGATCCTCCTCATTTTTAGTCGCACGTCTTAAAATGAGCTCCAAAAAAGGATGAATGGGTTGGATTTCTCACAAACATTACAATGGGCTCTACCCAGAATCTTGGGTAGGAACTCCCTTCCAAAAGCTTTAGGGCCTGTTTGTTTTTCAGAGAAATGGGAAATGCAAGGGAAACGGTGATTATTACGATTTCCTACGGTTAAAAACTCATAGGAGTTTGTGCTAGTGAAATTGGTTTAACGGTTGTAATTTAAATTTATTTATTGTAAGGTAATGTGTATGATATATCCATTCCGTCAGTCTGTTTTATTACAATATTTTGGAACATGAGACAAAAAATGAAGCAGATCTAACACGCAAATGGCCCACGCCAAAAGAAACAGTGGCCCTACAAAGTTTTTAACGGTAAGTATTCAATTCTCTTTTTTGTATGATGTGGTCCACTTGAGTATTGAATATGCCTCAATTTTTTTACTCATGCTATGAATTCAAATGTAATAATGGATGAACGGTGTGGATAAACAAAATGCATCACAGTGAGACCCACAGATATTTTATAATATTCCTATTTTTGTGTCAAAAAGTAAGCAGTCATATTAGGATGCTGTGAATTCACGGGGAAATAATCATCACTTTTTTACGCGCGATTTACCATTTCACCGAAAATTAAACACGCCCTTATCAGCAAATCCGCCTCTGCCCGGCCTAGCCTATAAGTCCATTGTATGCATAGTCTTAAATGTGGTCATTAATATAGGTCCATGGTCATACCGAACATAAATAAGATTATTAATACAGTTGTTGGGTCATACCAGACTTAAATGAGGTCATTAATATAGGTCCTGGGTCATACCGGACTTAAATGAGGTCATTAATATAGGTCCAGAGTCATACCTTGGCGATAGACTCGCGAGATTTATAACACAAGTTCATGAGTTTGCGGACCCATTACGGTGAAATACCATTGTGATATGAGTACGTGGGTGCGTGAAGTGGAGTACGTGCATGAAAAAAAATAAAATTTGAAGTCATCAATATATTATTCACCATCTAAAGTAGGGTCCACAATATATATATATACTCATGCTTCGGTGGTAGACTCACAAGTTAGGCCCGGGTTTCACCGTTTACCCTGGCCCATATGTAGCAGGCCTAGTTTTCAAGCTTAAGGCCAGCCATTTGGGCTAAGTTTAGTGGTCCAAACCCTGTCCCATGCAGCCCTCTCATATTTTGTTGATTTTATTGAGAAGTTATATAATAAGCATGTGTATCCATGTAGGGATCCTTACTCTTGGACGGGTGGTCGACTCCTGGGAGTTTCACCTCCCGTTCCAGGGTTCGAGTGTCCATAGGGGGTGAAATTCCCAAACGTGTAGGGAGTGAGTGTGTGCGTGTGTGGGGGTGTGTGTGCGTGTGTCAAAAAAAACAATAACAAATGTGTATCCATGTAGACAGCAGACAGCATTTTCTAAAAACACCCTAAACTCTCTTATAATCAGAGCACGCGATCAGTTCCCTAATTTTAAGTACCTGAACCAGATTACTACTTTAAGCTTATTTATTTAGTTTTATTAAGGAGCAATCCATATCTATGCATGTGGCACATATCTAGCAGTTGCTTTGATATGCTTGGACAATCCAATTAATCAATCCAGCCTGCCTATTGGGTTCACCATACTTCCCACGGGCTATGTTGTAAATGAAATACTAATTGGTTGATCCCATCTTTTCATGAGTTGGCCTTCTTTTCCACACCAATCTATCTTTCAAGCCATGCATGGAGTGATGAGGGTACTCTGATGGAAATGATCCTTTAGAATCATAAGCAATCCATGGTGGCCCAATTGATAAATGGCTCCAATTGTTGATTAGGCCAATTCTTTCCACAGTTAATTTTGGCCATTCATTCCATATGCCATTGATGGAATGATTAGAATCATTTAATCAATTAGATTTTTACATGATAGCTTGTGAAATGTGTGTTCTAGGCCAAAGTAGTTGTAATACCGTAGTTTTTATTTTTTAAAAAATAATAATAAATAAAAACCAAGAGAAAATTTTTAATTTTAATTTGAGAGAGAGATAATCGAATCTCATATTCTTCTAATCTTCTAATCTCTCTACCTCTTATCTCTCAAAACTCCCTCATATCTCTCAACCACTTTTCCTTCTTAAGGAAGGAATCGTGAGAAAAGAACACTCCTATTGTAAATCTATGACTCAACACACCCTATGTATAAAGAGAGAGAGAGAGAGAGAGAAGGATTGAAGAAACGATTGCAAATTAGTACATTATTTCTCCTCTTTTGATTTTTCTATGTAATGTTATGTGTGATGAACATAAATTAGCCATCCGACCATTATACAAATATAGGTGGGAAGGTTCAATTGTTAAAATTTTGGTTTAAAAATAAAAAAGAAGATATTTTCAAAATTTTTTTTTAAAAAAAATAAAAATTGTTTTCCCTACAAAATGTTTTGACAGAAAAAAAAAAGTTTTTATTTAGTCCCACATCAAATAGAGTGTGAGAAAACTTCTAGTTTATAAAATCTTGTATGTAGAGTATTCTTACTTAGAGAAATTGTGTATGTGTGTGTGTGTGTGTGTGTGTGTGAGAGAGAGAGAGAGAGAGAGAGAGAGAGAGAAATGCTTGTGTTGCATGTGAAATACACGCATGCACACGTGCTTGGGCACAGCTAAGGGCGTGGGTGTGGGCAGTGTGGTAGTAATAGTGCTAGTTGGCACACTTTACACTTCACACGTATGCATTATATAACAACGGTTCACACCCATATGCTATATAAACTAGACCCTCCATGTCCAGAAATCATCCAACACAACCAAGTTCAATCATAATTCGATATGAAACCCTCAAAACCATTTTTCTTTTTTAAGAAGAACTCAAGAACAAGTTGAGTTGCTCAAATTGAAAGTCACTGAGTTCGAGTCCCTCCATGTCCAGAAATCATCCAACACAACCAACTTCAATCATAATTCGATATGAAACCCTCAAAACCATTTTTCTTTTTTAAGAAGAACTCAAGAACAAGTTGAGTTGCTCAAATTGTGAGTCACTGAGTTCAAGTACTCAACAAGTCTACCAAAGAAGTGAACTGCGTTAATCAAGTTCTTGTGGAGGTCCCTTCGTGATTGCTGCACGCAGGACATTATAAAGGCTTGTCGTATCTTGGAAGCAATTTTCTTGTAACTTTATCGGTGATCTCAAATCAACATGAGATGGGGAGAATTAAGCTTTAAGGACATCATATTATTTAGATGCTTTAGCCTAGTGTAATTTTTTATCTTTTATTTTTTGTTTTCAAAATTATTGCTGGGAAATAATCTCCAACATTAATTCGCCATGTAAATAGCTTTAAGCTTTCGGCTTAAAGAATTGATCCTTGTATCTAGTAATGGGTAATTCAACTTATATCTTTAAGAATTGATTGATTGGATTATTAATTTTGATCTTTTAATATTTTAATTATCTGAGTAAGATAATGAATGTACCAGATCGATCGTATACTCATTATATTGTAAGATTTGGGAAGTCTAAAAATAATAATCCAAATTCATTCGCAAGTGTCGTTATCACTTGGTGTAGAGGAATAGGATAGGCCACCAAAATGTGTGTGGCTAGGTCCACACCAGTCATCAAATTTTTGGGGATGAAACATGCCAGGACCCTTAATAATTGGATGATTTGATCATTAGGTGGGCTACATTGATCTAAATAATATGTTAGATATCTTATGTATTATTAATCGTGCCGAATCTCTGGTGTGGTTTTCGATATGATCAGATGAATTCATATGATCGTTGGGATCAAACACATTAAGATCCCTAAATTGGTAGGCCACACTGATAAGATTTTCTTTATTCAATCTTGTAGTTTTGATTAAAAGGTAATATAAGTGGTTCAGATAAGCTGATCAATGAATCTCTCTTGTAATTAATTAAGAGAGGACTGATGACTAACTTGGATCTGTCCAACACATCAATTTGGACTATGGATCATCAAATTATGGAAATCACCAAAATTTTAATTTAAAAATGTCCAAATTAGATTGAATTTGACTATTGTTGATTTGACCTTCGATCAGTGTTCGATCTATCAAAAAAGACAAAATTGTCCTCAGACTTAAACCTTAAAATTTCTTATTTTTTCGATTCGATTGATGGGCCATTGATTGAAATTTATCAATCAACATATTTAATTGACAAACACCTGGACAAATCCGTCTAATTTGAAACCTTAACATCTGGACAAATGAATTTATAATACATGTAATTTACACAATTGGACCATTTTTGGATTGTAGGCATAGGGCCAGCCACCTTTGTTTGATCAAGTGGGCCCCATACTAACCAGTGGTAATCACAAGACCCACCTTAAGGGTTAGGTCCGCTGAGCTTTTGTGTGGAACCTCGTGGTGGGGACTTAATCAATCGAAGGTGGGCCTCACTATGTGGAATAATCATATTAAACAATAATATCGTTTATATGGTTAGTAGGGGATAAACTCGAATTGATTCGACTATCTTACATAATCATCTTCACCAGATACAGGTGAGTAATTCCAACGTGTTTCATTTTATTGGAATTAAAATAGCTTTGTTTATGCTCATTTAATTGATTGACATATTGTTTTGATGTGTTATCTGATTGTTATTTGAATTCATTAATGTGATCATATATTAATCTGTAATATAAGTTCATATGTTGAACTATGGTAATTTTGTACGTTGGATTCACATGTATATATCTCGAAAGAGATAAGTATATGTAAACATCTAAGGAATGGTGAAACCTAAAATTATTCATCGCATTACACATTGCATAGTCCATCTTATAAGACTTACCTGGAAGAATGTCGATCCTGGTAGAATTATTACCAGATGCAGTACATGCTCATGCCTATCGAAAAATGAAAGCCTACTCAAGGGGTGGATACGAGTTGACGATTATCTAACTTAAGCAGATGGACGATCATCCTATCTAATGCATTCATACATCATATGCATTCATATTACTATGTATTCTTTGTTTTTATGCTATTTTAATTATGATATATGTATGAATCATATTAGGTTTTCTCACTAGGCTTGGCCAGCTTATGTTTTATTGATAGAAAAATTGTACAGATGAAAGGGTAATTGATATGTTGGCTTAGGAACAGGAGGATGTCACTGAGCCTAAGAACAATTAACGTTAGACGTGGTCGTACCTGTCAAAAGAGGAATTGACAGCTTTGGACCATCCCTAATTGTTTGTTTTAATCTCATTTATTAGGATTAGTTTGATTGATATATATTGAATGTTGGTATTAATTTTAGAACTTTAAGTATTTGATTGATTACATTTATTTGACAAATTGTAGGCCGTATTGATTGATGGAAAGTATTTAGTGAATGTAGCTTAAGTGGTTTTTAAATGTTGAAATGAATAGATGCTGGTGTTTAATTATTTTGTGTGAATTGGACTTAGAATGGACATAACCCTTGCCTTGGAAATAACTGTTCATTTGACTAAGTTATGTACAATTAGTGTTTGTGTTGTGATACGAAACTTGAGTTTGAAGGTGTACACTCTATACTCATATTCTAGGGCATGACATTAGTCATTGTGACTTTATAAGTGTCCCAACTCAATAAGCTATGGTGTTTGCTATTACAGAGAGATTGAAGGGTGCTAAAATCTCAAGAAAACAATAAATAGATTGCCATGGTACGAAAAAGCTTGGTTTGAAAAGTTTGGATATATATAGTTGGCTGCAAGGAAAAAATGATTCTAACAGCAATCATCTAATAGAGAATATTGTTTCAACTGCGTTTAGTTGCACCAAATATCATGAAATTCATTATTAATCAGCCTAATTTGGTGTAGAATTTTGTGATATTTCATGAAATTTGGTGCAACCAAACACACCCTTACATGTGGGTTAGTAAGATTATTTTTAATCCTTATCCATAAGTTAGATAAGCAATGATTTCTAATACAAAATTTATTATTAACTAAAATGAGGTGAACTCATTTTAAAGGTGTGAGCCGGTGATACCCATCCATCGGATGCATCCCCCAAGTTATGCCCGAGGTGAAAATAAGGTCCATACAAAACTCTTGTTGTCCATAATATGGGGAACAAGGTGGCCCAACCTTGATTCTAACTTCCTAATTTTTTTCTTGATCATTCATCAATGGCACATGAAGGATGTAGACAGCCTGGATTCCGTATACATAATATGATGGGCCCCCAAATCATGGGTAGGTGTCCTTCTCGACTTATGCCCGTTGCTGTTGCCCACTTGAGTTTCTGTTTGGGCTGGTTCTTACGATATAGGGGTAACATGAGGCAATGTATCCGATGGACCGGTTAGATGTTGGGAATACATCATATTTTTTGGAACAAGAGGGCACTTGTACCACCAGAGCCACCGTTTTCTAAGTGAGGCTATAATAAAACAAACATGATCAAAATCTCCTAAATTTGTATATTCAATATATGAGCATTTTCTTTTGAATCTGAATCATTTTTGAGTTTCTTCTCTTATAGGGTAAAACATAAATATGACATAAGTGGATGGTAAACTAGCATCACCGGAAATAAACTAATTTATTTTGCTGAGGGGGTGTTTTTTTTTTTTTTTTTTTTTTTTTAAAATTTTATTTTAAAATTTCTAATGTAAATGGTGATAAAACAATAATAATTACATTTATCTACTGTTTGAAAGAGAAAGATTCATCAAATGACTTGTGCCTTAATTGCCACTTGAAAAATGTATTGGCTTATACATGAATTGCGTGAGCATAATTAGTGGGTTCCATCAGGGTATGTGCCTCTAATCCATGCCACCCATCTATTTTAAGAGCTCATTTTAGGGCACAAGCCCAAAGTTGAGATAGATAAGAAGCTCAAATGGGCTACACCAAACAAAACAAAACTAGTAATGACATCCACTATGAAAAGTTAAATCCTTACTAAGGCCCATAATGATGTACATTTGTTATTCAGCTCATTCATAAGATCATACAATGCAGATAAAGGTAAAAGACAAAGTTCAACTTCATACAACATTTCTATGGCCCCAAAAAAACATAAATTTGTTAGGTGTTCAAATACCATAATTTTTATATTATAGTTCACTTCAAACACAGTATGTTTATTAGTCATCCAACCTCTTCATAAGATCATACAATATAGATTAAAGTATAATACAAAATTTAATTTCATCCAAAATTTCTATGGCGCCTAGCCCAAGAAGTTTTTAATGGTGGGCATTTAAGTCCCACCATTTTCTATGTTGTGGTCCACCTCAGTCATGATACAATCTCTCACTCTTTATTATTATTATTATTATTATTATTATTATTATTATTATTATTATTATTATTATTATTTTCATGCTATAAATTGAGCTGCTAAAACAAATAGACAACATGGATGAGACACATGTATTACAATGGACAATATAGTTTTTGACACCCCTCCTCTTACAGTGGAAACTTCATTTCATTTCATTTTAAATATTTTTCATTAAATTACAGGTAATTTTTATTTTCATTTCATTATAAATAATAATAATAATAATAATAATAATAATAATAATAATAAAGTCTTCTTCTTAGATAATCATAAAAGCTTTGTTGCCGTAAGCTGAATGTTTTCTTTAATATTTTCACCGACAAAAGGTCAACGGTTGACCGGCTAAGGAGATTTTTACTCTATATATGGTGGGACCATGTAACCTACCATTTCAACATTGTTCCTTAACCATTCATTTGAAGGCCACCCAATGAAGAGCTAGGATGCTTCCATCTTCCCACAACGAAGCCAGTCAGATCAACGTTCGGGATCAATGAACCACGGGTCCCACTTGTACCAGATCAAGATCTGAGGGATGACGATCATGTAGTCCCCTAACTCTCTTTCAAACAAATGCTCTCGTGTAAAAAAGAGAAAGTGCGCAAGAAGCTCTTATCAGGAATTTGCCACCTCGATCCCCCTCCAAAAGGAAGCAGGTTAGGTGCTAACAGGGGGATGAGTTAGTGGGTGTTGTCGTGACCATATATGTGGCCCACCTTTATACATGTTTTTTATATCCATCCCGTCGATCAGTTTTTCTAGTTCATTTTATAGAATTATATAGAAAATTAAATATATATATTTCTTAAATGGACCATACCGCAGGAAACAGGGGTCATTGAATGCCCACCATTAAAAACTTCCCAGGACCAACTGTATTGTTTATTCTCCATCCAACTTGTTAATAAGGTCAAAAAAAACCTGAATGAAGAGGAAAAAACTAATATCAGCTTGATCCAAAAATTTTGTGGGCCCCAGGAAGTTTTTAATGGTGATCATCCAATCCCTACCGTGTGGCACACATGAGAATTGGATCTACTTCATTTTTTAGTCCATGCCCTAAAATGAGCCAGAAAATCTGGAAGACGGCGTGGATATACAACACATGCATGGAGATAGCCCACGGTCAGGGCAACACTCACTGACGTGTTACACGGGCAACATCTAATCAGCGAGCTGTTCAAAAAGTCTAACAAAGGGGGGGACGGATTGGCTACTCCCCCTGACACCAGCCCCGGGGCCGGTGGTCGGTGATCTGTGGGCCCCACAATGATGTATGTGTTTCATCCGTTCCGTTCATCCATTTTTACAGATCATTTTATGGCTTGGTACCAAAAATGAGAGGTATATAAATCTCAGTTGGACCACACCACATGAAAGCAATATTGGTTGGATATCTATCATTAAAATCCTCCTAAGGCCCACTGTACTGTTTATTTCACATCTAATATGTTGATTAGGTCATAGAGGCCCAGATGAAGGGAAAAAACAAAAATCATCTTGATCCGAAAGTTTTATGGCCACATAATGTTTTTTAATGGTCGACACTCATTCAACACTGTTTCATGTAATGTGGTCCACTTAAGATTGGGATATAACTCATTTTTCGTCTCATACTGTAAAATGATCCGTAAAAATATATGGACGGCATGGATGAAGCACATACATCATGGTGAGTCCCACGGAGCACCGACCACCAGCCATTGGCTGGTGTCGGGGGGAGTAGCCAATCCGCGTCCAACAAAGGGGGCCAGTTGCACATCAATCATCTTTAGACATGATAACGTTCACACGTCGTATTGAAGTGGCAATGCGCGGCACACATATAAACTTGGCATCTGCACCTGTGATCTGAACGACACATCAGGTAGGTCCACCTTATAATTCCTTATCCCGAAAATAAATAATATCCACTTATCATATGGGCCATATTTTTACCTCATATATAGACCGTTGGTCATATTTCTTCTCATAAACATATTTCCTTTCTGATATCTGGTCCGGACTAACTTGTTAAAATTAGAATTTGCAGATTATCCTATATCTGATGAATGAACCAGATCTCTCACACGCCTGCGGTGCTGGGATATGGGCCGTGGATTTTATCTTCAGTCACTACTCGCGCGAATCTCCCCCTTACTTTTGTTTATGAGATTCCTTCATAAAGAAGCTGGACAGGTCACATGACCATTCGTTGTTCACGCCCATTGACTCTGAAGTCGGCCCACGCGCTCTCTACCATCATGAGATGATAAGGTGGGTGGTAGATAGAGTTGTACATGAGCAGACTAAGGCTCGAGTACTCGCTCGACTCGACTCAGAATACTCGACTCGCTTGAGTTAGAGCCGAGTACGAGCGAGTTTTCACTATTCGTTTAGAGTACGAGTAGAGTACGAGTCTAGAGGTACTCGACTCGGTACTCAACTCGTACCCGTGTATATAACCGCTTGAAAAAAAAAACTCTACTACCCCACCCGTCCGTCATTTTCCATTCCAGCCGCGCCCAAACCCCACCCCACCCGTCCTTTTCAGAAGCAGCGCCCGAACCCTTCCCTCTCAGCGAGTGTTCGAAAAAAACTCTCTCTCTCTCTCTCTCTCTCTCTCTCTCTCTCTCTCTCCCTCCCTCTCCCAACGCCCGTCCGGCCGTCCATCTTCTTCCCTCTTTCTCTCTCTCACTCGCCCCTGTCTCCTGTCTGGCGGTGTCCGATGCAGCTCGTCCCTGCGTCCTGTCCGGTGCCCCTGTCCTGTGACGGAGCTCGTCCCTGCCACTCGTCCGGTGCCGCAACTCGTCCCTGCCAGGCTTCCACTCATCCCGTCGTCCGTCATCGCCCTGCCCTGCACGCAGCTGCCGGTCGTCCCTCTTCTGCTCGCCCGGTAAGTCCACTGTACTGTTTACTTGCTATACGATTGAACACACACATTATGGTGGGGCCCACACAGCACCGTGGCTATTGGCAATGGGACGTCAGTGCGAAATCTGAATGTTGTTTACTACTCGTTTACTACTCGTACTCGGCTTGTACTCGGGCGAGTAGAGTACGAGTAGGGAGTCCCTGCTCGTTGGCCGAGTAGAGTCGAGTACGAGCAGCACTCGGGCGTTAAGAGCCGAATACGAGTAGGGCGATACTCGACTCGACTCGACTCGTGTACAGCTCTAGTGGTAGACCCATCTCTCTAACGGAAACGTGATAAGGTGATTTACAAACAAATCTGGTCCACTCAAATGTAGGGTCCTATCATGGATTGATGATTTCTCAAAAATTATACTTATTAGACAACATGGTCCATCTGATATGTGTCCATTAAACTAACAGTGGAAAACATGATAAATTAACGGTCATATTCATAGTGGGATAAACTGTAGAAAAAATAACGGGTAAGATTGTCTTTTAGTTTCATTTCTGAAACCTAAGCCATCCATCCTGACCCAGGTACATGGGTGAATCAGATTGATGCATTACCTTGCCACGTGTCCCGTGG
This sequence comes from Magnolia changhungtana, assembly GCA_030180095.1. NCBI lineage: Eukaryota > Viridiplantae > Streptophyta > Magnoliopsida > Magnoliales > Magnoliaceae > Magnolia > Magnolia changhungtana. The sequence continues at coordinate 358,329 of JASAUF010000358.1, read as the reverse complement.
AAGTATAAATCTATCATATTCTGGTTCCTCCGATCTTATCATGTCATCTCTCGCTAATTTTTTACCGTTAACCTGACGTACCATCTACTTTTTTATTCGACACAAAAAAAACCCTACCTTCATGTTGAGCGCAGCTCCTAAAGCCCGACAGATGAAGAGTTATTATCAAACTAATTAAACTTATTATTAATAGTAAAAATAAAATTAAAATAAGAAAATGATCGTCAATCCATGGGTTTTTCACAATTTCGAGCTGTGCAACCCAACATAGCGGCGTTGATTGGCTAAAGTACCTCGTTCTACTCCAAAATTATATATTTTACATCAAATAACTCATTTTGAATTGCAAGATACATCGGATTTTAAGGTCCGCTGGTCTGGATCACTTCTGTCATCAACCGGGACTTTTCTGGTCCATATTAACCATGTAACCGTCCGCAACCCCCGATTTTTAGGTCCGATGGTCTGGAATGCACATGCCAGCTCTTCCCATCATTAAGTCAGGCAACTCCTTTTGTCGCTTTCCACGTATTTCAATTATAAAAATGTGGGATGCGGATTTGGTGGATCTTCCACGGTCGTGGAGTTGTAAATGGGCCATAAATGGACAGTTCCTTTCTCTCATTTTTAAGCGGCTTATTAGGTGGATCCTGACTGTGGAGCCTGCCTTAATGTAAGTGCAGATCTAAATCTCAGGTGGGCCACGCCATAGGAAACGGTGGTGATTTATCATTAAAAAGTATTTTTTGTATGATCAAGCTGATATTTGCATGGCCCCTTCATACACGTCTTTGTGGCCTTATAATAGGTTGAATGGTAAATAAACATTTCAATGGTCCGTAAGAAGTTTTTAATAGTAGGTATTTAATCGCCATTGTTTCCTGTGGCTTGGTCTACCTAAGAGTTGGATCTGCTTCATTTTTGTAATCATGCCCTAAAATGAGCTGCAGAAGTTGATGGACGGCATAGATGTAAGTAAAATGTATTATAATGGGTCCCACAAACAGGGAATCCACCAAAGCCGTGCACCTCATTTTTATCTCGCGCCATAAAATAAGCCGGAAAAACCGACGGATGGATGAATAAAATACACACATCTTTGTTTGCTGGAGGAATATTACGGAGGGCCTCAGATTGAGCGGCGGTGGTGAAATGACACCGCAAGATTTGAGGGAGCTGATTGGGTGCAGCTGGACTTGACCCAAGATGGTGCAGGCATTACAGTGGGGCCCACCTTGTTTTATATATATATATATATATATATATATATATATATATATATATATATATATATATAGGAAAATGCTCACCTGCGAACAAGTTCGTATGTACTACGTACGAACTTTTTTGATAACCCATCATACCTGATGGGGATCCAAAATCTGAACCGTTCATGTAAAGCAGCACCTCGTGAAACTCCCTGGGCCCAAGTTTTACTTTGATATAAAACTTGGATGGGAAATGAAAAATGAAAACAGTTTCCTCTCTTGATTTTCATTTCTCTTTGCTATGGCCCAACAGAATTTTAGATCAGGGTGAAACTTTGTCACATGGGGTTTCATGGGATTCTGAATCACATGGACCGTTCAGATTAGACACCCATGGCACGTGTGCAAAGGTGCGCACGTGCGTAGGTGCGCAGGGGAGCATCTCTCTCTCTCTATATATATATATAGAGAGAGAGTCCCGGTCTCCTACGTACCGTGTCGCACGGTGCTTAAGTACCAGCTCCGTTAGGAGTCGTTGGATACGAAATAGCAGCTAGGATGACGTAGCCGTGAGAAGACTTATACGACTGTTTTTTCAGACGCACGCCCAACCTTCTGAAGAGATGTCCACAAGCTCTGTGGGCTATACCGTGATGTGTGTTTTGTATCTATACCATCCATCCATTTGGACAGACCATATTACGGCATGATGCAAAAAATGAATCAGATGCAAAGTTCGAGAGGACCCCACCACAAAAAACAAAGAGAAGAGTGACGTCCACCGTTAAAAGGTTATAGGGCCATGACAGGGTTTGTTCTGATAATATGGTCTGTCAGTTCAGCTCGAAACTTTGTTCAGAAGGGAATTTTAACCCTTGCCAAGGTGGCATTTTGAAAGCATGCAGGCTGTTGCAACATTCTAACCGTCGAACATGAAATGGACGGCGAAGTAGATAATCTTGCGGGCCACGCTGATTTCACTTCAAAACCACCCCTTTTCAGACGGTTTTCCCGTCGTGAATCGAATGGGAGGTGTGGATCTTCTAACTAACAGCAGTTAGCGGGACCTTAGACTTCACAAAGTCTGTGGTGAAACAGAGGCTTCGTGTTTTCATAGTGGACCACCATCATGAAACGGAAGATGGATCTGAAGCATCCATCAGGTAGAGGGAGAAAAATCCATCGAAACCATGTCGACCTTTGGCGTCCATGTCCCCTCAAATGATCGTCACATCGATCGCAAGAAGATTGTTCAGCTGCCGCTGCAGCTTGATTATCTTAGTGGGCCATACCATCAGATGATCAAAACTGGTCATTTACGGTCGAAATCCTGAGAGGGAGTCGGTGGACGGCGTGGATCTATCAAAAGACAACTAAAATGAGCATCATCAGCAATGCAGTAGGGAGAAAGATGGTTTTTTTTCTCTGTTGTGCGGAAGCTCCATTGAAGACGGCTTTGTGTGAATTCCCTCTATTTTTTGTGGTGGGGTCCTCTCGAGCTTTGCATCTGATTCATTTTTTGCATCATGCCGTAATATGTTCTGTCCAAATGGATGGACGGTGTAGATACAAAACACACATCACGGTGTGGCCCACAGAACTTGTAGACGTCACTTCAGAAGGCTGGGCGTGCGTCCGAAAAAACAACCGCGTGAGTCTTCTCACGACTGCTTCATCCCAACCGCTGTTTCGTATCCAACGGCTCGTAACAAAGCTCGTACTTAAGCACCGTGCGACACGGTGCGTAAGAGACCAGGACTCTCTCTCTCTCTCTCTATATATATATATATATATATATATATATATATATAGAAGCGCTCACCTGCGAACCAGTTCGTACGTAGTACGTACGAACTTTTTTGAGAACCCATCATACGTGATGAATCTCGCAAATCTGAACCGTTGATGTGAAGCAGCACCTAGTGAAACCCCCCAGGACCAAGTTTTACTTTTATCTAAAACTTTTATCCATACCGTCCATAGCAAAGAGAAATTCAAATCAAGGAAAGAAACTGTTTACATTTTTCACGGTCCACCAAAGTTTCGGATCAAAGTAAAAATTCATACTATGGGGTTTCATGAGGTTCTGCTTCATGTGGACCATTCAGATTTGCGAGATTCATCACGTATGATGGGTTCTCAAAAAAGTTCATACGTACTACGTACGAACTGGTTTGCAGGTGAGCGTTTTCATATATATATATATATATATATATATATATATATATATATATATATATATATATATATATATATATATATATAAAAGCATGCCCACCAAAACATAATTCAAAGGCCATCCTCAGAATTTAACTGGACAATGCCCACCAAAACATAATTCAATTGAAAAGTGCACCAATGAATATTTGCATCAGTGGAGTTATTTGATACCCTAGCAGACTATGACAGGCATAAGCATGAACGCAGTGGCTGGAGATAAGGTATATATGTAACTCAAGTTAAACAAGGTGAATTGTAGGATCCACTGCAGATAGATCATAGCCCCCAAAATCAGAATGGTTAGATTTATTTATTTAAGAAAGGTGAGAACACACCACCATTCAGGTGGGCACCACAAAAAGAAGTGGACCTCAGCCATCGGATGACACAACCCTTTCTTCTTTCCACACAGCCAAAACTAGACCCAAAAAAAAAAAAAAAAAAAAAGGAAAGTACGGTTCTTCCGGCCTGCCTAATCAAAACCCCCCAAAAAAAAATTTTAATTAATTTTTTTTATTTAAAAAAGAAAATAAAAAGAAAAAAAGAAAAAGCAAACAACCAGCCTTCCCAGTAGACCAAGCAGGGGAGAGTCAATCCTCTGAACTAGTATGCACATACGACTTCTTCCTCAATTAATAAGAAGGAAGACATTTTACCATGCATGTGATGTGCCAATCAAATTGCAGAGTGCCAACACAATAATTTGGTGCATTCCTTGGTAAAACATACCTTGCTTGGAATTTCCTTTAGTTTTTTAAACGGATTATCATAGCATAGCCATCCCTACACACAGCAGACCCCATTCACGAAGTCTTTCCACATACAACAGATTTTCATATTAGACATCCCTACAAACAGCAGCCCATTCACATCACAGACAAAGAACAGAGCAGCACATCTCTGCAACCATCTATACTGCTCCATAGTAGAACAGAAACGAACAACCGTCTGAACAAAAACCATTCGCATCATGTCCAAGGGTGTGCGAGTATGCTGAAAGACGGGTCCTATTTTCCTGTACATACGTTATGCATCTGCATTAAACAACTTCAACTCTATCATAACTTAAGTAACATATTTTCTTGCTATTATTGTCTGAAAATCAATGGTTACTTCATTTAGCATATTTAAGAGCTCATGATGTATCACAACTTGAAATGTAATAAAAACCGAAGATTAAAAAATAAAAATAAAAAAAAGCTTTTCAATTATATGCTTTTGTCTCTTCTACAGAAATTTACAAAATCCTCTAAATCTTTATAGATATCAATGTGAATGTTTACACAATATTTATAGCCAATTACAAATCAAACCAAATATTAAGTTACTGGCAAGTTTCCTAGTGACTTAACTCAAAATTGTCTGGTTAAGTTGACTCAGCCAAGTTTTAAGGTGCCCTAGAGAGTTTAGAACTATGCTTGGGTTCCAAATGAGCCTCAAGTTGATAAATTTAATTAGGTTGGTTCCAAACTTATCAACTTTGGCAACTTGAATTCCTTTTTATTTTTTGGTTTAATGTTAGATGAAGCCATACTAAGCTAACTTAAATATTTAAATCATGAAAGAAATTCCATTTGATGATTTTACTAGACATGTACTATGTGACAGTAGCATAACACTTCAAGATCATTGAAGATAGAGGTCTGAGTTCAAGCACGGCCTTTCATCAATATAACCTAGTCCATTCCCAATTTGCCCAGTAGATAAGCATCAAGTTCCCACCCGAATCCATCCGGCTAGCCAAGTTCCCATTCCTATATAGTTAAACAAGCTTCTCTTGTTGGGTATTTATGCATATCCACACACCCGCCTAACAAGCTACTCTTGGGCCTCAAAACTCACGCGCAAGCCCACACAACAAGCCTTTTTAACCTTAGCCAAAATCCAGCCAAAGTAGGTTGGACACAGACCATGCATGGATTATACAAGAAAAAATCAGGTTGTAGCTAGAGCTATGTGTTCTACCCAATTAATAATCGAGTTCTACAGTAACCCCAAGTCCAGATGGCTTGGGGCTGGGTTTGGACTACGGCTGCAACTTGGCTATGGGTCAACCCAAAACCAATTGATCCAACCCGAGTTCAGGTTGGGTTGGGTCTGGTTTTTTTTTTTTTTTCACACACGCACACACACCCCCACACACTCACGCCACACGCGCACACACCCCACACACGCACACCGTGGGATTTCACCACTGTGGGTACCCAACCTGCCAACCTAGTTTGAACCTATCCTAGATGCGCTTGGGTTGATCTTGTGTACCAGAGCTTAGGCCACCTACTAATTGAATCGTATTTGTGTTTGCAGTCTAAGGCCTATGCCAGCCTGACCTATCGAGCATTTGTGGACCGGAGCCTGATTTATAAAATCATGTTTTTGGCTGGGCTAGCAATAAGACACTTAGCTCTTGCGTTGGAACCCACGTGCTTCAGCTTAGCGGAGTTGGGCCTATTGGCAACTCTAATGCGCAGTATGTGTAAATTGATCTTGACCATTAGATATTCGTTATTGATGTCTAATGTTTTGTATGCATGTAGTTCACCTTAGCTGCAGTAAAATGTATTAAGTTTTTGGTTTTCAGATAAAGGGCCGAGATCTTGCACACATTAGCAACATGGTTGTGTAGGGCACTTGCGTTTGGTTTGAGCACATGTACGAATGCGAATAGGTTCCTTTCTCTCATAATTCGTTTTCCGTCTGTTGGGCCTCATGCGCAGGAATATCCGTGAGTCCCAGTAGGGACGAGGTGTGTGCCTCATGTGCAGAAATCTTCCATATCGAAAGATCCTAACCGTTCGATCTTTGGACCATCTTTTGTTGAATGTAAACAGTTAGTCGTTCTCCCATAACGGTCATTTTCTAGGCCATTGATTCATGGGTCAGAATCATTCAATCTACAAAGTTTTCGAGCTGTCTACAAGATCAACGGTTTGGAACATGGAACCCTAACGGATGAAGAGCAATCAACCGTGGGGAAATTATTCAATTCCTGATGCGCAGGAAATGCCGTTGCTTTTCAATGAGGAAAGAAATGAGAAAGAAAGGAATGCCATCACTTTAGACCGAAGAAATTTCAAAGGAAATAGAAGGGGCCATCGATACCCGTTCACAAACCAAGTGTGCATGAGTCGCGCATCTGAAACAATCCAAACCGTCCAAAATATGTGTCTGTCCTCAGATGGTGAATTTCTATCAAATACAAACCTCAGCCTAATAGGCATTCGCTCGTTGAATTTGGACGGTTGGATTTTATTCATGTTAGGCATTTTTTTTCAGTACTTCTCCAGCAGTAGAATTTAGCACGATTTTTGAAAAAAAAAAAAATCACAAACCAACAAAAATGTTTGAACGATTTGGACGGAGTGAGTTAAGGGCATCATTCCACCTGTGCACAATGTCCGGACGCAGATTGGCTAGTGACCCTGCCACTCGCCAATGGCTTGTGGTCGTTGTTATGTGGGCCCCACCATGATATATGTGTTTCATCCACTCTGTCCATCCATTTTTATCAGATCATTTTACCATATGAGCCAAAAAAAATAAGATAAATCCAAGTCTCAAGTGGACCATATCACAGAAACAGTGTTGATTGTGAATGCCACCATTAAAAACATCTTACGGCCCATAAAAGCTTTGCATCAAGCTGATATTTGGATTTTTATCCTTCATGCAGGAATGTATGATCTAATCAACAGATTAAATGTCAAATAAACATTAGAGTGGGCCCCAGGAGGTTTTTAATACTGGACATTCAATCACTACTGTTTTCCTGTGGTGTGGTCTATCCTTTTATTTAGAGCTGTCTCATTTTTGGGGTAACGCCCTAAAATGATCAAAAAAAATGGATGGATAGTGTGGATAAACAACATAAATCATGTTGAGACCCACAGAACACCGGCCACTAGCCAACCGGCAAGTGGGAGCGTCACTACCCAAACTGCATCCCATAGTTCGTCGCACCAGCAGAGGACTAGCATTACACTCAGGCATCATTTGCGGACGCCGCATACAGCTTCCGATTCACAGAGGTCAAATCACTACGAGAATAAAGGGCTAAATGTTACAAGTACTAGTCGATTTCTAGGTGCCCCACATACAATGGTCTTGTGGAGTCCGCAAACCACACTAATCAATGTGGCGCAGTTATTGTCCACCTATCAAGGCCCTTAACAAATATCAACAACCATGTATTCGGCTTGATTCCAAACCAACAAAAAGAAAAAAGAAGGAAAAAAAAAAAAAAAAAGAACTTCCCTGACCATTGGGCTCAAAGAGTACCTTCGTTGGCCCACTTGAACTTCATGCTAAAGTGGGCCCGCTTGCCTTAGTGCTCACGAAGGTTTGCATGTGTATCCGAAGTTATGTTGGCTGTCCACCACGGATCCAGCCGAAGGCATTTTTATCCATCTCTCTCTTTCTCACTCTCACACACACACAATTGTGCATTAAACCTGGTGTGTATATTTCATTAAACCGATGATTACATGTGAATGAAAATGATAAAATGAGGATAAAAAGATCAGCCTGATAAGGCATGAACTTTGGTGTTTTGGGAGCAATTTTATATGCTACACGTTGTTGGGGCGGAACTGAGTTTTATGAGGCTGATCCTGTGTGTACGGTGAACATGATGGTTATTAGGTGATGAATGTAATAAATTTTTGTTGGAAACCTCACACTTTTCTTTGCATGCACAAGTTAATGAAATTAATAATATAAAAGATTTAAATGATGAAAATTACTTTTAATACAAATAAGTAAATCATTAAACATATAGGATGTAAGAGACATCAAGATTGTAAATGACAAAAACTCAGAACTTAATTCGGCACAAATCTACTATAATAGAAATAATAGAAGTACAATCATCAAGACACAACAATACCCAAGCTATGTTACCCAAATATAAATTACAAGCAACAATTTCTTTTTCTTTTTTTAAATAAAAATAAAAAATAAAAAATAAAAAAAATCACCGGTTAGAGATTGTAGAAACCATCAACACAATCCTTAGAAAAGACAATTGATGAAACCAATGTTGCACTTGGATACAAAATTTTAGGCTCTTGATCTTCTTCTCTTATAAAATTACAATTTTGTCTTCTCCTTCTTCTCTTTTTCCCGGAGAAAGGAAAAACACCCTTTGAATTGCTAGAATCTCTCTTCACAATAGCTCATTTTATCTCATTTTATTTAGCCAAAAGACCAAAATACCCCATTAAGGTCATATGGACAAAAAACTACTTAATCCACACACGTGGGTCCCACCTCTACGCGACGATGCACTCTGAAGTGCTTGGGTGTTGTAAGTGTCGTAGACAATTCATACACTTGCAGATTGCCAATGTTGAGGGACATGAGATAAGAGAAATGAGCCAGGTTTTTAGGGCCCTGTGGTTTTCCAAACGTTGCATAGAGAGAGATGGGTTTGGGGGGCTTTTTGGTTTTCCAAATGCAATAGAGAGAGTTACGCAACAATCAGTATATCATGATTTCGGAAAAACAATGATTCGGGGAGAACTTTTCCCTCCTTTTCAGAGTTTGGATTGTTTCAGTAAAACTCCCTAAGCAACAAAGAGAGAGCAAGAGACGGGCCTAATTGGGCTGATGAGCTTTTGAACATATACCCGATTTATAAGCTGACTTGTTTTTTTAAACCGGAGCTCACCTTCAGGCCTGATATCCAGCCCAAGATCAGGCCAATGCAAGCTAAGCCTGAAAGCCTGTTAGGCGAACCTGGGTTTTAGGACATCTCGGAGCTCATTATAGGACATAGGCCTAATGAGGAAGATTGAAAAATCAAGTGGGCCACGTCACAAGAAACAGCGGGATGAAAATTCTCGCATTTGAAACCTTCTTGTGGGTCATATATGCCATCCAATGCTGAAAACACAAATATTAGAATGGTTCAAAAGAAATGCTTGCCTCAAAGAAGGTTTCAATGGTGAATGTTTCTTGCGGTGTGGCCAACTTGAGTTTGGCATCTCCCTCTTATTTTTGGGTTCATCTCCTAAAATGAGCCAGCCACTTGTATGAACAGGATGAACGCAACACAAACATGACGGTGGCCCCACGGAGCTTCGGGTTGAAAGCAAACTTGGTACCCTAAATGTTCTGAGGAAACTCTGTGGGGGCAAGCCGTTCATCCATTTTACCAGATAATTTTAGGGCATACCCACAAAATTGAAGCATATTCAATTCTCAAGTGGACCACACCATAGGAAAGAGCCTGAATTAAACACCTACCGTTGAAAACTTCTTAGGGGCCACTAAAGTTTTGGATCAAGTTGATATTTATTTTTTCCCTTCATCTATTGTTTGTGTCACCTTATGAACAGGTTGGATGACAAATAAACATCACTATTGGCACTTTGAAAATTTCAACGGTGGACATCATTATTCCCACTGTTTCATGTGGTGTGGTCCACTTGAAATTTGTAAATTTTAGATTTTGGGAATATGTCCTTAAAATGATATGAAAAAACGGATGGACGGCATGGATAGGACACCTACATCCATTGTAGGCCCCACAGAGTTCACACAGTACGCAATCCGCTTTCCTTTGGGTTACAGCCTTACAGGCAAGTCGCTTCCCGCGCTCGTACAAATCCGGAAGAACCCAAGCAACGGCCGAAAAGATGGACGGCCTCTGTTGCTTCTCCTCGAGAGCTTCAAGTGGGCGCACGTGACATGGAATGGCAAGGGAGGGAAGAATGTTCTTAAGATGCGATTTGAGGAAGATCGGGGGTCAAGCATTTTTTTCCTCCCTCTTCTTCTTTTTATTTTTGCGAAATCTATGAACGGGCAATCGACAGAAATATGGATAGAATGGTAGCGACGTAACATTGCACGAGAAACCGCCTGCAACGTGTTTGACGTTTTGCCCAAACCAGAGGACTCTGATTCCTCTGTAGCATCAACGAATTCAGTGCTGGGAGGAGGCAATTGGCGTCGTGAGATTGGTGGTTCTGGCTATTTGCAATCGGATTCTAAAGTAAGTTTTTGGAGTATTTTCCTTGTAACCGTTCCTGTGATTTTCCTATAATTCAATTAGAGGCCCCTTAATCACTTTGAATTGTTACTAGTGACTGTTAGAATCTCGCAATAGAAGGCCCTCAAGGCCATACTGCCAACACCAAATGGTCGTTTGGCAGTTTGGATTTGTAATATATTTATAATAAAATAAAATAAAATAAAATAAATAAACTAATAGAAGTACGAAGACAGGATGTGAAATCCTTGAGATTGTCATTCTATCAGTTGTGTTTGGCAACCTGGATTTTCAGTATGTGGAAACCCAGAAATTGTGTAATTGTGTTTGGCCACTGTGGATTACAAAGAGAGAAAGAAAGCCATTTAAAATATGACCAATGAAGTGGACTGTGAATCCTGTGATCTTGCAACCCAGCTTTTAAAGAGGAATTGAAGTGGCCTTTTTGAGGCCCCCCAAATTCCAGGGGCAAAACACAAGATTTTGGTCTGGATTTAGGCCTAACAAATGTGAAATGACCCCTGAATATGTCACTGGATATAATTTCTTACTCAAAATTTTAATATCTTATATTCTACCACTATTTTTAACTATCAAAGGGAAGATTAAGTCGGGCTTTACCTGATGAGATGACAAGTTCAAGAAAGAAGATACATCTCAATCCAACTGGCAGATCCATCCCATTTGAGTGTCTATGTTAAAATATCCTTATAGAATCTGGATCCTCTGCTTGTTGCAATGTAATTGGAATACATCATCACACACTGGCAATGCTGACAATGTCAGCGATGATGTGGACCAATCACGATATTCGAAAGCAGGATTTTCCTACTTGAGGCAAGCAGATGATCCCGATTCATACTTATAAAGTATCATTAATTTACCCAAAGTTGGGTAAAGGATTTAAGTAGGGTTGTACATCGAGCTGAGTCAAGTCGAGGTGGGCCAAGCTTGGCTTGACTCGTCTGCGCTCTCCTCGAGCTCGGCCTTGAGCTTATCATTGGAGCTTGGCTTATTTGCCAACCTTTCGAGTCGAGCTCGAGGCAAGCTAGTGGATCGAGTCGAGGCGAGCTTACCTCGAGTCAAGTCGAGCTTGCTCCCAACCCAACCTATCACGCCCAAAAATCTGGGTACAAAGTATGCACCCTCAGATCCGAGTTTCAGTTCATAACTCGTATACAAAGTGTTATAATTTGATACCTTGATCAATTTAATCAGAGGTGATAATTACATCCATTCTAAGTTTCACTACAATTTCAATCACACATACGTAACACTTAGCACCAATCAACTAGGCATTTATAAATCTTGACGACCATTAAAATAAAATAAACTTTGAAAATCATTCATTTATTATATCATCATACTATAAATACGTTTATTCCATAATAACATTGTTTCAATGATAAATCTAAACAATTTTTTAAAATCTTAAAATCAATTCCGATATGCATTATACGCTAATCAAACTATTTTAGCAAATAAATCATATAATCAGAAATGGTCTAATGCCGCCACTTCATCTTCAGACAAATATGGCCACATTTCACATGGGTCGTGTTCAGGTGCGGTGGATCTTTCTGGCTCCTGCGCCACATCATCTACTAATGGCTCCTCTGTACGGTTTTTCCATCAATAAATGATAAGCTGGACAGGCTTAGTGAAATTACCCAGGATGGTTCATAATCATAACAATTAAAATAATACAAAGTACTAAATGTAAAAATGTATGCACAAAATATGGATGCAAATGGTGTATGAATGCATCAGATAGGATGATCGTCCATCTGCTTAGGTTGGAGGTCGTCAACCCGCATCCACTCATTGGGTAGGCATCCTTCCACCTTTCGGTAGGATTGGGCATAGCCCGTATCTAGTAACGATCTAACAGGATCGATGTTTCTTCCATGGAGGGCCCCTATGATGGACCATGTATTATGTAAATGTAATGAAAGATGGATGATATATGAATGTATCTTTTTCATAACTGCCATAAATACTTATCTTGATAAGTAAATTCAACTTACAATTATTATCATTCATGCGATTTGACACAAATTAGCATATAATTTACCACATCATATAATATTGAAACAAAACACTCAAATCAGTACATTAATCATTTAAACCATCACAAATAATTTATTTTAATTCCAATGAATCATAAGGCACGTTGGGTTACTCACCTAAGTCTTGAGATGTTATCACAAGTAGCTAGAGTTGTTGTTGTGTATCTTGAGTTGGCGGGCAGTCTGATGATAATGGGTTTCCTAACTTGAATGGTCGAGATTGGCGATACATCGAAGGGTCCACCTTTTTATTTTATTTTATTTTATTTACATACGCACACTCATCCCACACACTCACGCTAGTGGAATTTCACCACCTATGGGTACTCGAACCCTTGACCGGGAGTTGAAACTCCTGAGAGTCTACCACCCGAGCAAGAGTAAGGACCCCATTGAAGGGTCCACTTGATGAATGGCTTGAATACCCGGATGGTTTGAGTGGTTGGATTTATAACAGATAGCCTTTGTTTCTAAAATATGAGGAAGGTGACAAGTGTGACATCTTATTTCTCAATTGAAGAAGGTAAGGGTGTTGGAAATCCTATCAGTGCATGTTGTCCACTCTATTGTATGGAGGGTTCTGCTCAATTGGTTGTGAACCCACAACAAGTGGTTTTATAACTTAGAAGTTGAAGAAGAGAAGAAATAGGAAAAGCAGTTGAGGAAGAAGGCGACATGCGTAGAAAACAGGGAGGCTGGCTTGCCAAAGAAAATCTTTCGTAGGGTCTTCCTTGCAACCATAAAATCAGGTGGGTCCACCATGAGAAATCCACCCCAATCATTCGTTTTGCCATATCATGATTGGACACGAACACAAAAAATGAGGTGGATCAAAATCTAAGTGAGCCATAGAATATGAAAAATGGTAGGGGAATACATACTGTTGAACCTCCCTGCTACTCACGTTAACTTTAAGTTTTGTATGGGTGAATGATAATCGGATGGACTTTTGAAATGTTTTTGATGGCTGGATGGTTATGATGCAGGGGTGGATGTTTGGACAACCTTAGTGGTTTGATCTTGAGTTACCTTTAAGTGGTTACTAATTTCAACAATGTAGATGTAGTTTGCTGGATTATTTCGAAATGGATGGTTGTGTTTGTGGGTTTAGAATGATGTACGGACCAGATTGATGGGATCTTGGGCTCCAGCCTCTAGAGTAGATTGGGTTTGGTTGGCGGGTCCCGGTCCTCCTACACAGCTTGCATAGCTCCCACGCCGAGAAGATAGGTACATGTTAGACAGCAACCCACGCTATTTTATTAGTCTATTTAGTGGTGGACCAGATTGATGCGTATTTTGCTATCTCTCTTTTATTAGTCTTTTTAGTCCCACTTGAGAGGGATTCAGAGATATCCACACCGATATTCTATTTTGTAACATGAAGTTAGAGTATAACTCAAAAGAAAGGCAGATCGGTAAACCAGGTGGCTCACTAATGGATAGTTTAGATAGATGGCCCTCGTAGTATAGGGGGTTGAAATTTGAAAACGGTGGATGACTGATGGAGCTTGGTGAGCTGACAGATTGATGTGTGGCTGAGACTCTAGGATGGCTTGTGTTAGGAGATTGGCTTGGAGCATATCAATGGTCCACCTAATGGACCGTTTGGATAGCTGCTCTGGATGATGGGTAGTTGGATCCAATGCAAAAACGTCCGAATAATGGGTAGTTTAGATTCACCACAAAATCCGGCATTTAAAAAAGTATAGGCTTTGAAACAACGTCTGTGGCAATGCATCTAAATAGGGATGTGTTTTATTTAAATTTAAATTTCTTTTATCATTATTATTAGTTTTAAATTTTAAGATCATAGATGGCCATAGTTTGAACTGTCCGATTTGGGTGAAACTTGACGTTCTACTTCAGTTTGACGTGTTCTATCTAAGAGCTCAATATTGACCAATGATTTTCAATGGTGGCTAAGATTCATTTTAATGGCTCTCACTTAATCATGGTCCTTAAGAAAGTGCAGTCTTATGTATAAACTAAACTAGTGAATTTGAAGTGTACACTATGAGCTTTAAATTGAATAGTTTGTTTTGGTAATTAGGTAAGCCAGTTGACGAATACGAGTGTGATTTGCAGCCGGATGACTAGATACAAGTGAACTAATTGAATTATTATGACTCTAATCTTGTATATGCATGGTCAGTTTTATGAACACACGTAAAAGGTGAGATTTGAGATGGATTTCCACATGTATGCCTAAGCTAATGTAAGTGTACATAATCGTGTGCGTGTGTACATGCACCCAAAATCTCGGGTCGTTACACAACCTAACCCAACCTAGCACCCAAGCGACACCCGACTCAACCCAGTAACCCGACCCAACTTGCACCTGACTCAACCCAGCCACCCAACACAACCGACCCAACCGACACCCAACCCAACTCTCAAATCAAATATTTAATTAATTATATATATATATATATATATATATATATATATATATATATATATATATATATATATATATATATATATATAATCACACCATTCAGCCACAACTTGCAATCACACCACATCAAATAGACAGCGCCACCAGTCAAAAACAGAAACCTTCTTGCCTCCAACACAGGCCTTGAAAGGAGAACTCCACCAAAATCCGCATAAAAACCACATTCTCTAGCGACTCTGATTCCAAAAAACATAACATCCTGGGATTCCACTGGGTAATGAAACTTAAACAGAGCTGCACAAAACCAAAGAAGGGCAGAGCCCCAGAAAATAGAAGGGTAAGGCCCTTAGGGGGCAGCACCACCCACATTTCCCTGAGCAAGCAGTGCTGCCAATGACCCACTCCAAATGAACAACCAACAGACCAATTGTAGTCCTCAAGAATCTATCATGAGCCAAGATCACCAATTAATGTGATTTTTGGCTCCATCCACAACAGGGCCAAATAGATGAAAGGTTTGGTACCTTGTACATGTCTACCACATTTAAGGATATTAAATGCTTCATGGCTTAACTCAGATAATCTTGATAGCACTACATCCTTTCTCAAGATATTTATTTCTTGTTTCATATGAAAGACAAAATCCTATTTGAAAACCATTAATTGAAAATACATGACCAGTGTTTTCAACTACTGGTATCAATGCCTGTATCATACCCTTTGAACACAAAAACATAAAGGCATGCATAGGAAATATCGAATGTATTAGGGGAATGTATTGTTGTCCAAGGGAAAAATTATGTATCGTCGTCCAAGGGAAAAATTGGGTAAGTGATGGAACTTTTCAACGGAACTTGGAGTGATGTTAAAAGAGATGATTAATTACACACTTAGAACTGAAAACACCACAAACAAACAAGTATGCACAATAAGTCTCCATTGTACAGAGGACTAAATTATACATTGTCTAACAGAAATGATACAATTATTTATCCAAAATGAAATAATATCATTCAAATATCCTATAATACAAGTAATACATTCAAAAACCAAAATGAAAGAGTGTGAACAATCCGTAGATCACTGTACAATCACATATGATTTCTCCACACTAATTGCATTTTAAATAGCGAAAGTGAGAAGGATACAACGGTTGACCATCAATCATCCCAAAACATCAAAGAAAACCCTTAGAAAATCCCCTGTATTGCTCCATGAACTTGGGCCCATTCTACAATAAAACTCTTTGACTTCAGATAATTCCCTCATATCTTGTGTTGCCAACCAGCGAAATAGATAGTATCAGCCAACACTATCAATCTTTAAATTACTGCACGTGACCAAGTATCCTGAATGTTGTTATCTAAGCTACACAGATCAAACAAACAGTCTGTATTAAATATGAATTATATGATCCTTAGCCCAAAAATAGGCATAGGTTCTTAGATTTTCAGTTTGCGCAATATAGGTCCAATATATGTCTGTCATTTAGCAATCCAAACTCAAGGAAAGGATGCTGCAATATGTAAGAGTGGGATGTAGAAATCAATTCCCACATATTGGACACACCCATATGTTGGTTTGTGGTAAATAAAAGAATATAGCTTGAAACTTAGAAGAGAGAAAATTAGTATAAGACGTATTTCTAGTTTCTCCACATATTTGTCCACATTATCAAATGGTGTCAACTTGGCCTCAGCAGACTCCAGAGCTTTTGTGCTGCCATGAAAGTTAAGGTGAATTTTGCTTTCTATTGAAGGGCAAGAGTATAATTTGTAAAGGGTACTCTGATGATTCCCTCACTTATAATTCATAAACGGTACTCTGATGATTCCCTCACTTATAATTTGTAAAGGGTACTCTAATGATTCCCTCACGATTTTCTAGAGCAGACAAGCTCAACAAAATGAAGGCTTGAAAGATCAAAATGCAAATTCTGGTTTTTATGCAGCAGGTCCTGGCCCAATCTGAAGCTCTGGGCTATGAGGTTGAAAATTTGCTAGGAGTTTGAACACTGCAGTGCATATCCAGGAGTCTGGAACCTCTTCCTTGCTAGAGCACCAATCTAATTGTATACCTAAATGACTTAGTCTGAGCATTGCAGGCAAGAGCCATTCATCATTCTAGCCCTGAATGGCACTGCAGGGCAAGCTAGAAAAAGCCAGTCAAGTGACATGTCCAAGTCCAGCCAATGAGCAAAGGACCAATGTCGGATATCCTCATGAGAACAATTCAGCAGCAGATGTCTTAGAAAAGATGGGAAGTGGTGTGGAAGGATATAGATTTGTGCAGAACATGAAGAATTTCCCGAGCGACATTAGAGGCAGTTTGCTCTTTAGACCAGTCAGGTGAAACGATGGCTAAGGTTTGCTGTGTATGTGATTTCTTGACAACTTTGTGGTCGAGCTTCTATTGGTGTCTCTGGTTGGCTGATGGCGAGTTAAGGGATGAGTGTTGCTATTTGATGCCATGTTTGGGTGGTTTTGAGAAGTTTTGGATACCGGTGATGGTGTGGTCGGTTGTTTTCTGTTGCAGATGCTTCGTGGTTAGTTTCTTTCTTTTCTTTTCTTTTCTTTTTTTTTTTTTTTTTTTTCAAGATTTTGTTCTGCCGCATTGTAGATATAGTTTTATGTTGTATCGAGGTGGGAGGGCTCTTTGTTTTCCACCTCTGAATTGATACTCTTTTGCTCTATTTAATAAAATTTTAAGTGGTGTGCACCCCCGTTCATGAAAAATAAAGGTCATGCACTTGCTGTTCTGTCAGTTCTATGGCCTTGAGAGCATTCCCCTCCAATGCAAAATGGAAAATTGCTAATATGTCATCAAGGAAAGCATGCAATTAGCAACACCGTCACCTGCACACTTTCAAATAAATACTAACTATTTAAAACATATAATGGTGTTAGATTGCTGTCTCAGGAGATTTTTTGCTTTCCTCTTCAAAATTCATGTGTGATATATGAGGTTTAGTATGTAAGTCCACTTGGCGATAGAGTGAATTGAAAGGAAAACATTCGGCGTGGAAAAGAAATATCTGTCATTAGGAGGTAGAATATTCACTCTTATGAAGAAAGGAAGCTCTCTCAAATTTGCCAATTTACTCCATGTCATTGATCAAAATAGTTCTCATTTGGTTAATTGGAAGGAAGCCTGCCATCCTCAGGACAATGGTCATATGGGCATAAAGGACTTAACAATCATCAATTGGGCACTCGTTGGCAAGTGGTAACATTAAAAATGTGAGAGCACACCACCAGTAACATTAAAAAATCTGTACAGTGCATTCAGGTGGACACCACAAAAGGACCTCACTATTATACGGCCATGCACTAGGTCTGACAGAGATGGACCACATGGTGAAAACCAGACCAAAATAGGAAAAGTACAAATTTTCCAGCCTCCCTAAGCAGGGAAAAAAAAAGAAAAGAAAAGAGCCTACCCAGTTGACCAAGAACAGGGGAGAATCAATTCTCTGATCTAGCATGCAAATAGGACGTGCCAGTTTGCTGAAAGACAGGTTCTGAAAGTGGCAAAAACTAGTTGCCTGACGCTTTGTTGGAACACAACTGAAACTTGCAGCTTAACCTTCAGATGATACCCGACCACATGAAGAACATCTCCCACCCTGATTTTCAGATGAGTCTCACCATTTTTTTAATTTTCACAAAAAAAAAAAAAAAAAAAACCATGTTGTATAATCGTTCGGGTGGGCTCCACAAAAAGGAACAGGCCACACCTATCATCGTAAAGAAACGAAAAACTGAGACAAAATCAGCCCACCTGCAGGCTTCCCAAACGAAAAAATCTAAAAAAAAAACAGTGCCATGACAACACTGAATACGAACTCAAAAGGAGAGACGACATCCTTGTAATGATACACATTTGTTTGCCAAATTTGGAAAGTGGACTTTTTGGATTTCAACCTTCTATTTAGAAGTAACCAACTGGCCAGGTAACATATCAGTTCCATCAAATTTTTGTTCTCGACGCATGTAAAGTCACAGTTCAGTTCTGGTTACCTCTTTGCCTCATCACAATTTCTGTGTGCATGCATATGAAACATCACATTCTTCCAGAGTAGACATATTGCCAATGAATTTGTAGTCCGTCCCCATAAATTGCCCAGGCATAGACTCAGTAAGAGTCAATTCTAATAAGAAAATGCAAACACTTGTAGGTAAAATATAAAGGGCATAAATTTCAACAACATAAATTTCTTAAGTATTGTATTCGAAGGGCATATTTTTAATTACAACTGTATAGAAAATTACTTTAATGCCCTTAATATGTGAGGGTAAATCAACTTATTGATGGTAATTTCATAATTTATAAGGACAATTACATAATTTCATAGGGGCAATGAAAGAAGACTTAGTTTTGAGTAGTATACATTACCTCTTCTGAAATTTATGCAGTACAACCTTGGACTGGGGGTTTAAGGAAAGCATATTGTTTTAAGTTAAGAGGGAGGTGTATTTAGATGGAATCCTTGTTTTCCTAGGAACCTAATGGAAACAGAAATTCAGGAGTTTGTCATACTACAAGAAAGGAAAATTTATCTATGTTGATGAACTCTGGAAAAGAAAGATGCAGGATTCTCAGAAACGGCCGCATCTTATGTCTAAAAGTATCATTATGTTTCTCCACTGTGAATTTTCATCTGTTACATGGAGGGTTCTTGGGACCTTTGGGATGCATTGGGTTATGCCAAAGTTGGTTTAGTATCTATTCCAGGTCTGGAGGGTATCAAATTCAATGAAGGTAAAGCTATCCAGTGGTGTTTGGTGATCCTAGCCACATTTTGGTAGGAATGAAAGGAGCAAATTAATAGGACTAGTAGCAACAAAGTGTAATCAGGTGTCATGGCATTTCAGAGGCCAAAACTCTTGTTTTCCATTGTTCTAAGGGTTGTAAACTGCAAGACATGGTTAATCCTTAGCGATAGTGTGACTTAGGGTGGATAGGAATGACTTCTCGTCCATCCTATCACAGGATCGCTGTAATTTATTTTTTTCAATATTATGAATTAAATAAATAGGCCAAGTTTTGTTGTCCCTGCATTTGCCAAATCACAGTGCCAACACATTAGTTTGGGGAGGACATTACTTAGAGGAATTAATGAGATCAGCATATGGATTCCTTCCATACAAATGGGCGTATGGTTTGTTCTTTTTAGTAGTGTTCTTGCTGAAATGCCAATTTTTACCCAAATGGTTGAAATGTTAATGTTTTCCAGTCTCATTTAGATTCCCGGCTGGTCCATAAAATTTATAAAAAAAAAAAAAAAAAAAACAAAAACAAAAACAAACATGAGCCCCACTTCTACGGTGTGGGCAAGGTAAGATAGGCCTGTTTGTTTTGATGTAATTACAAGTATTTGTAAATGTAAAAGCATACCAATTATGCAGGCAGTCTTTTTAAAATGAACGAATTACACTAGTATATTTCAACATTGTTTTGTTTTGGGAACTCAGTCGGCTCCACAATGTTGCATGTGTTATATCCATCCCAACCATTCATTTTATGAGATCATTTTTGTGCATAAGACTAATAACAGGCAGAGCCAAAGCTCAAGTGGACCGCACCAAAGAAAACAATGGTTTTAATAGTGACATCATTTTTCCAACTGTTTCCTATGATATGCTCCACTTGATCTTTGGATCTGCCCCATTTTTTGGCTTAAGCCTTAAAATGATCAGAAAAAATGAATGAACAACATCCATAGAATGCATGGGGCCCACATAGTTTGTTGCATTTTTTGAGCCAAGACCTATCAAAAAGCGAATATATCAACATTATGAATTGACATTTAACATTGTAATTACATCAAAACAAGCAGGTTAGGGATTAGGAGGAAGTGTCTAGATCTTAAGTTATTTTACATAAGCTTCTTATTTTTAAATGCTTGTCTTGATTTCTACTTATTCAGCGAAAAAAGTAGAAAAGTATGTCCGGCTTCTAATATCACTTAAGTACTTAACCCTCAAGTTTGTTCGGTCTTCCCTTAATATCCACCATCCATCACGTGGACGTAACCTTTGATGTGGACCTTTTATTATGTTGGCCCCACCTTAGCCTTGTCTTCAATGTGAATTGTTCATCTTGTGGGTCCTACCTTCAATGTGGACCATCCACCTTGTGAAGGCCACCTTCGATGTGAGTTATCCACCATGTGGAGGCCACGTTGGATGTGCGTCATCGATTATGCAAACCCGCCTTTAATGTGGATTGTCCATCATGCAGGGCCCAACTTTGAAGTGAGCCATCCATTGAGCGTACCTTGGATGTGGGTCTTTCATCATTAGAGGCCGACCTTCAATATGATTTATCCTCATGTGGGGCCCACCTTAATATGGGTCATCTATCATGTGGAGCCCACCATCAATGTTATTGTCTATCACATAGAACATTCCTTTAATATTCACCGACCATCATGTGGAGCCTAACTTTGATGTGGATTGTCCATTGCCTGGGCCTCAACTTTGATGTGGGCCATCCATCATCTAGGTCCACCTTGGATGTATGCCATTCATTATTATGCATAGATGTATAATCCATCATGTGGGGTCCACCTTCAATGTTGTTGTCCATCATGTGGGGCTACTTTCAATATCCACCACCCCTTATGTGGAGCCTAACTTTAATATGGATCATCTATTATGTGGGATTGGAGGGTCCTCAGTCACAATAGGCATCCCTAGTGTCCTATTGTTCTCCATTAAAGTGCAAGTACTCAGCAGCTCACAGGAGGTGGAATGGGATTGACCAGATTTGATCGATAACAGTATACATCTTCCTGAAGAATTCTGATCAGTCTACTAATTGCAAAATTACCCTCATCATAGTTTAATTATAAAAAGAAACTAAAACATGATGAGAAGAAATACACTCTTGAAAGGCTTGAATAACATCTTCGTATAGAAGAAGAGTTTAAAAATGAGACAAGAGAGAAGATGCTTCGAAAAATCATTCCAAAGCAAATATAGTAGAAGAGGACAAGCCAAAATCTCATAACTCCAAATTCATTCACCTAAAGAAAGATACAGAGTTATATATATATATATATATATATATATATATATATATATATATATATATATATATAAGCAATAAGCTAACACACTACACAATAATCCAAGATACTATATAAAAGATTGCCGACACAGGAAAAAGCAATTAAAAGCTTAGGCTAAAATGGCAAAAGACCAACTTATACCAATGGTTGCTAAAGTCAACACAGTCATATCCGGTGGTAGGTGGTGGCTAAATACTAGTGCAACCATTCACATATCAAAGGATCGAAACATCTTCAAAACCTACGAAGGTATTGCCAATAGACAAGAAGTGAAGATGGGTAATAACATTTAAGCGAATGTTGTTGGCAAAGGAACATTGGAGCTTCAATTTACATCAAGTAAAAGACTGACACTCTAAAAATTTAGTGTCAAGTGGTCTTTCCAATAAGAGAGAACTAAAATAGAGTTTGAGTCTGATAAGTTGGTTATCACCAAGAATTGTATTTTTGATACCTAACCCTTTTCTTATTGCAACGATTGTTCTCATACTTCTCTCTTCTCAATGTATTTTTAGTTTATTAGATGTTGCTTAGGTTGAAGGTTGGTAATTTCAATCAGTAGCTTCTCTATAAATTTGTTTTGTTCCTGTCCTAATGATGATTGTTGTGAAATTTACTGTTTAATGAAGAACTTTATTAGCATGGTGACACTAAATAATGGTTAGTAAATGCTAGCTACCTATTGTCTAATTTTTGGTTTCATTAACTGGTGCCAACAACCGACAAATGTAGAAATCTGTCCAAAATTCAAATAGATATCTCACATCCGATGTTTCTCACATCTCTAAAATTGAAAATCACATCCAACATTTAATCCTACCATACATCAGTCACTCACTTTGAAATGGATGAGTTAGAAAGATAGTCATCGAAAACTTCCCTGTTGTGGATGGGCCAGAGTGGTGTTGACCCATCATGATGTAGAGCGGGTCGCAGACAGTTTCATGGCCAAGATGGATCAGAAAAGGCCCGGTCGCCGACAGAAGTGATCTAGACCATCGGACCTTAAATCGGGCGTATCTCACAATCCGGAATGAGTTACCTGACGTAAAATATATGATTTTGGGGTAGAACGAGCTACTTTAGCCAACCAACCCTACTATGCTAGGTTACGACGCCCGGAATTGCGAGAAACCCCTGGATCGACGGTCTTTTCCCTGTTTTAATTTCATTTTTACTATAAATAGTAAGTTTTAGTTTGATTATAACTCTTCATCCGTCGGGCTTTAGGAGTTGCGCCCAACGTGAAAAGAGCTTAGAATAATTAGGAGAACAGTTTGGTGAAGCCAAATAGGACACTTACTATTTTTGGTCGAAAACCTTGCGCACTAGTAGACATCACGACAGTCTATAAATAGTAAGTCACGAATTCTAGGAGTTTTAGTTATAGTTTGATTCTGATTTCTTTCCCATTGCTTGGTACCCCTATTTAAAGGGTTGTGAACTCGTTTTTATTCATTCATTAATCAATTACGAATTTATTAGAATTTATTTCTATTTTCTGCTTTCTTTCCTCGTGGATTCTAGAAGTCTCTGTGAGGAGTCCAGAGAAGTTCCGTGGATTCGGAATAGTTATCCTCTTGAGGGAGATGGTGCTTGACCTAACGTCCTCCCCTGGGTCAGTTTGGTATCAAAGCAAGGTTTCTCCTCGGATTGATGGCTTCTAACGACGGGTCGGACAACAATCCCATGGGCGGTGCTCTAGGGAATTTACCTTTAACGACAACAGCTTTCGAAGCAGCGCAGCGAGAGAATCGGCAAGCCATACAAGGGCTGCAGGCTTCCATCGACCACATAGCGAATCTCTTGGCAGAAAATCTAGGGCAACTCCGTGTTCCTGGTAGTAATCCTATACCGCCAATTGCTGGAATTCATAATTATACTGATCGTAGGGCAATGCTATCAATGAACCACAGGATGGTTTAAGAATTCAAGATGAAAGTCGATATTCCTAGTTTTAATGGTCAACTCTACTTCAAGGACTTCCTCGATTGGTTGCTTGAAGTTGAACGTTTCTTCGACTACATGAATATCGTAGAAGAAAAGAAAGTTAAACTTGTGGCCTACAAGTTGACGGGCAGAGCTTCAGATTGGTGAGAACAACTTCAAATCGATCGGACGAGACAAACGAAGGTGCCAATTCGCACCTGGCCGCGGATGAAGAAGTTATTGTGCATGCGATTCCTCCATTGAGATTATGATCAAGTATTATTCCAACAAAACCAAAATTATTATCAGGATAGTCAATCAGTAAAAGTTTATGCAGAAAAATCCTATTATTGGTCCACGAGAAACGACTTCATCAAAACGGAGTTGCAACAGACCACAAGATTCATCAGTGGCGAACATGTGCCTCTATAGGAATGAAAAACCAACCCAAGACTTCTAAAGTGGAGGGACAATATCTCATCACTGAACATGCCTTTGTTAAACAATCTAAGAAAACGAGAAATATATATCCATTAGTTGAAAAGAAAAAATATGCGGAGCCCGTGAATATCCTAGAGGATTTGGAATCAATATTGCAAGAGTTCAAGAAGGTTGTGCTCGATGAACTCCCTAATAAATTACCTCCCATACGAGATATACAGAATCACGTTGATCCCGTCTCATGGGCAAGTCCGCCTAATTGCCCACATTATCAGAAAAAATATAAGATCTTGAAGGCAGATGTGAAGGAACTGATTGATATTAGTCAAGTCAAGGAAAGCATGGGTACATGTATTGTGTCAACTCAAGAGCTTAATGCCAAGTACAAACAAAAGGCTAATAAACATCGGTGTCAGAAGTTATCTCAGACTCATGTACCAAGTCTCTTGCGTAACTCGAGGATGAGTTTTTTTCAAGTGGAGGGGTCTGATATAGAACGTGTCACAGATACATTCCTAGCATGGTTGGGCCAAAAGAAGACGGACTGTAAATTGACGATAACTTTTGATTTGGGTATCGTTACGGGGCGCACAACCTATTAATCTTTACTGAAATGGGTCATCCAAGGTGAACCCACCCATAAGGTGGGCGCATTGTCTGTTTCGTCAGAAAACGTGCGCTTTCAGCTCAAAAATGAATTTTTAGAAAATCTTTACTACTTTTAGTAATTCCGATTTTTTTAAATATTTTCAGAGTTTTAGATTTTCTTTCCTTTTAGAAATAATTTTTAGTTATACTAGGACTCTTATAGAGAAAGTTTATTTGCAATTTTTATTTTTAGAAATTAGGCCTTAGAAGAGTTTTATTAGAATTAGGATTTTTATTAGAGTTAGAATTTTGCTATTTTTGGTAATTACGAATTTTAGTTTATTTTTTCTTTATTAATGGTGTAAGGAGATACATTAGAGATCATCAATTATTCAGTAATTAATTTTGAATTTATTAGAATTTATTTCTATTTTCTGCTTTCTTTCCTCGTGGATTCGAGAAGTCTCTGTGAGGAGTCTAGAGAAGTTTTGTGGATTCGGAATAGTTATCCTCTTGAGGGAGACGGTGCTCGACCTTACGTCCTCCCTGCGTCAGTTTACGATCAAGTTGGCTACTCGGGCAGAAGCGCAACTTGAACGTCCTAACACACAGACCTATCCTACTGCAAGGATCCCTGTGGCAGGTCCGCCCTAGCGAACTGCACAGCCCAAGGGAAAGGAGCTAGCCCGTAGGAGGACGCACTCAACCTCCTATGTCTGAGAACCGAGATCAAGGAAGCGGGCAAGCTAGACCCCAAAGGGGCGTATCGACTACTGCTGGTCCAAGTAGAATCCTGAACCCCTATGCTCGGCCAAAGCCCGACAACTGCTATCGTTGTGGTCAACTGGGCCATCTATTAAATACTTGTCCCCAGCGAAAATTGGCAAACCTCGCCATCAATGATGGTAGTGCTGATAACGCTTATGAAGATCCAGATATTGAAGAAGAGGAGCATACCACCGAGGACGAGGCAGATGATTCAGGTTGGGTTCAGCAAGATCATAGCGAGTCGCTTGTCGTGAGGCGACTATTATATGCTCCAAGAAAAGAAGTGCATCCACAATGACATAACATCTTCCGCACTAGGTGTACGGTGAATCAAAAGGTTTGTGACGTGATCATTGACAGTGGGAGTAGCGAAAACATCGTCTCCAAGGTCATAGTGGAAAAATTGTAATTGAAAACGGAGCGTCATCCCTCTCCATATACAATCGGTTGGATCAAGAAGGTCAGCGAAACAAAGGTAACTAAACAGTGCACCATATCCTTTTCAATTGGCAAATATTATAAGGATGAAGTAGTATGCGATGTGGTTAACATGGAAGCATGTCACATACTACTCGGGCGGCCCTGACAATCTAACCGTGATGTCATTCATAAAGGGCGAGATAACGTATATATCTTCGTCAAGGACGGCCGGAAGACCATATTGGCCCCTATGGATCTAGAGGGACCACCTGAAACTTCTAAAGTGGAGGGCCATTTTCTCTTAACCATACGGGACTTCGTGGAAGAATCCAAAGAAACAGGACAGACTTATGCATTAATTGTAAAAGGAGAAGAACTCGAGCTTACCATCATCCCTGAAATATTAAGGCCCCTGCTACATGAATTCAAAGAAATCTGGCCCGATGACCTTCCTGATGGGTTACCCCCCATGCGGGATATCCAACACTATATCGACTTTGTCCCTGGGTCCGGTTTACCTAATCATCTCCACTATCGAATGAGTCCGAATGAGTGCGAGATTATGCAGGGACAAGTAGAGGAATTGATCCGTAAGGGTCTTATTCGAGAAAGCATGAGTCCATGTGCTGTACCATCTCTATTAACTCCAAAGAAAGATGGGAGTTTGTGCATGTGTGTCGATAGCCGAGCCATCAACAAAATCACCATAAAATACATGTTTTCTATACCACGGTTGGACGATATGCTGGATATGCTAGAGGGTGCAAAAATATTCTCTAAATTGGACCTAAGGAGTGGCTACCATCAGATTTGAATACGGCCGGGTGATGAGTGGAAAACGGCCTTTAAGACCAAGGAAGGATTATACAAATGGATGGTCATGCCCTTCGGTCTTTTGAATGCGCCTAACACATTTATGAGATTGATGAACCAAGTTCTGAAACCTTTCATTGAGCAGTTCGTTGTGGTTTATTTCGATGATATTTTGATATACAGTCAAGACGAAACCACCCATATGGAACACCTCAAGAAGGTCCTTCAAGTGCTCACAAAAAATAAACTGTATCTCAATTTTAAAAAGTGCAGCTTCATGACGGATAACCTATTATTTTTGGGTTTTTTCGTAACATCCACGGGCATTTGAGTGGATGAGGAAAAGGTAAAGGCAATCAAAGAATGGCCGGTTCCCACAAATATTCACGAAGTACGAAGTTTTCATGAACTGACGACATTCTATCGTCGATTCGTGAAAAATTTCAGTACCATTGTGTCACCAATCACAGATTGCAAGAAGAAAGGACAGTTTCAGTGGACTGACGAAGCCGACAGGAGCTTTGCCGAAATCAAGCGCAGATTATCCACGACCCCGGTTCTTGTACTTTCCAACTTCGACAAACTGTTTGAAGTCAAATGTGATGCCTCATATGTCGGAATTGGGGGAGTTTTGTCTCAAGAAGGTAGACCGGTAGCCTTCTACAGTGAGAAACTTAACGATGTACGCAAGAAGTGGTCTACATATGAGATCGAGTTATACGTAGTGGTCCAGGCACTGCGACACTGGCGACATTATTTGATTCAAAGGGAATTCATACTTTACACGGACCATCAAGCTCTCAAATTCAGTAATAGTCAAGCTAAAATTAACCGTGTGCATGCTAGATGGATCTCATTTTTGCAGGAATTCACGTTTGTACTAAAACACAAGTCAGGGCAACAGAACAAAGTAGCTGATGCACTGAGTCTCCGTGTAACTTTGTTAGTCACTATGAGCAATGAGGTTGTCGGGTTCGAGCACCTCAAAGACATATATGCCGATGACAACGACTTCAAGGACGCATGAATTAGATGCCAAGAAGGTCACCCCGGCGACTTACATATACAAGACGAGTTCCTTTTCAAGGAAAATCGACTGTGCATCCCGAACAGTTCACTAAGGGAACAGATAATCCAAGAGCTACATGGAGTTGGCCTCAAGTGGACACCTTGGGCGAGACAAGACACGAGCTCTTGTAGAAGAACGATATTACTGGCCGCAATTGGTACGTGATGTGGGGAAGGCAGTCCAACATTGTTATTTTTGTCAGACTTCCAAGGGGCAATCTCATAATACGGGCCTCTACACCCCGTTACCCGTGCCTGATGGCCCTTGGGAAGATTTATCTATAGACTTCGTGCTTGGTCTCCCACGAACACAACGCGGCATGGATTCAGTGTTCGTGGTAGTAGATCGTTTTTCCAAGATGGCGCACTTTATTCCATGTAAGAAGACTCTCGATGCAACACATGAGGCGAATCTATTCTTCAAAGAAATTGTGCGGCTACACGGCGTTCCCAAGACTATTACTTCTGACCGTGACACGAAGTTCATAAGCCACTTTTGGCGGACTTTGTGGACTCGATTCGATACACGACTTCAGTTCAGCAGTGCCTACCACCCACAGACTGACGATCAAATGGAGGTTGTGAATCGCACATTGGGAAACCTCCTTCGATGTATTTCAGGAGAAAAACCAAAGCAGTGGGATTTACCTCTGTCTCAAGCGGAGTTTGCATTCAACAACATGGTGAACCGCTCGACAGGAAAATCCCCGTTACAAGTTATTTACGGACGAGTACCTCGCCACACACTAGACTTGGTCCCTCTGCCCAAGCTCCCAATCATGAGCATTACAGTAGAACATATGGCTGATAAGATCATGGGCATTCATGCAGAGGTACAAACCAAGCTACATGCCTCAAACGAAAAGTAGAAGGAGCAAGCGGACAAGCATCGGTGACAAAAAGTGTTCGAGGTGGGCGACCAAGTAATGGTTCATATGCGGAAAGAACGATTTCCGACCAGAACGTACAACAAGTTGAAGAATAAAAAGATTGGACCGGTACCAATCATCTGAAAGATTAATGACAACGCTTATGTTGTTGATCTTCCAGATGACATGGTGATCTCACGGACTTTCAACGTCGCGGACCTGACCGAGTATCATGAACCAGCGCAGGATGAGAACTCGAGGACGAGTTCTTTTGAAGTGGAGGGGACTGATGTAAAGTGGGTCGCAGACAGTTTCATGGCCAAGATGGATTAGAAAAGGCCCGGTCGGCGACAGAAGTGATCCAGACCATCGGACCTTAAATCGGGCGTATCTCACAATCCGGAATGAGTTACCTGACATAAAATATATGATTTTGGGGTAGAATGAGCTAATTTAGCCAACCAACCCTGCTATGCTGGACGCCCGGAATTGTGAGAAACCCCTGGATCAATGGTCATTTCCCTGTTTTAATTTTGTTTTTACTATAAATAGTAAGTTTTATCTTGATTATAACTCTTCATCCGTCGGGCTTTAGGAGTTGCGCCCAACGTGAAAAGAGCTTAGAATAATTAGGAGAACGGTTTGGTGAAGCCAAATAGGACACTTACTATTTTTGGCCGAAAACCTTGCGCACTAGTAGACATCACGACCGTCTATAAATAGTAAGTCGCGAATTCTAGGAGTTTTAGTTGTAGTTTGATTCTGATTTCTTTCCCATTGCTTGGTACCCCTATTTAAAGGGTTGTGAACTCGTTTTTATTCATTCATTAATCAATTTCGAATTTATTAGAATTTATTTCTATTTTCTGCTTTCTTTCCTTGTGGATTCGAGAAGTCTCTGTGAGGAGTCTAGAGAAGTTCCGTGGATTCGGAATAGTTATCCTCTTGAGGGAGACGGTGCTCGACCTCACGTCCTCCCCTGCGTCACATCACCTCCTATAGTAAGGCACCAACATAAGTCACACCATTTTAAACATAATGGTAACCATCTTCCTCCCAGACTATTCATGTTGTGAGGTACATCTTGGGATGGAATATAACTCAAAGAATCACACCGATAAGCAATCCTAATCATCAAAGTGGTGATTGCCAAATGAAAGTATAGTTGAGTTGTTCAAATTGCAAGTGCGAAATCATGTACATATATACAATCACCTGGTCGGTGTAGTTTTTGAGCTATGCTCCATCCACTGCTGATTTAGCAATTTGAATGGTCTGGATTGAGTACAATCATACAAGTTTGAGGGATTAGACCACCATCTTTGAAATTGTGCTAAGTTGCAATGGGAGTTGGCCCAACAAAGAAATTCAGGTCTTGGGTTCAGTACGTACCTAGAAAAACGTGTTGTACAAGGTATTGGGTTGCAGCCCAGTCTCTCAACTGAAAAACTACATTACAAACGTTGAATTTTTCGGTCTTGGTCTCTAGTAAAAATGGTATTTTAAACAAGAAAGAATAATGATCTAGTGTGCATAGTTTTATTTGTACTCCTTGGTATCCAGATCATATATGTGGACTGTGGACCGTTCACTATGTCTCGTCTGCTCTTCATAGACTGCCTCGAAAAGTTTATACCGATCAGATGATCCAAACCTTTCAGTTCAGCATGAAAAAATGGATGCAGAGGTTTAGTCATAGTAAATAAGCACAGTCATGGATGCTTAGAACCATCTGACGGTTGTGTATCCCCTAGTAGGGGAAAATGAGGGGACTGGATCCAAATTTTAATAGACGGTTCAGACAGGTGATGTGAACCCCAAGAAAGTCAAATACAACTAGGTGCATGGAAATGTTTCCATATACAACCTACTAGATCGTTGTTCAATGAATTGAGGTTCGGTGGAAACCTCATGAGTTTATAATATTTCAATTGAAAGCAACTCCATGGTATTAGTTAATTTGGTTTGGTACATACGGATAGATGCAAACGATTTGATTCGATTCTAAGTTTGGAAGTATGTGTATGTCATGTTTCTAAGGAAAGAAATTCGGTGCCGCCTTGTTTATATTTATTTCTTATACAATTTAGTATTCCTTTTTTATATTTATTTCTTATTTAATTTCGCACCTTCTTAAGAAATTTCCTACTGTACGACCCATTTATGGCCCACCAGCCATTTTAAGCCCACTTCTTTTTAACTTCCAAGAATACTCCCCTCTGTACGGGCGACTTTTCACGGGACCAAAATACCCCCGTCATTCCTTCCGTAAGCCGATTGGCTAGTGCGCGAAGATGAGCACTGACGCTGCACCACATGGCCCCACAATGATATATTTATTATATCCACACCGTTCATCCATATTTCGAGATCATTTCATAGCATTATTGGAAACAAAGAATCATATCCAAAGATCAACTGGACCACACCACAAATAGCAACAGAAAACTTGATTTTCACTGTTAAAAATTTCGTAGGGCCCACCGGAACATTTATTTTCCATCCAATCTATTCATAAGGTCACAAAGACCTAGACGAAGAGGAAAAACAAATTCCATAATGATCCAAAACTTCTATCGGTAAACGTTCAAAGAAGCATGGTATTGTCTCCTGCTACGGTCAGACCTATGGCTACGGATTGTAACCGTAGCCATAGATACCGTAATCCATAGCCGTACAGGCCTTCTCCCAATAATCAAACCTGAATCAGGGTGGGCTCGCCGAAATATTATTCTTTTGTGATAATATTTTTATTGGGAAATTTTTAATTTAATGACTCAGACTGGCTTGTTCGATCTTGACATGAGTCACGACTCGACCAAGTCAGGAGCAACTCGTCTTAGTTGGGTCAAGTCATGCGTATTTTCAATGCTGATCATGGTGCTGAATCGGCTTGGATTTGACTGAGTCCAAATTGGCTTGGATAAGTTGCATCTAACTTGGATAAGTCGTCAATCCATGGTGTAGACTATATACAATGAGAATAACTTGACACTAATCTCTTATTCTGTGTGGAGTTTAGCACTTGGGCAGTGGTGGGATTGACCATGAAATGAAGGGAATTGACCGTGAATTAAAGGGAATTAACCACAAAATGCATGGAATTGACCATGAAATGAATGGAAATGACCGTGAAGTGAAGGGGATTGACCACGAAATGCATGGAATTGACCGTGAAGTGAAGGGGAATCGCTGAAAATGATCGTGAAATGCATAGAATTGACCATGAAGTAAAGGGAATTGACCGTAAAATGCATGGAATTGATCGTGAAGTGAAGCAAATTGATCGTGAAATGCATGGAATTGACCGTGAAGTGAAGGGAATTGACCGTGAAATGCATGGAATTGGCCGAGAAATGAAGGGAATTAACCGTGAAATGTACGGAATTGACCGTGAAGTGAAGGGAATTGACCATGAAATGAATTGAATTGACCGTGAAGTGAAGGGGAATCGCCGTAATTGACCGTGAAATGCATGGAATTGACTGTGAAATGAAGGGAATTGACCGTGAAATGCATGGAAATGTCCGTGAAGTGAAGCGAATTAACTGTGAAAGGGAATTGACCGTGAAATGCGTGGAATTGACCGTGAAGTGAAGGGAAATCACCGGAATTGACCGTGAAATGAATGGAAATGACAGTGAAGTGAAGGGAATTGACCGTGAAATGCATTAAATTGATTGCGAAGTGCATGAAATTGATTGTGAAATGCACAGAATTGACCGTGAAGTGCATGAAATTGACCGTGAAGTGAAGGGGAATCGCCGGAATTGACCGTGAAATGCATGAAATTGACCGTGAAGTGAAGGGAATTGATCGTGAAATGAATTGAATTGACCGTGAAGTGAAGGGAATTGATCGTGAAATGAATTGAATTGACCGTGAAGTGAAGAGAATTGACCATGAAATGCATGAAATTGACCGTGAAATGAAGGGAATTGACCGTGAAATGCACAGAATTGACTACAAAGTAATGGGAATTGACTATGAAATGAATTGAATTGACCATGAAGTGAAGGGAAATCATCGGAATTGACCGTGAAATGCATGGAATTGACCGTGAAATGAAGGGAATTGACCGTGAAATGCACAAAATTGACCGTGAAGTGAAGGGAATTGACCATGAAATGCACGGAATTGACCGTGAAGTGAAGGGAATTGACTGTGAAATGCATGGAATTGACCGTGAAGTGAATGAAATGAATGAAATTGATCGCGAACTAATTTAAATTGACCCCGAAGTGAATGAAATGGATTTTCGACCATCGACCTGATGGAATCTTGGAAAATAACTAGGTTAGTTGGCTACAGTAGCTTCTCCTACCCCAAAATCATATAGCGTACGTCACGTAACTAATTTTGGTTTAGAAGATATTCTTGTTTAATGAATAAAGAAAGAAATGAAAAAAAAAAAAAAGAGAAATTTTTTTTATATGCTTATATATGCATATTTATATAAATATGTATTAGAGAAAAATGTAGGTAGAATAAAGCTCTCCATGTAGAAAAAAAAAGTGCATGGACTACCACGGCTGCGTCAGCTTGTCCACTTTTTTCAACGACTATGGTTATAACCCGTAGCCATAGGGAGCCCCAGCTTTCAAAAATCTCATTTCTGAAAAAGCAGGGGCATTTTCGACCTATGAAAAGTTGTCCGTACAGCTGGGGCTTATTCTTGGGAGCTAAAAATAAGTGAGCTTAAAAAGGGGAATGGGCCATAAATTGGTTGTACAGTAGGAAATTTCTCTACCCTCTTCCTTATATTTATTTCTTAATCAATCAATTTTGATGATAATCCCTACTTGTGCTATTGGAGGGAAAAAAAAGTGTAGAGATACAGACCCGCAAAAATCAATGATTGAATTGTATGCCAAATTGCTAGATGGTATTAACATCTATGATTACCTCTAATTGAATTGTAGTAGGTGCATGTAGGATATTCTATATTTTGCATGTATCAGCTACCATATGCATGAGTAATATCCAAGCCATCCATTAGGGAGTCTCACAGTACGAATGTTCTCACCTAAAAATAACACCTATTCACTCATTAGAGGAATCATTGAATCATTAGTGGAATCATTAGTGAAAAAAAATCCTTATGAGAAAAAACTTCGGCACAAAGCGATAAATATCACTATGAAAGAAGAAATTATAAAGTGAAAGAGCTTACCCAATTTGAACAACATCGAATTTAACCCTTGCTACACCCTTTGAAACCTAGGATGATTTAGAAACCTTAGAATACCTCCCAATCCTGTTTATATATATATATATATATATATATATATATATATATATATATATATATATATCGCAAATTTGCACCTATATATATATATATACATACATATAGGAAAAGGTACAATGCGTTCGAGCTGATTTTAACGTCCCATGAGGTCGAGCTGTGTGGGCCCCACCGTGATGCGTTTCGAACATCTACCCCATCAGTCAGATGCACCATTCCATCGTTGGTCTAGGTCTTAAAAATCAAGTCAATCCGTGACTTGTGTGGGCCACACCACATACAGAAGTTGAGAGGGGCCGTGCACCATTAAAACATTCATAATCATTTTTTGGACCCACCGAGATGTGGTTTGCAAATCCAGCCCATCCATTATGTGTGTCCCACTTGGATGAGGGTTCGGACGAAGTTTCAGACGCATGCAAATTTCAGGTGGGCCCCACCAAGTGCTTTTATATGTTTTTGGCAGGTCTTCACATGATTTAGATGTTATGGCCCACCTGATTCCGTATACGGCTGATTTTTGGCCTATCCCATAATTTAAAGGGGACACATCAAATGCACGCTGTTGATGTTCGAAACGCATCACGGTGGGGCCCACACAACTCGACCTCATGGGACGTTAAAATCAGCTCGAGCGCATTGTACCTTTTCCCACACACACACACACACACACACACACACACACACACACACACATATATATATATATATGTAGAGGAACGCTCAGCTACGCACCGGTTTGCATGTCATTATGTGCGAACTTTCCTATCAACCGTCAGATAAGGTAGACGGTCTGGATGAAGGCGCTCTTAGCGTGAGCTTAAAAAGGCAAGTTTCCTTCTCTTTCACGCCTCTTCACCTCCTCTCCGAAGGATGCGGTGAAAGCCTTTTCACATAAAATTCTTTCGTTGGGATGCTAGGTGTGTCCCACTAAGATGTTAATGATAAATATATGCCGTCCATACATTTTTAAAAATAATTTTATGGTAGGAATCCAAAACTAAGGTAGATCAAATTCTCAAGTGGGCCACACAGTGTTGATTGAACTCTCACCAATAAAAACTTCATGGGGCTACCAAAATTTTGGATCAAGCTGATATTTGCTTCTTTTTTTTTCCATCATCCAGGTCTGCATGACCTAACCTACAGGTTGGATGTCAAATAAATATCACGGTGGGCCCTAAAAAATATTTAACGGTGACAATCATTATCATCGCTGCTTCCTGTGGTGTGGTCCACTTGAGATTTAGATCTGCCTCAGTTTTGGGATAATGCCCTGAAATGATAAGGAAAAATGGATGGACGGGGTAGATTTCTCAAAAATATCATGGTTGGCCCCACCTAGATTACAAACGAACTTTTCAAATTGCGAGCGTAATTAGGTAGCAGATTTGATTTCCCGTGAAAGCCTTTCGCAAGAAGTCCCTGTGCAAGGATGCTGGGTGGGGCCCACCACCATGTTTTTGGGAAATATACTCCGTTCATCCATTTGTCGGGATCATTTTAGTAAAATCGACCAAAAACGAGGTCGATCCAAAACTAAAGTGGGCCACACGAGAGGAAAAATTAGAGAAAGAAATACCTACCGTTGAAACATTCCTGGGCTCCGCCTTGATGTTTATATGCCATCAAAACCGTTTATAAGGTCATTAACACAGGGATGAAGTGAAAATATAGAAATTTTATCCTGAAAAAAAAGTTTTATGATCATAAAAGTGTTTCAACGGTTCTCACTGAAACACTACTGTTTCCTCTCGTGTGGCCCAGTCGAGTCTTGGATCCACCTCATTTTTTGGCGCTTATCCTAAAATTAGCTTGCAAAACAGATGAATGGAATATATTTTCCAAAAACATGGTGGTGGGCCCCACCCAACATCCTTGCCCAGGAATTTCCTGCCAAAGGCTTTCACAGGAAATCCGCGTCACCACAGAGGTTGACGCGGATTGGATACTGGCGTAGGTTGAGTGGTAGCGGATTGCGTACTGAGTAACTCAGTACGCTTAGCGCACTGAGTAAACTCTATGGGGTCCGTCCATCCATTTTATCAGATAATTTTAGGGCTTTATCTTAAAAACGAAGTATATTCAAACCTCAAGTGGACCACACCATAGGAAACAGTGTGAATTGAACATGTACTGTTGAAAATTTCTTGGGGTCCATATGAGTTTTTGATCAAGCTTGTATTTGTGTTTTTCCTTCATCCATGTTTGTGTGATCTTATTAACAGGTTGGATGAGAAAAAAACATCACCTTATGCCCTAGAAAGGTTTCAATGGTGTAAGACATTATTCCAACTGTTTCCTATGGTATGGTCCACTTGATTTTTAGGCATGCTTAAAATTTGGTCTCAACCCCTAATACATTCACGGTGGGCCCAACAAAGTTTGCTCAGTACGATAAGAGCGCATCAGCACGCAATCCAATTTCAGGTTGAGTAGGCAGAGACAGACGAGGATTTCCTGCGAAAGTCTTTCACAGTAAACTCCCGCAATGGGATGCATGGTGGGGGCCACCATGATGTTCATGAGAAATCTAACCCGTCCATCCATTTTTTTAGCTCATTGTAGTACATACGACTAAAAATTAAGAGGATATAAGACTCAAGTGAGCCATACCAGATGAAACAATGGGAAAGGAATGTCCACCTTGATGTTTATATTCCATCCAAGCCGTTTATAAGGTCATTTTCACTGGGATGAAGTGAAAATACTAAAAATTAGACCGAGACAAAACCTTTGTGGCCATATAAATGTTTCAACGGTGGTCACTAAATCTCCACTGTTTCCTCTCGTGTGGTCGATTCGAGTTTTGAATATACCTTATTTTTGGCTGCATATCCTAAAATGATCTCTAAAATTGGATGGACGGTATGACTTTCTCACAAACATCTCAGTGGGCTCCACCCAGATTCCTTGCTCAGGAACTTCCTGCGAAAGGCTTTCGCAGGAAATCCAAGTCTGGCAGGGACATACAACTGGAGTGACGTCACCAAGTTTTGTGTGCCCCACATGATGTATGTATTATATCCCCACCGTCCATACTTTTGGAGAGATCATTTTAGTATATGGTCCAAAGAATGAGGTAGATCCAAGGCTGGGGTGGACCCCACCATAGAAAACTATTTTCATGAGAAAACAGTGGTGACACCCACTCTCACCACTGTTTTCTATGGTGGGGTCCACCCCAGCCTTGGATATACCTCATTCTTTGGACCATATCCTAAAATGATCTCTCCCAAAAGTATGGACGGTGGGGATATAATACATACATCATGTGGGGGCACACAGAACTTGCTGATGTCACTCCAGTCGTATGTCCCTGTCGGACACGGATTTCTTGCGAGAAAGCCTTTCGCAGGAAGTTCCTGAGCAAGGAATCTGGGCGGAGCCCACTGAGATGTTTGTGAGAAAGCCATACCATCCATCCGATTTTAAAGATCATTTTAGGATATGCAACCAAAAATAAGATATATTCAAAACTCGAATTGACCACATGAGAGGAAACTGTGGAGATTTAGTGACCATCGTTGAAACATTTATATGGCCACAAAGGTTTTGTCTCGGTCTAATTTTTGGTATTTTCACTTCATCCCAGTGAAAATGACCTTATAAACGGCTTGGATGGAATATAAACATCAAGGTGGAGCCTAAGAAGGTTTCAACGGTGGACATTCCTTTCCCACTGTTTCATCTGGTATGGCCCACTTGAGTCTTATATCCTCCTAATTTTTAGTCATATGTACTAAAATGAGCTAAAAAAATGGATGGACGGGTTAGATTTCTCATGAACATCACGGTGGCCCCCACCATGCATCCTACTGCGGGAACTTACTGTGAAAGACTTTCGCAGGAAATCCTCGTTCGTCTCTGCCTACTCAACCTGAAATCGGATTGTATGCTGATACGCTCTTATCGTACTGAGCAAACTTTGTTGGGCCCACCGTGAATGTATTTGGTCGATCCACGCCGTTCATCCGTTTTTCCATCTTATTTTAGGGGTTGAGACCAAATTTTAAGCATACCTAAAAATCAAGTGGACCATACCATAGGAAATAGTTGGAATAATGTCTTACACCATTGAAACCTTTCTACGGCATACGGTGATGTTTATTTCTCATCCAACCTGTTAATAAGATCACACAAACATGGATGAAGGAAAAACACAAATACAAGCTTATCAAAAACTCATATGGACCCCAAGAAATTTTCAACAGCAAATGTTCAATTCACACTGTTTCCTATGGTATGGTCCACTTGAGGTTTGGATATACTTCGTTTTTAAGATAAAGCCCTAAAATTATCTGATAAAATGGATGGACAGAGTGGATAAAATACATAAACTATGGTGGACCCCACAGAGTTTACTTAGTACGCTAACTCAGTACGCAATCCGCTTCCACTCAACCTCCGCCAGTATCCAATCTGCGTCAACCTTTGTGGTGATGCGGATTTCCTACGAAAGCCTTTGGTAGGAAATTCCTGGGCAAGGATGCTGGGTGGGGCCCACCACCATGTTTTTGGAAAATATATTCCATTCATCAGTTTTGCAAGCTAATTTTAGAATAAGCGCCAAAAAATGAGGTAGATCCAAGACTCGACTGGGCCACACGAGAGGAAACAGTAGTGTTTCATGGAGAACCGTTGAAACATTTTTATGATCATAAAACTTTTTTTTCAGGATAAAATTTCTATATTTTCACTTCATCCATGTGTTAATGACCTTATAAACGATTTTGATGGCATATAAACATCAAGGCGGAGCCCAGGAAGGTTTCAACGGTAGGTATTTCTTTCTCCAAATTTTCCTCTCGTGTGGCCCACTTTAGTTTTGGATCCACCTCGTTTTTGGTCGATTTTCCTAAAATGATCTCGACAAACGGATGAACGGAGTATATTTCCCAAAAACATGGTGGTGGGCCCCACCCAGCATCCTTGTGCAGGGACTTCTTGCGAAAGGTTTTCACGGGAAATCAAATCTGCCACCAAATTACACTCGCAATTTGCAAAGTTCGTTGGAAATTTAGGTGGGGCCAACCATAATGTTTTTGAGAAATCTACCCCGTCCATCCATTTTTCCTTATCATTTCAGGGCATTATCCCAAAACTGAGGCAGATCCAAATCTCAAGTGGACCACACCACAGGAAGCAGCGGTGATAATGATTGTCACCATTAAATATTTTTTAGGGCCCATCGTGATATTTATTTGACATCCAACCTGTAGATTAGGTCATGCAGACTTGGATGATGGAAAAAAAGCAAATATTAGCTTGATCCAAAATTTTGGTAGACTCATGAAGTTTTTATCGGTGAGAGTTCAATCAACACTGTGTGGCCCACTTGAGAACTTGATCTACCTTAGCTTTGGGTTCCTACCATAAAATTATTTTTAAAAATGTATAGACAGCATGGATTTATCATTAACATCTTGGTGAGACCCACCTAGCATCCTAACGAAAGAATTTTATGTGAAAAGGCTTTCACCGCATCCTTCGGAGAGGAGGTGAGGAGGCGTGAAAGAGAAGGAAACTCACTTTTTTATATATGTGAAAAGGCTTTCACCGCATCCTTCATCCAGACCGTCTACCTTATCTGACGGTTGATAGGAAGGTTCGCATGTAAAGACATGCGAACCGGTGCGTAGCTGAGCGTTCCTCTATATATATATATATATATATATATATATATATCAATCATTGGAAAGAATCCCAAACGATATCGAAAATAAATCCTGCAAATTTGCACACACATATATATATATATATATATATATATATATATATATATGAGGCATGCTCACCTACGCACCTATGCACGTGCGCACCATTGCACACGTGTCATGGATGTCGAATCCGAACGGTCCATAAGATACGGAATCCCATGAAACCTTACGGGGTGAATTTTCACCTTGATATAAGATTCTGGTGGGCCATAGCAAAGAGAAATTCAAATCAAGGGAAGAAACTGTTTGCATTTTTCATGGCCCACCGAAGTTTTGGATCAAAGTAAAAAATTCGTATCAGGGGGTTTCATGAGGTTCTACTTCATGTGGGCCGTTCAGATTTTTGAGACTCATCAGATATGATGAGTTCTCGAAAAAGTTCGTATGTAGTACGTATGAACTGGTTCTTAGGTGAGCGTTTCCGACACACACACACACACACACACACACACACACACATATATATATATATATATATATATATGGGAAAAAGGTACAATGCGACTCGAGCTGACGATAAGCTCCCGTGAGGTCGAGCTGCATGGGCCCCACCGTGATGCGTTTCGACCATCAACACCGTGCATTTGATGGGTCCCCTTTAAATTATGGGATATCCCAAAAATCAGCCGTATACGAAACTCAGGTGAGCCATACCATCTAAAATTATGTGAAGAGACCGTTAAAACATATAAAGGCACTTGGTGGGGCCCACCTGAGTTTTTCATGTGCCTGAAACTTGGTCTGAACCCTCATTCAATTGGGACACAGATAATGGATGGGCTGGATTTGCAAACCACATCTCAGTGGGCCCTAAAAAATGGTTATGAATGTTTTAATGGTGCATGGCCCCTCTCCACTTCTGTATGTGGTGTGGCCCACACAAGTAACGGATTGAGTTGATTTTTGACACCTAGACCCACGATGGAATGATGCATCTGACTGATGGAGTAGATGTTCAAAACGCATCACGATGGGGCCCACACAGCTCGACCTCATGGGACGTTAAAATCAACTCGAGCGCTTTGTACCTTTTCCCTACACACACACACACACACACACACATATATATATATCATTGGAAAGAATCCCAAACGATATCGACAATAAATCCCGTAAATTTGCAGCTCTACGAAAAAATTTGCGCAGAATCTGTGGATGTCATCGAACATTCAAAGATGGCATCGAAACTAATCTTTCAATGATGTCGAACACTCATCGATGACATCGAATTATCACCTCAATTGTCCCAGGATAAATCATGATTTTTTTGAAATTCACGATGGCATCGAACACTCATCAATGACATCGAAAAGGTGCCTAGTTAGTCCACCGACCAACTAAAGAAAATTCAGAAAATATCGATGGAATCAAGAACTGTTTGGTGCCATCGAAGGTGACATCAAACAGACTGTCGATGGCATCGACAGACCCTGTATCTGACTCGATTAAAGACATCAAATACAACAATCTCCACCATGTTTTCAATAATCAAACGTATAGCTTCTTATCCTCTTCTCTTATCTCTGCATTACATCATAGCTCCATCAATGTTTCTCGTGCACACTCCGTCTTCCTTTTACGCAATTGTCAAGCCAAAAGAAGTTGCCCAAAACTTGAACTTCTTTACAGGATCCACCTTGGTGAGCATGTCCGTCATATTCACACTGGTGTGAATCTTCTCCAGAGTCATGCCTCCTTCAAGCACCTGTTGTATAAAATGATGACGAACATCAAT
The DNA here is from genome assembly GCA_030180095.1 of Magnolia changhungtana. Classification (NCBI taxonomy): domain Eukaryota; kingdom Viridiplantae; phylum Streptophyta; class Magnoliopsida; order Magnoliales; family Magnoliaceae; genus Magnolia; species Magnolia changhungtana. The sequence goes on along the minus strand of JASAUF010000358.1, from coordinate 316,766 downwards.
GTTTTTAGTACGGGAGTGATAAACAAAATTTTTAGCCAAATTGATAGTGCTCTTGCTGTCACAATTAACCGGCACGGCTTCCTGTTAAAGCCCCAACTGATTTATCATGCTTCTCAACCAAACACTTTTCTTAAACGCTTCCGTTACTATCATATACTCAGCTTCGGTCATGGAAAGAGTCATCACAGACTGAAGCTTCGACATCCAACTAATTGCTCCACCTGCTAGCACAAACGAGTAACCTAAAGTTGACTTTTTAGAATCCACACTGCCTACGTAGTCTAAATCTACTTACCCAACCAACTTTGTTCCTATCTTCTCAAAAGTTAAGACTAATCTTTTGTACCTCGAATGTATCGAAGTAGTCATTTCACTGCTTCCCAATGTTGCTTGTTGGGATTTGATATGTATCTGTTTACAACACCGACTACCTGTGAAATATCCGGTCTCGTATAGACCGTGGCGTACATTAAACTGTCAACGACATTTGAATAAGACACATGAGACATAATCTACTTTTCCTCGTGGGGAACACTCACCGACTTTGCCTGGTCCATCCCATACTTGATCCACACATTTTTAAGGCATTCTACCAGAGATAACCAAAGCCTACTCCTCTTCCTATCTATATGAATATTTAAGTTGAAAACCTTGTTTGTAGCCCCCAGATCTTTCATCTCGAATGTCCTTGATAACTGAGTTTTCAGTTCATCGATTTCGGACAAGTCATGACTTGTGATCAAAATATCATCAACATACAATACGAGGATAATAAACTTACCATCACTCAATGTCTTATAATAGACACAGTGATCATATTCACTCCGAGTAAATTTCTAACTCAACATAAAAGAATCAAAATTTTAATACTATTGCCTAGGTGACTGTTTTAGGCCGTGCAATGACCTCATTAACCTGCAAACTTTATTCTCTGCCCCTTTAACTTCGTAGCCATCTGGTTGCTTCATATTGATCTGCTATTATAATTCTCCATGTAGGAATGCAGTCTTAATATCCATCTGTTCCAGTTCGAGATCGTATTGGGCAACTAGTGCCAACACAAATCTGATAGTCACCTAATTAACCACCAACGTGAATATATTTGTGAAGTCAATTCCTTCTCTTTGAGCATAACCCTTTGCTATCAGCCTCGCTTTGTATCTATCACGTTTCCTTTTGAATAACCATCTTACATTCGATCTCTTTTCAGCCAATTGGAAGCTCTGCTAGCTCTCATGTGTTGTTTTTGTGCAACGAGTCCCTCTCATCATCCATAACCGCCATCCATTTTCTACTTCAGGCTCATCAAGAGTGTTCTGAATAGTAGATGGGTCTCCCTCATCTGTAATGATGGCATGTGTGATATTAGAGTCGTCCATGTATCTTACCTGTTAGCTGCGATCTCGTGGTGGGTTTCTTCTCACATGTGGCTGCTCCACCTGCTCCTGTACATCTGTCTACACATTTATCTCTGCTTAACTATTATCTATGTCAATATGAAGGTCTACGATCAACCTTTCTGGTTCTTCTTATCCTCTTGATCATTTTTGTAGAATATGGAGCTTTCATCGAATCTTATGTCATAAATAGTGATGATCTTAAGTGTGGCCTTATCGCATAACTTGTAATATTTCACACCAACACCATAACCAACAAAGATGTACTTTTTGGATCTATGGTCTTGCTTATGTCTGTCAACTGACGGTACATGAGAGTAAGCCTCACAACCAAATATATGCAAATCTGAGTAGTTCATCTTATGACTACTCCATACTTCCTCTGGTATCTTACAATCAATTGCCGTAGAAGGGGACCGATTTATCGAATAACAAGATGTGTTAACAGCCTCAGTCTATAGGTCATTGCTCAACCCAACATTACTTAACATGTATCAGGCCCTCTCTAAGAGAGTCTAATTCATTCGCTCAGGCACACCGTTTTGTTTGGACTTGTCACATACCGTGTTGTGCCTAATGATCCCTTCACCTTTGCAATATTCATTAAACTCAGTGGAAGTAAATTATCCACCATTATCAGTCCTTAAATCTTTTATTTTTTGCCCTGCCTGTTTTTCTTTCATTGCCTTCCATTGTCTGATCAATATGGTGAAAATTTTGGATTTATGTTTCATGAAGTAAACCCAAATTTTTTTAGAGTACTCATCAATGAATGAGACAAACCATGACGACTCTCCAATGGAAACCTCTAGCGATGACCCCCATATGTCAGAGTGCACATAATCAAGCACTCCCTTACATACATGATTTGCATATTTAAAAGATAATCTATATTATTTACCATATATACAATGCTTGAATATATCTAAATTAGAATTCTTAAAAGCTAAAATCAAACAACGATCAGAAAGTACCTTCATGCTCTCTTGCTCATGTGGCCCAGACGAGCATGCCACATACGTGCAGGCATGAAATCCACAACAACCATTGTCGCACTACCTACTGAAAGTGCTTCCGAACAACCTGTAAAGGTTTCCATGCATCTGTGCTCTTATAACCACGAGTGCCCCCTTTGATACCTTAAGGACACCATTGACACTTTAAGGACACCATTGACACTGGTAAACTTGCACCCTATTACCTCAAGTGCACCAAGAGAAACTAAGTTCTTCTTCATATCAGGAACATGACCTTAGTCAAAGTATGCTTCATCCCATCAAACATCTTAATGCACACCATACCAATAGCCACAACGTTATAGGCATTATCATTGCCCATAAACACCTATCCACTATCGCACTCTCTGTAATTGGCGAACTAACTTCGATGAGGAGGCGTATGATATGACGCCCCTGTGTCAAGGATCCACTCGTTTCTATAGTCATTGGACAAGTTTCCGATCATAGATACTAACAACACATCGCCCATGCTTGTCTCTTCATCAGACGTCGCAATGTTGGCCTCCCTAGAAGAAGCCTCTGAGTTTTATTTTTTTGTTTTATGATTTGTGCAATCCTTCTTCATGTGTATAGTCATCCCACAATTCTAGCACTTTAACTTGCCCTTGCCATTGCCTTTGGATTTATATCTCGATTGAGAAGATCATGTATCACGCTCAATATTTCTACCTCTTATAATAGTGCATTAGAAGAGGTCCTTACGCTACCGTTTATCTTTCTCATAGCCTTCCCCCGAAGGGATGATACAACAGTGTCCACACTCAGGGACGATTTACCGATGTGCAATGAGTCATTGAATGACTCATACAACGCTAGAAGAGAATTCAACAAAATACATTCTTGATCTTCATCTTTGACCACTTCCTCCATGTCTAGCAACTTCCAAATTTTAACTTATTAAAATAACTGATGTGGGCTACCACATCTCCACCCTTTGTCATCCTGAATTTGAACAATTGCAATTTCAAGTGTAGGCAATTTCAATGGACTTTTTTGCATAAACGTCCTCTAACTTCGCCCACAAACTCAATACGGTTTTCTCCCTCAAAACATTATAGAAAAACCCATCCATGAGACAATCGGATAGAGGATTTAGCCTTCTTATCAAAACATTCCAATCATCGTCACTCATAGACGGTCGACACTCATTAAGAGCCCTGTCTTCGACTTACGTAGTTAATAGGTTAATCATCTTAACCTTTCATAACTTAAAATTATTTTTTCCTGAGTACTTCTCAATACCATACTTAGTGTTTCTCATTGATACTAATCCTTCAAATTCAAGCCTACGCCCCAAAGTTAGCTCCGATATCACTTGTTAGGGGACCGCAGAAGCACACCGAGATGAATCAAGGATAGCAATCCAATAGAACCATAATTTTTACATGGAAAAAACCCTTGTGGGAAAAAACCACAGCATAAAGCGACAAATATAACTGTTGAAGTAGAGATTACAAAGAGAAAGAGATTACCTGATTCAAACAACCTCAAATCTCACCCTTGCTATACCCTTTAAAACCCTATGGTGATTAAAAAAAAAATCCTTAAAATACCTCCCAATCCCATTTACACCCATATATATAGCTTTGGAAAGAATCCCAAATGAAATTGAAAAAAATCCAGCAAATTCGCAACTATGCAAAAAATCTACGCAGAATTTATCGATGGCATCAAACACTCATAGATGGCATTGAAACTAATCATTTGATGACATCGAACTATCACCTCAACTGTCCAAAGATAAAACATGATTTCTAAAAATTCTCAATGGCATTGAACACTCATCGATGGCATCGAAAAGGTGCCCAGTTAGTCCAGTGACCGACTAAAGAAAATCCAAAAAATATCGATGGGATCGAAAACTATTCGATGCCATCGAAGGTGACATCAAACAGACTGTCGATGGCATCGACAGACCCTGTATTTGACTCGATTTAAGACATTAAATACCACATATAACAACATCAAGTTCGAAGAATTCCCATACTACCTCAGGTAAGGGAAGGTTGCATTCTTATCACGTGCATTCCCTTTGTCATCTATTATTGCGTTCCTTTAGATGAATTAGTTTATATAACAAGTTTCTTTAAGAATCACGAGGCCTTACGAATTTTTCTTTTGGCGTTTCTAAATCAATGGGGTTTTCCATCCCGCTTTTGCCTATCCTCTACTTATTTTATTTTTTTGGGAAAAATCCTCTGATGGGTTTGGCTTGTGAGTCATTTATGTTTACACTATTTTATGATTAAAGTTAACTTCTTGGTGTTGTAGGTAAAACTGGACTGAACAAACACCTCGAATAAGATGGAAATAACAAGGGAAATAGCTCGGACATAAGGTCGGGTATGAACTTGGCCTCAGACGCTGACTCCGACCTTCGTGACCAAGCTGAGTGACAACCATGAATGATAGCCCTGGTCGCCCAATCGATGCCTCACAATCTCGACTAAAAAGGCGGTTCTATATGCCCACCTCAAGGGGCGACCTTGATCGTCGGCCTCAATGACCAGTTTCGACCAAGGGCCCCAACCTTAGAGGTTATTTTCGACTTAGAGGTCGGCCTCGACTATCGACCTCAACCTCAAATATCGAGCTTTACCTCGAGACATGAGGGGATTTCCTCTCTGTATAAGGGAAGGATTATGTTGAGGATCAAATATTGCATATTTTCCTCTATTTATATCTTGGTTTTATAAACATGATAATACTTTATTGGTATATTTTATACATGTTTGTATTGCGAGGTGAATCTGAGAGCTTGGATTGAAAAGAATGTCAAAAGCATGGATTTGATGCTCAAGAATCACCAAAGCAAGAAGTGGATCTTAGGAGACTAAAATTAAAGATTTCGAGACCTCAAGATCCAAGGAAACCAAGTATAAAGGATGAAGAAAAGACTGGAGAAGATTACAAAGCTTGCAACAGAAAAACAGTCAGTTCGATCCGACCGAAATCGCAGAAAATAGTCCGGCAACCAATGATGAAATTCAAGGCTAATTTGATTCGATCGAAGGGTAATTCAGTCCGACCAAAACCAAGTTCGGTGTGACCGAAAGTGCGCAAAAAGCTCCAACGCTAAAAGAAGTTAATTCGGTCCAACCTAAACTTAAGTTCAGTCCGACCGAACCCAAGTTCGGTGTGACCGAAATCGGGCAACTGCTGAAACAGAATCCGATCACAACTTGAACTTGACTTTGGTCCGATCGAAGCGTAACTCTGCTGTATAAATTTGAGGCATTTTCAAAGTCAACTGGACAAATGCTATAAATATAGGTTCTTTGAGGAATTCTAGAGACGAATTAGGTTATAAGGAGCAGATCCAAAGGGTGGAGTAGCCTCCCAAGAGTTTTTCTTCTTCCCTAGTTTTCTTTTTTTTTTTTTTTTTTTTTTTTTTTTTTTTTTTTTTTTTTTTTTTTTTTTTTTTTGAGATTTAGTTCCAAGCATGTCTATGGTGAACTAAACATCTTAGCTAAGGCTAAGAGGTGAAGCTTGTAGCATGTTGGGATGATTATTTTACTTTGATTCTTGTTTATGTTGAACAATCATTGAGTTCTAGTTTGATTTGAGAACTATTTTCAATTTTCTCTGATTTATTTTAACTTTAATTATAGTAGATTCTGTTGAGGCTTTTGATATCTTCTTAATCTATTTGGAGTTATAGAGATTGGTAAATCTTGTTGTTCACCATTGTCTCCTGGGTATAGTAGAATGGTATCACAACATAAATACATGTGTACAAAATTGATTGTTGTGAGCAACATGACAATTTAGGTATATGTTATGGATAAATTTGAGCTGACCTGACATATGAGATACTTGGCAAAAAGACAATCAGAACCGACTCTCTAAACTACCAAAAGGCAAGAGAAGATGAGCTGAGCAAGAAGACTTAGCGACCGAGCTGAAACAATTAAACCTGTTTTGAAAGTTAGACTCATTAACAGACCTACAGATCTTGAATATGATCACCAACCTCGACATTGTCTTTAGATACCGACCTTGACCTTGAATACTGACCTCAAGGTCAGATACCAACCTCGACCTTGAATGCCGACCTCAAGGTCAGATAATGACCTCGACCTTGAATGCCAATTTTAAGGTCAGATACCGATCTCGACCTCAGATGTCAACATCAAGCTCAACATCCAGAGAGAATCCCGCACTGTATATGGGCGGGACTGCCCAGCGAGATTTCAGCTGAAGATGATGCCAATTGAGGCATAATTAGAGAAATACTCGAGAACAGATTCCGATTCTAATACGAGTCCCTCTACCGTATCTTATAAATATATTCGGATACGAAAATTGCCTAAGAATACCTATAAATGCATTGCCCTCTTCAAGGAAGAGGTGCACACAACTATCCTAATTCTACTATGCCTACTGTGAGTCCATACGCTAGACTTAGGCATCAGAGGGTCCCTGACTACAATCGGTGCCCCTAATGTCTCATTATTCTCTATTAAATTGCGGGTATCTAGCAAAGGCAACGCCGGATGGACTAAATTTAAGCTACCACGGCATGATTCCTAGAATTTTAGATCCCAATGTAAGCAAACGAAATGGAAGGAGGAAGGAAATTGAATGGAATTCATGATCTCAATGATTGCTGCTACATTATTGCATTTGCTGTATAGCTGAGTAACAATATGTTAGGTGAAAGTGAAATTGAATGACATTCGGAAGCTGGTGTACCACACACCATCAATGTAGTTGATATGCTGATGTCACTAGGGGTGTACACGAACCGAGCTAGCTCGACTCAACTTGAAAAAGCTAAGTTCGAGTCGAGTTGAGCTGATTTTTTAAGCTTAAAAATGAGTTCGAGCTGAATCGAGCTGATTTTTTAAGCTCGAAATTGAGTTTGAGCAGTCCCCAGCTCAAATCGACTCGGATCGAATCCTACTCGAATCCAGCTCGAATCGAACTCGGATTGAATCAGTTCGGTGACTCGGTTACTTTGTCATTGATGTTGCTCATAAACTGTTTGATAAAATGACTCAACGAAATGAGGCTGGTGCAAGGAAGGTATGTACATGAAACAAATACCCTTTTTTTCTTTGTTTTTCTTGGTTTTTATGTTGCTTAGAAGGTGTTTGATAAAATACTTGTAAAACCATTGCCTCTGTTTGTAAAACAGTGAGATTTTGAAGTTGCAGTTCAGGTATTTGTGGAAATGCCTCAATGGCGAACTTGTCCCGATCTTGGCTCGAACTTGGCCCGTGCTGCTAACCGAACCGAGCTGAGCTCGCTAGTCAGGCTCGAGGACCAAACTGAGCCGAGTTCGAACTGAGGTCAGCCAGTGGCCAAGCCGAGTCTAGTTGAGGTCCGCTCGACCTGGTTCAACACGATGTACACCCCTAGATGTCACCAAGTTATGTTGGTCCCATCATGATGTATGAGTTATATCCAAACCATCCGTCCACTAGGTGAGATCGGTGGAAGGCTTGAGCTGAAAAATAAGATAGATAGAAAATTTAAGTGGACCACACTGCTATAAAAAGTAGTGGGGGATGCCTACCATTGAAACCCTTTAGGGGTTATAGAAATTTTGGACCAATATGATATTTTTTTTTTCTCTTTATCCAGGTTTGTGTCTTTGTGAACAGATTGGATGGAAAGTAAACATTACCGTGGGTCCCACAAATATTTTAATGGTGAAAATGATTGTTCCCACTACTATTTGTGGTGTGGTACACTTGAGCATTGAAAATTTCTATTTTTGAGATCAAGATCTAAATTGATCTCTCCAAATAGATCAACGGTGTAGATATGATAAAAATATCAATGTCGGCCCATGCAACTTTAATCTCCTTTGAGCGGAATTAGATTGGCTACTCCCCTTGGCTAGTGGTCGCTGCTCTGTGAGCCCCACGAGGATGCATGTGTTTCATCCATGCTGTCTATCTATTTTTTTTCGGATCCTTTTATGGTATGAACCCGAAAATGAGGTATATCCCAAACTCAAGTGAACCACATTTAAAAAAAAAAAAAAAACAGGAAACAATGTTGATTGAATTGTTTACCATCAAAAACTTTTCTAGGGCCATCAAAGTTTGGATGAAGCTGATCTTTATTTTTTCCCTTCACCTAGGTCTGTATAACCTAATCAGCAGATTGAATGTCACATAAACAGTACAGTGGGCCTTAGGAGAATTTTAATGGTTGATATCCAATCACTATTGTTTTCCAGTGGTGTGGTCCACCTGAGATTTATACCCCTCTCATTTTTGGGATCAAGCCCTAAAATGATATGTAAAAATGAATGAACGGCATGTATGAAACACATATATCATGGTTGGGCCCATAGAATACCGACCACCCGCCAGGGGCTATTTGTTGGGGAGTAGCCAATCCGTTCCCCCTTTGAAGGGAAGCGGATTGGCTGGTGTACAACACACCAGCTATATAGCTGCTGTACTGACGTCAATAAGTTTTATGGGTCTGATCATGAGGTATGTGTTATATCCACCGTCCATCTATTAAGCTGATGGGGTGGAGTACCACACACCATGGAACCGTCCGGTGTGTTTACGTAACCAAGTAATGTGGGTACCAACATAGTCAAACCGTCCGTCCATTTGGAGAAATCGTTTCAAAGATTAAGCCTATAAATAAGACATACAAATATCAAGTGCATCACACTGATCAAACCAATGGAATATTGAACTTCCACCGTTGAAAGCCTTTTGGGGTCATTTTAGTTTTGGGTCAATTTGATATTTGTTTTTCATCTTTATCAAGGTCTGTGTGACCTTATTAATGGATTAGATGGAAAATAAACGTTATGGTGGGCCCTGTAAATGTTTTGACGGTGAGAATCATTCTGCCCACTGCTATTGGTGGTGTGGTCCATTTGAGCTTTGGATATGATTCATGTTTTATATAATGCTCTAAAATGATCTCGCCAACTGGATGAACAGTGTGGATATAATAAATACATCATTTTCGGTCCCATATAACTTTGATCTCCTTTGAATCGTTGGTATAGCTGGGACCTCGAGGAGCGTCAGCGCTCGTCTTTGCACGACACGTCGGTGGTGTGTGTGGTACACCAACCGATCCGCGTCGATGGCTAAAACCAAGTCAAGTCTAAAAGTAAATAATAAATAATAGGAATAAAAAAAATAAAGAAAAGAAAAAGGAAGAGCACGCGGAAGACTCTCCTTGTCCCATGAGCAGATCACTGCTTTGAGCAGAGCATGATTCGGGTCAAGTGTAAACAACCATTGCTGGATGCGGCAATGAGTTTTGTACGCCCAATGACTAATCTGGCCGATCTTCTCCTCTCATGCAAGCGAGCGCGGTAAAGAGTTATTCCCCACTCTATTGAATCAACTACCAAGCACAGACACTGCTGTTTGTAATATTAATTTTGTCGGGTCTTGGTTTCTTCTTCCATCTATATTCTCGATTCTCAAACTGAGGTATGCTCCTTTCTCTACCCTTTCTCTTCTCTCCGTCAATAATCCTCATCGACATCATGTCATGAGGATTATCTTTGAATTTTTTAAGGAACATGCTCACAACGCAACCTAATTGATAACATTATGCATGTCTTATACAGACGGTACATGTGCCTCCATCGATCTCATCTCATGCAGACGAGCATACTAAGCAGTTATTCCCCACTCTCCTGAGTCATCTACCAAGCCCAAGTGTTGTTGCTTGTAGATTCTCTCATCTTGGTTTCTTCTGTCTGTATTCTCTATTCTCGAATTGAGGTTTGCTCCTTTTCCTACCCTTTTTATCTGTGTTGATAATCCTTATCAACATTCTGTCACGAGGATTATCTCTAAAAATTTTAAGCAATATACTCATAAAGCACCTTAATTGATGACAGTATTCATGTGTCACAGACAGTACATATACATCTGTACATCTCTTCTCATGCAAGCGAGTGCAGCAAGTGGTTATTCCCCACTCTCTTGAATCAACTACCACGCGCAGGCGTTGCTGCTTATAATATTTTTCTCCTGTTTTGGAGTCCTGGTTTCTTCTTAATCTGGATTCTCTATTCTCAAATTGAGGTATGCTCTCTCTCTCTCTCTCTCTCTCTCTCTCTCTCTCTCTCTCTATTTTATTTTTTTTTCCCTTTTTCCTTTCTTAGGTAGCCTTGGGATGAACAATTTTACTAAATCTTATTGGGTTTCCAACAGTATTTTATAACTTTGCAATTGAACCTTAATTACAAGCTGCACTTTCTTTGTTTAGCTATTGCATCATGAAATTGCAACTTGGTCATGATGTGTGTTTCACAGGTACAATACAACTTGTAATTCAATTTGTCTTTTTCTTTGAGAAGTGGCATTAGATGTCTACATATTTTGGGTTCGCAAGATTCATTCGAACCATCTAATCGATCGCCAATAAAACCGATTGAAGAATCCTTTTGATAAGGTGATTCTAATTAACTATCGATATCTATGGCTAGAAAAATGGATGATCCAATGTATACTTTGGATAATTGGTGTAGGCATCTATCATGTCGTTCTCCGCCTTTGATTGACAGGAGGCCTTAAATTGATAAGGTGATTCTAACTATTCGATCAATGGATGGGAAAATGGATAATAAACAATTGTTATACTAGAAAATGTTTGATTATAACTTTCAGGAACCACTTTAACCAGTTGATGTAACCATTCAATCAATGGCCAAGAAAATGATTATGATCTGGATTAATTAAAATAATAAAACTAATCATTGATCTTGACTCACTAAGATGTAGGCCAACCTTTGTTGAACCATAAATTCAAAGAGCACTTTGAGTTATTTTAACCATTCGAGGACCCAAATTTTTATTTTTATTTTGAATGGTCCAAGTTAATTATAAAAAAGTTGTATATGTAAATCTTGACTATTTTTCATGTATATCCCACATGTATGTCCCGCCTTAAGCCCAATCAATGGATATGAAAATGGACAATCCAAAATTATCATACTAAAAAACATTTAATCGTCAATTGACAATATATGTTAAGAACCATGTTAACCAGGTGATGCTAACCATTTGTTTAATATCAAAGATAATGAATGGTCCAGATTGATCAAAATCATAAATCTAATCATTGCTCTAGAACATCCATAATGTAGGTGAACTTTTGATCGAACATAAATCTCAAGAAACCTTTGACTGGATGATTCTAACCATTTGATGGTGAAAGAAAATGAATGGTCCGAGTTTATAATAATAATAAAAAAGGTGTCTATAGATATTGGTGTTTGTCGTGTAAACCCCACTTTTGATTGAGTATTAACTTTGAAGATTCACTTTGATTGAGGCCTATGGCATCTCAACTAATAAGAGTTTATTTTTTATTCTAAAAAAAATAAATTCTAATTTTAAAAATAGTAGTATCGTGAACCTCTCTACCACCTAACTTTTTAAAAAATAAATAATAAATAAATAATAAAAAATAAAACTCTTAAAAAATAAGTGATGGAGAGGTCGCTCTTTTTTAAGAGCTTATTTGGCTTTAAAAAAAGAAAAAAAATGTTTCAAAATGAAGTTTTCTTTTTCCTCCAAAGCAGTGGCCAAATATATAGATACTAGAGTGGCATTGGAACAAAAAAAAACTCGTGTGCCGGCCTATCTCATTCCTCAAACTCTATAAAGGACAGCCCCCAAACCAGCCTTTAATCAACCCCCCCCCCCCCCCCCCCCTTAATGCTCCCACTAATCGCCTATCCAGGACTCTAATTTTCGTGGGGAGGTCCACACTCCTTTAATCCCCCCCCCCCCTTCAAATCGAGTCAAGTGCAGTTGCTAGTAGGTGCCTGGGCCTATTTCAGCTCGTAAAAAAAAAAAAAAGTGGTCAATACTAACAGTGGTTGGCACATATAACTACATGCCATGGCACCAGAGTGTGGAATGGGAGGGTTACTTGGTGAAATCTGATGTCTACAACATTGGAGTTCTACTACTAGAGATAATAAGTGGATAAAGGAATTGCAGTCTCCATCTCCTAGAAGACACTCTAACTAATTCATACACGGGGATTGTGGTGCAATGGAAGATTGACAGAGTTCATTGATCCTTTGTTAAAGGAGTCATGTTCCACTAATGAAGTACTCAAATGGATCCACAACGGGTTGTTATGTTTTCAATAAGATGTAGCTAATAGGCCCAGCATGTCTTTGCCCGTTCTCATGCTTGGAAGTGAATCTATGAAACTTCCTGAACCTACAACCAAGATTTTTCTTTGCAAGGGTTTCTATTGAATTGGATAAATCTTCTACAAGTCCAAAAATATGTTTTAACATTGATGTAACTATCTCTACTTATGAACCCTGATGAGAGAGCCCAACAAAGGGGTCAGTCGGATGCTCCGATGGGTCGAATCTGAAGGAATATCATGATTTAACCTTAGCTTAGCAAAAAAAAAAAAAAAAAGGTTCATAACGAAAAGTTCTACATATATGCTTCCATTTTGTAATTACATGTTGCTTCTTGATGGACGCGAAATACTTGAAGGAATGTTTTTTGAAGTCATAGTTGTTAGTATGTTCTTAGATCTATTAAAAATTGAGTTAATTGGCATGATTTAAGTAGATTAACTTCCATTTTTGGACTTAAGGTTTTGGGTTGGGCTAAGATCTAATACTTGTGACATGTTTAGAAATCAAGTTTATTAGGGTACAAGAAAAAATATCTTGAAAAATTGAGTCTACCATTACCACAAACTCTAGGGGGACCCAACTCACACTGTGGAGCTTATTTGCCTCAAGCAGATAGACATTTTTGGTAGCAAGTTTGTCCTCAAACTTTTTAAGTAATTCTCTTATTACCCTCTTCTCTTCTCTTTCAATTTTTTCATAAGGTGGGCCTACATAATGAACAAACCATATTAAAGTTGGGGCCCCATATTATCAATAGTCTACATCAAGGTGGGCCCACATAATGCATGATCATATAAAAGGTGGACCCTATATGATGGATGGTCCACATCTAAGTTTGCCCCACCTCCACACGATCCACTCGCGGAGCTCTGGGAAGATGCTCTCGGACACGAGACCTGCTCCAGCGGGGGTGCCCAACACGAGCGGATGGTAAACCTTTCAACCCCGGAGATCGAAGTCGAGTGAATGGAGCCTATGTGTAGGTAATCTTGCTTTCAACATCAAGGAAGAAGATCTGACGAAGAGGTTTGGTCAGTTTGGGGTCATAAACGACATCTACATCCCCTCATTCGCTCGATCTGGTAGAATGAAGGGTTATGCATTTGTTAGATATCGAAACAGGGGCGATGCCCAAATGGCCAAGGAGATGCTCAATGACCGATTTTTGGGCAGATGCCGCATGATTGTTAGTGACGCCTCCCAGAGAACGCCCCCCAGTAACCTTGCCTCCTCTCCCCCAATCATCAAGAACCCACCATCCCTGAAACCCATAAATCCGCCCCTCCCATCCCCCAACGTGGACAGGGATATCCAAGCTCCTAACAGGAACCCCGTCACTTTCCATCCGTCTTACGCCGACGCGCTTCATCCTAGCCCCCCTCCTTCCGCCACATCCATCATAGTCCCTAAATGGTTATCGGACAAGGGCAGAGTGGAAATGTCTAATGTGATTGTGGGAGAGATTCCTGGTCCAATGGACGCGTCGGGGAACATTCAAGCTATTCTACTGTCTTCCCCTTACAGATCCTCCCAAGCTCAAATCTACAGAATTTCAGAAACAGGCTATGTCATTGTCTTCAAATCCAGGGAAGAAGTTTTGGCTTTTTCCAGGGACCGCACCCTCCAGCAGAAAATGAACTTCATTAACTCCAGAATGTGGGCTCCAGCAATGTCAATCCCAGGCAGAGGTGTCTGGATTCGAATTGAGGGCATCCCTATGCATGCATGGAATAAGCACACCATCGGCCAGATAGCAGAACAGGTGGGCACGGTCATCGATTTGGACAGGGGATCACTAGTCGGAACCAACCGTTGGTATGCTAGAGCCAAGATTGTTCCACAGCGGGAGGAACAACTATTCAAGACTTCTACTCTCCTTGTTGAAGGTAGATCTTTTCTGATTTACTCTGCTATAGAATGCTGCTACCATATGAATGATGATTCTCCCAAGGGTCAGACCCTGCCTCCTGCTACTGTCCCAAGGGAAGGCACCAGGGCCTGGGTAGCTCGTACGTTCGGTCAAAACATGAACATGCCTCCAACAGGGGATATCCAACAACCCTAAAGTCATGCCAGCTCCCTGCCTAGTCAGATGGGACCTGCCAAAATATGGGATCAATAACTGATTGACTCCTCTCAATCTGCTCGACAAAATGCCACAGAGTCTTCCCAGCCCGCTGATGAAATGCAGATATGCGCCAACCCTCCAGCTCCCCACAGGCAAGATTCCTTGCACCTAGAACCATCCTTCAACCTCAACCATCAAACTCTGTATCTCCCACCAAAAGCCTCAACATCCTACCTACCTTCCACTAGCAATGCTACTCAACCTCTGACTGATGCTCAGGCTCTCAGGTCCTCGATGGATATCAATCAGCCCACATTAAAATGTAACTTGACTGCTATCATTCCCATTGTCCCGCAGCCTAAGCCACCTATCCCGACGACCCCATGGATCCCTCCCCCCCCCCCCCCCCCAGATGCTCTTATTGCCTTGGATAGGTGGTTATCCGGTGTTAAAAACCTGTTTAATTAGGGATAGCCCAGACAGACCAACTTTCAGTCCTTCCCTCCCTGCCAGAAGTCACCCACCTGGTCTCAATTCACCTCACATGACCACCCCTCTTGTTAGATCTTTGGTTGCAGATCTGCGTGGCCAGCATGATACCTTACTTCTGATCGATGAGAACAGGATTGGAACTGCTCTCAAAGCCTTAACTACCACACAAGACCACTTCTGCAACAATCCAGGAACCAAATCTACTGTTAAACCGTCTAAGGTGTGGACATTCAGGGGCAAGCAGGGACTGATGACCCTCTTACCTCTTATTCGAACAGCGAACCAGATCAGGAGCAGGAAACCAGGAAAAACCATCCCAAGAAGAATAGGAGGACTCTGTCCTTGTACAGCTTCACACACAGGAAGAGTCAACGACTGAGAAGCAGATCGAGCCGGGCTGAGATGAGAGGCTGTGTTACTGATGAATAACATTCTTTCCTGGAATGTGCGAGGGGTAGGTAATACTCAAACTACCCGTTTCTTGAAGCGGCTTGTCAACAAACACAAAATTGTTATTCTTCTTCTGCAGAAACCGATGTTGAAAAATTCCCGGCGCTCTTTCGTGGCCTCCAGATTGCGCTTCTCTTCCTACTTTCCTGAAGATTCTGAGCATAATAAGATTTGGATTCTAGGTGCAGATCATATTCAAATCCAATCTGTCCGGACCTGCTCTCAAAGCTTAACCGTCAAAGCTCAATCTAGTATTTTCCCTCAGTCTATTACAATCACCACAGTCTATTCCAGCTGCAATAGGGAGAACAGAAAGGTCCTTTGGGATGAGCTGCATGACATTTCTTGTCAGATTTCTGGCCCCTAGTTGGTCAGTGGCAATTTCAACACCACTATCAACCCTGAGGATTGTATTGGAGGTGCCCCTCAGCTGACGGGAGCAATGCGTGACTTCCAGGAGGTCATCAACGATACTGGTTTGCTCGACGCGGGGTTCTCGGGCCCGCCTTTCACTTGTTGCAACAATCGCGCAGGCACAAGCCGCAGATGGGCCAGGCTGGACCGCATGTTTATTAATCTGGAATGGATGTCCTCACTCCCTGCATTCCAGGTTAAACACTTGGAGCGAACTCATTCCGACCACTCGCCACTGCTGCTCTCCTTTCAGGAAGAGACTGTGAACTTCCCTCGCCCCTTTCGCTTTCAACGAATGTGGGCGCTTCATGATTCTTTCACAGAGGTGGTTACAAAAAGCTGGCAGACGGAGATCATCGCTACGCCTATGTTCAGGTTCTCCATCAAAATGAAAATCTTGAAAAACTCGCTAAAAAGATGGAACAATGAAGTTTTTGGCGACGTCTTTAGGAATGTCCAAACAGTTGAGACCGATTTCTCAAGAGCAAAAATTTCCTTCCTCAACTCCGGTTCGGAAGACGATTCTGTTTTACTGTAGCAGGCCCAGGATAAGCTGAAAATGGCTTACCTTTTGGAGGAAATTTACTGGAAGTAGAAATCGCGAATAGCTTGGCTGAAGGAAGGAGACAGGAATACCCAATTTTTCCACAACTCCGTCATTGACAGGCGTAGACTTTTGTCCATCAAAAGCATCAAGAAACCCGCTGGGGAGCTGCTCCAAATGACTGACGATATCGAAAATGAGGCTGTCCGGTATTTCCAACACTTTTCACCTCGGAGGGAAACAACCTCGCCAATGGCATCCTCAATTGTCTCCCGAATCTAGTGACGGCCCAGCTGAACCAGGCCCTCATGAGCCCCCTGATGTTGGAGGAAGTCAAGGCAGCTGCCACCTCGATTCCTCCAGACAACGTGCCGGGTCCGGATGGTTTTGAAGGAGCATTTTTCTCGGCCTGTTGGGATATTATTGGTCTATCACGTGGTCTATCACATGGTCTCACCTTTAATTGTCATTTGTACTATGAAGTAAAAAACAAAACAAAAAAAAAAAAAAAAAAAAAAAAAAAAAAAGAAGCTCAATCAACCAATAAATAAGTCAAAAAAAGGCCAATCAACCAAGAAATCAGTGAACCTTGGCCCAACTTCCACCAACTGAGCGCCCAAAAGTAAATTACCGTATAATCACTTAGCTGCATCTGCTAATACGTATGCCTATCACCCATAGAAATGACATGGCTGTCTGGGCTCATATGAGACCAATATTGGTTGGGATGATATACCATGATAAGATTAAGACCCATACTGTTATCGGTATACACCCCGGCTTCAAAATCACGCTCTCCAGTCTCTGTTTTTAGGATGATGGACTAAAATGATCATTGTGGGACCATACTGTTATCGGTATACACCCATAATGGTAGTAATCATTGTCCCCACTGCTACCTGTGGTGTGGTCCACTTGAACTTTGGATATGACTCATTTTTTAGGATGATGGACTAAAATGATCTCACCAAATGGATGGACGGTGTGGATATAGTAAAGACATCATCGTGGGGCCGACGTAACTTTGCTCCTCCGCACGGTGTTAGGCGGCTGGAGGAGCTGACGCGCTCCTCTTCGAGCCGCACGTACACACACCAGGTTAATTCGCTTTGTGAGTAGGGAACGGATTGGAATGGCTGCTGCTCGGTGCTACGTGGGCCCACCATGATGTATATGTTTCATCCATGCCGTCCATCTATTTTTACAAATGATTTTATAGTGTGAGTCAAAAAATGAGATATATGTAAATCTTAAGTGGGGCACATTACAGGAAACAGTGTTGAATGAAGGTCGACCATTAAAAACATTTTGAGGCCATAAAAGTTTTGGATCAAGCTGATCTTTGCTTTTTCTCTTCATCTGGGACTGTATGACCTAACCAACAGATTAGATGTCAAATAAACAGTATAGTGGGCCTTAGGCGGATTTTAATGGTGGATATCCAATCACTATTGTTTTCATGTGGTGTGGTCCACCTGAGATTTATATCCTTCTCAGTTTTTGAATTCAGCATAAAATGATATGTAAAAATGGATGAACGGAATGGATGAAAGTGGCAGGGGTAGTAGCCAATCCCTTTCCGAGTGAGTAGGTATCTACCTGGTAGGTATCTACCTGGTTTACTTTCTCTGACACACGGGAGGTAACACATGGCTGGAAATGTAAACCCCAAGGTAAATATATTTAACCTGTAAAAAGGAAAAAAAAATAAAAAATGCTTTCCAACCTTGAGTAGTTATCTACCTAGTTTATTTTCTCTGACATTGAGAAACCATTTATGGTGCATGAAATCCACTCCATCCATCAAGTACGTCACGCTTTGTTTTGCCTTGATCTAAAAAACAAACTGGTTTAACACTAACGTGGGCCACTCCATAAAATTGAACATAAAAGCTTCTTAACTCATGTGCTATGACCCACCTGAGTTTCATATATAATTCTATAATTTTTGAGTTCTTCTTTTATCTTGGCCTGGCACATCAGATAAATGAATTGGGTAACATATAAACTTTACTGTTGTAAAGTACCACAGCACGGATACATGCTAGAAATTGATTGTTGTGAGCAACATAACAATTTTGGAATGATTTCTAAATTTTTACATCCCAATCCAAGAAAATAAAATGGAAGGTGGAAGGGAAATTGAATGGAATTCATTATCTTAATTAATGGTTAGTACTCCATTATTGCATTTGCTTTACAGCCTAGCAACGCAATAACACGTGGCTAAAAGCAAGTCAAGTCTAAAAGTAAATAATAAACAATAAAAAGACAGAGAAAAGAAAAAGCAAGAATGCGTAGTAAGGGGTTATTCTGAACTTTTTTTTATTTTTATTTTTATTTTTTATTTTTTATTTTTAAAAAAGGGATATCCACGTAACGCACCCTGATTGATGACAATACATGTGCCTCCATCTTCTCATCTCATGCAAGTGAGCGTAGTAAGGGGTTATTCTCCACTCTCTTGAATCAACTACGGGCCCCGGGTATTGCCATTTGTAATATTTTCGCGGTCTTAGTTTCTTCTTCATCTATATTCTCTATTGTCAAACTGAGGTATGCTCCTTTCTCTACCCTCTCTCTTCTCTCCCTCAATAATCCTCATCGAAATCATGTCATGAGGATTATCTTTGAAATTTTTAAGGAACATGTTCACAATGCCACCTGATTGATAACATTATGCATGTCTCACAGACGGTATACATGTACCTCCATCGATCTCATCTCATGCAAACGAGCATACTAAACAATTATTCCCCACTTTCCTGAGTCATCTACCAAGCCCAAGCGGTGTTGCTTGTAATATTTTCTCCCATCCTGGTTTCTTCTGTTTTTATTCTCTATTCTCAAATTGAGGTTTGCTCCTTTTCCTACATTTTTTCACTATGTCGATAATCCTCATCAACATTCTGTCATAAGGATTATCGTTAAAAATTTTAAGCAATATACTCATAAAGCACCTTAATTGATGACAGTATACATGAGTCACGGACAGTACATCTA
This sequence comes from Magnolia changhungtana, assembly GCA_030180095.1. Classification (NCBI taxonomy): domain Eukaryota; kingdom Viridiplantae; phylum Streptophyta; class Magnoliopsida; order Magnoliales; family Magnoliaceae; genus Magnolia; species Magnolia changhungtana. Next base: position 297,259 of record JASAUF010000358.1, on the reverse strand, counting down.
TCTCATCTCATGCAAGCGAGTGCAGTAAGCGGTTATTCTCCACTCTCTTGAATCAACTACAAAGCCTAGGTGTTGCTGCTTGCAATATTTGTCTCCCATTTTGGAGTCCTGGTTTCTTCTTAATCTGTATTCCCTATTCCCAAATTGAGGTATGCTCCTTTCTCTACCCTTTCTCCACTCTCTTTGTTCTCTTTCTATTATTTCTCTTCTTTTCCTTTTCTTAGGTAGTTTTGGGATGAACAATTTTACTAAATCTTATTTGGGTTTCAAACAGTACATTATAACTTTGCAATTGAACGTTAATTACAAACTACACTTTGTTTGTTTAGCTAGCGCATCATGAAATTGCAACTTGGTCATGGTGTGTGTTCCACAGGTACAATACAACTTGCAATTCAACGTCTTTTTCTTTGAGAAGTTGCATTAGATGTTTACGATATTTAGGGTTCGCTAGATTCATTGGAGCCATCTAATCAATCACCAATAAAATAAATTAAAGAATCCTTTTGATAAGGTGATTCTAACCATTCGATCAATGGACAGGAAAATGGATAATAAAAAATTATTATAGTAGAAAATGATTGATTATAACTCTCAAGAACCGCTTTAACCAGCTGATGTAACCATTCAAATGACTGATTGGGATTAATTAAAATAATAAATCTAATCATTGATCTTGACTGTCTAAGATGTAGGCACACCTTCCATGAACCTTACATACGAAGAACACTTTGAATGATTTTAACCGTTGGAGGACCAAAAAAGAAATAAATGGATGGTCCCACATGTACGTCCCAACTTGAACCCAATCCATGGATAGGAAAAATGACAATCCAAAATTATCATACTAAAAAACATTTAATCGTAATTTGATAATATATGTTAAGAACCATTTTAACCAGGTGAGGCTAACCATTTCTTTAATATCTAAGATAATGAATGGTGATCAAAATAATAAATCTAATAATTGCTCTAGACCATCCATAATGTAGGCGAACTTTTGATTGAGCATAAATCTCAAGAAATCTTTAACTGGCTGATGATTCTAACCATTGGATGGCAAAAGAAAATGAATGTCCGAGTTTATTATAATAAAAAATGTGTCTATAGATATTGGTGTTTGTCATGTAAACCCAACTTTTGATTCAGTATTAGCTTTTAAGATTTGCTTTTTTCTTTTTCTTTTTTCTTTTTTTTTTTTTAAAGAAAAATTTTAATTCATTCACCGGAGGAAATATGCAGGACATAGACACTTCGGGCTACCCATGGAGAGGAAAAAGGACATCCGGGGCAGCTTATCATAAACCCTTTACAAAGGACAATTCTCTAATTGAACCCAATCCCACCTTATCTACCAGAAACATACCCCGGATAGGGGTAGGGAGCTCAGAGGCCTCCCTATAAAATCGGCTCCCCTGAAGTTCTCTACCTTCTCGGGCCAGCACATATGCCAGGTCATTTCCTTCTCTCCTAATGTGGACAAAATGAATCAACCCCTTCTTCTTCAGGCCGGCTAATTGGATGGCCCAATACCACCACTTCCAAGCCGTCTGGGACCTGCAGTTTCGAGTTTCCACCATGAACTTCAAGTTGGATTCAACCACCACCTTAGTTAGGCCATGGTTAAAACACTGGATGAGGCCGTCATAAACCGCTTGGAGCTCCGCGTTGTTGTTTATATCCACCCCACAACCAATTGAAAATGCAAACATGTGATTGACATTCGCCCCTTTACAAATTCCTCCTCCTCCTCCAAATAACCCCGGGTTCCTTCTGACAGACCCATCCACCTTTAGTTTTACCCAACCTTCTTCTGGCTTGATCCACTCCATTAGCTCATATACCTTAACAGGAAGGGAAGATGGGGTGATCCCTAACTCCCGAAGGATAAGCCGATTTACTAACATCAGGGATCTGGTAGGCGCATCCCCTTTGCTTACCCACACCAACCACCATTTTACACAACCAATCACTGCCACTATAGGTATGTGCTTCTCGTCAAATTTGGATGCTTCTCTCCCACATAATAAAGCATGGGGTCAGCCCATGTAACAATGCTATGCTAGCCCCCGAGGAGAGGGGCACCCACCATTGACCCATCCTTTCCTGAACCGAGCGGTGAGCCGAGAGTGTGATCCCAAACAACTCACTAAAATGCCGCCAAACTTCCGCTGCCATGCTTCCACTAACGAACAGGTGGGTCAACGATTCAGGGCTAGGCCGGTGGTCTAGATATAGGAAACACACATATTTTGAAGCTAAGCAAATCCACTTATCTTGAATCCTACCTTCCACCGGTATGGCCCCTTGCATCAACCTCCAGACGAAAGTGTAGATCATGGGTGGCATTTTTAAATGCCATACCCACCTGTTCCAATCCCTGCACTACCCACTCACTCTGCAAATCTCCCAGACCAACTTCATTGAGAATTTGCCTGTCGGGTCAAACGGCCAAATGCAAGAGTCTGGATCATCCAAAGTGCAAAATATCTTTTGGAAGATGTGGTCCAGTACCCCTACGGGTGGTAATTAGGAACCAACAACGGGGAAAGGGGACCCTACTATTGAGTGTCAAATATTGCATATTCTTCCCTATTTATATATTGGTTTTATGAACATGATACTGCTTAATGTTATATTTTATACATGTTTGTATTGCAAGGTGAATCTGAGAGCTTGGATAGAAAAGAATGTTAAAAGCATGGATTTAATGTGAAGAATCACCAAGCCAAAGATTGGATCTTAGAAGACCAAGAATTAAGAATTCACATGCCAAAGATCTAAGAAAACCAAGTGAGGAATGAAGAGAATTGAAGACTTAGAGTGAAGAAAAAAATCCTAAAAATTTGCGTGCTTCGAGTAGCCCAAGCCCTGCTTCAACTAGCCCTGGCTCTGCTTCTAGCCTTGGCTCCAGCTCGACTAGCCTAAGAAACTTCAGCTCAAACTCTAGCAACATTATCTTTTAAATTCGCATGACTCTTAACCAGTCGAAGATGACTCTCCATTTCCCTCGACTAGTCGAAGGTTACACAAATTTTGTGCGGATTGCATAAATTTGAGGTTGTTTCTGGACTTTCCAACTCGATGCGAAAGTTGGACTTTCCCAACTATAAATAGGAGTTCCTGGGATGCTACAAGGCATCTTCTAGGGTTTGAGGAGTGAAGCAAAAGTGTGGAGAGTCGCCACTAAGAGTCTTTCTTCTTCTTCATTAGTTGTTTTTATGCTTTTCTTAAGAGATCTTAGTTCAATCATGTTTATAGTTGGATAAACCTCTTAGCTAGGGCTAAGAGGTGAAGCTTGTAGCGTGATTGAGAAGTTTATTTTGCTTTGATTCAGGGTTTAATGTTGAGCTTCATTAATTTTAAGGAATATTTTCAGTTTTCAATGGTTTGTTGTGACTCAAATTACAGTAGATCTGTGATAGCTTTGAGTATCTTCTTTTCTTATTTGAGTTTGTGGGATTGGTAAATCATATTGTTTGCCATTATCTCATTGGCATGGTTTGGTGACAGAATCCCTTTTGACTCTTCACAATCTTCTTCTGTTGAGGTTAGATCAATGAGAAGTTCAGAGATTTGATCATCTCCCTCTCTTTAACTGGATAAGATAGGACTCTGATTCTAGTTGGATCTATTGAATTAAGTGAAGTAGCATCCCAATAACTACAAGTGGATCCTTGGCACCCTAGTTCCCACCTTTAAATTTACAAGTTTTAATTACAAATTCACAATTACTCTTTCAAATAATTTCAGATTTAGTTTTAAATCTTCTTCTAGTTCTGCTTCTAGTCACTTTCAGAATACGCATGAGTTTAGTCCCTGTGGATTCAACCTCGGTCTTACCGAGATTATTACTACATCGTGACCCTACACTTGGGGTTCTAAACACCTATGGGCTAAGAAAATCTCTCACTCGCACTGTCAGTAGGTCCACTGGGATCGGTTTGACATCATGAGTTTCCAGCGAGCCTAGCCTGGACTAGTCCATGCTTCAAAGATTGCAGTTGTCGTGCCCAAGTAGCCACTGTACATTAGCTTCCAGCAGTGGAAAGAGAATTTGGATGCTTTCCCAAAGGGGAGAAGATACTGTTGAAGTTCTAACGGCCCCACTTTTGGAACAATTTTCCCCGTACTTGGCCCTCATGTATGTTGCCTAGAGGCTATCGCTCTTTCCAAACTTCACAGCCCATGCCATCTTGATCCGAAGGGCTTTCATTACCTCCTTTAGCTTCTTAATACCCAAGCCACCTTCACTTCTAGGCGAAGTTATCTTCTTCCAGTTAATCCAGTGCAGCTTCCTTTTGTCGTCCAACCATCCCCAGAAGAAGTTAGAAAAGCTCTTTTCCATATCAGCCAAAGTCTGGACGGGGAGGGAAGTAACAACCATAGTGTGGACTGGGATCCCGCCAAGCACATGGTTGATCAGGGTTGCCCGACCAGCCTGTGATAGACATATAGCATTCCACCCATTAATCCTTGATGCCATTTTATTTATCATTGGTTGGAAATTTCCTCAACTTACCCTTCCTCAAACTATAGGCACACCCAAATAGAGAGTCCCTGCCACTGACTCGGTTATCCCAAAGATGCTCTCGATGGCCCTCACCCTGGCAGGTGGCAGTTTGAAAGAGTAATAGAAACCACTTTTCATATTGTTAACCTTCTCGCGGAAGGAGGCTTAATAGTCCGACAAGAATCTATTTACCACTCTCAGCGATGCGCAACTCCTGTTTAAGAATAGTAAGGTGTCGTCGGCTTAGAGCAAATGAGAGATGAGAGGGCATCCTTGCCTGACCTTAAAGGGCTGGCAGAGGCCACGATTAACAATCGACTTGAAGCCCCTGCTGAAAACTTCTGCTGTTAGGATGAAAAGGCTTGGGGAAAGCGAATCTCCCTATCTTAGACCTCTCAAAGACTTGAAGAATCCCTTCGCTTCCTCGTTTATAAGAAATGAAAACCAGCTATTGTTTCATCATTTCTTCCACCATGGTAACCTAGCCTTTACTCAAATTGAACGGGATAAGGACCTGTTTGAGAGAATTTCATTTCACTATGTCGTAAGCCTTTTTCATGTCTAGTTTGAGTGTTATGTTTCCTCCACAGACTTTTCTGTCAATGTCCTTGAAAATCTCTTGAGTGAAAGCAACATTTTCCGCTATGGACTAACCCCAGATAAAGGCCCCTCATTCAGAGGAGAATAGCTTTGGAAGCACTAAACTTAACCTTGCAGCAATGACTTTGGAGAAAACTTTGTAGATGAAGTTATAAAGGCTGATAGGCCGAAAGTCAATGAACCTCGAAGGGGCTGCGAATTTTGGAATGGGGCATATGAGGGAGGCTGTAAAAGCTTTCGAGATTGCTCCTCCTTTAAAAAGGTCCACCATCGCTTTGAATATGTCAAGGCCCACTATGCTCTAACATCCCGCGAAGAAAGACCCAAAAAATCCATCTGGCCTGGGAGCCCCATCTTGAGGAAGTACAAAGACGGCTTGTTTGACCTCCTTAATGGACATGATTTTCATCAGTTCCTCATTTTCCTTTACTAATAGCAGATGGGGAATGAACTCCAAGAGGTCGCCTGCTAGGGAATGGGACTCGGCTCGAAATAAGGGCGAGAAGAATTTCACTGCCTATCTGTCATTTTTATCCCTGAATTTAAAAGGATCTCCATAATTTTTGCTTTTCTCAACTATTCCATAGCTGCCAACTGAAAAAATTTCATGTTTCTGTCCCATTCAATCAGCCAACCATTTCGGGCCTTTTGTTTCCAATAAATCTCTTCCAACAATTCCATCCAGGCTAGGTGTTGTTTTTTTTTTTTTTTTTTTTTTTTTTTAAGGAAGTTTTTGATATATCATAAATGGGGGCGCAAAGGTTGTACAACCAGATCCATTTAGGGAGGGCCAACCAACAAAAAGAGATAAGTCCCCTATCATATGGAAAGACAAAAGAAAAGAAAAAACGAACAGGAGAAGGTAAAGCAACACGCATGCCCAAGCCAACTCTATCTAGGAACATGAAGCCTCTCACAGGCGATGGAAGGTCTTTAACTTCTTATAAAAAGAGATTCATCTGGCCTTCGTTCCCTAAATGCACCAGACCATCGGCCATAGAGTTGGCCTCCCTAGGAGTATGGGAGATGAAGATCTCCATGTTGTTCCTGAATGAATCAATTCTCGCTTTCCAGTACCACATGTTCCAAAAGGTAGTGTAAGAATTGGAAAGGAGCTTTACCACCGAGCTAGAATCGGTAATGAATTCTACTTCCTCATAGCCCAGAGCCTTGTATTAGATTAGGTTGTCCAGGATGACTTTAATTTCTACCCTAGAGTTAGTACCGAACCTGTACGCCTTAGAGAAAGTGAAGAGGAATTCCTCTTTTTGGTTTCTACCTACCCCACCTTCTCCTGAAAGGCCTGGGATGCCTCTTGCCAAGCCATTGACATTGAGTTTAATCCTGCCTTGCTGGGGCCTGGACCATCTAATGATAACAATGTTAGAAGTATTAAAAGGCTTTGTTTTGATTCCCAATTCGGTAAGAGGAAGAAGCCAGTTCCTTTTCAGGGAAGTCAGGAGGGGCAAAAGAAGACTGATAAGGTTGATCTAGGAATTAACACCACCAATGACCGCAGAGGCTTGCACCTGGCGGTTATCAAATCTAGTGTTATTTCTGGCTTTCCACAATTCCCAGAGATGAAGGAGGGGATGAAACCTTTGAGGAGGAGAATGTTGTTCGAGAAGGGAGAAGTTGACCACCACTGGAACGCTCTATCAACAGTCGAAGAGAGAGGTTGCACTCGAAATCCAAAAATACTGGTGAAGAAATTCTAGATTTATGACGCCGTGTCGCTAGTGGCAAAAATGTGGTCAATGGATTCGATATATGGCTTTAAGCGGGGGGGGGGGGGGGGGGTGGTAATAACCGCATTTGGAGGAAATAACAATGCCTTTGGTCTGGAGCCTTTCATCGACTGGAACTGCTCTGTTAATGATTTTCCCGGCTAGGAGTGAGATTTCGGGAGGAATCTTTCTATACCAAACCACCTTGCCCAGGCCTTGTGTGCTGCCCTCGATCTAAAGCTATGCCAAGCCAGGCCCACAGTCAGTTCACCATCAGCCGATCCGTCCAGATGCGTCTATCTTCGGAGAGAGTGGTACAGATACCCTCGGAAGAGATTTGATCAATAGCTGCCGCATGAAGAACCTGCTGAATTGTGGAAGGGGAGATCCAACTGTTGGGGCCTATCATGTCCGATACCTTTACAGGTTGAGTAGGCATTGTAGCGGGATGGATTCTCCAATCTTTCAACAGCCCAAGATCAGTCCAAACATCATCCCAGAAGTTTACATCCCCATTGCCTATCAGCCATCGAGTTTTAGCATATACTAAAGGGCTAATTTTGTAAATTTCTTCCTAAAAAGGTGAAGCATAGGCTGCCTAAGATGAAACACCAATTGATTGGAAGTCTCCCGAGTACTTAACCCTATTGAAGTTACTCTAGCAGCTTCCCTTGCTTTTGAAATTGGATGTCCAGGCCATCTTCATCCGAAAGCCTGTCATAACTGATTGGAGCTCCTCAACCCTACTCCCCCTTCAGATTTCGGAAGAGCGATCCTTTTCCAGCTCAACCAATAGTACTTCTTCCTAACACCTTCCTAGCCCCAGAAGAAATCAGAGAAAATTTTTTCAAGATCCAACAAAACACTGAGAGGAACCTTCGAGGCAACAAGTGTGTCGACCGACGCACTAGCTAGCACATGATTGATAAGGATTAAACGATCGGCTCGGGATAGAATCCTACTCTTCTAACCCGTGATTCTGTTATAGATTTTCTCAATCAGATTCTGGAAGTAAACTTTCTTATGAATCCCTTTGAAGATAAGGATCCCTAGATATGTGAAAGGCACAGTTGCCCCATTGAACCCTAGGATGTCCTTAATGGATCTAATTCGATTCTCCATGGTCCCCCTCCCGAGAGGGGGGATATGAAGAAGCTCTTGCGATGATTTATCTTTTGGCTCGAAGTGATCTCATAATCTGAAAGGAATTTGATGATGTTTTTCAAGGATTTACAATTCCCGTTATCAAAGAGAATCGTATCATCGGCGGAGAGAAGATGTGATGGCAATTTGAATGGGTTGGGTAAGGTTGACAACCTCCTCTTGTCATAAGAAGATTGAAACCCCGACCAAGAACCTCAGTTTAAAGGATAAACAGAGCTGGAAAGATCGAATCCCCCTGACGGAGAGCCCTTGAGGACTTGAAGAAGCCAGCTGCCTCACCATTTATGAGAACCAAGAACCAGGAGTTTGCCCAACATTTCTCGACTGTCGTGATCTATTTCCTATCGAAACCAAATTTGGCAAGAACATATTTTAGGAAGGCCCAATTTTATCTGTCATATGCCTTATCCATGTTCAGTTTCAAGAGGATATTGTTCCCTCTCACTTTTCTGTTGATGTCCCAAAACACTTCTTGGACAAGAGTGCGACTTTCCGCTATTGAGCTACCTTGCACAAAAGCACCTTGTTCCTTGGACACTAGATTTGTGAGTATACGACCCAACCTAAAAGCAATAATTTTAGATAGGATTTTGTACAAGTAGTTGCACAAGCTAATTGGCCTAAAATCAGAAAAAGATTTCGAGGGACTTATCTTGGGAATGAGGCACAATATAGTGGTTATGAAAGCTCTTGGAAGGTTACCTCCATTGAAGAAGAATGAGGCAGCATTAAGGAGGTCGTGGCTCACCGTGTCCTAGCAAATCCGAAAGAAGGCCCCTGAAAATCTGTCAGGCCTGGACGCTCCATCAGGTGGATGGGCTTTGACCGCATCATGGACTTCGTCTAGGGAGGATTTCATGAGTAGCTACCGATTGTCTTCTTCAGTAACCAGTTTTGGGAAAACGTCAAATAACTGACTTGAACTGAGATGTGAGACATCCTGGAGAAGGTTGTGGTAGTAGTCAGTGGGAACCCGTTTGATATCTACGTTATCCATTAAGATGGAGCCATCTTCCTGCTAAATTTTTAGAATTCTAGATCTTTTGACTTTACTGGCCACTGTTGCATGGAAGAATTTTTTATTCTGATCCCCTTCTTGCAGCCAGTGGGCTCGCAATTTCTGTTTTCAGAACGTTTCTTCGCAAAGTTTCAGGTGGGACATTTTAGCTCTGGCTAACTGTAACTCCTGCTGCAGACTTAGGTCAGTCGAGCCTAGCGGAGCGTTTTCTAGGCACTGAATATCAGATTTAAGAAGCTACAGATTTTGAAATATGTTGCCAAAAACATCCCTATTCCACTCCTTTAGCACAAATTTCACATTCCTGAGTTTGTCGAGAAGGACCTGCGGTGGGTCACCGATACTTTCAACTTCCTAAGCATTCCTGATAAGGACTTAGAACCGATCATGAAGGGACCACATCCTTTGGAAGCAGAAGAGTTTTGGAACCAATGGAAGAGGTTATGGGAAGAGTAATAGCGATGGGACATAGTACAAATGAAGTCTAGGTACATGGTTAACTTGGAATGTAGGGAAGGATTGGAACTATTGGGTATTGCAGTACACTCTGTCCAATCTAGCCCAAGCTCTAAGTTGGCTCGTCTAACTGTTACACCATATGAATCTGTTTCCTGTAGAGAGGGCGTCTTGAAGGCCTGGATTATTGAGTCCCTCTTCAAATTCCGCCAAGCTTCGCGCATCGAATGAGGAAGAACCTGATCTTTCTGAGCTGGATAGGACTGCATTGAAATCACCACATGCAGCCCATGGAGACACAAACCCTGTACCAAGCTGAACCATTTCATCCCAAAGTTGCCTTCTCAGAAATCTGGAGCATTTAGCGTATACACAGGAAATAATAACCTTGTTCGGAGTAGATTGGGGGCCCACCTCGATGGTTAGCATTTGACTCGAAGAAGCTACTATCTTTGTGGAGAGATTGGATGCCGTGAATACCCATACTTTTCCTCCTTGGTCGACATTAGAATAGGAGGAATGGAATCCAACTTTAGCCCGATACAAGTTCTTTTCTCATCACACAACATAGGCTCTAGGATCGCTATGACTGCTGGGTGGAATTGCCTAATGAGCCTCTTGAGGGTCCGGATTGTGGGAGAGTTTCCAACTTCTCGAGCATTCCAGATGAGGATCTTATCCATGTGAGCATTGGTTGGTTTTCACTCCCCAACATTTCAGTCTTCTAAGTCTCCCACTAGTTAGCTTTTAGGGCTCCCTTAGACAGAATTTTCTTTATTTTCTCTTGAACTTTGGCAATAAGTACAGGAACATCTGATCTAGACTTAACGGGGTTGGGGTTAAGATCAAGTGAGGGATCAGACGAGATATGGCAGATAGCTGTTGGGGTTGGTTAGGTTTGGGCTAGGTGTTGCTTCACTTCTTAGAGTTTGTCAACAGAGTTCTCTTCAGGGGAAACCTGCATCCTACTCTCTATTGGTTACAGGGACTGTTCCGCTAGCCTGAGATTAAGAATAATGTTCCTGAATACCTCTCTATTCCAAACCTTAAGCGATTGCTTAACCTTTCTTAGCTTAAGCAGCACGTTAATCATAGGTTGTTTTGACTCTTCTCCCTCCCACATCTCCTTAACCACTTGAAAGAAAGCTTCATGCTAGAACAACATTCTTTTGAAGTAGAAAGGCTTGGTCGCAATGGGGTAGGAACGGGGAAAGCCCAACAATAGAGGGGCATGGTCCGAGCTTATCCTCGACAAGTGCTCCACCTTGAAGCCAGGAAAATGCATTACCCAGTTGTCGTTGCAATGAACTCTGTCAAGCCTAGCCTAGTCCCGCGCATTCCCTTCTTGGTTATTGCTCCAGGTAAACTTGTTACCTGAGGATCCTGCATCCAGCAATCCTGTGTTGTTGATGGCTTTAGCCAACTTGGAGGAGTTGGCAGTTTCATGATATTTTTTGCCTCATCTTTCTGAGCTATCCACCACCGCATTGAAGTCTCCACCTACTACCCACGACCATGGAGAGATTATACTTATAGAAGCTAGCTCTTCCCATAGATGCCTCCGCTGAATTCTACAGCACTTTGCATAGATAATGGAGAGCAGAAATGACTCTTAGGAGTTCTGCACAGAAACTCAGAGAGTTATCATTTGTTTTGACATTGTTGCTAGCGAAACAGTTATGTGAATATTGAAAAAAAAAAAAAAAAAAACTCATATCCCCCCTCGCCATTGGAGAGTGAGGAGTGGAAGCCAAGTTTTAAACCTATGCCCACTCTTCTTTCCTCCCTGATCATAGGCTCTAGAATGGCTACGATCCACGGGTTAAAACTTCTAATCAGCCTCTTGGTTGTCCTGATGGTAGGCACATTGCCTATACCTCAGGCATTCCACACTAACTCACTATCCATCCGTAACACTTCCTGAGTTCACGACCCTTCTCTTTAACCTTCTCAATCTTCTGGGCCTTCCCCCTTAGTAGACTTGCCAACCATCTTTCCTACAGCTAACTCATGCCTTGCTTGATGGGATATGGTGAACCGAATATCCTCACCTATGTTACTATATTTCCCTTGATGCAGGGCTTGTGGAGTCCTGAATTGGTTCCACAGCGGTGGCATCAACGTGGGCCTTTCTGAACCCAGCGCTTCCTTGACCGAGCTCTCTTGGGCCTGGTCCCCTTGGGACACACCTGCATCATCTTCATTTCTGAAATATTGATCTGCGCCCTTCATTTCTTCGTCAAAGTATGGGGATAGATTGACCGACAGCACCAACCCTTTGTCAGGGACTAACTTCTCGATGGGGGAAGGCTGGGGAGAAGGAAATGAATCCTCGTCCTCTGAGAAAGGCACAAAGGATTGAGTAGGAGAGGTCCATTGGTCGAGCTTCTCACTGCCTTCACTTCCTCTTAGAGGCCTAAGAGGAGAACAGCCTACAGATCTAGCACAGGCCTTCGTCCCAAGCCTTATTAGAACCTGTTGAGGTCGCTGCTCATCATGGGAGATCTGCCTCCTCTGCTCTTAATGTTGGATTGGGATTGGAGAATGCTGCCTACTCATAGACTGGCTATGGTTAAAGCATAATGTGTCAGGCTGCAGGGGGCTCATGTCCCATGTAGGGGCTAGGACCATCAGGAAGGGGGTGGGCTGGGGCTTCTGTATTGCATATGCATGCCACAGCCTCCCTGTCCTCCCCTGTAGTAGCAACAGGATCTTCGGCCCTTACAGGTATCCCTTTCTTATGTCCTTTCATCAAGGTGGAGGTAAAGGATATTTGTTGCCCCCCACTCTTGTGTGTCTCCTTTTCCAACGCACCTTAGGGTTCTACCCTGGCATTTCCTTGAGCAGTTGTAGGGAAAATGGCCAGGTTTTCTTTCTATCTGGAATTTTGGCAAACACAGACAAGGCATTCCATCCGACTGCCTATCCCTGATCGGAAGCTCCTTTCTACCCATGTGTTTGTCCTCTCCGCATCTCCCTTTGTCATATCTTTCATTGGCCCCTCTGAATCCTAGGTCCAGCTCGACGTGTAGGTCTCAAGTTCGACAGTCACTAGGAAAGTTTTTCCAGTAGCAACAAGCTTTTGCGTCCTCTTTATGTCAAACCCATGATGAAGCTTGACCTTTCCTAGGGTGAACACCTGTAATATCCCGTACCTAGTACTCATATCGATCTGCATCACTCTACCATAGAAGTTCCCTAGGTCTTTGATTACCGTCTCTACCTAGGCATGGGTAAGAATCCCAAATAAGCGGATCCAGGACCCCTCATCTCTTTGTGTAACTTCTGGAGACCAAGGTTCCACTGTCGCTAATCCCATGCACTGCTGAATGGAGAACTATTAAGGTCTTGAGGACAATTAAGAAATGGGTATGGGATAGTCTAGCCACATCAATGGCCGAGGACTCAAATCTCGAGGATTTGATTTCTCCCATCAGATGCATTATCGAGACGGAACTGTTGGACGTTGTCCCTACTAGCCCTAATTGTAGCTCCTTAAGCTTCCTATCTACTGCCGCTAGATCTGCTATGGTAGCTCCCCCTCACAGCTAAGTCTGCAAGAGGTTCCTCTGCTCGTCTCTGAGGATGCTCCATGGAATGGTCGTGGGTAAAGCCATCATCAAGGTCCTCATTGCTAGAGCTTGAATCATCTAGTGTAGCTCTACGATTCACCACTAGCAGTGCTCTACGAAAATATGGATTGTTTCGTACAACAACCAGGGGCAGTTGAGAATTTCCTTGGGCTTGGGGCGGAATAAGCATATTCACAAGACGGTTGAGGGTTGCATGTAGCCCTTGCATGGTCAATTGATTCTCTCTGTGCAAAAGCATCCATTCTTTTCAAAAGATAACATACCCCTAGATCATCATCCATGGGATTTTGATCCATACTTTCATCGTTTACCATCAGTTCGAGGGGAGTCCTCGCTTTGATACCAATTGACGCAGGGATGAATGTGATGAGGTCTATCACCGTCTTCCTCAAGGATAACTACTTCGAATCCACGAAGCTTTTCTAAATTCCTCACAGAGACTTCTCGAATCTATGAGGAAAAAAAAAACAAGAAAATAGAAATAATATTCTAAAAAATTCGTAAATTGATTGATGATTTGATTAAATGAGTTTACAACTCTTTAAATAGGGATACTAAGCGATAAAAGAATTTTTGGAATTAAGCTACAACTAAAACTCCTAGAAATCGCGACTTACTATAAATAGTAAACTTATTATCTATATAGGGTTCTGATTCTTACTAGTGCATATGGTTTTCGGCCAAAAATAGTAAGTGTCCTATTTGGCTTCACCACGCTGTTCTACTAATTATTCTAAGCACTTTTCATGTTGAGCGTAACTCTTAAAGCCCAATGGATGAAGAGTTATAATCAAACTAAAAACTTACTATAAATAGTAAAAACGAAATTAAAACAAGAATTCCACCATCGATCTGATGGTATTTCGCATATTCGGCATGCACAACCCAGTGGTTTGGGTGGCAAAAGTAGCTCATCCTACCCCAAAATCATATATGGTAAGTTTGATAGCTCATTTTGGTTTGTGAGGTACGTCCGTTTTAAGTTTAGGTGGTCCAAATCACCTCTGCCTCCGATCGGGACTTTTTTGGTCTATCTTGGCCATCAAACTGTCCACGACCTGCTCTACATCAGATAGTTAGTGGGGTGATAGTCTGTTTGTGGATTTAGTGGGAACCAAGCACACGGTGAGACAGTTGTGATTTGATTATTTGTTCATCATCTGGTGTGGGCTAAACTTCATCGTGAGATGGCCAATAGCATCACTTACCACTTAGTCAAAAAGCACCATAGACTTTCCTCTGAAATGTAGCATATAACTCTTGCCTCTCAATCTCTCATGTTTTGTTCTTTCGGGATTTAACCCAAATCTCATATTTATAAGGTTTATATAACCCCTATACAGAAGTAGAAATAAAACCACACACTTTATGCAAAAGTTGCACAAATTGTCAATCGAACTGTTAATCGATCGAATCAATTAGATTGTCGATCGAATCGAAAACCCTATTTCAGCACCAAATTAAAGACACTCAATCAACAATCTCCGCCATGGATTCAATCTTGCATCTCCACTATTTTAGGTTATTACTATATCTAAATTTCTTCATAGTAAAACCATCATCATCACTTCTTGTGCACACTCTGTCTTCATTCCTTCTTTGCTAAGCTTAGAGGAGTAGAGTAAAACGTAAATTTCTTTGCACATTCGTAAGTTGTCTGCCAGATTTTGACTAGTATGAATATTCTTAAGAGTAACACCATTTTTCACTAGCATCTGACAAATAAAATAATGATGCACATGAATGTGTTTAGTCCGAGAATGGTACACTAAGTTCTTCACCAAATTGATCGCGCTTTTGTTGTCGTAATGCACAGGCATGACTTTCTGTTGAAGCCCCAACTTATTCATCATTCCTTTTAACCAAATCACTTTATTGAATGCTTATATCACCGTCATATACTCAACTTCGGCTGTGCAAAGTGTAACCATAGACCGAAATTTTTACATCCAATTGATTGCTCCATCCGCTAACACAAACGAGTAACCAGAAGTTGATCTTTTGTTATCCACGTTATAACATGATTGACATCCACATAGCCTACTAGTTTCTCATCATATTTCTCGAATGTCAATATGTAGTCCATCATACCTCATATATAATGAAGTAGTCATTTCACTATCTCCTAGTATTGTTTGCTAAGGTTTAACATGTATCTACTCACAAAACTAGCAACATGTGAAATATCCGGTCTTGTATAAACTATGACATATATAAGACTATCGACTGCACTCGAGTAGGGCACACGAGACATATTGCTTATCTTCATCCAACATAGGACATTACTCCGAATAAAGCGAAAAGTGGGCAAAGTAGTGTGTGCTAACTGGTTTATCTATTTTAAGTCTAAATTTAACCAAGACCTTCTCAGGATACTCTTCCTAAGACAACCATAGTCTACTCCTTTCCCTATCTTTATGAAAGTCGATGTCAAGAGTCCTTTTTACAGCCCTCAGATCTTTCATCTCAAATATCCTAGGAAGTAGTATAGTGACTATCTTATTCAATTTTTACTAATCTTTTTTAATTTGATTTAGACTTATTTATCTTCGATCAAGCTTTTGAATCGCCTTGATCAGAGTAATACTTTTATAGTTACAAATTTTACCTATTAAATTACACCTGACCATTGCTATCCAATAGTACTTTGTGGACTGACTATCCTTAAAATTCATTATAGTTCAAACCAACCCATCTTAATATAAAATAAACACAAATCAGAGTATAAGGAACATCCTAACTTAGTTTCTAAGTTTTTATTTAACATATCAACGAATAGGGAACTTTAATTTTTGGTTTTCACGTTCTTCATTATACACAACAGTCAAATAAGGAATCCTAAGAGTACAATTTCTAATTCAAGGGAATCTACCAATTATGTAAAGGAGTATTGAGTGGGGAAGATAACCTATAAGTCACACTAGTTTTTTTTTTTTTTTTTTGACTTCTCACTGATACCATTCTGTCACGCCCTGAAATTTAGATATAAAATGTGCACCCTCAGACTAGAGTTACGATACATGACTCGTACACTAGGTGTCTTAAAATCATATGTTCAAACTGTTTTCTAGAGGCTTAGTTAAATTGTAAACTACATTCACAATTTCAAACATCCAGCTAGACATCTCATATTCAATTATTCCAAGCATACACATATACCAACCACAAAAAAATATAAGCATTCAGATCACATGTTTATAACATTCACAAACACTAATCACGGTGCTACATCCAACCCATTTGGGACTTTTTTTAAATATTAGCTAACCAAGTACCTTAATAACAAAAATTTCATTCCGACAGGCTATTGATTCAACACATCTACTTCATCTTCTTCAAGATAGGGCTATTGCCCTTGTGGATCATCCATTGGTTTACTTTTCTTCCTTAAAACTTCAGCAACTATTTCATTGTCCACTACATTTGTACAGTTTTCCATCAATATAATGTTAGTTGTCCAGGCCTAGTGATTGAAATCATCATAGTTCATGCACGTCATAATTAAAATAGGGATGCATTAAGTGGGTTAATTAGTTCACTTACTTGAGTTGGATTCCATCATCCCGTATCTCCCCTTCTAGGGTAGGCTTCCACCATCTTGGCAAGCTTCCACATATTGTCGGCATATAGGGATGGTCCCTTAGGTCACTCGGTACTATAAGTATCTACAGGTCATCCAAGGAGTAGCCCAGGTATTTATCCTAATTATACAATACATGGAAATGATTGACGCATCATATTAACAATTGTTACATATATAGTAAAATATGACATGTCAATTATAAGCAAATTCAACAAAGCACTCAATAAAAAGAATCACAATCAGAAAAATAATCAATCAATCAACTATTTTAATCACAGTAGAGAAGAAACATATTGGGAGCACTCACCTAAAATGTCACTCCCCAAACCCGAAGATCAGACTCACAGGAATCCCGATCGTCGAATTCAGTGTCAACAGCCTTCGTAGTACCCCATTCTCGGCTCCTAACACTCATACGCTAGATTCCGATCCTGAGATCCTACAAGGAGGATTTTTCAACGTACATTTACCTCGTAAGAAGCATAACCAAGTTTACCCAAATCACAACAGCAACATCATCATCACATATCCACTAATATAAACATTTGAATACAATGCTAAAAGGGAAATACATATGTCAAAATCAAAGCTCCAAAAGACCGCTGCATGCTCCATGCTCAACGCTGCTGCAACCTAACGCCTTTTGCACGCATCTATCGTGCATAAGCTTATAGAAAGCTTAGTGGGTGGTGAAAGTGTGTGCATAAGGTAAGTGTCAAGTAAGCAATATCAGAGTAATCAGAGTAAGCGAAAATACTGATAAGCCCAATATCATACAATATCAGAAATACTGACAAGTTCATAAATCATACGATATCAGAATAATGCGAAAACATATTGATAGGCCCATAAATACCATCAACCTTATCCTGGCTATACGATGCAGAAATATAATAAAAATAATATCATATACTATGAAACAATCTGGATCAGCTATGCAATACGAAGACAGCAAGCCAAATATCAAATGCCGATGATGCAATGAAATATGCAAATCCTGATGAGTCCGTGAATACCGTCAGTCGTATCTAGGCCGTATAAATGCATAAACATAGTAACCCAAAATACCATATGTTGTGGATGTAATGCAATATGCGGTACGAATGGAATGACCATGCTGATTGTGAAGTTGGGATGATAGTACGTAGTATCGTAAATTATGGGGCCTATCACAAAGGACTTCTATCCAAACCAGTCTCATACCTAAATTTGGATAAATAGACTCAATGTGGTAAACTCTTGATCTCAGGTTAGTCATACGCCTCAACTAAAATCTGGGCCATTACGAAAGTACACGTAACAAATAGTTGCGCACCACCAGTCAGAGTGGATAGTGAATGAATGAATGAATGAGTATACAACTCCTGCTTAATAAGTCCACATATTAGTACTGTTCATCTCTGGGATCATCACCGGGGTCTAATACACTCTACACCATCTTGCCGCCCCATCAAGCACACAACTGGATAAGTGGAAGAGACCTCACTATCTGCTTGGCCATTAGTCGGTTAATATCTACCCGACACGTCGATAGCGGACCCATTCACGAGCTGGTCAAACTCAGCCTAGCTATACCTACTCCCTCAGGCGCGTAAGGCCACACCCCCTCCCAATCGACCACGACACAGTGGGAGATGCGGCCTATTGGAATACGGCCCTCATGTATTCATATATATTCACTCGGTCTCTACGTTGAGGAGTCCTCTAGTACCAAGAGGGTTTAGAGATTTTCACTCAGGGTCATCTATGACAGCCCGATGCTAGTAATTCGGTGTCCCATATGTCCATCCACGATATGCCTATGGAGGCTACGGCCCTGATGTCGCTAGGGCGTACAGTAATCACAATGCAAAATGCATGAGTCATATAATCAGTCATGCATCAATCCTGCGCATACCATGCACTCATGTGAGATAACCTTCTCCTATCAGGGAGTCTCATAACAACCTGCCCAGTGACATATGCAATGGTTAACTACATCTCATAACAAATATGCAGATGATGCGTATGTGCATGTATCATGATGCATGCTGTCACATACTCATAATCGGTACCAATAACCGGCCTCGACAGTCGCATCGACAATGTGAGCATTTAACCAACATTGCCCTCTCCCATGGGCCTAATATACATTACAATGGACTCCATTACCTGACCCTCAAATGCATCGCAATAGGCCTCGTCATATAGGCCTAATATACATAACAATGGGCCTTTAACACGGGCTGAATACATATCACAAATGGGCCTCAAATACGGCCACATATACATCACAATGGGTCTTGTTAATCGGCCTTGGCAATCAGAATCGGCCTCGGTGGTCGGCCTCGACAGTCGAAATCGGCCTCGACAATCGGAATCGGCCTCGACAATCAGAATCGGCCTCGATGATCAACCTCAACATTCAGAATCGGCCTCGATACTCAGAATCGACAATCGGAATCGGCATTGACAATTGGCCTCAACATACGGAATAGGCCTTGTCAATCGGACAATCGGAATCGGCCTCAACTAACGGAATCGGCCTCGTCAATCGGACTTGGCCTCGACAATCGGAATCGATAATCGGAATCGGCCTCGATAATCGGCCTCGACTAACAGAATCGGCCTCGTCAATCAGACTCGACCTCGACAATCGGAATCAGCCTCGACAATCAACCTCAACTAACGGAATCGGCCTCGTTAATAGGACTCGACCTCGACAATTGGAATCAACAATCGGAATTGACAATCAGAATCGGCCTCGATTAACGGAATTGGCCTCGTCAATTAGACTTGGCCTCGACAATGGGAATCGACGATCGGAATCGAAAATCGGAATTGGCCTCGACAATCGGCCTCGACTAACGGAATCGGCCTCGTTAATCGAACTCGACCTCGACAATCGAAATCAACAATCGGCCTCGACAAATTAGAATCGATCTCGGCAATTAAAATCGGCCTCGATAAATCGGAATCGGCCTCGACAATCGAAATCGGCCTTGACAAATCAAAATCGGCCTCGACAATCGACCTTGACAATCAAAATCGATAATCGGTGAGAATGGGCCTAACAAGGCCTAAGGGAAGGTCATAATGAGGACATTTAACCATCATTGCCTAACGTTTCTCCCAAGGAATGACCTATATAGAGCCAAACATATAGTGGGCCCATGGCCTCACCCAAGGGCCTAATATACATCACCATGGGCCTCACTCATGGGTTTCATATACACACGTTGGGCCTCACTAATGGGCCGCATATAATCATAATGGGCCGAATCACATGGGCTACATATACATCGATCGGGCCTCATCACATCACAATGAGCCTAATCACATGGGTCAGAAATATATCACAATGGGCCACGACATATAGGCCTCAAATACAACAAGTGGGCCGCATCAATGGGCAGCACTAATGGGCCTCATACACATCAAGTCGGACCTCATCATATGGGCTTCAAATACAAAATAGGTGGGCCCCATCACATGGGCCAAAAATACAAATAGGTAGGCCCCGCACATGGGCCAAAAATACATCATGATGGGCCTTGCCCATAGGCCTCAAATACATCACAATAGGCCGCAACATGGGCCAATACACGTCAAGTGGGCTGCATCAATGGGCCGCACTAACGGGCCTTATACACATCAAGTGGACCGTGTCCACGGGCCGCACCAATGGATTCATATACATGGTCTAGATGGACAGTGTGTAGTTAAAATACATACTGAAGTGGGTCCTACCTGAAATTTAGATCTATCTCATTCTTAGTGTAATGCCATAAAACAATCTCTACAAATGATTTGATAGTATGGATGAGCACATACATCAGGATGGGGCCATGTCCAGAGATGGACGGCGAGGATAAAACCCATGCATCATGTGGGCCCCTGGACGACAAGGATGAGACAAATACATCATGTGGACTCCATGGTTGCACAGTGTGGATTAAACCCGTACATCACGGCTAGCCCCACCGCACTTACTGCCCTCATTACAGATGGACGGTTTAGATTAAAACACATATATCATGTGGTCCCACACCCATCAGTTGGATGGACGACGTGGGTATAAAAAATATACATAATGGTGTGGCCCACCGTTCCAGGACACCTGGACGGCAGGGATAAAACACATATCTAAGGGGGGTCCACACATGTGGGACCCACCAGTTATATATATACTATATATATATATATATAATTTTATTATATATATCTTCTTCTCCTTTATTTATTTATTTTTATTTTTTATACATATGCATGGACGTCCGGCATCCAACATCCAAGAATACTGGACGGACGGCCTAGATGACACATCACAAGGTGGGTTCCACATGAGTGGCCCACCATAGTTTTAGGATGAAACTGATATTTGTGTTTTCTTTCCATCTAGGCCTCTCCAAACGGACAGGCAGGTGGATCCTGCCAGCTGGACAGACAGCCTGGATGAAACAATCACATCATGTGGGGCCCACGTTCTGGACAGCGTGGATATACAACAGATATGTCCAGGTGGGTCCCACGTTCATGTGGCTGGATGGCATGGATATGTGGCACATGCATTAGGTAGGTCACACACTCCAAATAGATGGACGGTGTCGACAAGACATATCATCAAGGTGGGCCATCAAAAGAGAGAGAGAGAGAGCGAGAGAGAGAGAGAGAGAGAGAGAGAGAGAGAGAAATCGGATGGTGATGGAGGGACCCTGCCACTATGGGCCCCTCTTTGATACAATGCATACATCAAGATGGGTCCCACCACAATTGGGCCCTCAAATCATCAAATCAATTAATAAAATCACCCACCTTTGATCTTCTCGGACTCCTCCTTCCACTGATGCGATCTAGAGCTCCAAGGGGTGGATTTTAACGGTTAGATTGACTTTGAAGGGTTGGATTAAGTGGTAGGGAGTGGGTCACACAAAACTCTCTCATGGAGCTTGCTTGGACGTGGGTTGCTCTTATGGAGCTTGGGAGAAAATGAGAGAGAGAGAGAGAGAGAGGTGATGTGAGTGATGGAGTGATGGGGAGAGGGATGGGTGAAGTGATGGAAAGTTGACTTTTGGAGATAAGTAGTTGTACTTAGGGATGGGTGTGAGTAATGGGAGTGATGTGATGTGTACTTGACATTTGACGTGATGCATTCTCTCGAGATTACGACGCGTGGTGTTTTCCTCGAACTGAACGCAGGCCCACATCTCCTGGCCTGGGTATCTCCTCGGCACACGAGACGCGGCATCGAAACAGCGACTACAGCGCGGTCGCTAGGGTACAAGTTTCGAGTCGAGCTGACTCAGATCTGCGGGATGCAACTCAGGGTCGTGCGCAAATGCCGATTACAGGTCGCGGGTTGCCGGAATTCGACAGAGAGGATCGCGGGAGTGTATGGAACGGTACGGACTAGGATATGGGCCTTACATAAAATATGGTGATTGTTCACTCCCCAAGTATAGGGTTGTGA
Source organism: Magnolia changhungtana (assembly GCA_030180095.1). Classification (NCBI taxonomy): domain Eukaryota; kingdom Viridiplantae; phylum Streptophyta; class Magnoliopsida; order Magnoliales; family Magnoliaceae; genus Magnolia; species Magnolia changhungtana. The sequence goes on along the minus strand of JASAUF010000358.1, from coordinate 275,156 downwards.
TGTAGTAATAAACTCGGTAAGACCGAGGTCGAATCCACAGGGACTGAAACCTGTACGTTATCTGAAACCAACTAGAACTAGAACTAGGCTAAGATGAAATCTAAACCGATTGTAATTTGAGGAATAATGGTGAAATAATTAAACTAAAATTTAAGAAAAATCAGAGAAGGGAAACTAGGGATTCAGAGGATCCACTTGTAAAGATCAGGGAGATCTTATGCCTGTATTACAAATCAAGAAAATTAACTGAACTGCCATTGATATAGATTTCAAGAGATGAAAGGTATATGAATTAGAATGGATTCCATCACCAAACTATGCCCAGGAGACAAAGCAAACAACAGAATTAATCTAATTACCAACCAATCAACATGCCATGAAGGTTAGGAAGGGTACCGACATCCAACCATGCCCAGGAGACTATGGTGAACAACAGGGCTTCCTGACGTCATAAACATAAAAGGAAAAGAACATGCTCAAAGCCATTGCAGACCCATTGTAATTTAAGTCACAACAGACCATTAAAGACTGAAAACATTCCCTTAATTAAAACCCAAATCAACATCAAATTCAGTTTAGACAAAGGCACAAGCAAAGAGGCATCCCCATCACGCTACAAGCTTCACCTCTTAGCCCTAGCTAAGAGGTTTAGCCACACATAGACATGGTGGACTAGATCCCTTAAACAAAATAAAAAGAAAAAGAAAAAAATTAAAAAAAACTACTTTCTCACTCTACTCCTGGTGCTCCACGTCCAGCCCACGGCTGCTCCCCTCGCTGGATCTCTCTTCTCCTCCTTTTATAGAGATTTACGTCACCGCAATGCTCTGCGAATGCGCTTACCAAGCTACAGGAAATGTGTTTCCTTCCGTGAAAAACTTCACAATTGTCAGCGCCTCATCCCTTTCTTTCCTTGTTTTCTTTGCAAAGAGATAACATCTCCTGGGATGTTTTTGACCGGCCTACATGATAGACGGTCTGGATTTTTGAATCAATTAGAGATGGTGGGCGGGAGTAATCCGGAAAATCCGGATTTCCCGGGATTTCGCAGCCTGCGCACCGCGAGCTGCGCTGGAACGATGGTGGGGCCCATTTCGATGCAGTCTGGAAAATCTAATCCGTTCACTAGATTCGTCTCGAAAAATCAGTTGGAAAAGACTAGTTTTGGATTAAATACGGAGTGTCCCACATGGTTTTCCGCCCTGCCATTCATCCTTCGTTTGGACGGCTGAATCTCGATCCTCTTTACTTCTGGGAATTCTTCCACCTACACTGTGATCATTGGGCCCCTTCAAGAACGATGGACGGTCCGGATCATGTTTCCACGACACGGTGGTGGGCTACAAGCAACGTCCGCATGCTCTGTTCTTGCGTAACAGAGAGAAAACAAATTTTCTTCCGTCAGATTGTCTTCTTGTGGGCCCATAATTCACCTCAGTCGAGAAATCCATACCGTACAGTTAATTCCTGGCGAAAAACCGTCCGGGAATGGTGAGATTTTACTGATTTTAGGTGTGGCCCACAAGATCGTTTACTTCACCGTCCATCTGATGTTTAACGGGTAGGATTTCACAACGGCTTGCATGGTCTCGAAAGATCACCAAGGTCAGGGTCGTTGCCATCCTCTGAGGTACTTGGACGGTTTAGATCGTCGAGTTGCACGATTGGTTGGGCCCACAACACAAAAATGGACGGCCGGCGTCGTCCGCTGTCGCAAAGTGGGAGATGGCGCAGGTCAGCGCCCGAGTTGACCGGGCGGCCGATCCAGTGTACTGCCTGTGCACAGACCCCATGTACATGCGCTGTACATGCGGGGTCCATCCTGATGTTTGTGAAAAATCTGTACCGTCCATCCTTTTCCCCATCCGATTTAAGACGCTGAAAATGAACTTAAAGTATATCTGGATATCAGGCGGGCCCCAGAGGAGTGATTTGTGGGCTGATCTGTCCGTTGGGCAGCTTCCACAAGGATCCAACGGCCAAAATTCAACGTGTACGGTTAATTTATGGTCCTGAAGCCATGTATGGAGTCTCGTGTCGATTGGATGGCGGAAACCCTGTGATCTTGCATTCTGCACTAGTTTCGGGCCTCTTTCATGTGAACGGCTTGATTCCCTCGGCTCCCTGGTATATAATTTCTTCAATATTGGTCCTCTGGAGTCCGTCCCTTGCTTGTGGTGTCATCAGAGCATTAAATACACACATTTAGCACCTTTTTGTAGTCCCCACTTACAAATGTACCTTGCATTACAAACACGATTAAATTAGGATTTTAAACGATATTATGTTTGTAAATCCAAGCAGTAACTAGGGTCTGATATGCAATATTTGACCCTCAACACAACCCCCAACCAGCATTTTGCTAGTCCCGAGCAAAATATGCGAAAATTAAGTTGAGAATTACGAGACAATTCTTGTGAAGCCGAGTGATATTTTGAAAAACAATCCAGATATGAGAAATCTTAAGATTCATGAATGTTGATTATCAATTTCTCCTGGCCTCTCATGCACGGTGAATTTCATAATCAAGTTCAAATATTAATCCATAAACTAGAATAATTTTAAACATTGACTTCCATGGGTGTATAGTGAAATCTCAGCCTAACAACATTAAGAGATCAAATTGTCGATGTCATGATATCATTAGTAATCAATCAGAAAATTCATAACAACCATCACCTAAACCAGTACTTTGCCTCACAGATCATTCTTTCATTTTCTAGTTTCTTTTTTTTTCTTTTTTTTTTTTTTTTTTCAAGTTTGGGAATCAAATTTTCACTTATAGGGAGCAAACCTATGATGAAAATAATCGTCCAGCTCTGTCTAACTGTTAATCATTGAAAATCAAATCCACACCTATAGGGAGCAAACCCATGGTGTAATTCTCATTTTATACCCTGATGACCAAATCTTTTAGGCTGGTTTCTTTCACGCTTAGTGATTACCAAGTAAATCATTCAATATCAAACTGAAATCTCAATGTGTAGGTGAGATGTGGTATGTGAAATCCTAACTCAATCAATGTTTACAACTTCTAATCATGTTTGCTCAAGACTTAGAAAAACACTGATTAGGTAACCTAATCTCCCACCCCCAACCTAAAATCTACATTGTCCTCAATGTAAAAGATATAAACATGCAATGCACATGGGACAACGAAAAGAAAAGAGGAGAGATCGGAAAATAGTACCTGGACGGAGAATCAAGAGGCTTTCCAAAAGATAGAAGCATGGAATCCGGTCAGCACAAGAGAGAGGGTAGAACAAAAATAACAAAAATAAAATCCTACCTATACCACTTTCGCAGGTGCTCTCGATTGCATTTAGCATATGCAACAAGCCTTTAAACCCCTAGGTTGCCCCTAGTGGACGAGTTGTAGTCTCGTGAGGGTTTGCAGCAATGTTACCCACAAACATTGAACTAACTAACTAGAAAAATGAAATGGAAAGAGAAACTGGGTTGCCTCCCAGGAGCGCTAAGTTTACTGTCTTTCCTAAAATAGCATAAAGGAAACTACCCTAGTCCTAAGAAAGCAGGGAAAAACTACTAAGTCATGCCGCAAGGTTCCTCTTCTGGCCAGTATCGTGATAAATTTCTCAGTAGGTTTCTTAACAGGATCATCCAAAAGCCCTTTTTGTAATAGGCTTGGATGCCCTGGAGCATGACATTCCAGAGAAACTTATGTACCTCATCAAAAATTTGTCGTTGATTCGCCTGAGGTATCCAGAGTATATACGATTCACCTGCGATAGAAGAAGTTTCGAAGTTAGTATCCCATGGTGAATCAGAGACTACAGGTAGATCAAATTGAGAAAAATTTTCAAGAAGTGGTGTAGTCTCAACACATTCCGAAGTATCAGACTTCGGTTCAATTTTTAGCTCCTCCTCCCCTAATGGTAAACATTAAGGATCTGTGGACGGAGGGGCTTTAGAGTAAGGGTTCTCTCGGTCAGTGATGACCACCGAGATATTATTTTGCAAGGCCTTCACTATGTCTCTTATCATGGGATCGTTTGAATCTGCAAAGTGTGCCAAACAATCATCCAAAGAGTTGGGACATTTAGCTGAGAGTGACTCATTTTCCACATTAGAGCTCATGATAATCTGCCCAAGGAATCCATCGTCTTTGAAGGTAAACGGAGGTGTGCTCTCTTGCTCTACCCACACGTACGTTGAGGATCGAAGATATCTAAGCATTGATGTGTGGACTCTGTTCATCGATACTACTCAGAAGAGGCGATGAATCGTCATTATTCAACAGTTCAGATGGTGGCCTCAACTGGGTGGTTTCAAATTCAAGAGTCATATCGAGTAGTTTGTCCATCTCCCAAATCATATCATCATGTAATTCAGAGGAGTGGTCCAAACACGTTTCACAAGAGTTAGAAGGGTCGGTTGTAAGGGGCTCGTCCTCCACCTTTAAATCGGACATGTCAAGTGAGAGGAGTGGCTCATTATGACCGATCACTTCATGTACGTCTTGATCATTGACCTGGACCAATCTTGAAATTGATTCAAGGGGAGTTTGGGCTGCACGTTTATGATCATCATTCTAATACGCTTCATCATCTAATTCTGTGCAGTGCACACTTGGGATGGGGTCACTTTCCTTACATTCTAAATTCGGTTGAGGTTCGAATAAACTAACCTCAACCTCATCATTGAGATCCTGTGTATCATGTAAGGAAAGTGAGTCATCATCACTGTATTTGAAAGATAACCATGTTTCTTCCCCATTCTTTTGAACAATCATTGAGATCGACTCATCGGGAAAGTGAACCATATGCTCATTAATGGAATCCAACTCCTCATTCCAAATTCCAGATTTCGTCAAAAGCGAGTGAGGATCACTTTCCTCGCATTGTATTTCTAGATTGGATTGTAGTTGGGATGAGCGAGCTTCCTCTATCCTCTCGAGGCGTGAGTTGAGTGCTTCCATTGCTTTTCTAATTTCCACAAGACACTCCATGTTATGCTGTAATGAGTTCTCTTGGATCGTTTCTGGTTGGCTTTCAAAGGTATAGGACCCAAGAGAATCGTTATCCTGATGCATTATTGATTCAACTTCCAAATTTTGATGGTTCCATTGATCGTAAATATGGAGTTGTGTATGGAGAATTGGATTGGGTTGAGGCTGAGGTGCATTAGCCTCCATTAACCTATCAAGGCGTGATTCAAGCTCTTCTAGTAATTTCCTCATGTCTGCAGAAGAGTCTGTGTCACTCGGAGGTAACTCCTCTTGGATCGTTTCTGGTGGATATTCAAACGTGGCTGATCCATGAGGGTTATTACCATGATGTTTTACTGACTCGACTTCGAAATATTTCTGTTTCCACTGATCAAAATCATACGGGTCATCGGTCGGGAGTTGATACGCGTCATCATTCCAATAATCACGTACTGTTTTCTTAACTCGTGGAACGCAATTATTCTTTCGCAGATAATCACCGAAAGACTTCTTAATCGGTGGAGCATCATATTCCAATTGGTTCTCGAAGATATTATTAGAAGAATTTTGAGGCATAGGCTGTTTTCCATAAGCTATCTCAACATACTGACGTGCCCACTCATTCATATACATGGTGAAACCTTAACTCTCAATCTAAACCTAGAAGAAAGCAAAATCCTACAGCAATACAGAAAGTAAATGAGAAGTTAGAAAGATGTTACCAGACTAGAAGTTCCTATGTTAAAACTCAAGACAACAAAAAAACAAAACAAAACAAGTTAGTTTTTAAGAATAGTAAGTCTAAGGTTAGAAAATTTCTAAAAATAAAACCTTAATTCTAAAAATAGAAAAAGTAAAGAAATTAGGAAGATATTACCAAATTAGAACTTTCTATCTTAGAATCCTACAAAACAAGAAAACAAAAGTTAGTTTCTATAAATCAGAAAAACCTAAACCTAAAGTTAGTAAAATCCTAATCTTAATCTAATTCTAAAACCAATTAATTTCGTGAAATACGTAGCGTTGCCGGTCCCCCAACAACAAGGCGCTAAAACTTGTTCACTCCCCAAGTATAGGGTTGTGATGTAGTAATAAACTCGGTAAGACCGAGGTCGAATCCACAGGGACTGAAACCTGTAAGTTATCTGAAACCAACTAGAACTAGAACTAGGCTAAGATGAAATCTAAACCGATTGTAATTTGAGGAATAATGGTGAAATAATTAAACTAAAATTTAAGAAAAATCAGAGAAGGGAAACTAGGGATTCAGAGGATCCACTTGTAAAGATCAGGGAGATCTTATGCCTGTATTACAAATCAGGAAAATTAACTGAACTGCCATTGATATAGATTTCAAGAGATGAAAGGTGTATGAATTAGAATGGATTCCATCACCAAACTATGCCCAGGAGACAAAGCAAACAATAGAATTAATCTAATTACCAACCAATCAACATGCCATGAAGGTTAGGAAGGGTACCGACATCCAACCATGCCCAGGAGACTATGGTGAACAACAGGGCTTCCTGACGTCATAAACATAAAAGGAAAAGAACATGCTCAAAGCCATTGCAGACCCATTGTAATTTCAGTCACAACAGACCATTAAAGACTAAAAACATTCCCTTAATAAAAACCCAAATCAACATCAAATTCAGTCTAGACAAAGGCACAAGCAAAGAGGCATCCCCATCACGCTACAAGCTTCACCTCTTAGCCCTAGCTAAGAGGTTTAGCCACACATAAATAGACTGAATCCCTTAAACAAAAGAAAAAAGAAAAGAAAAATTAAAAAAACTACTTTCTCACTCTACTCCTGGTGCTCCACGTCCAGCCCACGGCTGCTCCCCTCGCTGGATCTCTCTTCTCCTCCTTTTATAGAGATTTACGTCACCAGCAATTGAGCCTCTGGACCGCTATCACAAGCCAGAAATGTAGTTTCCTTCCGTGAAAAACTTCACAGCTTGTCGGCCTCATCCCTTTCTTTCCTTGTTTTCTTTGCAAAGAGATAACATCTCCTGGATGTTTTTGACCTACCTACATGATGACGGCCTGGATTTTTGAATCAATTAGAGATGGTGGGCCGAGTAATCCGAAAAATCCTGATTTCCCGGGATTTCGCAATTACAGACCGCGAGTCAAGCTACTGAACGATGGTGGGGCCCATTTCGATGCAACTCCTGGAAAATCTAATCCGTTCACTAGATTCGTCTCGAAAAATCGCTTGGAAAAGACTAGTTTTGGATTAAATTGAGTGTCCCACGTGGTTTTCCGCCCGCCATTCATCCTTCGTTTGACTACCGAATCTCGATCCTCTTTACTTCGGGAATTCTTCCACCTACACCGTGATCATCGGGCCCCTTCAAGAACGATGGACGGTCCTGGATCATGTTTCCACGACACGGTGGCAGGCCACAAGCAACGTGCCTCGCATGCTTCGTTTCTTGCAGAATGTAGAGAAAATAAATTTTCTTCCGTCAGATCGTTCCGGCGGGGCCCATAATTCACCTCGCCGAGAAATCCATACCGCATGTTAATTCCCGGCGAAAAACCGTCCTAGAATGGTGAGATTTTACCGATTTTGGTGTGGCCCACAAGATCGTTTACTTCACCGTCCATCCGATGTTTAACGGGTAGGATTTCTGTACAACGGCTTGCATGGTCTCGAAAGATCACCAAGGTCGTGGTCGTTGCCATCCTCTCGAGGTACTTGGACGGCTTTAGATCGTCGAGTCAGCACGATTGGTTGGGCCCACAACACAAAAATGGACGGCCGGCGTCGTCCGTCGTCGCCGCAAAGTGGGAGATGGCGCAGTCGGCGCCCGAGTTGACCGGCGGCCGATCCAAGGTACGCTCAGGCACGCACCCCCATGTACATGCGCTGTACATGCGGGGTCCATCCTGATGTTTGTGAAAAATCTGTACCGTCCATCCTTTTCCCCATCCGATTTAAGACGCTGAAAATGAACTTAAAGTATATCTGGATATCAGGCGGGCCCCAGAGGAGTGATTTGTGGGCTGATCTGTCCGTTGGGCAGCTTCCACAGGATCCAACGGCCAAAATTCAACGTGTACGGTTAATTTATGGTCCCGAAGCCATGTATGGAGTCCCGTGTCGATTGGATGGCGGAAACCCCGTGATCTTGCATTCTGCACTAGTTTTGGGCCTCTTTCATGTGAACGGCTTGATTCCCTCGGCTCCCTGGTATATAATTTCTTCAATATTGGTCCTCTGGAGTCCGTACCTTGCTTGTGGTGTCATCAGAGCATTAAATACACACATTTAGCACCTTTTTGTAGTCCCCACTTACAAATGTACCTTGCATTACAAACACGATTAAATTAGGATTTTAAACGATATTATGTTTGTAAATCCAAGCAGTAACTAGGGTCTGATATGCAATATTTGACCCTCAACAGTGATATGGATTCTGATATGTTATCTTGAGATCAACTGGTTGACAATTACCTAATTACATAACTCAACTATCTCACCATTTGCATCTACCTAAACTTATTTCATCAATTCACCTTTGGTTAATAAATTTCTTAAATTGGGACAACCCACATAGAAAATTCAATCGTCATATTTTGAATTCTCTTACATCTCACCCTCAACACATCTTGTTAGTTATTTTTCCACGTGGGGCCCACTTAACTTAACCAAAGCACTCAAATCATCCCATTATCTCTAAATGATCAAGGGTTGCTAATTTACATCATATAAATAAAACATCGAAGTTCTAAACAAACAGAAAATTCCTATGTATTGTCGATTAATTGAGATGGATAGATGATTACCTGGATCGATCGAGGTTCGATCGAAATTAACTTCAATCGATTAAAATTAATTCAAATTTCTAACATAACTCACTTAACACTTTTTACCGCTTTTAATCGGTCGAAACTACCTACTCGATCGATCGAAATGTACCTTAGATCGATCGAACCACCTTGTCAATCTGTTGATATAATTTTTGAATTATAGAATTTTGTTTCTAGACAATTTTGTGCTACTTTTGATCAATTGAACAATCCACTAGATCGATCGAATAAAATAAAATAGTTCATGTCTAAGTCTCTAAATTGTTTTTGTCGCCTTTAATAGATTGAACTGATCAATTAGTCGATCAATCAATCAGATGTTGTTGCAAAAAATCCAGACAATCAAATTCTTATAACCTTCTTATTTCTCTTATTTTAAATAATTCATTGATCATTTGAGAAAGATCTAAACCATCCATTGACATCCCAAAATCCCAAAATGCGAATGGGTCAATAAATCGTTTAGATTCGGACCATTAATGACCTCAACTTTTAGATATAATCTTATTATGTCTAATTTTCCCTCCCTCCTCCTTATGACCCATCAAACGGTCAGATCCACCACACTTATTGGATGTTAAGTTCGATATATTTAATGTGGGCCACCATATGATCTGATCAATCCTTTATTTCAGATTGGATCTAATATCACTGATGGTCGACACACAACTTAATATAAAAATTTTACATGTAAGATTAGATTTGATTAATATTGCCCACCAACTGATCGGATTGATCTAAAAATTTTAGCTATGATATCTTTTAGCCCTTAGGATTAAATGATCTATTCAAATCCATCTTAATACGGCTAGATACAAGTAATTCGATCTATTCCTCAAGATACTATTGCCCGGATTTGGATTCATTTCAATTCTCTTTTTAAGGTTTCTCTATGCACCTATGCAATGATCATGTGGCCGCTTCACACCGTCAATTACATAGATCAGTCAAAAATATGCTAAATACATAAAAATAAAAGAGATCCAAGGGTTGAAACTTACTTAATCAAGCTCTCCTAGAACTCCCACTCTCTGTCAAGGGTTTTCTCCCCTTTAATTTTTCTATAGGAAAATTATCTCTCATATCTCTTTTAAAGAGATTCCTTTCTAGATAAGGTAGGATAAGCACATCCTCCTTATCCAAAATTTGAAAATATTTATGGCATTTAGCAAAAACAAAAAAACTATTATTATTGCCGCAGGAATCGATCCTCTGACCTCACCCGTAACTAAGAGTTGTGACAGTAAGAGTCGATCCCTCGGCCTCTCTCTTAACCAAGAGCGTCTCTACCAACACAATTATTGAATTTTTGTTTTAATTTAAAAATTAAAATTTTAATTACTAATCGCAGTTATAAGTGCATGGAAATCCAAGATTGTTACATAGAAGATCCTTGAATCTCTTCCAACATTGAAGAAATATTTCATTTTCTTTTTGGGAGAAGTTCATCATATTTTTTCTTAATGTTATTTTGTAAACTGGGAAGAACTTTTTAAGGAACTCCCACGTCATCTTAACCCATGTCCCGATTGATTGAGGCCTTAAGGAGTGGAGCCATAACTTGGCTCTCTACTTTAAAGAAAAAGGGAAAAGTTTTAGTCTAATTACGCCTTAAGAGATGTTGTTATAATGCAAAGTTGCAACAATATCATCAAATTCTTTTAAGTGTAAATATGGACTTTTTAAATCAAGTCCATGGATTTTGGTATCAATTAGATAACTCCTGGTTTAAAATTTATATTACCTACGTTCAGAGGAAAAAACCATGTAAGATGGTATGGTTGTTCTTATCGGTTGTACGTAATCTCTTAAAGTTCTGACCAGGGGAATGTTGTGCATAACGTTCTCATTACGCATTGTCCTATCCAACGGCGTATTCTGTACATATTGCTCATAAAAATTAGGTTCAGTTTCAATTTGGTTTGACACATTCGCAGCCATGGTTCTAAATGATTTAGAACACATTCGCAACCATGGTTCTAAATGATTCAGGAGTACTTAGGTGTTTTCTCACTCATCGATGGATGGAGAGCCGTCAACTAAACCTCCTTCACTTAGAAGCCAAAGTGTATGGTCCCATACCCACTTGGGCATGAACCACAAGCACAAAAACCTAGTTTTAAACCCGTTGTTAGAAATAGAAATCCTACAACAAAATAAAATTCCATAAAAATTCAATAACTTTAAATGTAGTTAAAAGGAGAGAAGAACGATGTTACCTATAGAAAAGAACTAGAATTAGAAGATCCTACAAAATAGAAAATGAAGTTAATAAATTTTCAGAAGATAAAAGCTAACCTAGAACGTATCGAAATTAAATTCTACAAAATTAGAACAAACCCTAAGTTAAAAACAATCCTAATTTCAGAAAAACATAACCTAAACAATCAAACCCTAAACCTAAAGTGTTCAAAACCGTTACAATCTCGAGCAATAGCATGAAAATACTTGATCGACAACCCTAAGTGCAATGCTATGATGTAGTAATAATTTGTGAGACCAAGAACATTCCATAGGTATGTATGTGGTTGAGAACACAGATAGAACAAAATGAATTTAAAGATTATGATTTTCAGTGGATTAGAAAAAGTATAAACAATAATAAACAATAATTAAAAAGAATTAAGGATAACAAATTATAAACTCAATTCGTCTTCTTCAAGTAAATAACTCAACTAGAATCGGATTTCAATTATTCTAATTAAAAATAAATATGTAATTTCTATAAACAATCATCCAATAAGATATATATATATATATATATATATATATATATATATAGAGAGAGAGAGAGAGAGAGAGAGAGAGAGAGAGAGAGAGATATTGATCTCTCATGAAGATCTAGGCAATCAATCACTGGGAATCAAAAGCATCTTTTGTACATGAAGTTAACGATAGATCAATCAATTTACAGATTGATTCCTCTCGAAACTAGGAATTCAATCAACACAATCACAATTCAACAATAAAAACTAATAAACTTGAATTAAAAAATGAATTAAATGGAAGAATTTCCATCAAGAGGTTCATCCCTTACCTTTTGTTAAGAAATTAGCCTAGCATGGTTAACATCTTAAATAAAAATTTTAAGAAAAATGAAAACAAACTAGAACCGAAGGATTAATGAGGAAGAACAACATTGGAAAATATTCACCTTCGCCTTCTCTCTCTTTTAAATCCTATCTTGATACTTAGGAACGTCATAAACACTCCAATTTATAGATTAGACGGCCCAAGTTTTACACTAACTTACAAAAAATTGCGAACTTACGCAGTCAATGCCACCGTTGATTGATGCCTTGGTCGATAGAAGTTTCCCAAAAATGTCCAACGAACTCTTTTTTTATAAATTCATTACATTGTCGATCGCTCGAACCTTATACTTCAATTAACCGAACATGCCAATATACATCCAACAAGTTTTGTTCGTAAATTTGGATTTCTTTGATGCTTCTTCTGACCGATCGAGATCAGTTGATTTCCCAACTTCAATACTTAGTTTATTAGATCTTGAGCCCTTCAGATCTTCAATTTCATCATCCAAACTTCAATTCTTCAACTTGATTTCTTTTGGGCTTTAAATCATCTATTTTGTGCATATTTGTCTTAGACCTCAAAATCATCCTACTTCTTCAAACATATCTAATTAGATCCATTTAAAATATAAACACATAGGAAAGTGATGTAATGGAGGGAATAAATATGCAATTGTAGGTAGCGTAACACTTTCTTTGCAACTATCTAATGTTGAATTCCTGGATTAGATTGATACATGTTCGACATTCGAACAGCAAAGGTAATATCCGATCTCGTGCAGACTTGAGCATACATGATGCTCCCTACTACTGACCCGTACGAAAATTCCTTTATTTAATTCTTTTTCAAATCATTCTTATGACACTGGAATTGGCCGAATTTATCACCCTTTACAATGGGCGACTATCCGGGAGCACAATTTTGCATGCAAAACCTTTCAAGTATCTTAGTAATATAGGCTCTCTGTGACAGGATGAGCAGTACACGTGATCTGTGATAATGAATCTTAATGACGATGACATAAGAGGCGTCACCAAGGTCCTTCATTTCAAATCTTTGAGGTAAGAATTTCTTGGTGTCGCTCAATATCCTAATGTCACTGCTAGTCAACAGAATGTCATCAACATACAAATTATCATAACGAACTTATTCCCACTAATTTTAATGTAAATACATTCATCTGCAGTATTTTCTACAAAATTATATGAGGAAATCACCTCATGAAACTTTAAGTACCATTGTTGTGATGCCTGTTTCAACCCATATAAGGATTTCTTTAGTTTACAAACTAGATGTTCTGAGCCTTTAACTATATAACCTTCAAGTTGTAACATATATACGTTCTCATTTAAATCCCTATTGAGAAATGCAGTCTTTACATTCATCTGATGTAGCTCCAAATCCATATGAGCCACAAGAGCCATTATGATCCTGAATGAGTCTTTCTTATATACCAGTGAGAAAATCTCCTTAAAGTCAATGCCTTCATACTACTTAAAACTCTTAGCAACAAGTGTGACTTTATATCTTTCGACATTACCCTTGAGTCTCGCTTAGTTTTAAATATCTATTTACAACCAATCAACTTTATTCCTGAGGATAATTTTTACAAGATCCCACACTTTATTGTCCCTCATAGATTTCAATTCATCCTTCATGGCATCAATCCAATGAGAAGGATTAGCACTCAATTTGACTTGTGTAAAAGATTCAGGATCATTTTCTGCCCCTGTGTCGAAATCATGCTCCTGGGTGTGATTTTGATTTCCCTCATCAGTGGATTTTTTCCTCATCAGTGGGTTGTATAGGAGGTTCATCATGGTATTTTATAGTGACTTCAGGCTCGACTAGAGTTACGGTCATTTCTTCCTCGAATACAAATTTCCTAATGTTCGTGCTCCTACTAATTTCAGTGTCCTCAATGAATTTGGCATTCCCAGTCTCAACGACCTGATAAAGTGGGAAGGACATTAGAATCGATAACCTTTTAACATTTCTAGGTATCCTATAAAGAAACAATACATGGTTCTGGGATCGAGCTTTCTTTCATGTGGGTTATACACTTTAGTCTCAACAGGACATCCCTAAACATTTAAATATCGGAGACTTGGCTTTCTCTCATTCCACAACTCAAAATGGGTTTTAGTTATAGCCTTGCCGGGAACCCTGTTAAGGATATGAACTGTAGTTTTAATTACATCACCTCACAGAGATTCTAGAAAATGTCAAATTGTTTATCATGCTTCATACCATGTCCATAAGGGTGCGATTACGTCTTTCAATTACACTATTTTGCTTTGGAGTCCCATGCATGGTGTATTAGGCGACTATGCCACAATCTTGTAGATGTCTAACGAATGGCCCTGGATTGTGCATGTTTTGTCATATCTACCATAGTATTCACCACCATGGTCAGATCTAACAACCTTAGTCTTCTTTTCAAGTTGATTTTCAACTTCAGCCTTATAAATTTTAAAAGCATCTAGGGCATCTGATTTTTAACTGATAAGATAGAGGTACCTGAAACTAGAGCAATCATCTATAAAGGTGATAAAATATTTGTGTCCACTCTATGATGCTATAGGGAATGATCCACAAATATTTGTATGTATCACTTCTAAGAGTCTTACACTCCTTGTTGCACCTTTCTTTCTGGTTCTGTTTTATTTTCCTTTAATGCAATCGATATATACTTTATTCTCGGAGAGGTCTAAAGAATGAAGAATCTCTTCTTGCACAAGCCTATCCAATCTCTCAAGAGATATATGACATAATCACCTATGCCACAACAAGGAGGATTTTTCATAGTTTAGCTTTCGTTTAGATCCTACTTTATTTTCATGCAGGCCATTTACATTATAGATGTATGAGGCATTTAAGTCTAATTAGTATAGGTTGTTCACCATAGAGCCAGTGCCAACTTTAATTGAATCAAAGTAAATACTCAATCTTTTATTCTCAAATTGAAAAGAATAACCCAATTTATCCAATCGAGAAATTGAGATCAAATTACGCCTTATAGAAGGCACACAAAATGTATCCACTAGATCTAATAAATGACCTGATTTTAACCTAAGCCTACATACTCTAACTGCTTCCACGTCAACTTTGACACCATTACCTACGTATACTGAGCGTTCCACATCAGTTGGTGGCCTACTCTGTAGCAAGTCCAACACAGAAGTACATATGTAAATAGTTGTTCTCGAATCTGTCCACCAAGAATATACCAACACATCAGTTAGATTAGATTAAAAAAACAGACCAAAATTGTATTATTACCCTTCCTTATGAGCCACTGCTTGTACTTTATGTAGTATCTCTTCAAATGGCCCGACTTCATGCAAAAGAAGCAATTTTCCTTTTTAGCTTGCTTATATCTCGATCAAATCCTAGGTTGATTGCCAATTGGAGAACCTAGAGGACCAGGAGGACCTAAGGATCGTTCATTAGAACCATGTTTCCTTTTTGTATTTCCATTATGTCTAGGTCCATGTCCTGAGATCACAACATTGATATTCTAACTGTTTTCAAAAGATTTTAAAGGTTTGGATTTTCTAGAGTAATGTCCAAATGTAATCATTCCAGGACTGTCTCTATGGACTCTATCTATTGAACATAATCAGACCCGGTTAGGATGGGAACTTGATGCGTTTGAGTTGAAATTATAACTGGTTGCAAAATATACTCACATTAACAGATTATTTACCTAAAATAAATCATGAATAAAACTAAATATTAGGCAAAATTTATTAATTCAATTGATTGGGGCCTTTAATTGAACTATTCAGGATGAAGATGTGTCCAACCATCCAATCCTGGCAAGAGTTGGTTACATCATCATCACTCCTCCTATGGGAGGTAATCATAACATTCAAGTGACTCTCCTAAACATGAAGCTAAGCGATGCTAATTATGTAAATCTAAGACACTCAACACATGAGGGTAGGATGAGCCTTTCAGCTTTACATCACTAGCATCATTTATTCCACCCCGTTCATACTCCTACCAAATGGTGATCTTTTGTGTTTTCATCATGGTTTGCATTGGACATAAACGCAACTGTATGCAATCCATAAACTGAATCCCAATATCACAAGTCTGGACCCTTAAAATTTTCTCGATTGAGGTCACTATGGTGGCTAACACAATTGAATTCAATATCACAGATACTGACTTAGGATTGCAATTTTAATCCTGCCCTCAACAGATAAAATAAAAATTAGTTTGATTTGGCCCATAAGGTGGTTGGTATTGATTGTTGGGAAAAATGAAGAACCTTAAAGAGAAATAGACGGGTAGGTTTCACCACCTCATTCCAATGGTCTATATCAACTCCTAAAAGATGAGTAACGGGCCCACAATTTAGCCGAATCAAGACTCTATATGATCTAGTCATCTTCAATTAGCATTACAAGTCTAACCTTTAACATTCACACGATAGACAGTTGGCATGGAATGATTCAGATGGATGATTAGATCCTTACATTAGTGTCCATATGATGGACAATTCAGATCTAATACTTAAGATACATATGATGAAAGTTCCATATTTTTTATTGCCCATCTAGTGAATGAACCAGATTATACACTCATTTTAAACTAAATAGATGGCCCATATCCAAAACATAAGCACATAAGCATGCTTAAAATGGAGGACCCATATACAAACACGAAATGACACCCAATAGGCCTTAAAATGGGTTGAATTAAATTTGGCATCCTCCAAAATAAGGGCATTAAACTTAATCAGCCATAAAGCCTTACCTGGGCCCAAAACTAATTGAAAATGGGCCCATGATTGGACTAAATCTTATTGAAGGAGGCCCATAAGAAGTGTTTAAATGAGTCCAAACTAAAATATTACGAGCCCATAATGATGGCTCATAAATAGCCCATTAACCATCTTGCCACTTTAAAGACCCAACGGGTGGCCCGCAAGTTGAGCCCACAATGGGATTCTAAGTGGGGTCAAGCCCATTTGGAGAGCAGCGGACAAAGCCCATTTACAAGCCAACAAGATTTGGCCCAGGAGTCCCGTTAGATGACCTAAATCGGGCACAAGTCTAGCATGGAACCCAATTTTAAAAAAATAATAATAATAATAACAAAATAGCAAAATAACCCCGAATG
The DNA here is from genome assembly GCA_030180095.1 of Magnolia changhungtana. Taxonomy (NCBI): domain Eukaryota; kingdom Viridiplantae; phylum Streptophyta; class Magnoliopsida; order Magnoliales; family Magnoliaceae; genus Magnolia; species Magnolia changhungtana. The sequence goes on along the minus strand of JASAUF010000358.1, from coordinate 258,214 downwards.
GCTTCCCATTCGATTCATAATGCAAATTTTAAAAACCCTAACCCTAGTCACACACCGCTATACTTCTCTCTCTCCCAAAGTCAGCCTTCGCTAAAATTTTGGCTATTAATAGCGACGTTCATCTCTATCCCTGATGGATGCCGGAACTGGAAATGGAGAGGAGATGAAGTTGTTTGAGGGTTTGAAGAACCCACCTTTGTTTAAGCATCCACTGCAGCCATTAATGGCTACTATTACCTACATCAGCTATGGTAAAGTCGACAAAGGATTGGATTGTCATGTCTACGGGATTGGCGAGCATTTTATGCTAATCTGAAAATGAGATCAGGCAAGGGCTATGCTAGAAACCCAGTCCTTCAAGTTGCGGCTGCCACCTTACCTCTCTTGATGGAGACCAATAGTCACCGAAATTTCCAGCTGGAGAGTAGATCCCGAGCAGCCCTACTGCCACAAATAGATTACGGAGATGCGACGCTCCTCTCTTTTATTTTATTTAATCCTTAATTCTGATTTAGGGATTGAAAACCCAAATTGCTGGATTTAGGGATCGAAGACCCCAATTTTCGAATTGATTCCAAATCCCTAATTACTGTATTTGGGAATGAAAATCCTAATTGTTGATTTGGGAATTATAAATCCCCAGTCTCTGATTTGGGAATCGAAATCCAAAATCTCTAATTTCCCTGATTTGGGGATTCGAATCCGAAATCCCTAATTTCCTTCATTTGATCCTCCATACCAGATGCACAGTGGCTCTGATACCAACTTTAATTCTCAAAATTGCTAAAGGACCTTGTTGTGCATTGACTGTGAAGATTTGATGAATGAAATAGAGCTTACCTTGTTTGGACGTCATTGCTACAGGTCGAATGATGGAGTCTTCCTCTCCTTACACCCTTAGTGAAGCTCGATGGAATTATTGCTTCTGCGATGTTGTTGGTCTATAATGCAGAAGGTAAAGGAGCTTGAATCCATCAAAACTCCTCTCCCTATGGCTCCACACGAATTTGGTAATCCCAGTCCCAATTGGATACTGTTTGTGTATTACAGCATTCTACCCTTTACACAATTTATAGAAACACCACAACTTAGTGGAGTCCACTGGTGCACCCAATCACATTATCCAACCCTTAGGACAATCTAGCCCGTTATCAATAAGGTCCACCTCATATAATTCTTACCTCGCCTTAGATGTATGCATTGTATATCACACCATCATCCATTTTTCTAGCTTATTTTAGTAGATGGTACAAGAAAAGAGATTTTAACAAATTAGTGACTCATTAATGCGCTACTTACATCTGCGAACCTTTTTAAATTACACATTACTGCCAAATGGGTACCGTGGGTTAGTTTAAAAGTTATATAAAAAAATAAAAAATAAATAATAAAAAAAAACCTCTTCTTCTTCTTTTAAATGCAAATTGGATTGGCAGGTAGCAGTCGGTCAGTGCTACGTGGGTCCATAATGATGTGTGTGTTTCATTCATGCCAACCATTTGTGGGTCCATAATGATATTCGTGTTTCATTCATACTAGTCATCCGTTTTTCAGATCATTCTAGGGCCTGAGTGATGGGATTTCTCCTCATGGCTCGAATGATCGAGGGTACTGCTCAACCGGTCGAGGGTGGTGCTTGACCATCGAGTGGTGCTCGACTCAAAGTCCAGCGACCAACTGTGTTTATTCTTTCATGCTATCTACTCGACCGGTCGAGGGTCCACTCGACTGGTCGAGGACTCTGCTCGACCAGTTGAGGTTACGCAGATTCATGTTCAGATTTTATGTGGACTACGTAAATTTAAGGAGGTTTTGCCAAGGTGTGGAAGAGATTGAAGTTACCTAAACTATAAATAGGGGTCCCTAGGGCTCTTCTAGGGCATTGAGAAGGCTTTCTAAAGCTATTGTGCTAAGGGTTTTTTACGGCCAAGGTGAGAGAGAAAAAGAGAGAGAGAGAGAGAGAGAGAGAAGAGAGAGAAAGCTTGTGGAAGGAAGGTTCTGCTCATAGAGGTGATCTACTGTGTACTCGACATCTCAGCGCTTCTACGTCCTCGTAATCAGTGAGATCTCTCTGTTTTTCTTTATTCTCTTATTGTGCATCCACTCTTGTGTGAGTGAAGAAGGTTTGATCCAAGCGGTGTGTACTTGTGATCGGTTGTAATGTTCTACTTCATAGTGTATTGTTGATCTGGACGAGGTCCCATGGTTTTTACCTCTTTGAGGGTTTTCCACATAAAAATCTCTCGTGTTGTGTGGTTTGTATTTTGATTTATTTCATTGCTTTATTATCCCATAATTCTGGTGTTTTGGGAGGCTAGATCCTAAGGTTTTGTGCAACAGCCCCCAACACTGAGCTCAAAAGTGAGTCAGATTGAAATCCAAAGTTGACCACAACATAGGAAACAGTGATGATTGAACACCCACCATTGAAAACCTCCTGGGCCCATTGTAATATTTATTTTCCATTTAATTTGACCTGGATAAAGGGAAAACAAAGGTACAACTTCATCCAAAACTTGTGGCCCCAAAGGACTTTTTAATGGTGTTATTGAATCACTATGGTTTCTTATAGTGTGGTCCACCCAAGATTTGGATCTGCGTCATTTCAGGCTCATGCCGTAAGATGATCTAAAAAAATGGATGGACGCTGATAAAACACAGACATAATATGGCTAGGTCCACGAAGCACCGTTGGCGAACCCTATTCAAGTCAAAGGCTCTCCATGGACCGTTGGGGGCCATATAGATGTCCGAGAAAAATTCACTCATCTGTCTATTTTCAAAAGACCACAACAGGATATTCTAAAAATCAGGCAAATCCAAAACTCATGTAAGCCATACGATATGAAAACGGGGGATTAAACACCTGGAAGTGACAGAAGTTTTGGATCAGGTTGATATTCATTCCTACAGTTTACCTTAGTAACTATTATATGAAAGGTTCGGATGGCATAAAAACATCATGGTTGGCTCTACGAGGGTTTGAATTAACACGGGACACTATGATTCTCACTGATTTTTAGTGTGGTCCACCTGTGTTTTGGATTTGCGTGATTTTTGGAATCTTGTCCTATTGTGCCTTTCCAAACAAATGGACACAATTAATTTCTCACAGGTTGGGCACAAGATATCTTTGTGCCTATGTGCACAGGCAATCACTCCAGCAGGTCAAAGGGCGTCTGGATTTCGTACAGATCATTTTTTTCCCCAGAAAGGCCAAAATTTTCATTCATCCACAGAAAATTACATGATATGCACATGGGTTCGGGCGACCACCAACAAAAAACCTAGGTGTGAGGCCTATCATAAAGGATGACAAAAGTGAAATAACCAGGAAAAACGACACTATCCTTTGTCTCTGTGTTCCGTTAATCCTAAAGGAATGAGCCTGAGTTTTCCCAAGCCCACCTTATCCAACAGGATGAGACCCCTGATCTGATTGGTTTTTTTACCCGTCTTTGACTGGTCGAGAGCCCTGCTCGACCGGTCGAAGGCTGCACTCGACTAGTCGTAGGTTCGAGTCGTGGCACAACTCAAAGTCCAACGACTTTGGGTAAGGAGTGCTCGACCAGTTGTAGGAGGTGCTCGACCGATCGAAGGTGGCTCTCAACCGGTCGTAGCCTCCTCATGACCAGTCATAGTTACGCAAATTCATTTCGCGATTTTGCACGGATTTTGTGTCGCATGACCTTTCGCAACTGGGATGCGAAAAGGAGTTTCCTAAAACTTTAAATAGGAGGTACCTAGGGCTTTCTAGGTATGACAAGAGGGTTTCCTAAAGCTTTACAAGGGATTTGCTGAAGGGTTTAGGGCTATCAAAGGTGAGAGAGGGAGAAAAGAAAGAAAGGAAGCTTATAGAATGGAGATTATGCTCGTGGAGGTTATCTACTGTGCAATTTATATCTCAGCGCTTCTATGTCCTCGTAATTGGTGAGATCTCTCCGTCTTCTTTGTTTCTTTTATTGTTTATCCACTCCTACGTGAGTGAAGAAGGTTGTAACGTTCTACTTCATAGTGGATTATTGATCTGGATGAGGTCCCGTGGTTTTTACCTCTTTGAGGGTTTTCCACGTAAAATTCTCTTGTGTGGTGTGTGATTGATGCTTTAATTTATTTCATTGCTTTATTATCCATAATTCTGGTTTGTTCTGTGCAAGGCCCCCAACAAAGTGGTATCAAAGCTAAGTTCATTAAACGAGTAGGATCGGTTTTGAATTATGGAAGGTGGCTCATCAAGGATGATCAGCCTCAATGGTTCTAACTGGACCATATGGAAGGCTAAGATGGAGGACTTGCTTTATTGCAAGGACCTATATTCTCCAATTTTAGGCATAAAATCCAAGGATAGTTTAATAATGATTGGAAGAAGATGGACCGAAAGGCGGTGGGGTTTATTAGACAATGGTTGGATGATTCTGTGTTCCACCATGTGTCTACGAAAACCTCAACCGCTAGCCTATGACTGAAATTAGAAGGGCTGTATAAGAGGAAGACAGCTAGTAATAAAAATTTTCTGATAAGGCGACTTGTGAATCTCAAGTTCAAGGATGGTAGTTCTGTGGCCGAGCACATGAATGAGGTCAGCAATATAGTAAACCAACTCTCTTTTATGAAGATGGTTCTGGATGATGAATTGCAGGCTTTACTTTTGCTTAGCTCATTGCCTAACAGTTGGGAGACATTGGTGGTGTCTTTAAGTAACTCCACGCCAGACAAAAAGATATCCATGAAACATGTAACTAGCTGTCTCTTTAATGAAGAGACAAGGATGAAGTCTCAGGGGTCTACTCAGGAAGAGGCCCTTGTGACATAGGAATGGGGGAGAGGAAAGAACAGGAAGGGCGGGAAAGTCTGAGATAAATCAAGAGACAAGTCGAGTAACAGAAAAGATATTGAATGCTGGAATTGTGGCAAGAAGGGCCACTATAAGCATGAATGTCGTAAGACTAAGAACGATAAGAAAGGAAAAGAAAAGGAAGATGAATCATATTCCACTACAGTTGCTTCAGATGGCAACATAGTAATTATTCTTTCAGTAGATCACGATATATGTCTCACGGCTACGAGTCAAGACACCGACTAAGTGATTGACTCGGGAGTTTCTTTTCATGCGACTCCACACAGGGACTTCTTTACAAGCTACAAGTCAGGTGACTATGGGACCGTGAAGATGGAAAATGTTGGCGTATTGAAGATCATGTGAGTCGGTGATATTTGTGTGAAGACCGATGTGGGCTACACATTGGTTCTCAGGGATGTGAGGTATATCCCAAATCTTCGCCTCAACTTGATGTCGATGGGAAGGTTGGATGATGATGGCTATGAAAGCCGGTTTGCCGGTGGGCATTGGAAGCTCATCAAGGGTTCGTTGATTGTGGGCAAAGGAAATAAGTGTTGCACCCTTAAAAAGACAAGTGTCAGTATGTGTAAGGGTAGGTTGAACACAGCGAAAGATTTGGCTATTGACATGTGGCACAGGCGTCTAGGCCACATGAGGGAAAAAGGGCTTCAGCCACTAGCGAGGAAGCGGCTCCTTTTCAGATGTGAAAGGTACACCTCTCAAAACCTGTTTTGACTGTTTATTAGGGAAACAACATAGAGTTTCATTCATTAAAACTGCTTCTCATGTTAATAAAGAGCATGCATTAGATTTGGTTTATTCTGATGTTTGTGGTCCTATGAGGACAAAAACCTTGGGTGGGGCATTGTATTTTGTTACTTTTATAGATGATGCATCTAGGAGGGTTTGGGTTTATGCTTTGAAATCCAAGGATGAGGTCTTTGGTGTGTTTAAATTGTTTCATGTTATGGTCGAGAGAGAGAGACAGGTAGATCATTGAAGTGCATCCGCACCTACAATGGTGGTGAATACATTGGCGACTTTCATGAGTACTACAAGTCCCTGGGTATACAACATGAACAGACAGTTCCCAAGACCCCCCAGCATAATGGTGTAGCTGAGCGAATGAATCGCACCATTGTAGAGAGAATCAGATGCATGTTATCCCATGCGAAATTGCCCATGACGTTTTGGGGAGAAGCAATACACACGGCAGTGTATTTGATAAACAAGTCTCCATCAGCCCCATTGAATGGAGAAGTACCTGAGACGGTGTGGACTGGACAGGATCCATCGTACAGTCATCTCAGGGTGTTTAGATGCAGGGCATCCGTTCACGTACTAAAGGACGAGAGGTCCAAGCTCGATATGAAGATTAGGCAGTGTGTGTTCTTGGGGTATGGTGATGAAAAATTCGGTTACAGGTTATGGGATCCGACCGAGAAGAACTTATCAGGAGCAAAGATGTGGTTTTGTTTGAAGATCAGTATATAGAAGACATTGGTAAGTCAGAGAAGAACCGGCCTAGTTCAGGTGAGCTAGAGGACATGGATCCGGTTACTCCTCCCGTGGTGCCTGATGACGGGGGAGTGTTCACTCCCCAAGTATAGGGTTGTGATGTAGTAATAAACTCAGTAAGACCGAGGTCGAATCCACAGGGACTGAAACCTGTACGTGATCTGAAATTAACTAGAACTAGAACTAGAATGAGATGAAATCGAAATCAAGTATAAATTGAGTGAATAATGGTGAAATAGTAATCTAAACTTTAGAAAATTAAAGGAAAGGAAACTAGGGATTCAGAGGATCCACTTGTAGAGATCAGGGAGATCTACGCTTGATTCATGAACTCAATCTGAACTTCCTTTTTATCTGGTTTTCAAGAGATGAGACGGGTGTAAATTAGAATGGATTCCATCACAAAACCATGCCCATGAGACAAAGCAAACAACGGAATTAAACCAATTCAACAACCAATCTGAGTGATGTATGAATGTCAGGAAGAGTTCTATCATTCCACCATGTCCAAGGGGCGATGGTGAACAACAGTGTGTCCTGGCTTCATAATCACAAGAAAGGAAAAGGAAATACTCAAGCCATCGCAGATCTATAATGTAAGTCACAATAAACCATTAAAAACGTGAATAACCCTATTAATCAAACGAGAATCAACATCAGTTCAGGCATGAATCCAGGCCGTATAAAACGGTCTCTATCACACTACAAGCTTCACCTCTTGGCCCTAGCCAAGAGGTTTAGCCCATCATAGATGGACTATCTCTTAAAAAAAACACGAAAACAAATAAAAAGAAAAAGAAAAGAAACAAAAACTCTCTGTCTCCCTCACGTTCAAAACCAAAAGCTTCCCTCCACGTCCAAGCCAAGAGAGTTTCCCCTCTCTCTCTCATCTTGTCTTTATAAGTTGTTAGAGGTCGGCTGCTGAAGAGCTGGCGTCGGGTTTAGAAACTGCTGCAAAGCTTTTACGCAGCCAGCAGGCGGTGGAGAATTACCAACAACGTGAGCAGCCGGTCCCTGTTTCTGCCGCCAAGAAAATGACAAAAAAACTTCCCACTTTCCTTCCTTTCCTTCCAAAGAAACAACGTCTCTTAGGACGTTTCGATGTGGCCTACATGATGGACGGTCGAGATCGGACATCCGATCACCGCCAAGATCACGCAACATCTGCAAAAGATCGGTAGAGATCGGACGTGAAAACAGGGGGTGCGGATCTCTTCCGCTGTCATGCTGGTGGGACCCATTTTCTGTATTTGTTGCGAAATCCACGCCGTTCATTCAACTCGTGGCGAAAAAACAGTAAGAAATGAATAGTTTTATATTTGGTTTGGCATGGCCCGCAGAATATCTTGCTTCACCGTCCGAATTGCGTTCAACGGCTTGGATCGTCCGATGGCTTGCATGAGGGATAAAGGGAACCTAGGTCTTGATAACATGGGCCTTGGAAATCTGGTGAACGGGTTGGATTGTCGATATGGACAATAGGTGGGGCCAACAACACGAGCCATCGATCGGACAGCGTTAACGCTGTAAGGAAAAAAAACGGAAATTTCCGTTTTACGTGTTGAAATCGGTCGGTCAAACTGACTTTGACCACTCGGTGCGATCCAGTGCACCTCGTGTGCACGTGAGATGTGACGCTCTCGTCCCATAAAGTGGGTCCCATCTTGATGTTTCAAGAAATCCAATCCATCCATTCTTTTTTCCTACCCATTTAAGGGGTCGATACCGAACTTGAAGTATATCCAGATGTCAGGCGGGCCCCAATTCACTGTTTTATGGGTTGATCTGTCTGTTGGGCTACTTCCACCAAGATCCAATGGGTGATTTTTTATTTGTACGGTTAAATTATAGTCCTCAGGCCATGTATGAAATTTCGAGCCGATCAGATAGCAGGAACCCTGTGATCTTGCATTCTAGACCAATTTCGGGCCACTCGATCTTCAGTTTCTCGATTTTCTTGGATCCCTGGCGTGCAAATCCATCGATCTTGGTCTCCTAGGGTCCGTCTCATGCTTTGGTGAATTCAAAGCGTCAACTCCATGCATTTAGCACCTTTTTTCAGTTCAAGCTTCTAAAGTCACCTTGCAACACAAACACGAGTAAAATAAGCTGTTAAACCGAATCATGTTCGTAAATGCAGGTAATAACTAGGGTCTAATATGCAATATTTGACCCTCAACACAACCCCCAACCAGCATTTTGTTAGTCCCGAGCAAAGTATGCGAAAAATAAATTAAGAACTACAGGACAATTTCTACAAATTCGAATGATATTTGAAAAACCAATTCAGATACCAGATTTCTAAGATTCATGAGTGTTGATTATTAATTTTCCCTGGAATCAAGCTCACGGTAACTTCATAATCAAGTTCAAATATTAATCCATCAATTAGAAAAAATTATAAACATTGAGTTCTATGGATGCATAGTGTAAACCCGGCTTACCATCATTAATATTCAATTCTCTATTTCATGATAACGTTGGTAACCACAAGAGCATTCAAGACAACCAAAACCTAAACTAAAAGGTCCTTCATAGATCATTCTTTTTTCTTTCTTTCAGCCTTTGATTTTTTTTTTTTTTTTTTTCATTAAAGGTAACGCCAAGAAGGGGAGTCCAATCCTCACTTATAGGGAGCAAACATATGGTGAAGACCGTACACCTAAACCTTTTTCATATATCATCCACGGGAAATTAAATCTACATCTATAGGGAGCAAACCTATGGTGAAGATTATTCGCCCAACCCTTTCAATTCTTCTTTATAACGATGCTAAAATTTTGCAGGCTGGTTCCTTTCATGCTTAGTGATTACCAAGTTAATCTTTCAAGATCGAGCTGAAACCTCAATGTGTAAGCGAGATGTGACATGTGAAATCATGACTCAATCAATATTTAAAACTTCTAAAAATGGATTAACAATTCAAACTTAACTGTGAAATCTAACAGATATTGAATGTAAGAGTCATAAATTTCCAACATCACGTATCTTTAAAATTCTAAATCCAGGATATCCGTCAAAATCACCTTGAATTTACAAGAAATGCCAGAAAAATTTAAAAATTTTCACAAATTTTTCACAAATTTTGCTCTCAAGACCAAGAAAACACTGATTAGGAAACCTAATCTCCCACCCCCAACCTAAAATCTACATTGTCCTCAATGTAAAAAAATGTAAGCATGCAATGCACATGGGACAACGAAAGTAAATGAGAAGTGATGGGAAGATAGTACCTGGGTAACGAGTCGAGAGAGACTTTTCCATAGAAATCTCAACATGAGAGCGGGTCAGCACAAGAGTGAAACCAATCGAAAGTAAAACACAAATAACAAAAATAAACTCCTACCTATACCACTTTCGCAGGTGCTCTCGATTGCCTTTAGCGTATGCAACAAGCCTTTAAACCCCTAGGTTGCCCCTAATGGACGAGTTGTAGTCTCGTGAGGGTTTGCAGTAATGTTACCCACAAACATTGAACTAATGGAATGAAAAGCTGGGTTGCCTCCCAAGAGCGCTAAGTTTATTGTCTATCCTAAAATAACATAAAGCAAACTACTCTAATCCTATGAAAGCAGGGAAAAGCTACTCGATCATGCCATAAGATTCCTCTTCCGGCCAATATCTTGATAAGTTTCTCAGTAAGTTCCTCAACAGGATCATCCAAAAGCCCTTTTTACAATAGACTTGGGCACCCTGGAGCATGACTTTCCAAAGAGACTTATGTACCTTATAGGAATTTTTCCATTGAATTGCTTGAGGTATCCAAAGTATATACAATTCACCTGTGACAGAAGAAGTTCCAACGTTAGTATCCCATGGTGAATCAGAGACTACAAATAGATAAAGTTTAGAAAACTTCGCCAGAAGTGATGTAGCCTCAATGCATTCCGAAGTTCCAGACTTCGGTTCAATTTTTAGCTCCTCTTCCTTTAATGGTAAACAATTAGGAGCTGGGGAAGAAGTGGCTTCAGAGTAAGGGTGCGCTTGGTCCGTGACAACCACCGAGGTGGTGTCATGTAAGGAATCCACCTCTTCTTGTAGCATGAGGCCGTTGGGATCCACAAGGTGTGCCAAGCATGAGTTCAAAGATGTGGGAAAGTCAGCTGGGAGTGACTCGTCTCTTGTATCGAAATCTGTGATGATGAGCCCAAGGATTCCATCGTCTTTTGAAGTGGATGGACGCATGCTTGCTTGCTCTTGCCCTTCACAGACAGATGGGCAATTAATAGGTGAAGAATTGATATGAACACTCTGGTCATTGAAGCTTCTCAGTGGAGACATTGAATCGTCTAAAGTGTGTAGTTCAGATTGTAGCCTTAACTGGGTAGTTTCAAATTCCAGAGTTATATTAAGCAAATCGTCCATCGCCTGAATCATATCATCAGTCAACTCAGGGCAGTGGTCCAAGCATACATCACAAGAGTTGGAAGGGCTAGGTGAAAATGGTTCATTCTCCACATTCAAATCAGTCATGTCAGGCAGGTGGAGTAGATCATTATGGTAGACAACTTCTTGAACCTCGTGATCATTCGCAGGGGCCACACTTGAGATTGAATCCCAATACTCGTCATTCAAATTTGTGCGGTGTGCACTTGGGATGGGATCACATTCCTCACACTCCATTCCTACGTTAGGTTGAGGTTCGAATAAACAAACATCAACCTCATCAGTGTAATCATGTGTGTCATGTGAGTGAAGTGTGTCAATATCATTATATTTGAAAGACACCCATGTCTCTTGATCATTCCTTTGGACAGTCATTGAGATCGACTCATCGGGAAATTGAACCATCTGCTCATTAATGGAATCCAATTCCTCATTCTTAATTTCAGTTTCTTCCATAAGCGAGTTATGATCACTTTCTTTACATTCTGCGTCTAGATTGGGATGACCTAGCCTCTTCCTTCTCCATAAGTTGTGACTGAATGATTGGAATTGAGGATTTGAGCAATTCACATGATTGTATGACAAGTTGATTGAACTGCTCTTGTGCTTTCATGAGCTTCTGAAGTGAATCCTCTTGGATTGTTTCTGAATGGGTTTCAAAGGTAGATGTCCCAAGAGAATTATCACTATGATATATAGCTGGTTCAGCTTCCTGACATTGATGTTTCCACTGGTTATAGTCATACGGATCATAGGTGGGAGAATCTGATGGTTGGTAATACTTATTATCACTCATAATATAATCACGCATTGTTTTCTTTTTCTCAGATGAGTGATAATAATTCTCACTCCCATAGTTATGATAACCCCAACACTCACGTACTGTCCGTGGGGTGTAATTGTTCTCCCGTATATGATCGCGTAAGGACTTCTTAACCGATGGAGTGTTATGCTCAGGTCGGTTCTCGATGATTGTTTCAGGAAAATTTTGAGACATAGGTGGATGTTTATCATAATCATCATACATCCCTTCACACTGTTTCGCATGCTCAAAAGCTATCTCAGCATATTGACGTTCCCACTCGTGCATATACATGGTGAAACCCTCAATCTGAATCTAATTCTAAGAAAAATAGAGAAAAGATCCTACAGCAGTATGGAAAGTAAGAGGAGGAGAAGTTAGAAGGAAGGTACCAATTAAAAAGTTCTTATGTTAAGATCCTGCAAAAGAAAACAAAAGAGATTAGCTTTTAAAATAAAAAGTTTAAAATTAGAAAGTTCCTACAATTGAAATAGAAAGTTAGTTTCTAAAAAGGAAAGTTCCCTAAACCTAGAAGCTAAGTTAGTTTCTAAAAAAAAAAAAAAAAAAGAGGAAAGTTTCTAAACCTAAAGTTAGAAAGTTCTGAATTAGAAATCCTAATCCTAAAATAGAAAGTAATGTGAGTTTCTAAAAAGGAAAGAATAAATGAAAACCTAGAAATAGAAAAGTTCTAAAAATAGAAAGTAGAGAAATTCTAACCTAAAATTAGAAAATCCTAAGAAGAGAAATAGCGATAAACTGGTTTCTAATTTAGAAAAAGAGAAATTCCTAAAAGAGTATAAAATTTCTAAAACAAAAGAGGAAAGTTCTTAAACTAAAAAGTAAGTTAGTAACGGAAATTCTAGAAATAGAAAGTAGAATTTAGAAAGAGGTTACCGAATTAGAAATTTCTAATGAGCCTACAAAACAAGAAAGTTAGTTTCTAAAAAATAAAATAGGAAAGAAAATTGGATTCTAAAAGAGTTAGAATTAGAAACTTACTAAAAAGGAATCTAATCTAGAAATAGCAGGAAAAAAAAAAAATTAAGAGAGAAATTACAAATTTAGAAACCTATCTCGAGAATCCTACAAAATAAGAAAGTTGGGTTAGTTTCTAAAAAGGAAAACCATCTAAAAATAGAAAGTTACTTTAAATATAAAATTTCTAAAAATTTAAGAAAAACCTGAATTAGGAAATCCTAAGAATAAAAAAAAAAAAAAAAAAGTCCTAATCTCAAACTAATCCTATAACCGATTATCTTCGAAACGTGGCAAATCGATCCCCACAAATCGGCGCCAAAAACTTGTTCACTCCCCAAGTATAGGGTTGTGATGTAGTAATAAACTCAGTAAGACCGAGGTCGAATCCACAGGGACTGAAACCTGTACGTGATCTGAAATTAACTAGAACTAGAACTAGAATGAGATGAAATCGAAATCAAGTATAAATTGAGTGAATAATGGTGAAATAGTAATCTAAACTTTAGAAAATTAAAGGAAAGGAAACTAGGGATTCAGAGGATCCACTTGTAGAGATCAGGGAGATCTACGCTTGATTCATGAACTCAATCTGAACTTCCTTTTTATCTGGTTTTCAAGAGATGAGACGGGTGTAAATTAGAATGGATTCCATCACAAAACCATGCCCATGAGACAAAGCAAACAACGGAATTAAACCAATTCAACAACCAATCTGAGTGATGTATGAATGTCAGGAAGAGTTCTATCATTCCACCATGTCCAAGGGGCGATGGTGAACAACAGGGTGTCCTGGCTTCATAATCACAAGAAAGGAAAAGGAAATACTCAAGCCATCGCAGATCTACTGTAATGTAAGTCACAATAAACCATTAAAAACGATGAATAACCCTATTAATCAAACGAGAATCAACATCAGTTCAGGCATGAATCCAGGCCGTATAAAACGGTCTCTATCACACTACAAGCTTCACCTCTTGGCCCTAGCCAAGAGGTTTAGCCCATCATAGATGGACTATCTCTTAAAAAAAACACGAAAACAAATAAAAAGAAAAAGAAAAGAAACAAAAACTCTCTGTCTCCCTCACGTTCAAAACCAAAAGCTTCCCTCCACGTCCAAGCCAAGAGAGTTTCCCCTCTCTCTCATCTTGTCTTTATAAGTTGTTAGAGGTAGAATTTCTTGAAGAAGAGTCGCGTCGGGTTTAAACTGGCACATGAAAGCTTTTACGCGGCCGGCGGGCGTGGAGAATTACCAACAACGTGAGTGTAGGTCCCTGTTTACCGCCAAGAAAATGACAAAAAAACTTCCCACTTTCCTTCCTTTCCTTCCAAAGAAACAACGTCTCTTAGGACGTTTCGATGTGGCCTACATGATGGACGGTCGAGATCGGACATCCGATCACCGCCAAGATCACGCAACATCTGCAAAAGATCGGTAGAGATCGGACGTGAAAACAGGGGGTGCGGATCTCTTCCGCTGTCATGCTGGTGGGACCCATTTTCTGTATTTGTTGCGAAATCCACGCCGTTCATTCAACTCGTGGCGAAAAAACAGTAAGAAATGAATAGTTTTATATTTGGTTTGGCATGGCCCGCAGAATATCTTGCTTCACCGTCAATTGCGTTCAACGGCTTGGATCGTCCGATGGCTTGCATGAGGGATAAAGGGAACCTAGGTCTTGATAACATGGGCCTTGGAAATCTGGTGAACGGGTTGGATTGTCGATATGGACAATAGGTGGGGCCAACAACACGAGCCATCGATCGGACAGCGTTAACGCTGTAAGGAAAAAACGGAAATTTCCGTTTACGTGTTAAATCGGTCGGTCAAACGGACTTTGACCACTCGGTGCGATCCAGTGCACCTCGTGTGCACGTGAGATGTGGCACGCTCTCGTCCCATAAAGTGGGTCCCATCTTGATGTTTCAAGAAATCCAATCCATCCATTCTTTTTCCTACCCATTTAAGGGGTCGATCTGAACTTGAAGTATATCCGGATGTCGGCGGGCCCCAATTCAACATTTTATGGGTTGATCATCTGCGTTGGGCTACTTCCACCAAGATCCAATGGGTGATTTTTATTTGTACGGTTAAATTATAGTCCTCGGGCCATGTATGAAATTTCGAGCCGATCGGATAGCGAACCACCCGTGATCTTGCATTCTAGACCAATTTCGGGCCACTCGATCTTCAGTTTCTCGATTTTCTTGGATCCCTGGCGTGCAAATCCATCGATCTTGGTCTCCTAGGGTCCGTCTCATGCTTTGGTGAATTCAAAGCGTCAACTCCATGCATTTAGCACCTTTTTTCAGTTCAAGCTTCTAAAGTCACCTTGCAACACAAACACGAGTAAAATAAGCTGTTAAACCGAATCATGTTCGTAAATGCAGGTAATAACTAGGGTCTAATATGCAATATTTGACCCTCAACAGGGAGTACAACAAGGTACAGAGGATGAGGGAGTTCCTTCAGAAGATGGACAAGGGGAGCAGGCCCCACTTGATCCACCTGTTGAGCCACAGGTGAGGAGGTCATCTAGGGACAGGTAGCCGTCCAAGAGGTACTCACCGCATGAGTACATTATGCTGACTGATGGGGGAGAGCCAGAAGATTATTCGGAGGCCCTAGCCGATGGGCATATGGAGGAGTGGTTGAAAGCTATGCAAGAGGAGATGAAATCCTTGTATAAGAACCACACCTATGACATGGTGAAATTGTTTAAGGGCAAGAAAGCTCTGAGCAACAAGTGGGTGTTCAGAAAGAAGATTGAGCAGAAGAATTCACAGACGAGGTTCAAGGCCAGACTTGTGGTGAAAGGGTTTGGTCAGAGGAAAGGCATAGACTTCGAGGAGATATTCTCACCAGTGGTGAAGATGACATCCATACGGGTGTTGCTTGGGTTGGCGGCTAGCATGGATCTGGAGATAGAGCAGTTAGATGTTAAAACTGTCTTCCTCCATGGTGACCTGGAAGAAGAGATCTACATGCACCAACCAGAGGGGTTCGAAGTCAAGGGCAAAGAGCATATGGTGTGTAGGCTGAGGAAGAGCTTGTATGGGCTGAAACAAGCTCCACGACAATGGTACAAGAAGTTCGATTTGTTCATGTTACAGCATGGGTATGACAGAACGGAGTCAGACCACTATGTGTTCACGCGCAAGTTCTCAGATGGTGATTTCTTAGTTCTGCTGTTATACGTTGATGACATGCTCATCATGGGAAAAGACGTCAAGAAGATCGATAGGCTAAAATAGGAGTTGGGCAAGTCCTTTGCGATGAAAGAGTTGGGCTCGGCTAGACAGATCCTAGGAATGGAGATAACCCGTGACAGAAACAGCAGGAAGCTTTGGCTGTCACAAGAGCGGTATATTGAGAAAGTCCTAGAGCGATTCAATATGAATGCAGCGAAGCCGGTCAGTACTCCACTGGATGGTCACTTCAGATTGAGCGACAAGCAGTGTCCCAAGACGAAGGCAGAGGTGAAAGAGATGCAGAAGATACCCTACGCTTCAGATGTAGGAAGTTTGATGTATGCTATGGTGTGTACACGCCCAGACATAGCATATGCGATTGGTGTTGTCAGCCGGTATCTTACCAATCCTGGCAAAGAACATTGGGCAGCGGTAAAATGGATGATGCGGTATCTAAGAGGCTCATCCAGGTTGGGCCTATGCTATGGTGACAGTAAACCTGTGTTAGAAGGCTAAACAGATACAGATATGGCAGGCGACATAGACTCCAGGAAGTCCACATCGGGGTTTATGTTCACGTTTGTAGGGGGAGCGGTTTCTTGGCAGAGCAAGCTACAGAAGGTAGTAGCATTATCGACGACAGAGGTCGAGTACGTTGCAGTCACAGAAGCATGTAAAGAGATGCTTTGGATGAAGAGGTTCCTACAGGAACTTAGCCTAAAGCAGGAGCAGCACGTGGTCTATTGCGATAGTCAGAGTGCTATACACTTGAGAAAGAATCCAAGTCAGCATTCCAAGTCGAAGCACATAGAGATTCGGTATCACTGGATCAGGGATACTTTGGAACAGAAGGTGTTACAGCTTGAGAAGGTCCACACGAATGATAATGGGTCAGACATGATGACCAAGGCTTTGCTCAAGGGCAAATTTGAGGTTTGTAGAAACTTAGATTGCTTGAAGAAGGTGGATCCCTCCTGGGTCAAAAGGGGGAGATTTGATGGATTTTTTTACCCTTCTTCGACTGGTCGAGAGCCCTGCTCGACCGGTCGAAGGCTGCACTTGACTAGTCGTATGTTCGAGTCGTGGCATAACTCAAAGTCCAACGACTTTGGGTAAGTTTTTTCAAGGATGCTCGACCAGTCGTAGGAGGTGCTTGACCGGTCGAAGGTGGCTCTCGACCGATCGTAGCCTCCTCACGACCAGTCGTAGTTACGCATATTCATTCCGCGATTTTACACGGATTTCATGTCGCAAGACCTTTCGCAACTGGGATGCAAAAAGGAGTTTCCTAAAACTTTAAATAGGAGGTACCTAGGGCTTTCTAGGTATGACAAGAGGGTTTCCTAAAGCTTTATAAGGGATTTGCTAAAGGGTTTAGGGCTATCAAAGGTGAGAGAGGGAGAAAAGAGAGAGAGGAAGCTTATAGAAGGGAGATTATGCTTGTGGAGGTTATCTACTGTGCAATCTATATCTCAGCGCTTCTATGTCCTTGTAATCGGTGAGATCTCTCCGTCTTCTTTGTTTCTCTTTTTGTTTATCCACTCCTACGTGAGTGAAGAAGGTTGTAACGTTCTACTTCATAATGGATTGTTGATCTGGACGAGGTCCCGTGGTTTTTACCTCTTTGAGGGTTTTCCACGTAAAATTCTCTTATGTGGTTTGTGATTGATGCTTTGATTTATTTCATTGCTTTATTATCCATAATTCTGGTTTGTTCTGGAGGGCTAGATCCTAAGGTTTTTGTACAAGGCCCCCAGTATAATCTGGGTCGAAATGGGCGAAATGTGCCCGAAGAAAGAGGAGGTTTGGGTTTCACTTCCCAGCCTAGCTAGCCTGTCCGTTGGGCGTTATGCTCCCTCTGGATTTGATACAGATCATTTGAGTTGAATGCACAGGCAATTATTGTGCCCTCCCTACTCACATAACAGGCAAATTTTCTCTCATAGGAAATCTTGTATTATTCAATGCACCTTTCAACTTGTGGAACTTCGCCGAGTCTCATCATGATTGATGTGTTAGATCCACACAATCCATCAAAATTTTCAAATCATTATAAAGCTTGAACCTAAAAATGAGACACATACAAATTTCAAGTGGACAACATTATATAGCAGTGTAGATTGAATGAACATCCATTGAAATCTTCCTAAGCCCAACCGAAAGGTTTATTTGCCATCTAACTTGTTTATAATGTCACGTAGACATGGATGAAGATAAAACACAAATATCTGCTTGATCAAATCCTTTTGTGGCCCTGAAATTTTTTCGACGGTTGATGTCAATTCCTACTATTCATGTGGTGTGGTCTACTTCAGCATTGAACCTGCCTTGTTTTTAGTTCATTCTACTTAGAGCATTGAATCTGCCTTGTTTTTAGTTCATACCTTAGAATAATCTGAAAAACCGGATGAACAGTGTAGATGTAAGAAATACATCATCGTCATCGTTGAGTCCACCTAGATTTCACACTTAAAAGAAATTATGCCGACTTGATGTGTGAGATAAGAAAACTGGAAGTGTTGACATCCACACTGTCTGCTTGCTGTGCGAGAGAAGAACACCCAAAGTATTAATGACGTAGTGCACGTATCAAATCCATACCATCAATCTATTTTTCCATATCATTCTGACGCAGAAGAAAATTCGTGTTGAAAATTTTTTGAGGCCACAGAAGACTCTGATCAGGCTAATATTTATGATGTCCCTTCATCAAGGTTTGTATGGACTTATGCAAAAGGTTAGATGGAAAATAAACCTTATGGTAGACCAAAAGAAGGTTTCAATGGTAGTAATTCAACGCCCACTACTTTCTGTAGTGTGGTCCACTTGAACTTTGGATGTGCCCCATTTTTGGGCTCATCGTTTGTATTAATTTTGAAATTTTGATGACGTGTGGACCTAACACGTAAATCATGGTGGTACAATAGAAGTTTCAAGTTGAGTTGTGTGGTGATCAGCGATCCATTGGGAAGTGAGAAATCCAGTTTGCTTTGTGAGCTGCTGTCATCAGCAGGAAGGGACGACCCAGAATTCCCTGTGCCTTCAAAACAGATGATTTGTACTCATCTATGCTGTCCATCCATTTTGCCAACTCCTTTTAGGGCATGAACAGAAAACTAAGTAGATCCAAAATATCAGGTGGACCACAATATAGGAAACAGTGCTAATTGATTTGCCAAATCATTTTAGTATACAAGCCAAAATTTGAGTAAGTTAAAACGCTCAAGTTGACCATATATATTTGGAGGATTAAACATATACCATTGAAAACATTTTAGGGGCCACCAAGTTTTGGATCAAGCTGAAAATTGTTTTATCCTTTCATCCAAGACTATATGACTTTATGAACAGGTTGGATGGAAAATAAACATCACAGTGGCACTTAAGTAGGTTTCAACGGTGGGTGCCTTTATCACCACTACTTCCAGTGGTGTGGTCAACTTGAGCCTTGGATTTACCTCATTTCGGGGCTCATAACTTAATCATGGTATGAGCCCTTGCTTGGATGGATTGTGGTTGCACAGCAATGTTTTCTTCTTAGGTAGCCTCATTAATTAGTGGCCATTTTTATCATTTAAAAAAAATTTATAAGGAAAGTTAAGAAAAATTAACAGAAAGTAGCTCTCTGATAATAACTTAATTAATGAAGTATATTAATGAACGTAGTGTATCAATGAGATACTTCTTTACAAAACTCCGCCAAAAAAAATACTCCGCCAAAAAAATTGAAGCAGATACAAATCTGGATCAAATCAGGAAAGAGTGGTCATTCAACACCCATCATTAAAAACCTCATAACATAGACTGTAAAGTTTATTTTCCATCCAACATATTGATAAGGTAAGACGGACTTGGATGAAGTGAAAACACAAGTAGCAGCTTAATCCAAAACTTTTATTGCCCCTAAGAAGCTTTTAATGGTGGGAATTCAATCCCTACCATATGATCCATCGGAGATCTGTTTCTGCTTCATTTTTGGGACTATGCACTAAATTAATAAGATGTAAAAATGGATGGACATTGTGGATATACAGCATATACATCAAGGTGGGCCCCACTGTCAGGGTCAAACCCCCTGGCTGTATCTGGCATCACAGCTAATCCGATCGGGTTCCATGTAGGTTAACATGCGGTGTTGAATAGATTATTCTACTACATATAGCTTCACGATTTACTCCTGGGAAACAATTTGAACTTTGTCTTGCTAAAAGAAGTGCTGGTGTTGTTCATGTACAATTTTTTAGAATAGGCTTATTCTACAGTGGTGCATGGGGCCATCGTGACGTGGGCAATGAATCCAATCCTTCCATCATGTGAAATCCCCCATATTCGCCTTTGAGCCCAAAAATCTGGCTGATCCAAAATTCAAGCGGACTGCGGCATAAAATCTTGTCTAAAACCTCTAAAATCATGTGTAGTAGCCAACTTGAGCGTTGGAATGATTTGATTTTTGAATGTCAGGGGTGTCCGTACATCCCGATGGAGCTCATCATCTTAATGCATTAGATGGAATATACTATAAGTTGAGCCCAAAAACACAATCTGAGTGGTTTTAATGGTGGGCATCATATATATCACAACTGTTCACTATGGTGTGACGCTCTTGTGTTTTGGATCAACCTGATTTTTCATTATTGATGGATTGGATGTGGCCGTACATCATAATGGGCCATATACACTACGTTAATTATATCATAAGCTTCTTCTATAAAACGCTTCAGGGGGTAAGGGCCTCAAGAACTAGTTGCCATGTGTTCTCATGAATGGAGTTGACTCTTTAATGACAACACGACTCACTTTTCATTCTTTCTACAAGGCAATAGAGATTACATGCACGTTTACATTTTTCTACACGAGAACATTTTTTTAGAAAGGAAACCTGACCATGGATTCCCGCCCACAATCAATGGACACTAGCTAAAATATGTTTGGCAAACAATCTCAAATGGAGTCAACCCAGTGTAGTTGCTGAATCCTGAGTTTTTTAAACTTGTCATTGAGTTAAATCTAGTTGACTATGACAAATTTTATTACTACTCATTTTGTAAAATAATTCAGTTTTTCTTTGTTATTGTTATTTTTGTTGTTTATGATGCTATTCGTGTTGAATAGGCAATGGAAGCGGTGGTGGGTTCAGCTGTAGTCGAGATCGGAAAGTGCGCATGTGCTCCTCTTAAGGAACATGTGGGCTATCTTATGCATTTTAATGACAACGTTAAGAATCTGGAAGTCCGCGTACAAGATCTGAGGGACACGAGGGAGAGCATTGATCGATTAGTAAGCACAGGTTGCTCCAATGGTGAAGAAGAAACCCCACAAGTTAGGCGATGGTTAACACGAGCTGCCGAAATGATACAAGAAGCAGAGACGATACAAGTGGCAGAAAACAAGGGATGTGTACGTTGTCTGAATCTGAAATGGCGTTACAGTAAAAGCAAGCAGGCGAAACAGATGACGGGGAGAATTGATAACCACTGTGATGACGGGAATCCCGCCAAGATGAAGCTGACAATACCCCCATCCCTTCCGACCGTCATAAACGAGGAAGCTCCATCAATCGAGGGTCTACCATCGGCAGAATCATCTCTCCAAGAAGTCATGAGTGCTTTACGTGATGAAAAGACCAAAATAATTGGAGTATGGGGCATGGGTGGTGTGGGCAAAACTACCCTCGTGAAAAATGTGAACAATAAGTTAGATGGGACACGACAATTCAAAAAAGTCATAATGGTAACTGTTTCAAAGGACGTGGACATCAA
Source organism: Magnolia changhungtana (assembly GCA_030180095.1). Lineage (NCBI taxonomy): Eukaryota > Viridiplantae > Streptophyta > Magnoliopsida > Magnoliales > Magnoliaceae > Magnolia > Magnolia changhungtana. The sequence continues at coordinate 236,742 of JASAUF010000358.1, read as the reverse complement.
GAAGATCCAAGGTGACATTGCAAAGAGATTGGGTTTGACACTGACCGAGTCCTCGCGAGCAAGTGACCTGAGGAGCAGGTTAATGGAAGAGGAGACATTCCTCATCATCTTGGATGATTTGTGGGAGCCGCTTGTTTTGGCCGAGGTAGGGATTCCCTCTCCTACCAGCCACACGGGTTGTAAGATCATATTCACAACACGGAGTAAAGTTGTGTGCAATGGAATGGAAAGCAAACCTAACATACAAGTAAATGTGCTCTCGGAAAAGGAACCAGAGAAACTATTCAAAGAGAAAGCTGGTGACGTTGTTGATGATCCTTCCTTACATACCACGGCAATGCAAGTTTTGAAGGAATGCGCTGGTCTTCCACTTGCAATTACAGCACTAGGACGGGCATTGAGAGATGAAAAAAATCCAAGAGTGTGGGAGGATGCACTATCACAGATGAGGATGGCAGCACCGAGAGATATCGAAGACATGGAGAAAGCAGTCTACCAGTCTATCAAAATCAGCTACGATCGTTTGCAAAATGAGCTAAAACCATTGTTCTTGTTCTGCTGCCTGTTTCCTGAAGATTATGATATTCATGTGGACCAGATGATTCATATGTGGAAGGGTGAAGGCTTTTTAGATGACCTTGAAAGTTTGGAGGAAGCGATAAATAGAGGGCATACTTGGGTTGGGAAACTCAAATCTTCTTGTTTGTTATTAGAAAGTTCAGAGGAAGGACAGGTAAAGATGCACGACATTGTTAGGGATGTTGGCATTTGGATTTCGTCAAAGGAATGCAAGGACTACAAATCTTTTGTGGGAATCCCACAGAAAGGTTTGTCGCATGGAAAAAACTGGGAGGAATATAAGAGGATTTCTCTCTGGCGATGTGAAATTAATAAACTGCCAGAAGGGATGCATTGTCCTAGATTGCTGACATTGATGATGCGGGAAAATTACGAGCTGACTGAAATTCAAGGTTGGTTTTGGGAAGCAACAGAAGACCTTCGGGTTCTGGATCTAAGCGAAACAGCTATCAGTAAGATACCAGTACTGTCAAACCTGGTGAATCTACGGTTGCTTTGTCTGAGGAGCTGCAAGTTTGAAGAAGGGAATTGTTTGTCAGCACTTGGGGGACTGAAGCAGCTTCAATTTCTCGATCTGTCATTTAACATTTGGTTACGTGAGTTGCCAAATGAAATTGGAGAATTGGTAAATCTGCGGAGCTTGGACTTAACAGATACTGATAATCTTAAAATTGTTCCAAGTGGTGTTATATCAAGGTTGACTCTCCTGGAAGAATTGAAGATGTGGAACAGTTTCCACGAGTGGAAGGCAGAAGAAAAAGATGCAAGCAGCAGCAGCAGCAGCAGCAGCAGTTGCAATGCCTCTTTGAGTGAAGTGGCATCTTTGAAAGAGTTATCTAATTTACATCTCTGTATTGTGGAAGTGGAACGTTTGCCACGAGACTATCCTCTGTTTAAACATCCGACAAAGTTGAAGAAGTTTTGCTTCTGCATATGCCCAAGGCCCGATGATGGTGTTTTAGACCTTGATTATCCTGAATCGAACCCTGATGAGTTGAGATATATGGAGATTGATGGTTGTAGTCTCATTCCCGAATGGGCTCTAAGGCTTTTACCACAGACCACCCATTTAAAGTTAAGAAAATGCAAGGGTCAAGAGGCACTTAATCGCGGTGGAGGATTCCCAAGTTTGAAATCTCTTACCGTTCGTAAATGTGATGATGTGGAATTTGTTGTCAGTGCAAAGGAGTCTCCTGCAAATGCATTCGGTAATCTACAGAGTTTAGAGTTAAGAAGGCTGCCAAATCTAAAGAAAGTCGTGACTAAGTATGAAGAGGGATTGCTTCCAACCCATTTACTTCATAACCTCGAGGAGCTGACAGTGGAGAAATGTCCTGAACTAATGCATCTACTCCCATCCGTTTTATTGCAAGGAATGGATAATTTAACCGATGTCAGTGTGTCTGATTGTGAAGGAATGGAGCATTTATTTGATGGACCACCCACGGTGGAGCAACGCAATGATGTGCTCTCCAAACTCAGAACCTTGACTCTTTCAGATCTCACGAGCATGACAAGTATTTGGCCGATGGGGTTAGTGGTGAATCTCCAAAATCTCGCTTCTCTGGATGTTTCGTATTGCCATGGCTTGAAGAAGGTTCTATCGTCGAATCAGATGAAGGGCGGGCTCCCTAATCTTGAGTATGTCTGGGTAAACGATTGCAATGCAGTAGAAGAGATCATTTCAGATGTGGTGGATAATGAGGGTCTCCTACCTAAACTAGAAAATCTGACATTATCCTCTCTACCGGAATTGGTGCGAATCTATGGAGGAGGAGAGGCTGTTCCACCACCGCAATTGGATTGGCATTCATTGAAAGAAATTGATGTGTCTGGATGTCCGAAGCTTAAAAAGGTGCAGGCTCTGCAAGGCGGGGCCGACAGTGTTGTGGATCTAAGCAGAACAGCTATCAGTAAGATACCACTGTCAAACCTGGTGAATCTACGGGTGCTTTGTCTGAGGAGATGCAAGTTTGAAGAAGGGAATTGTTTGTCAGCACTTGGGGGACTGAAGCAGCTTGAATTTCTCGATCTGTCATTTAACGATTGGTTATGTGAATTGCCAAATGAAATTGGAGAATTGGTCAATCTGCGGAGCTTGGATTTAACAAATACTATTAATCTTAAAATTGTTCCAAGTGGTGTTATATCAAGGTTGACTCTCCTGGAAGAATTGAAGATGTGGAACAGTTTCCAAGAGTGGAAGGCAGAAGAAAAAGATGCAAGCAGCAGCAGCAGTAGCAACGCCTATTTGAGTGAAGTGGCATCTTTGAAAGAGTTATCTAATTTACATCTCTGTATTGTGGAAGTGGAACGTTTCCCACAAGACTATCCTCTGATTAAACATCCGACAAAGTTGAAGAAGTTTCGCTTCCGCATATGCCAGAGGCCTGATGATGGCGTTGTAGACCATATGTATCCAGTATCGAACCCTGATGAGTTGAAGTATATGGAGTTGGTTGGTTATAGTCTCATCCCCGAATGGGCTCTAATGCTTTTACCAGAGACCACCCATTTAAACTTAATAAATTGCAAGGGTCAAGAGACACTTAATCGCTGTGGAGGATTCCCAAGTTTGAAATCTCTTACCGTTCGTAAATGTGATGATGTGGAATTTGTTGTCAGTGCAAAGGAGTCTCCTGAAAATGCATTCGGTAATCTACAGACTTTACGGTTAACAGAGCTGCCAAATCTAAAGAAAGTCGTGACTAAGTATGAAGAGGGATTGCTTCCAACCCATTTACTTCATAACCTCAAGGAGCTGAGAGTGGAGAAATGTCCTGAACTAAAGCATCTACTCCCATCCGTTTTATTGCAAGGAATGGATAATTTAACCGATGTCAGAGTGTCTGATTGTGAAGGAATGGAGCATTTATTTGATGGACCACCCACGGTGGAGCAACGCAATGATGTGCTCTCCAAACTCGAAACCTTAGATCTTTCTTTTCTCCCGAGCATGACAAGTATTTGGCCGATGGGGTTAGTGGTGAATCTCCAAAAGCTCGCTACTCTGGATGTTTCGGATTGCCATGGCTTGAAGCAGAGCGTTGTGTCGGCGATGCAGATGAAGGGTGGACTCCCTAACCTTTACCGGCTCAGTGTGAATAATTGCAATGGAGTGGAGGAGATCATTTCAGATGTGGTGGATAATGAGGGTCTCCTACCTAAACTAAGAATTCTAAAATTAATAGATCTACCGAAATTGGTGCGCATATGTGGAGGAGAGGCTGATCCCCTGCTGCAACTGGATTGGAATTCACTGGAAGAAATACGAGTGTTGAGATGTGGAGGAATGGAGCATGTATTTGATGGACCGCCCACTGATGTGTTCTTCAAACTCAAAACCCCGAATCTCCGTAACCTGACTACTCTCGTGCTTTGGAGGTGCCATTTCTTTAAGAAGACCGTTATGTCGTCCGTTCAGATGAAGGGTGGGCTCCCTAATCTCGTCAACCTCGCCGTGGATGATTGCGGAGGAGTAGAAGAGATCATTTCAGATGTGGTGGATAATGAGGGTCTCCTACCTAAACTAGAAAAACTGAGATTATCCTCCCTACCGGAATTGGTGCGAATCTATGGAGGAGGAGAGGCTGTTCCACCACCGCAATTGGATTGGCATTCATTGAAAAAAATTTATGTGTATGGATGTCCCAAGCTTAAAAAGGTGCAGCCTCTGCAAGGTGGGGCCGACAGTGTGCCGTTGCTTCGAAAGATTAAGGGAGAAAGGAATTGGTGGGAGGGGTTAGATTGGGAAGGAGACGACAGAGTCATCTCCCAATTCCATTCCCTGTTTAAAGAGGTATCGTATTATATTGGTATATATAATGTGTCCAACTGGTTGGACCACAGTTTAAAAATCGGTCTAATTGATAACTTTAAAACTATTGAGTTCTTGTTAAATCCAAACCTTCTAACAGTTTGGCCCCATCATGAGAATTAACTAATACAAAAATCAGCCCTATCTACTATTCAAGTAAGCCACACAACATATAATAGCATGTATCCATTAGTAAAAATACAAAATAAAAGTGTGGTCAAATAAATAGGTAGATAGGGATGATTTTTTGAAAAATGTTCATCATGGTGGGGCCAATCCATTGAACAGGTTGGATGTCCCATGCACGTTTTTAGTTAGAATTTGTCTGATGGATGGACCATAACATGCAGTTCAACCGGTTGGACTTAAGGTATTCTCTTTTTTTTAGGATTGCTTATTGCACAAGCGTGTGGAACTGTACATATCTACGTGCGGGAACGCGTGGAAGTAGAAAGCACACGTCTAAGACAGGAGCTTTCCGTAAGATTAGAAATAATTCTTAACATCCATCTTACTAAAACGTCAGAGAATCTCACTCTTTACTGGCCATGCATTTGTTATGTAATGCCGTGGCCCACCTGAGGTGTGAAACGACTTGGATTTTATGTCACAATATCTAACCAGTGTAGCACGCTTGATGGAAAGTTCGGATGTCACACATTTCTCACATTGTGACACATACAGTTGTGTATGGTTCCCACGTGTATGTGGAATTCGCCAATCTCTTTTTATCTTCATGCTTTCTTTCTTCCTCTGCTACGCTAATGCCACATTCATTACATGTTCTAATTTCCTCTGATGCCTCAAGGACTATTTTAGTATTATTATTTCTGCATTGTGGCCCACTTGAAGAGTGAAATGGCCAGATCGTTGTGTCAAACGCACTACCATGGTCAATGTGGCTGCATGTTAATGGCAGGGTGTCTGTCTCCATACCTGCGGCTTTAGCTAGCCTCTTGATTTCCATTTATGTTATTATTATTATCATCATTTGGGTTGGAATACAATGCATATCAGACTTAAGCTAATGTTTATGTACCCATGCATGTTGCACAGGTACCGACGGATTATGAAGAAGACAACGGGGGAAAGATATGGAGGTACCGAGAAATTGTACACTTGTGGCATACACATAGGAAAGTTAAAAATGATCCCAGTTTGCATGTATCACCGATCAAAAATTACATTTGATTGATTATCTAACAGTCACATTGGCTCCAACAAATGGAACCCAAGGGGCCAGTTTTGAATCTATGCATTCTTCAATAGTGGCTGAAGACCCAAGGCCTACTGTGCAACTAAAATTTCATTCCATTTGTAATAGCCTCAAGTGGATTCCATATGACTGATTTATATCACTCTTGTGGATTCCATATCATTATTGCTTGGCATGTTTGGAGAGAAAGAAGTAATTGCATTGTTTCCAAGAAATCTCTCTCAAAGGAAAGTATTCTTCATCATATTAGGAGTATGGCTATTTTCATTATTAACCCAATCATTGCAAATTAGTCTATATACACTCTATGTGTAACTTGGCACCTCCTCACCTCTTATATTCATTTTCAAGTGTCTTCTGCTCTACAGAGACGGTAGTGAAACCCCTTCAACCCCTTTGAGATATATAATGTTACTCTTTGAGATTTCAGGATTGGTTGTGTTCATATTTTCTTCACTGGAGAAGCCCTTTACGATGCTTGTGTCCGTAAAGGGTCATGCAAGCACTGTAGACCAGAGTATTAGAATTCTCCTTTTTGGTTTCTCTAACCTCTGCTTTGTTGTCTCCTCAGGTATAAGTGGATTTGGCATTAATAATATGAAGACGCTTGCTACTATTCAATACTCAGACTGCTCCTCTTGGAAAATGTAGTTGTTCACTCGCCATTTAAATTCAATATCAATTGCCTAGGTATCATATCAAAAACTATTGACTCAAGAAGGAAGAAAATAATTGAAAATATTAGTTATGTTCCTTCATCCGTTCCTTCATCCACTCCCCTTATCTGTCTTTTCCAATTGCTTGAGATGCTAAGCATTCTCCATGGGCGAGAGTCCTTCCAATTTGGGGATTGCTTTTGTAGGCTTCTAATGTTATGCTTTTTCCTGGCTCCAGTGGAGGCTTTCTCTCACTAGGCCAGCATATGGGCTTTTTTCTCTTTTCCTGGTCCAGGATGTGGGCGTTTTAGTGTATATGTTTTTCTTTTCTCCTGGCCTGAGATGTGGGCTGTTATCTTTTGTCTTTTGTTCTGCTTTCTTGTAATCTTTTTTACTTTGGCCAATCTAGATGATAATATAATTTCTTTCTTGCCTTCCAACAAAAAACAAAACCAAAAATATTTTCATTACGAAGTAGATCCCATACTCAAGAAAGAATCAAAACCATTCCCCACAACTATGACATTGACTTTTAGCATTCTCACTCAAACTAACAAATGGCTTTTCGTCTTTCATGTGCTAAACCAAAGATTCTTAATTGCTTACATGTTCACCAATGCCTCACACAGCTATAACTGTTGACTACATATCTAGAGTGCACAAAATGGCCCATACATGTATATTCACGTAAGCACATTTACCAAAGAGTGATATGAGTTTTCCATCACATCACCTAAAACCTCAAAGTTATGTGGTAGTGTCTTGCATCCAGCCACTTCTCACAAACCATTTTTAAGGAGAATTCGTAAATAACCAAAAAAAAAAAAAAAAAAGTGATTGTTCTAGCCCAATGCTGCTGCAATTTCTCTATCTTAATCTAATAAAAGGATTTATAATGCTTTGAAATGATTCTTATATAGATTTCAATTATGAACCATTTCTAACAGGTGAGCATGTGGAGCCCTTTTCCCAACTCCTCAATATCCATAGGCTCAAAGAGAAAAGCTTTGATATTCCAGCAAAGTGTGGTGGTTGATATGCAGGCCCAAAAAATTTTGGACATCTGGAATATTAACAAGTTCAATTAAACTTTTCAAAACATGACTATGGGTCATAGATTAGAAGTTACACTGATTTTCTTTTCTAAACCGAGGGAATGGTGAACATTTAATGAATGTTTCAGACGAAAAAATAGTCAATGGTATGAATTTAACAAGGAAATGTCCATGGTAGACAAGGTGAAGATAACCTCGTTTCAATCTTGATATCAATTCCAAAAAAGAAAAGAAAAGAAATGTCCATTAATCATAATTTAGAATCATTTAAGCAATCATAATTTAGAAATGTCCATTAATCATAATTTCGTCATGTTTGAGCAATTCAATCAAACACAAGGCCACACGTGTTCAATGACCTGTATTCGGATTTGGGTGTGTGTATGATGTGCGAGCGTGCCAGAGTTCACTCAACTCAATGTTTGATTGAACGTTGGTAACCCCCGTACCGAAATGAATATGTTGGACCGGATTCAAAAATCCATTTATCGAGTTAGCCACCGGTTGTTATCAGCGATAAGGCAATTTGCATAATGATAGGGGGTGAGTCCTTACTTGTGGATTTTTTTTTACCTTACGACTTTTGGACCTTTCTTTCACCACTATTGGCATTCAATGTATTTCTTAAAGGAATAAAGATGAATGATTAAACTAAAAACACTAAAATAAATCAATTTTATTAATATATGAATATGGGTCATTACAATCGATAAAATATCAAATAAAGTAGAGAAATAAACACAAACAATGATAAATATATGATTTGTCTATAAAAACAGATGATTGATGAGGATGGTTAGCAGGATGTGACCAGAAAGATGATGTTCTAAGTAAGAACTTAGTTTATCAAGATTCAACAACTTAGGGTTATAGACATTTAATCTAATTTACAGTACTATAGCAATGACGCTGGACGATAGCGATTTATGCTAAGACTAGGTAATGCTATGATAGGATGAAAGTAAAGATAAATGTAAAAAGAAGATGGATTATGTTTAATGTGGGCCCGGAGCTCTTTGTCGATCGTTGCTCTTATTGGCTTTTAAGAGGTGATGGCCTTGTGTAGTATTTAACATCATAAAGGATTTGGATAATCAGTTGTAGAAATCTCATTGATTCTTCCACGTTAGCATAGGCTATTACGTATGGCTACGCATACAAGAGAGTCCTCCATTAATGGACTCCCGCATAGGAAGGTTGTTGGAGTCCTTATGTTACTTGGCTTTGGGATCCATAGAGAATAGTTTTAACATGATCTTAGCATTTAATGCCAGATAGAGATATGTCTTGATAAGATTTTGACATTTACTATTGAGAAAGATAAAAACTCTTGCTTTTGCACATGAAGAACTAAAACATTTAATGTTCTCTCATGTGTACGTCTCTAACTCCTCTTAAAAGTGATCTACACCACACATGGCACTGTTATCATGTGCCATCTTCTGTATCATTTGATCTGGCTGTGCCAGGTCAGGTGTAAACAAATTCTTGGTACGCGAATAAGATTTCGTCCATTATTTAGTGCATTTTTTTTTTTTTTTTTGCAAAAACTCATGAATTTTGAGTGCAGTGATCAATGTAATATTGATGAGAGCATATATAGGATGTGTAAAGCGCCATTGTAAGACTTCCTACCTCTTAACTCTTTTGAATGCCTGATTATAGTTAAGTAAGAGAATTAAAATGGAAAAGAGCTGTTAGCATAATCATGAATACCTAGTAAACTATCCCAAAACTTCCTCATCCTTTCTTATTGCTTTCATGAAAATTCCTTATTGTGGCTCTCAGTTTTTTTGATATTTTTTTTTTTTAAATGTGTGAATATATATTAGATAAGGGAATTGTACAACATCGATACACAATTCCTATTCGGGCCACTCCATTATTTAGCGCATAGTGCCAACACGTGATGACATCTCATTGGTCCTTGTAGGTATACCATAAGTCCCACAATTTAAATGGTTGAATTTAAAGTATTCCATTTGTATAGTTTCCAAGTGTCTGCACACTACCCATCAGTCAGTATCAAATAACTATCTAATCAAAATGAGCTGTCACTGCCTAAACATGACCTTAGGTGCTCCGATAAAGATATACATCAGGCCATATCTTGATCATCAACTGATATGTAAATTAGAACGGTCCAGTCATTGAGTTGGACACAACATCAAAATCAATGTACAGCCAATGTCATGATTCAATGAACTGGTGTAACCCACCCACAGAGTAGATTGCTCCAACTTTTATTTTGAGTGATATAAAGATATGGCCCACCTTTTGGATCAAATATTCTAACATATGATACATTTTCCTCGAGAAAAAAAAAAATGTATCATAATTTCTGAGACAGCTCCATCTCTTCATTTCTCCCTGCATATTTGTTAACAAAGTATGATTTATGATACACTCCTCCCTGTTCATTGTGGAACAAGATTTTACACTTGAAAAGTGAAGAGATGATTTTTACTTGAAAGTTTCAAACAACTAAAATATATGTTACATTTATACTCCAAAAATCACATAGATGGAGAATCATAAACCCATCAATAATAGGTGGCCAAAAGTTCTCATTCAACCAATAACAGGCTAAATATTCCCATTATTAGGATTTCCAATGGAGGGATTTTTTGTGCATGGGCCATCTCCATTGAGTCCCATCTTATCAACATTTTGAATGATGTAACCATGGGCCTGCTTGTAAAAATTAAAAGCCTAAACATACCATACAATCACTCGAACATTATATGATATCTCATGATCCTTTTTTTTTTTTTTTTTGATAGATGTATAATAATACCATATGATTTACTCCCACCAAGTGAAACAGCTTGGCTTTTCATGTGAAGAAGCATTTGATATTTTGACCAATCCAAGGACGAGATTTTTTTTATCACAAAGCACTGCTCACGTTTCTTCTTTGCTACAAACTCTCATGTATACTAATATCTCCCACAGCCTATTGCTGGTGGATGGGGATCATATGCACATTTGAATCTTTGATTCCCTCCATAAAATTTGTTAGGAAAGAAACATGCTCAAGAATTCCCGTCCACACTCAATGGACAAAGATGTGGCAATAGGAGCACTAAATCTTTTCTTAAAGTATGTTGGAGTTTGTTTTGCTGATCGCATGATGACATGATTTGATGGTTCGAACCGTTAATATTCTCACTTTTATCAGAAATAAGCTATTGTCCCATATTCGTGTTTCAATAATAATCTTGACCATTGATTCTTAGAGTTGAATGTGAGCCGATTGAAATTTCCTTTCTAATGTTCTTAATCTATCCACAGATAATGATGGTCACAATCATTTGTTCAGCATAATTTTCATACGGTGACTCACTTATGATGCTAATTGTTATTGAATAGGCAATGGAAGCAGTGGTTTTTAAATTCTCATCAAAATTGAGAAGTGGCCATGCACTCCTCTAGGGTAAAGATTGGTTGGCATGGGCTACTGCTGATGAAGAAGAAAGCGAAGAAGTTGGCTAGAGCAAGATGTTTATATGGAAGCAGGAGAAAGCAAGAGATGGTTATGTTGCCCACATACAATTTGACATTATGATATAAGCAAGTAGGCAAAAGAGAAGGTGGATAGTATGGCCGAGCACTGCGATAAAGGGAAGACACCATCCCAAGTTAACATGAAGGTGAATGTGCTCTAAAATGATGAATCGTGGAAGCTATTCAAAGATAAAGCAGGCGACGACCCCACCTTGCACCCCATAGGTAAGGGAGGTTGTCAAAGAATACTGCCGCCTTCCACTCGTGATTACAACACTTGGAAGGGTATTGAGATGTGTACACAATCACAAAGTGTGAAATAATGCACTTTGACAGCTGAAAACGTTTACCCCAAGTGAAATCAAAGGCATGCCATGGAGGACAACATGTTAGTCTATCAAAGTCAGCTACGATCATTTTCCTATTGAGTTGAAACCAGGCTTCTTGCCATGCTCACTGTTTCCCGAAGACTATGATATTGACGTGGATTCAATGATCAGATGTTGTAAGGAGGTAAAGGTTGGGTCCCCGCTCATGCCTTGGTGGTAGACTCACAAGAGTTTCATCACATGGGTTCGAGTACCCATTGTGGTGAAATTCCACTGAGGTGTGAGTGTGTGTGGAGAGTGAGTGCATGTTAAAAAAAACAAAACAAAAATAAAAAACAAAAAACAAAAAAAAAAACAAAAAAAAAAAAAAAAAAAAAACACGAAAGAGGTAAAGGCTGTTTAAAGGACACTGGATATCTAAGGAAATAATTAACAGAGGGCATACTTGGGTTGAAGAACTGAAATCTTCTTGTTTGTTATTAGAGTGTACCTACACACTTGAGCAGTTGAGCCTTGACTGAATTTTATTGTTGTACATATTTATGACACATTTCAGAATTTTCAAAATAAAATTTTAATTTGCTGTTATTTTGTGGTAAATTTAAAAATAAAAATAAAAAGAGTAAAAAGAGAGAGACAGAGAACATAAACACTTCTATTGAAGAATGGAACACATCATATTGTTACTGATAATGGAGTTTATCAGCTACATGTTCAATTGGATTTTTAGATCTCAAATGTAACTGCAATGTGACCTACCTCCTCGTTATGAATAATGAAGCATGCTACTAAAATTCCATCTTATCTTTGATGAATTAATGTTCACAATTCAAAATCAGTTGTGCATCCAAACGCAATCTCAACAAACATGAGAATTCTTTTACTAGAAACTAACATTGCTGAATGAAAATAAAGGAGGATTAAGAAGACCCATTATCAGTTAGGATTAGAAAAATGATCAATTATTAGAATTGTGGGCATCCAAAGCAGCACTTACAATTTTGGTCATTCAATAGCTAATGTGTCTACATTATGCGTAAAGCAGAGACTACAACTGAATTTAAAAGAAAAAAAGATTTTAAAAGAAAAAAAAAAAATCAACATTAAATGTTCTTTGGTTTGGCAAAAAGGAAATTGGATGAGAATTGCGATTTCAAAGAAATGTCAGGGAGATAAAAAGATGAAAAAAAAAAAAAGGATGTTTAGAAAAAACAGAGAAAAAAAGGATTTCCTAGCTGAGGCATATGACTAGAAAAATCTCACATAGTCAGAAGTTGACTAGTCAAGCACCTACACAACACTTTAGTGTTGCGGATGCATAAATTAGCCCACACAAACCCGTGATCAACCATAGCATGATTAAGAGGAGGTATTGCCGATGGATTAACTTGCCCTACAAATTTTATTTTTTTTTCTAAAATAAGATATTCAAGTAAACCTAAAATATGGATATGAAATACAAAAAGCAATAAGAGCTAACAAGGAAGTATTGTTTTGTTTGATTGTGGGGGCATTTTTTATGGGCTAAACTCTAATGTTAGTTTTGCAACATTTAAAAAATTGGTGGTGACTCATCCATCTTGTATGTGGCACTGATGTAATGCTATCAAGACCATGCAGATTGTGCCTCCCATTGTGGATAGAGCATATTACTAAAATGACACTGATCAAACAATCCTAATTATCTAATCAATGGCTAACAAATGGATGGTTAAACATAAAATAGTGAGTGATCCAAATTCAAATGAAAATAAGATGGTTTACCATCTCGTCTCATACCAGTTGTTGCCGTAATGTAGGGTACATCGAGTCGAACCGAGTCGAGCCATCCTCGGCTACGACTAAGCTAACCGTTTTGTTATGATCCATCCACAGTTACGTCATTGATTTGCACAGTCCGGATTGCAATACAACTATGCCATATGTACATTGGAAGAGTCAACACCATTTTTAAATGGTGTGAACTAAGATACAAGTTTAGCCCTTCTTTCTCTACCTTATGGCACTACGGAACTCCTTAGCCACATTTGCCACCTTGAATTAACTGGTTGATTTGCAATCCCCAATTTGTATCTCTAAGAAGAAAAGAAAGAAAACAGAGTAAATAAAATATGAAATGTTCCTCTTTTTGTTTAATTAAAGGATAATTAATCAAATTATGGTGTGTTTCATCTAAAACAGTGGTGAAGTTGCTACTTCTCTCTTGATATACCATATGTTTCAGTTGTGGCAGACTGAAACCTGACAATACAAGCAGCAGCATCATCGTCATCATCATCAACAACAACAACAACAACAACAACAACAACAATGAGCTAACTTAAACAACATTACCAAACACATTCATTAGGCCAGTTAAGAAAGACAAGGCACACTTGACCAAATGACAAGAAGAAATGAACAGCCTACCCAGCTAGCCTTTACACATTGCAGGCCTTTGAGAACTATTCTCCCATGACAGAAGCTTACACCACAAACCATGTATATAGCCCAAAGGAAACCAGGAGAATGGAACAACCTAGAACTACCTGTTGGCAGTAAGTTCAAACACCATCATCATTTAGCTGTTGAGGAAAGCTTTCAAAGAAAATGGTGGAGGCCCATCCTGCCAATTAACAAGAAGATATAGAGTATGAAGTACCATCTGCCCCCCTAAGGCCATTCATAATAATTACTTCCATAAGTCCTACCAATCTTTAGAAATGCCCTTCTCAAACCACTGCAGATCAACCAGCTGATTGGTCGATCCAACTTACTCAAATCACCATTTTTCCTCCCGAATTGATGTTTTAAAAAATTATCCACTGCTAAATGCTAGTACCTAAGTGTCAGTTACCAAGCACTTAATTCATAGGCATGAGGTACATATGCACAGGATCTGGACTATTCATTGATCGTGCCCTGTCTTGTACAGAGGGATTTTACCAATGAAGTCAACCACTGTTTGGCCTTTTTCCTTACCATCCATTTGTCATCTGCAAGAATCTATCATGGACCAGATCACCAATTGATGTGATTCTTTACCCCATCCACACCAGGGCCAAATAGACGAAAGGAAACCTTGTACATGTCTACCACATTTAAGGATATTAATGCTTCATAGCTTAACTCAGATAATCTTGATAGCACTACATCTTTTTTAAAGATATTTATTTCTTGTTTGACATGAAAGACACAATCCTCTTTGAGGCATGCATGCACAAGGAAAATTGGATGATAAAAGATTTTTTAAGTACAAATTGGACATAAACATTAATTGAAAACCCATGAGAAACATGTGACAGTGTTTTATGCCCGTATCGCACCCTTTGGACACAAACATATTGATAGTGCATTGGAAATATCACATGTATCTGGGAATGTATCAATGTCAGGGAAAGTAATGGAACTTTTCAATTAAACGTCAAGAGATATTAAAAGATTATTACACACTTAGAACTCAAAACACTACAAAAACAAATATGCACAATAAGTTTCCATTTTACAGGGGCCTAAACTGTGTTGTCTAACAGCAGTGATGCCTCCACTCACTGGGCTGGCGTACATGCTCTCTTCTGTTTTCCTGGCCTGGGATGTGGGCAATTTAGTGTTTTTTTTTTCCCTCTCTCCTCCTGGCTTGGGATATGGACTGCTGTCTTTTGTCTTTCATTTTCCTTTCTTGTAATCTTGTAATATAATTATTGTTCTTGCCTTCCAACTAAAAAAAAATAAAAAATAGTTTCATTCCAAAGTAGATCCCATACTTAGGAAAGAATGTCAAACTATTCCCCACAACCATGACATTGATTTTTAGCATTCTCGCTCAAAGTAACAAATGGCTCTTCATGTCTCATGTGCTACACCAAAGATTGTTAATTGTTTAGATGTTCATCAATGCCTCACAGCTATAACTGTTCACTACATATCTAGAGTGCACAAAATTGCCCAATCTTCTGAAACATTCCATTCTCATCATTTCTCTCTACAAAGTATGATTTATGATGCACTCCATATCCACAATGGAACAAGATTTTACACTTGAAAAGCGAAAAGTTGATTTTTACTCAATATATGTTGTATTTTTACTCCAACAAAAATCACACAGACAGAAAAATCATAAACCCATCAATAATAGGTGGCCAAAAGTTCTCATTTATCCAATAGAAGGCTAAATATTCCATTAGTAGGATTCCAGTGGCGGGTTTTTGGTGCATGGGGCATTCCCATTGAGTCCCATCTTATCAACATTTTGAATAATGAAACCATAAGCCTTTTGTTAAAAATTGAAAGCCTAGACATATTATACAATCTCACGGACTAACATTATATAATACCTTGTGATTCTTTGTTTTGATAGGTGTATAATACCTCATGATTTACTCTTACCAAGTAAAACATTTTGGCCTTTCATGCGAAGAGATATTTGGCATTTCGACTTATCCAAGAAGGACAAGAAATTTTTATCACAGAACACAACTGGCATTTTTTTTCCTTCAAAATATCATGTGTACTAACATCTCGCACTCACCATTTCTGGTGGATGGGGATCACACGCACGTTGGAATAT
Source organism: Magnolia changhungtana (assembly GCA_030180095.1). Lineage (NCBI taxonomy): Eukaryota > Viridiplantae > Streptophyta > Magnoliopsida > Magnoliales > Magnoliaceae > Magnolia > Magnolia changhungtana. The sequence goes on along the minus strand of JASAUF010000358.1, from coordinate 221,037 downwards.
TTGATTCCCTCCAACTCATTAAAATTTGTTAGGAAAGAAACAAGCTAAGGGATTCCCACTCACACTCAATGGCCAGCAAGAGAAGTACAGTAGGCACTACATATTTTCTTGAAGAATGGAGTGTGTGTTTTTTTTTTTTTTTGGCCTCCCATGTTTCATGTGTCGCATCCCACTGGAATCCACATGCTCAAATGATCTTGTGGTTTGTACTGTAAATATTATTGCGACTCCCATAAACGAGCTATTGTCCATAATCATCCTTCATTAACAATCCTAAACTTTGATTCTTAGAGTTGTACATGAGCCATTGGAAATTTTCTTTCCTATAGTTGTAAACACTACCAAAAAATAGGGCAACGCCAACGGCTAAAAACCGTCAGCAATGACCTTCGGTGTTTCCAACAGTTAGCGCGAAAACCGTCGGCGATTCTCATTAATTGAAATTAAAAAAAAAAAAATGAAAATTAATTGAATTTGGATGATATATTTGATTTTGATTTCTTCCTTTTCTATTGTGTAGACTTACCTTCTCAAATAGGTTGGTTTCGTTCAGGGCTTTGGAGAAATAGGTATATCTAGTTTTGGATGTGGGTTGATTAACGCACACATCCAAAACTAGATATACCCATTTCTCCAAAGCCCTGAACGAACCAACCTATTTGAGAAGGTAAGTCTACACAATAGAAAAGGAAGAAATCAAAATCAAAATCAAATATATCATCCAAATTCCAAATATTTGGATTGGATATATATGCTTTAAAGAAGAAAAAAAAAAAAAAAACAAGAGAGAGAAGTAGCAGTAGTAGCTTTTTCAGATGCGTTTGGATAGAGAAAACCAAGAGATGGACATGGAAAACTAACATAATCCTCTAAGGTAATAGAAAATTGCAGATCCCAACAGTAATTCTATTGTTTTGTTTGGAGAATAGTTCTCCTTGGAAATGTCACTACACCAAAATCGTCGGACAGGAACGGCTGGGGTTTTGGTTTGAAAACGGCTCTAAGCCGTGTGTACTTTGAAACGGTTATAAACCGTGTTCAAATTTGTACCTGTTTAACAACCAACGTTGCTATTTCTGATATTTTGTTGGTGTGTCTCACTTGCGTCTTGGATATTCTTAATTTTTAGGATTATATTCTATAATTATATTTTAAAATAGATGGACGGATTGGATTTGTTTTGGAGACCTCTCTGGACCCCACACGACCCTAGAGGTACAGTAGTTTTTATTTACCGCAGACTACCGAATCCATTTCACCTTTTTTGGTGCTGAAACCCTCATTCGCATTGTCACACGACCTCCCTCTCTCTCTCTCTCTCTCGATCTCCCTCTTCCCCTCTTCCCCTCCCGATCTCATATTTCCTTTTACGGCATAGATTTTCCCGGATTTTCTTTTACTATTCGGGTTGTGAAATCCATTGAATCTCCTCTCCGGAAACAAACGCCTATTCTTTCATTCTCCTTTTCCTTGAAAATTTTAGGGTTTTACTGCTTTTTCTCGAGCTGAAAACTACACATTACGATTTTAGCATTCCGAGCTTTTCCAAATCGATTTGATCTGCATTCGATTCGATTCCCTGAAAGAAGATAGTTGATAGGCAGAGATTTCAGCATCTAACATCGAGATACCAAGATACAAGTTGTTTTCAACAGATTCCAATGTTTTTCCCTTTGTACAGATCTTAGATTTTATTTTATTTTTCTTTGTCGTTTGATACGAATATCAGGAGATGTTCGTATTTATTTCGGGAGATGTTCGGGAGATGTTCGTATTCATATTTGAAATTATGTAAGTCCCTTACGAAATTTGTGACTCTTCTTGGCATGATTGCTAGTTTCTTCATTTTAACAAACTCTGGTGCTTCCAGTTGCATAAGCTTTTTAGTATGATCAGCTTTTTTCATTTTCTATATATATATATATATATATATATATATTATATATATATATATATATATATATACGAAAATGAAATTTTAGAATTGATTTTGCTTTCTTTCATCTAGATGTGCTATTGTTTGACGTCCTGATGAGGCTGACTCATGCAATGCGAAGTCTCCATTTGAATTCTGGGCCCTGGAGGTAGCCTTGGAAGCCATTTGCAGTTTTCTTGATGCACGTACCACAGAACTGGAGACTGCTGCTTACCCAACTTTAGATGAGCTGACTTCCAGGGTAACTGGATTCCTTTTTCAATCTGTTTACGACCTTCTAATTCGTCTGAGAGAATAAAACTGAGTGGTGATTTGTTAGCATTTTTAAGAAAGATCTTTTCTATGTTACAAATGTGACTTGGATGATTGCCTCATTTGGGCTAGGAGATATGTAGGTTGAATTTGAAAGAATTTCAGGTTCAGAGTAAATTGGAGTACGTTACATGCTTACATACATAAGCCCAAATAATTTCAATCCTGCCACACCTCAATGACACAGGTACTTTGTCAATTTTGCCATCCTGAGTAGTTATTTATTTATTTATTATCTTGATGAACTGTGTCTAGCCTATTTCCACCTTAGTCGATGAAACCATATAAGACTTGCTTATTTACATAAGGCACCTTAGAGGAGTTTCAGGTTGAAATGGGTGCATCCCACTAATTTTCATGCAGTAATTAAAATCTCTGAAACAGTTTCAGTCACTTATACCCATTGCCAGTTGGCATCATGTGGATTTTGCTGGTTGCAATCCTTGTTGTGAATTAAATGTTGAATGCTTTTAAATTACAGAGAATATCCTTTTAAATTCCAGAGAATATCCTTTTAAATTACTAATTTTCCAGAAAGTCGAATGTTGCATACAAGTCATGTAGGTGCTTCTCCCATCTTATTTAGGATCATCAAAGGTTTCATTGCTTTTAATATGTTATTCAGTTTTTCTTAGTGACGCTGGTGCACAAAATCAGAACTTTGTTGTGTATAATGGCTGTTAGTCTGCCTGTCTCTGTGTAATATTAGGCTGTCACTATTTAGAATTTCACATGGTATGTTTTACCCTATGTGTTTTCTTGTAGATATAATGCTTACCCAAATTTTCCTTCTCTAGTCTCATTATGGATATTGATTTTTGTTATCTTAAATTTATTACCACATTGCTGTTTCTTTCATCATTTGAAGTCATGGTGACTGTTTCTTACCTCAGTTTATTTCACTTGTATATTCATGTCGCTTCTTAGGTAATGGTCATAATTGCAGATTTTATGCTTGTTTGGCTTCCTGCTCCAACCGTTTCACTTAGGCCACATCTGATAGTTAATTCTGGGCCTCTTGCTAAGTTCTTCTACAGCTGCCCTGATAATGCATTTTCAGTGGTTTTTTGTTATTCTACGAGTTAAAAAATTGGCTTAAGTATTGCATCTAACATATTTAGATCTTTGTTTCCAAAACAGATGGTGTGTTATTTCGCTTAAATTTTCTGTTGGAATTCTCAATGCAAGTTGCTTTGGCAGGAACATCGTACTCCTTTTTGCAAAGAATAGGAGCAATAGTGGTAAAATAAAGAAAATCAGCTTATTTATTTGTGATTACTGTTAAGTCTGTAATGAATTCAATGTTTCAGTGAAGAACATCTCCACAATTGGTTCTTATTATCTCTAGGTCTGTTCTGCAGCGCTATGGATCAAAGCTTTTTGTGGTTGGAACAAGTTCACCTCTGGTAGGTCAACCCTTTCATTGTATGGATTGTCATGAGATTTAGATTAAGCCTACATGCTAGTTTAGCAGTTCTCTAAGTGAAATTACTCTTGGAAACTTTTCTACTTGGTGTAGGCAAGAGCTTTGGGAGATTTATATTGTTTAGCTGTCCAAGATAGTTTCCTGGATTATTAAGTTTAGATTCTGAGTTGCACAAGTCTTCTACCCAGCTGCTGCCCCTGCTTTGAATTGCAGTCCTGCTCCTGCTCCTGCTTCCTGGATGTTTATACTTGTTAATATAATCCCACTGGCAATGCATGCAGGAGATTAGTGTGAAGATGAAATTGTTGAAGAATATTCTCAAGGAATGAAGAAAGAATCAATTCAGGGAGATTGATGAAATTGTATTCAGTGATCTGCCACTTTTGATTTTCTGTTTCTTCTCCTTGATTATCTTAGGTTTTTCAGTTCCAAAATTCAGTTAGAAACAAGGACAACTGTTTATAGTTTTCTATGAGATAAATAAGAGTGATGATAATCTAGATCTGGTGGATGAATATTTCCTGAAACAGTAAAAGAATTTGAAGTCTGTTTTGTGGGTCATTAATGAAAAGATTATAATTTGTTTATGTTGAATGCCTTAGATTTTTATTTTTATTTTTCCTTTTTTCTAATCCAAGATTCTTTAGCAAACAAGTGCTACTATTTATAACTTTTCAAAAAATACAATTGTTTGTCTTTATATGCAATGAAGTAAAGAAAGCAAAATTTGCATCTGGAGGATGAATATTTGCTTGAAATAGTAATAGAATCCTAATCTGTTTTCTATGTTTCTATGTTTCTTTTTCTTTTTAAAGATTAGATAAAATTGTTCTTGGCCAGATTTTAGGCTTCTTGGCCAGATCTGAATTTTTGTTTCTATTTTCAGGTAACAAGGGACCCTCGTTTTGAATCTTTATGTGGAACGCTTGACACGGATGGGTAAGCCTTGTTTCAATTATTTCTACTAGGTCCTGCACGTGAGGTACTAAGTTCGATTCTTGGATCAGATGATTCATGATTATTTTCTCCATTTCTAAATCCAAAAATTGCTTCATGCAACTATTCTTTTCCTTTTGTAGTTGTAATTCTTTATTAATTTGATTAAGGAAATTATGATTCTGTGTATGATCGGATCTGATCTGATGTGTGATGGAAAAGTGCACGCCCGCTCTCTGTGTTTTCCAACATTCGTTATAGTAATAGGACAGATGATTGACCAGTTAGCAAAATTGTAATATTTTTATGGAAGTTACAAAATTTAACATCCTAGTTTATAGTTCACCCAAAATTGTAACATTTTTATGAAAGTTACAAAATTTAACATCCTACTTTATCAATAGGAACAGGTCCACCACTAGGATGGTTATGATTGTTTGATGGATGTGCTTTGGGACAGTGGACAGCAACAAAGAAGAAAATTGGAAGAGATCTGATCAATGGTCTGGATCATGGACCACTTTCCCTCCTTTACATTAGGAGTGCAATGGACCTGATGATTAAAGTCCTCAGGTTTTATTTACACCAAACAAGCCTAGTAGGGAATAAATATAATCTTACATGCCTTTTTACACCAACATTGACTGTTACATGCATCCAAATAAGTGATGCCGTACAAACACATTTAATGCGCTGCTAATTTCAGAATAAAGAGCTTTTCCTTGTTGTGTTCTAATGCTTGTAGGATGTCAATGCTGATTCTGTTTCAAACCTGAGGAGTGAGCTCGTACACATAACTATTCCAATGGGTGCAAGGAGAAGGCGGTGCCGGCTGAGAAGCCCCAGAGTTCCTGTCAGTCTGATCTCTAATCTGGTGGGACCCACCAGGTCGTGATTGGTTCTATATCCGTCAGGCTCCTAATAGTCAAGATGATGTGTCGGCTGTGGCTCTCGAACGATGCACCGGTGACCTCCAAATTCTGAGACAACATTGTTCCAGAGAAGCCCGTGAAAACAGACCCCATTCAAAGTGGGGCCAACTGGTCGACGGTGAAGCTCTGGAGGCCAGTGAGTCAGCAGGAATTTGGAGGCCCGACTGCAGATCACATTGATAAAAGAGTAGAAGCTAGACTCAATGAAGCTTCTGGTGAGGCTGCCGTTCGAGCTTTGTCAGATGATAGGTCTCTGGCTCAGCGTGCAATAGGTGATGATAGTTCCTTCCAATGCAAGGTCAACAGTGTCAAAAGGTGGAGATCCAACCGGTCTGAGGTTGTTCTCAAGCCATGATGCAGTGGCCTTTTTCAGTCACAGCCAACTGTACACTACAACCCATAACCCCCATAGACAGTTGGGCTTACCTGGTGAAGGGCCCAGATCTCATACACATGCCACAGTGGCACACTTCAGAAGAGTATGACTGGACATCTTGCCCTTGCATTTGAAATTTTGAATGTTAGAGAATTTTCGAGCACTTTGCACAGGTAAGCCAACACTGTCTGTCAGTTTAAGTGTTAGGTTATTCCTTAAGTTTATGTTACACTGATGCAAATACTCAGATTTGGACTTCTTTTCTCATTACAAGAGGTTTGTACTGAAAGCATTGTTGATATTGAAAATAGTCAGTTGTAGTCAGGGTTCAAATTATCATTTGAACACCATACAATTTTTTTTGCAACACTACCAATACCAGCACAATTCAATTCTATCCACTGTAAATCTCATGTTTTTGATAGCCTACACTTGAAGTTTGAGCAGTAACAGTAACAGCAGCAGTAACAACTCCACCAGAGATTTTCGAGTAAAGCCCTTTCTCTACATGTGCTAGTGCTAAAGCCTTGCTAGTTTGATTGAAATTCTGAATTTTATCTTTTTGTCATGTCATGTCAGAGCCCTTGCTGTCCTAGCATTTTAACTTGAACTGTTTTATCTTTTTGTCTATCATCTGTAGTGGTATATGATTACTTAAGAGCATTTTTTTTCCTCTTTATCGCGATGTAGATACGTCAATGGAAACATTGGGAGGATTCTATTAAGAAAGATAAATATGATCAAGACAAGGGTAATGCTTTTGGATTTTGAAAACTGTTTTGAAGCTGAATTGCTGGACAGGTAAGGAGCTGGAGAGAGCCATCTTTGTTTCTTTTTTGTCTGATTTTTCTTACCAGGTGGCAATATTTGTGCAGTTGTGAATAAGAAGGTGACTCATGTGCATCAGCATGCTTTTATCAGGGAACATTTTCTTGGAATTGGGTTTTGTTCAACCATTCTGAGTTGGCTGGTAAGTTATTTAATCTTGGGGTGTAAATTGCCATCCATCCCTATTCTTAAATGGCTGGTAAGCTCAAATATTATTTTTTTTCCTGGCTCTAACAGATATGATCAATACTTCTGCACTTTGATTCATAGGGTCATAATGTTGTGTTGATCTCCAACCATCAGACAGAAGCTGAACCAATGATAATTGCCTTGTTGCTTGAGACATCACACCCTCATGTTGTTGAGAAGATGGTATGCTACTTTGTTGTTTGTTTTATTCTAGGCCACTGAATGAAAAGATGATCATGATTGTTCTTTTTGACTAAATATTGTGCTTTGTACCACAAACCTATGTTACTAGAGATAGGGTTGTGACAGATCCTGTTTGCAAGCCCTTCAGCATGGGAAGGTGCTCTTGTGCTTTGTACCACAGACCTATGTTACTGGAGATAGGGTTGTGACAGATCCTGTTTGCAAGCCCTTCAGCATGGGAAGGTGCTCATGAAGCTTAGTGATTTGCAGTGGAGAAATACATATCTTGTGATTTGACTATATTTATTGAACTCTCACAATGTTTATTACTGCATACTGTTTTGTGCCAGAAATCTTGTCTGTGTATACGCAAAGAAGCACATGCATGACATTCCTGAGATGAAAAAGAAAGCCAATACCCTGAGTCTTAAGGAAATGGCTCTGCTTTTAAGGTATATCTGCTTTGTTTAATTCCTTTTCTTTCCTGATGATACATTTGGAAATACCCTTCAAAAAGATAAAACCATAAACATGGCATGGTTGTAAAGCAATCCAGACCTTCCAAATCGCTAAACCTAAAGACGATGATTCTAATCATCTGATTTTTTCTTTTTCCATAAAATTCAGACTACTGACTATACTACCATTAACCATTTATTTGATAGCCCGTGCAAATGGGTTAGTTTATGCTACTCTTTTGTCCTTAAGCTTCTTTGAATGGAATCTCAAATGTAGGTATTGAATTTGGAATGGGGGTAAAAGGAGGCTTTCTCTAGAAAAAAAATTGAATTTTGTAGGCCACTTAGCAGACCGGGTGTACTTAAAATATCCATATAAGGTGGCCCATCTTCTATCACTCTAGTGTTTATAAACATGGTGATAGTGCTTGCATTGGTCTGGTAAGGATATCAAAACCAAACATCCATAGGCCAAGATGACAGGGTTTGGATCTCCTTGTGGAGCTTGCAAGTTCCTAAGAAGGAAGTGTGCTAGAGTTGGTTGTGGTCCTTGTGGATGACCCATGGGTCCTTTTGCTTTTTGTTTTGAGATTTGCAGATTTTAAGTTAATTGGTAAGTAATGCAAACTTTAAACAGACTCACAGTTGACAGAAAACTTATTGAGGTCCAACATGGAATGCATTTTGTGCTCATCTTATTGAAGAGTCTTTTGATTTTTATTTTAATGCCCATTTTTGAATTATTGCAACCAGGTTTTTGCTAAAGGAGTAGAAGACCAGGATATTGTTATTCTAATCATTGTAAGAGCCTCCCGACTTAAAAACGAAGATGTTATTGGGATGCTTGCTGACCTGAAGGATGTAATGAAATTTCCATAGGGATCCTCTTATTTATACACAGACAAATAATGCCTTTATCACTGATTCTTCCATTTCAGCCTCTCTTTCCATCTATACATACAAGAAGGCATGGGCTGGCATTCAAGAGGTTCATTTCCTTCCATTTAATCCAACTGATAAGTGAACGGCTCCAACTTATATTGACAGTGAAGCAAAAATGCATCGTGTTAGCAAAGGTGCACTAGAGCAGGTAATGTTGCCATTACCTTTGTGGTTTTCTTGTTACTAACAACTCTAATTGCCATTACCTTTGTGGTTTTCTTGTTACTAGAGCAGTAGATAGAAGACTTTGATCACTTACTATAGCATTCCAGGTAAAACTACTCTCCCAATCCTGTTTTCTTTTGCACATCTCTTTTGGCATTACTCTTTATCATGAACCTCATGTTTTGAATTTCCAATCATTCTTCCGTGGATACCAAGAACATAATATAATGGTAAGATTTTCTGATTAGAAGAAATTTCTATGATTTATGTATGGTTTGAGTTTTAACCTTTTGCACTAGTACTGCTAGGGTTGTCAACAGGTTGGGTCTTAGACTACCTATACCAGACTAACAGACTTTGGGTTTGCCGGGTTTGGGTATCCATCAGGTCTTTGAACCTAGGTTTCTAGTTGGGTTTGGGTTGGCCCAGGTCAAATGAGAAAATTTACATGGTCAATGGATGTATTAGATTGCGCACATATGCCATTACCTTTTATTTATTTATTTTTTGCCTTAAAAAAATAAATTGAATTGGGTTCCTTCTGTCACACTGTTTTTGTTTTTGCTTTTGTTGTTCCCCCCTAAATTCATGTGGGGTGCTTATGGGTTTCTCTCTCTTAATTTTTTTTCTCCTTTTTAATGTTGTTCTTGTTGTTGATATTTTTCTCTTGGGTGTCTTATTCTTTTATGTGTGATGCTTCCAATGATACATTTTTATTTTCTTGTGGGTTGCTCCCATTTCTATTTTATTTTCATTGCTTTCTATTTTGCTTATAATAAGGCTATTTGGTTTTTCCCTTTCGCTCTCTCTCTCTCTCTCTCTCTCTCTCTCTCTCTCTCTCTCTCTCTCTCTCTATATATATATATATATATATATATATATTGTTTTTTGGTTGAGTTTTTTGAATTGTTGGCCTAACTGCTAAGATATGTGGTTTGTCTGGTTGTTTGCATGTGCGATTGCAATCCAATCAAATGCCTAGCAGTTTATTTGGGTGAGCCTTCTCTTTCATTCCTTCAAGTTTTTGAAAATTTCTTTAATCATCTAATACAACATCCTGTTTGTTTATTGTACCTTTTATCCACATCATCAGTTAAAGGGATCATGGCGAACCCGTGAAGCATCGGGATGTCAAAGCGGTAGTGGAAGAAATCGATCGGGTTGTGGGAGATGGACGAGAAAACATTGAAGATGAAGATTTGCAGGGGATGTCATATTTGAAGGCAGCGATCATTCTAGAAAAGAGCAAGAAATCGTTGGATTATAGAAGCTTGGAAATGAAATGTTGAATTGAAATTGAAATGTGTACTAGAAAAGAAGGAAAAGATTATTGTGTGTGAATCATTATAGTCTGTCTTTTATTTGTGTAATTATCTAGCATATAATATAAGTAAATTACATACCCCACTCTCTCTCTCATACAATGAACAAAGGGGTTTAAAATTGTTCTTAAAATTTCGTCCTAAAATCTGACCGTTGGCAACATTAATAGGCGTTCAAAAACGTTTCTAAAGTTGTGCTTGTAATGTGACCGTTGGTACCAGAACGGTTTTAAACCGTTCCTAAAATTCCGTATCTAAAAATTAAAACGGTACCGAAAACGGTTCTGAACCGTTCCTGTTTTTCTGCGACGCCTCATTTAGGAACGGTTTGAAACCGTTCCTGAAGCATTTAGGAACGGTTTTAAACCGTTCCTGAAGCATTTAGGAACGCTTTTAAACCGTTCCTAAATGACGATTTTGGTGTACTGTGTTAGAAGTCCAAACGTTAAATGGCTCTCTCAAGAGTCAACATATGGTGAAACCGTGAGCTGGTGCTTAGCACTAGTGCTAAATATCAAGCCACTAGCTGTAAGCGAGAACTTCGTGTGCATGCGCATGCACATAGGGAATGCTAATGTCCCTCTCCTTCATGAGGACATTAGCAACATCCCCAAAGCTTTTGACGGACGCGTATGGCAACCAGTCATCAACTGAAATATCCATTCATTTGTTTCACACTACCATTGGCAGGTCACAGCACAAAACTCTCACACACACAGGAAGAGAGATTCCTGAAGGGAAAAACTGGCATCGATAAAATTAAACAACATGTTGGAGTTGAAAAGAGTTCATACATTCAACACATGGGAGCTGCGTCAATTACAACTATATGGGCATTTGGACTTACAGAATGAGGTTAGACAATTGTGTTAACAGCATTGTGTCGAGCTTCTTTCCACATCAACTCGCGGCGGAATCCTGTTGAAACACATGAGACAAACAGAAAGAAAAACAAATAAATAATTCTACAGGCCAGTCTCACCATGCAGACCCAACGTCACATGGTCATGGTCATGATCATGACCAGCTAGCCGAATAGGTCGGAGCATGCGATACATGGCTGATCTCATCAGGAGTAATGACATGTGCTTCTGCTTCCATGGTCATTTTCTTCCCTGCAGAGAAGAATTTATCAAAACTCAAAACTCAGTAAAAGCTGTCGAGGAACTTCTATAACATTATTTTGCAGCTGGAAAAAGTAAAGAATCAATCACTAGAAGCACGAGCTGAAATATTTCTTCAGTAAATCCACAAATGAGCATTACAAAAACACACAAAAACAAACAAACAAACACGCGCGCGCACGTTTGCATGCATGCATGCACACATACAGGGAAATTCTGTAGAAATAATGCACCACAGTATTGGAGGCCTCAGGTCAGTGTGAACGACATTCAACCAGTCAGAAAGGTATGCCCCACAATAAAAATAGGATGCCCAAAAATTGGGCTGATAAAATCATCTGGTGGGCCACACCATAGAAAAGTATGAAAAAAATGTTCAAAACACACAAATTCAAGTGGAGGGTCCACTTGATTTTTGGGGCATCCCATCATCATCATGGGGTGGGCCAAATCCACGGGTTGGATGGCATACACATTACGGCAGGCACCAAACCATAGAAAATATTATAAAAATGCCCTCTTCACAAATCCAAGTGGTGGGGCCCACTGGACGTTTGGATTGGGCTGAATTTTTTTTGGTGTCCTACCATCATGATGGGGCAGGTCACACCTGATGCATGGGATGAATGGCATACACAACTAGACAAGCTCCATGCAAAATTTGGGGCTATTTTAAGGGGAGAGTCCTCCCCCCATTTTCCCCTTGGTGTGGCTTGCCTGATGTCTGAATCAGCCTGATTTTTTGAGAACCCCCATAAATCAACTTGGTGCACCTGATGCACAGGTCGAATGTCGTGCATACACCATATAGTATTGATCCCATAGTGTTGACACCGAGGGAACATTCCTGTATTGATGAGCAAAGAGGGCTAGCCACAAGGTGTGTTGGACATCCACTCTGAAAAACTACAATCATGTGGATTTTCTATATTCGTTTAGAGGAGTTTCTTCAAGGCATATACGAAGTACTCAAGGCATCGGTCGGCCTGGTTTCTCATCTCTGTTATGCTCTGTGTGGTTTTTTTGCATTATTTTCAACCAGTGTTTTCAATAGCGCCCGTAGCGTAGCGGTAGCGTACGCTACGTAGCGTAGCGTAGCGATTTCGCTACGTAGCGTTAGAAATAGTGTTTTTCCCCTGTAGCGCGTAGCGTACGCTACGAATACGTAGCGTGTAGCGCAGGTAGTGTGCGCTACCTATTTGGTATTTTTTTTTTTATTTTTTCAGTGCAGTAAACAGTGGTTAACTCACACCACAAGCCAAACTTAAGTTTTTTTTTTTTTTTAAAAAAAAAAAAAAAAAAAAAAAAAAAACTAATTCGAAAGGGCTTCCACCCCCAAACCGAAGCAGCCGACGCAGCTGCTCTCCCCACCCTTCCATTTGGAGACCAAAATCCTCTCTCACAGAAGCTAGCTAAAAACGCCGCTCCTCTCCCCCCACCCTTCAATGTTGAGGTCGAAAATCTGCTGCCAGGCGCAAACCGACGCTGCTGACGTTGCTCCTCTCCCCACTTTTCAATCTTGAGTTTGAAAAACTGCTTCTAGAGGCAAACCGATCACTGTGGAGCTTCAACATTTGCAGTTTTCACTGATTCAACTCATCTCGAGACAAAAATAGGTACGCTCCTTGCTTTTTTTTTTTTCTTTTTTTTTTTTTTTCTTCTTCTTCTCATCTTCCTTCTTCTCCTTCTTCTTCTTCCTCTTCTTCTTCTTCTCGGATCGCTACTGATTGCGGCCTGTATCGCGAGTCTTCTTCTTTCTTCTTCTTCTCTCTCTCTCTCTCTCTCTCTCTCTCTCTCTCTCTCTCTCTCTCTCTTCTTTCCCTCTTTTCTTTCGGTTTCCCCCTCTTCTTTTTCATTTCCGGAATAGACTGCAACCACGCACTTATTATTATTATTATTATTTTGTGTTCTGCGGTGCACGTTGAACAGTGCACTTGCACTATTTTTTTACACGGTCCTCTGTAATGTTTATTTTCCATCTAACCTGTTAATTGGGTCACACTGACATGGATGAAGGGAAAACACACATGTCAGCTTGATCTAAAACTTTTGTAGCCCCCAATAAATTTTTAATGGTGGACATTTAATTATTGTTGTTTCTTATGGTGCCGTCCACCCGAGCTTTGGATTTGCCTCATTTTTGGGTACATGCTCTAAAATTATTTGGCAAAATGGATGGACAGTGTGGATATAACACATTTATCACGGTGGGGCCCAAAAACCTTTGACACTTGTGTGCTACACACAATCCGAGTCCCGCCTAATTCAGGCCCTTAAAAAATTGTACACGAGACATGTATTAAGTTAAAAATAATAAGACCCTATCCATCAACTTCTTACTGTTTAATATATATATATATATATATATATATATATATATATATTAAATTAAAAAATGGAAGTATTGTGTAGCTTACGCTACATGCTACGCTATTTTGCTACACGCTATGGAGGGTAGAACGCTACGCAACACGCTACCGCTATTTAAAACACTGTTTTCAACTGATCCGAGCATGCACTTGACATGGATTCCATTTCCTTTGTAGCTTCTTCGTCCAACAGTAGCAATTCTACATCCCAAGAAAAAAGAAAAAGGAAAAATAAAAAATCATAAGACATCTACAAAAGTGCACTTCTTGCACGAATTACCTCAAACTAAAAGATTAAAGATAAAATTACCTTGTTTTTTCAAAAGGTAGACATTCGATTCCAACTACCTTGTTTTCCTATTTATATTGTAAATGAGTAACAATTATTTACAAGGTATTTACAACTGTAGCAATTTTATGGTTGACAGGTGTTCTGTATGGAGCAAAACAAAAGCAGAGAAATTTTTTTATGCAAAAACTGTGGGGGCCACCTTGATGCATGTCATATCCATGCCATTCATCAATTCCACCAGCTCATTTTAGGCCATGAGCCCAAAAATGAAGCCAACACCATTTAAGTAGGGCTTAATAACACCATAAACCCTACAGAGCCCAATTTTGCTAATTCAGTTGGAAAGTCGCTGGACATGCTAGTGCAATAGCAACCACTTGCACCAACGTATCGGTATAGCACACATGCTTGAGATCTGAGATGCTCACCAGAAGCGTACATCTAATCTAAAATATCAGGCCGGGTCCATTCATCTGCTGGCCACGCATGCATTTTGAATGTGGACAGTCTGTCAATATGTAGCTGTCCATTTTCTTTTGTACATATACAGCCCACCTAACCCAGGTGTCCCGTATCAGTATCAGTTGATGTAACGGTGACCTCCAAAACCGATACGGATACGGGAGCGTAACGGCGATACGGGGGCGTAACAGCCTGTAACGGCGCAAAAAAAAAAAAAATCCAAAAAAATAAGAAAAAATATGAATTAAATCCGGAATATTCTAAGCATTCCAAATATGCATTCATTTATAAATTGAAACATGTTTATCGTGGTGTAACGGTCCACTCTTTGGTGAGAAGTTGTATCGGACTGTCTGATGAATTTATGAACCAGATAACCTGAATTTGACTACAAAATTCATATATTTAATTTTTTAACTATCTAATATCAATGATAGATATATTAGAATGAATGTAATATGAAAATATCTTACATTAGGTGTTTGCAATTATTTTTGAGGAATTTCTCGAACATGCGTAAATAGAAAAAATATATATATATATATATATATATATATATATATATATATATATATATATATATATAATGGCATCCCAAACCTATAAAATGCACATTAACATGTTCTACTATGATTAACACATCACATGGTATGATTAAAACAGCAAAACAATCATTAAAAAATGATTTTTTGATTTTTTTTTTTAAAAAAAGGGCCATAATTAATGCGTAAATACAAAAAAATATTTAAAAAAATATAAAATGGCACCCCAAATCTGTAAAATGCACATTAACATGTTCTACTATGATTAACATATCACATGGTATAATTAAAACAGCAAAACAATCATTAAAAAATGATTTTTTGAATTTAAAAAAAAAACGGGGCATAATTAATGCGTAAATAGAAAAAATATATATATAAAATGGCACTCCAAATCTGTAAAATGCACATTAACATATTCTCCTATGATTAACACATCACATGGCATGATTAAAACAGCAAAACAATCATTAAAAAATGATTTTTTGAATTTTTTTTTTTAAAAAAAGGCCATAATTAGTGCGTAAATAGAAAAAAAAAATATAAAAAAAAATATAAAATGGCACCCCAAATCTGTAAAATGCACATTAACATGTTCTACTATAATTAACACATCACATGGCATGATTAAAACAGCAAAACAATCATTAAAAAATGATTTTTCAAATTTTAAAAAAAATGGCCATATTTAATACGTAAATAGAAAAAAATATATAAAATATATATAAAATGACATTTGTTGTATATCCATGTGGTCCATCCTTTTTGCCCACTTATTTCAAGGCATGGACCAAAAAATGAGGCTAATCCAAATCTTAGGTGGATCACAAAATGGGCCTTAAGAAGATTTTAACGGCGGGCATTCAATCCCAACTGCATGGTCCAATTGAGATTTTGATCCCTTCATGTCAAGGATCATGCTTTAAAATGAACTTGAAAAATTATGAATGGCATAGATTTACCATACATAAATCAAGGTGGGCCCCACCACATGCAATAAAATAATGAGTGTGCACTATGCAGCGTGCACTGCAGATTATACAAAAAAATAATAATAAATAAAAACTGGGTGACTGTGAAACAGCCACGCCATTCCGTTCGGTTTCTTTGGAAAAAGAAAAGAAAAGAGAGGGAAATGAAAAGAAAAGACTAAAGCGAGGGGACCGAAGAGAGAGAGAGAGAGAGAGAGAGAGAGAGAGAGAGAGAGAGAGAGAGAGAGAGAGAGAGAGAGAGAGAGAGGTTGCCGCAGCATGTTATAGAAATACACAACCGCAATCAAGAAGAAGCGCATATGTACCCATTGTAAGAAGAAGAAGAAGAAGAAGAAAGAGGAGAAGAAGAAGAAGAAATGAAAAAGGTAAGTTTTTTTCTTCTTTTTTTTTTTTTTTTTTTTTTTTCAAGGCCCGTAACGGCCGTTATGGCCCGTAACGGCCCCGCAACAGCCATTACGGTCACGGAATTCCATAACGGCCGTTTCGACCCCCGTATCGCATAACGGTGTCAGCCGTTACCGTTACGTATCGGCCGATACGGCCGTATCATAACGGATACGGGACACCCTGCATCTAACATTTTGGATCTCGCATGTGTGCCAATGTGCAAGTACTATTAGCAAGGCTCACTAAAGAAATGAACGCCCACAGTTGATGATGGTACACTAAGATTAATTTACGAACGGGCTGAAATCTAACAAAAAATTTTATGGTCTTTCATGGCAACATATATTTCTTAGCCCAAACTAATGCATCTTTGGGGATTAAGTGAAGCACAATGATTGTCCACATTCAGCTGTAAAAGATACTAATACTGATAGTTGGGGTTTTCCATAAAGAATGATTTTTGGGGCATGCTCCATCGATGATGGGAACCAACAGACCAATGGTCTGGATTACCAAACCATAAGATTCACTTAGTAGAATTGAAAATATGTGGGGGTAATGCATCATTTAATAACTCTTTGTCAGGATCATCAATCTGTTTTGATTTCTCTGCATGATTTCATCAACGTGCTGGGAAGTTTTTGTCCATCAAGCAACATGAAGGCATAATATGAAATTTAAATCACGATAATTATGAGACACACTTACCAAGTGCCATTCTTATCATGTTTTACAAGTTGCTGAAGCACATCAATTTCAATCATCGCAGCCTCCCAGTACTTCTTAATACCACAGATGACTTTGATGGCTACCATCTCCTTTTTTCCCTGTCCCAGCATTCCAAAACCTGACCAAATGTCCCTGAAATAAAGAACAAAATTAACACTCAGTCCTTATATGACCTCACACCACAAACCAGATACAAATAGAATAAAAACCTAAGTTAAAAAAAAAAATAAAAAAAAAAAAAAAAAACAAAAACATGGGCCATTTTAAAAGTATTCAATGAGAATATGCTACTTCCAATACCAAGGAACTTACAGCCACTTGACCAATGCTCAACCAATTAATGATTCTACCAACACTTCATCTTTAGTTCAGTCGAGGTCAGTCTACATTCAAACCATTAATAAGTGGTTATAACTTCTAGGCAAGTAGCTACCATAGCGCAATAGCAAATGTCAAAAACTGCACTAATGAATTTGGAAAGATCCAAGACAAATCAAAATACCTTAATGTCACTTTTCAGCGCTATTTCAAAGGGATCACGGGCCTCAATTGTTACAAATGTGAGAATAAATACCTGAAGCAACACTATCTAGAAACTAGTCCATGGTTCTACACTACACCTACTAAACAAACCAGCTTTGATAGCATTGACAAATAGCTAAGAAACTAGCTATCAAATTTTATTCTAATCACACAATTTTGCTTCCACACATTCAACAACATGTTTACATACATTCAAAGTATTTGTACATTGCATAAACACAATTCATGCATAAACACAATTCATGAAACATAAACATAAACATAAACATAAAATCATGAAACATAATTCATGAACACAATTGCATAAACACAATTCATGAAACATAAACATAAAATCAAAGAGCACCAACCACTTAACAAACCTGCATAACCAATTCTAACATGCCAAGAATACACTTCTTTAATTACTCAAATTCAACACTGAAAATAAAAATTTTCAAAATAAAAATTTGTTCAACACCAGTTCCACGACATGATAAACAAAATGGAAAACTGAAAGAACGCCATTTTACATATATAACATGGACAATGCAGCAATCACATGAAAACATAACGTCCAACAAAAATCACACAAGGGGCCGTTTGGCAGCATGGATATTGGACAGTTAGGAACTGGAATCCAGGATTTTCAATCCAAATCATGTTTTGCCCTCCCCAAAATCATGTATTTCGAATATAACTTAAGACTGAAAATCCTCAAAAGGGCCCCTTGTAAAATCCAAGAGAAAAGGTGGGGTGCAAAATCCTGGATTTTTGATGCAGGATATGGAAAATTAAATATGATATGCAAGATCTGAGGCTTTAGATCATACTAATTCAAAACAATCCATATTAATTTCATATCCCACATGAAAGTCTAAACCATTCAGTAAAGGGGAATCTATACGGGTCCAGGCCTACATATGTTAGGGCTGGATTTGTTAAACAATGCTCAAAGATAAGCAGTAATCATCCACACATGCACAGCAATCAGTTCCTAATCCAAGGGATTCACCAATTTCAATTCAAGGAACCATAGGGTGAGAAAATGGACAAATAAATTAAGGATAATGCAATCTAGGGTTAGGGTTTATGAAAAACTGGTATGAGAGGGTAAAATAAGAAGAAAACTTGAACTGGAAGATAGTTCTCGCACGCGGACAGCAACAATGGCTCAAACGCATGTGCGTGTGATCACAGTCGTACATGTGTGAAGCCCACTATTCATAAAAAGGTCACCTTGGCCGTGGTCGGCCAGGGATGGACTCCAAAACCCCTAAATCTCAGCTCGATCCGATGCACGGTTTGTGCGTGGTGCTCTGCCGAAGTTTTAGCCCTCCTGCAGGGCCAAAATCTGGAATTCTGTTGTAGAGAGAAAAATGGCTGCAATTATTGATGGATTTGTAGATGGAATGCTTGTAGGAGAAGAGAAATATGGATGAAAGAAAATAGGGGCGAATAGGAATAGATGTGGCTTCGCACCACGGTAGGGCTTCGCACCCAATTAGGTTTTCATAACTTGGAAAGGAGCGGGAAAATGCAGCAATTTTTATTCATCTTTATTGAATGGAAAAAAGTTACAAGGGGTGCCTATTTGTAAGAAAACCCTATACCCCAAAACTCGCGTCATGTGCGCAACCTATTACTTGGCGATGAAGTAAACCAAAATAAAAACTAATCAAAGAAATCTAAAGCGTCCATGATGTTCTAAATAACATTAATAAGCAAAACCTAAAATATGAAATCAATCTGACTAGTGGGCCACGATCATGAGATCCCATGATGGGCTTTTCTTGACTATCGTGTCTACTCTCTTGAACCAAAACTTCATCTTCTAAATAGGAGGCCCTCCATAGATGTCTTCATCGATCCAGATCGACGGTGGGGCCCTCATTCTCTCGCGTACGTGCGTAGGGGGCGGCGTGCGTGTGCGTGCACGTATGATGTCCCCATCAATTTTCAATCCTCTCCAACTGCCATCATTGTTCTATCCTCCCTTCTTCAAGGCCCAAAATCCAGGTTGCAAAACATAAATGTTTAGATTCCACATGATTGAAAATCCAGGCTGCCAAACACAATTGAAAGAATGCAAAATCCAGGATTTGGATTCTTGAGTCAAAACCCAAATCTATGCTACCAAATGCCCCAAAATACAATCATATCATAGAACATTCGTGAAATGTGAACACAAAACCAAAGAATTAAATTTTTTTAAAAAATCTTCATAAACATACCCAAATTAGAAATTGTCATTCAAAACAAACATCGAAAATATAAATAAAAATAAAAATCATCCAACACATTCCACAAACATCAACAAAAAAATAAGTGCAGGTATAAACTTTTTTTTATAGAAAAAAATTAAGTTGGATCTAAAATTTAAAGATGCGACACTAAGGAAAAAAGTGAGGAAAGAAAAACCTATGGTAGTCCACCTTCATGTTTATGGGCCATTCCCATTAGGATGAATTGAAAACATAAAAGCTTTGGCAGATACAAAACTTATATGGCCATATGAATGTTTTGATGGTGTTCCTTAAATTCCTATTGTTTCCTCTCATGAGGCACACTTGACTTTTGGATCCACCTCATTTTTATTATCATGTTTTAGATTGAGATAGGAAAAGGATGGATGGCGTGAATTTATAACAAACATAGTGTGGCCTCACTTAACTTTCCTGCCCAAGAACTTCCTGTAGAAGCCTTCAGGAGGCAATACACCAAGAAATGCCTACACTAGTAACCTCCATAGGTCCATCATGGTCTTTATATGCCATCCAAACCTTTGTAAGGTTATCTCTACTGGGATGAACACATAAATATTAGCATAATGTTTCAACGGTCCACTTCCAACACTTATGTTTCAAGAGTCAACATCCAATCTTTACTATTTCATGCCGTGCTGTCTGCTTAAATCTTAGATTTACCTCATTTTTAGGGTCACGTACTAATGAGGTGGTATATTTATCACAAACATTACAGTGGGCCCACCAGCTTCTGAAGGCAGGCCTGTGACAGAGTTCTGCATCAGAAAACACACCACAGAAGATAGGTGGGGCACACTGTGATGTTTGTGATAAATCCACTTTGTCTCCTCAAACACACCGCGGTTGAGGGATTCACGGACGAGGGCGGAAACGTGGGGCTGATCGGTGAGGAGCTGGTCGACATTGAATTGGGGGACAACGGCCTTGAGACCTTCAAACGAAAAAAGAACTCGAGATAACCAAAAAAATTGGAAGAAAGAAAATGCAAAACCGTGGAAAAATCAAATGGCGTATATGGAACCCTAAAAATCACTGATCTCCGGGAAATTTACACCAAAACGCAGAGATTTCCTTCTATTATGATAAATCATAGAAAGAAAAAGAGGAGGAATTTGAAACGAGGTACCTGAAAATCTCCCGATCGCAAATTCCTGGCAGTGTAAATGAATGTCGAAAGAGGAACTCCAGCGGCTTTTGTTCGAATGAAGACGAGGTGTCCTCTACCCGAAAGATGGATCTGGAAATCCTCTTCTAAAATGAAATGTTACTTTCAAATCGGACAATTGTGAGTTTTTCATCATTTATAACTATGTTAACAGCCATACATACAAGGGACCATTTACTAGATGATTATGATAGTCTTATATAATAAACATGTACAAATATTAGCCATTTACAATTAGACCCATTATTTAGATGGTCTGGATAACACCATCTCATTTCCACTATTGTTATGAATGAGTCACCACTATTTTACATCAACTACAAAACATGTACAACAGAAAACATCTAGTTGAGATTTGGATCTGGTAGGCTCTATGGGCCCTACCATGGTGTATATGTTTTATCCTCTCCGTCCATCCATTTCTCAACGTCATTTTAGGATTGATCCCTAAAAATGAGCTCTATATAAATCTCACGTGGTCCACACCACGGGAAAACAGTAGTGATTGGACATCCATCGTTTAAAAAATTTTAGCTACGAATTTAGATTAATTATAGCTACGGATTTTAACCGTAAAATAAACCCATGTTTCATGTGCCGCATCCCACTGGAATCCACAAGCTCCGATGATCTCGTGGTTTGAACCGTAAATATTCTTGCAACTCCCATAAACAAGCTATCGTCCATGATCATGCTTCATTAACAATCTTAAACTTTGATTCCTAGAGTTGTACATGAGCCATTGGAAATTTTCTTTCCTATAGTTCTAAATAAATCCATGGATAGTAATAGTGACCATCATCTCTTCAGCATAATTTTCTAACAGTGACTCGTATTAGCAACATGGATGGTTCAAATAATCAAAATATTCAGCATGCGGGCCCAATCAACGGTGGCACATGCTAGAATTCGAACATGTGGGCCCAGTGAGCCGCAAGAAATGCTATAATCTGGACTATACAAAAGAAAAACAAACTCATTATCATAAATTAGTTTCCTTAGGCCCTGTTTATTTGCCACTCAATTTCAAATGGCAAAAATATGTTTATGGGATACTTTCACTAGCTCAACCATGTTGTATTTTATTCATGAACAACAAATCCTTTTTTTTTTTCAAAAGCTCTATTTGTCGGTGAACCAAATATAGCAACCTGGGATGACCCATCACAGACATGCTCAGAGGAATGGAATGAATTTCATGACAAAACCACAAAACACAAAACGGAATAATACAAACACAAGAAGAATGTTTGTGGTGAATTTTTCTGCCCTCAACTGAGAGCTTTCCTGTCCATAATATAGATATTCTACTGCAATCTAGATCCCCAATTTGGGGGTCAGTTACATC
Source organism: Magnolia changhungtana (assembly GCA_030180095.1). Taxonomy (NCBI): domain Eukaryota; kingdom Viridiplantae; phylum Streptophyta; class Magnoliopsida; order Magnoliales; family Magnoliaceae; genus Magnolia; species Magnolia changhungtana. The sequence continues at coordinate 198,833 of JASAUF010000358.1, read as the reverse complement.
AATCTAGATTCCCAATTTAGGGGTCAGTTACATCAATCTAGATCCCCAATTTAGGGGTCAGTTACAGCAATTTACAGCAATGTAGATCATTTATGTTAGGGGTCATATCGTTGACATCCCCCCTCAAATTGATGTCGGAGAATCAAGGAGCATCAATTTGTTTACGAAGAACCGATGCCGAGCGCGAGGGAGAGGTTTGGTGAGAATATTCGCAATTTGAAAATTTGTAGAAATGTGAGGAAGGGTAATGATGTTGTTTTCAAAAGCTTCGCGGATTGAGTGACAATCAACCTCGATATGTTTGGTACACTCGTGGAAAACTGAATTTACCACAATCTGAATAGCACTCGTGTTATCAGCATGCAGGGGAGTAAGGACAGTTTGTGCAAATCCAAGTTCAGAGAGCAAGCCACATAGCCAAGTAATTTAGGAACAGGCCGAGGACAGCACGATATTCGGCCTCAGTGGATGATTTTGAAACTCGATCTTGTTTCTTACACTTCCAGGAAATCAGTGCATTATCCAGATATATACACCATCCAGTGGTGGAGCGACGCGTATCGGGGCAGCCAGCCCAATCAGCATCACTATAAGTGACAAGTTGAAAAGGAGAACCCGAAGGAAAGGATAGCCCACGAGTAGGAGAACCAAGAAGATAGCGGATGATGCGTCAAACTGCAACCATATGTAAATGACGCGGTGAAGTCATGAATTGACTTACAAGATGAACGGCGTATGAGATATCCGGCCGAGTAATCGTTAAGTAGACGAGGCTCCCAACTAGTCGCCGATATAATGTAGGGTCGGGAAGAAGATCACCATCATCTTGTCAAAATTTCATATTAACTTCCATAGGAGTATCAACCAGAACAAAGTCTTGTAAGCCGGCCAAGATAGTAATATCTCTGATGTACTTTTGCTGATTTAGGAAGAGACCTTTAGCACCTTTATGAACTTCAAGCCCTAAGAAATAGGTGAGGGAGCCAAGATCTTTCATATGAAAGGAGGAACGAAGGGAAGCTTGAAGTTGTTGAATCAATACACTATCACTGCCGGTGATAATAATATCATCCACGTAGACAAGTAAAAGGATGATACCCAAAGATGTCTTGCGCAGGAATAGAGAATGATCATACTGGCTTTGCACAAAGGAGAGTTGAAGAAGTGTTTGCCGGAACTTCTCAAACCAAGCACGAAGGGCTTGTTTCAGCCCATACAATGAACGTTTCAAGCGACACATAGCGTTACCACTAGAACCAGAAATACACGAGGGAGGGCGCATATAGATTTCTTCTTTAAGATCCCCATGAAGAAAAGTATTTTTGACATCCATCTGGTGGAGAGTCCAATCCTGAGAAGCGGCAATCGCGAGAATTATACGAACAGTGGTCATTTTGGCCACCAGGGCAAAGGTTTCCTCGTAGTCAATGCCATATTCCTGACGATTGCCAAGAGCCACAAGGCGAGCCTTATATCTGTCCAAGGATCCATCAGATTTGAGCTTGACAGAGTAAACCTATTTACAACCAATGGGCTTAATAGAGGGTGGACATGATACAATGTCCCAAGTATTATTGTTCTATAAAGCATCGAGTTCCTCCTGCATGGCTTCTTTCCAACACTCATGTTTCATAGCCTGGGAGTACGAATTAGGTATAGAAATCGAGGGCAAGGTAGCAACTAAAGATGTATGAGGAAAGATGTACCGATCAGGGGAGTAACCATAGTGATCAAGAGGATAAGAGAGGCAAGTAGACCTTCGAAGAGGAGTAGCCACTGTGTTGGATGCAGATGTCAGAGGTGACTCGTGAGGGGTTCCATTAGTAGAATCGTCATGCCTTTCTCACCTTTCATACACAAAACTAGGTCTAAACCGTGTGATAGTGGGGGAAGGAGTAGACACATCCTCAAAGTCAAGTAAAGAGCATATAGGTGTAGAGTTGGAAAACTCCATATGAGAGGGAAAAAAATATTTTTGTTCAAGAAAAACAACATTCCGAGAAGTCTGAATCCTATGAGTGACATGATCATAACATAGATAACCCTTTTGATTTGGAGCATAGCCAAGAAAGGCACACCGTACAGATTGAGCGGAGAGTTTGGTGCATACGATGGGAGGAAAATGAACAAAGCAAACACAACCAAAAGGACGGAGATGGTTATACTTAGGTGGCCTTTGATGAAGAAGAAAAAATGGGGAGTGATGATGAATATTAGAGGAAGGAAGGCGGTTAATCAAGTGCACAGCGGTAAAGAAGGCCTCAACCCAGAATTGAGGTGGAACGGATGACTCAAGAAGCAAGGAACGAACCACATCAAGGAGGTGATGATTTTTCTTCTCGACAGCTCCATTTTGTTGAGGAGTGTACGGGCAAGTCCGTTGAGAAATAATCCCCTTCTGTTGGAGAAAATCCTAGAATTTGTTGGACATGTATTCCCCCCTGAATCAAAACGAAGGATTTTGATGTTGGTAGAAAATTGGTTTTCAATTAAAGCTAAGTATTTTTGAAAGGCATGAAAAACTTCAAATTTCCTCCTTAGAAAATATATCCATGTAAAGCAACTGTAGTCGTCAATGAAGGTAACGAAATACTTGAAATTAGCATGAGAGATCACTGGTGTAATCCCCCATACATCACTGTGAATCAAATTAAAGCAATGAGTAAAAGGAGCATCATGAGTTGGAAATGGAAGACTTTTGCTCTTTTTCAATTTGCAACTAGAGCACTCAAAATCAACATCTTTAAGAGAAAACAGGATTTTATTATCCATCAAACCAGAATTTAATACAGAGAGAAGAGTCCTAGAATTTGGATGGCCTAACCGATTATGCCACAATTGACATTGACTCTTAACAGAGGTACAAAATAGAGAGAGCACACTTGAATCCCTAGGTTGTATATAGAAGCGAAGAGGGAAGAGTCGTCCACATTTAGGCCCCTTCGCGATTGTCTTCCCTGACACCTGATCCTGCACAATGCAACCAGAATGAGAGAAAGAGACATGGCAATCAGTATCAACTAATTGCTCAATAGAAATAAGATTAACAGATAATGCAGGCGAATAAAAATATTTTGCAAGGATGGAGAAGAAGAGATATCACCGACGGCGGTGATGGGAAGACAGTCCCCATTGGCAATGTGGACTTGCAAATTTCCATCATACTTTTTTACATTGACAAGATTGACAGAGGAAAAGGTCATGTGATTCGAAGCACCAGAGTCAAGAAACCACAAGTTAGAGAGAGATTAATGTTTACCGGTGAGACCAAGTGCAGAGAATGTAGATAAGATCATTTGCTAGACTGTTTCAGGTGTGAGAGAAGGTGCTGCTAATTGTGAAGGCATAAAGGCTGAAGCCATGGAGTCAGGATCTATATCATCCACAGAGGTATGAAAAGCTCGTGGATTGCACTTCTGAGGGCGTTTCCAACATTCAAAAATGATGTGGCCCTTTCCTTTACAATAATTGCATAATTTCTTTTGACAGTGATTAGCAATATGGCCAAACTCCTTAAAACTGTAACATTGGACATTGATCATATTCCGAACCCGTTGTTTTCCTTGTGCGGCGTATGCAACATTGAGAACATTGGGGGAACCTTCCTGTTGTTCCAAAGTTGCTTGAGTCAAGCAACGCTGCTCCTCCCTAAGGAGTTCATGCAGACAAATATCCAAGGATGGTAAGGGAGTCCTGATCATGATGTTGGAGCGGACATTTTCAAACTCATGTCGTTATTGAACAACCATTGTTGGATCATTGGGCTTGATGTCGGATCCATCAATATGCCCCCATAATTCCTTCCCCATAATATAGATCTGGAATTGAAATGCCCAAGCAAAATAATTCTTACCCAAAAATCTGATGCACACGAATTTAGATTTCTCCATAGGCGAGTTGTAAACAATATCAAGAAGAAAGAGAATCAGATCAAGTGAATCTGATGCTGCCCAAGAATGCCACAGAACCAGCGGTGAAGAACCTCCACCCCTTGCCAAGATCCAACTTCAAAAAAACCAAGAATTGTATACTATGAAAATACCCAAGAAGACGACCTCTTTATGTCCAACGAAATCACAAATCGAATAAAGATTGTTCTAAGACGATGGCAAGAGACCGGGCTCTGATACCATGACAAAACAACAAAACACAAAACAGAATACTACAAACACAAGAAGAATGTTTGTGGTGAATTTTTCTGCCCTCAACTGAGAGCTTTCCTGTCCATAATATAGATATTCTACAACAATCTAGATCCCCAATTTAGGGGTCAGTTACATCAATCTAGATCTCCAATTTAGGGGTCAGTTACAACAATTTACAGCAACAGTAATTTACAGCAATTGGTCAGTTACAACAATTCACAGCAACAGCAATTTACAGCAATGTAGATCCTTTATGTTAGGGGTCATATCGTTGACATTTCATACATCTCTTTTCCAATCAATCCATAAACAACTTGTTAATATTGGTCATGAAAAATAATTCACAATTTGTTCTGACTGGTTTTGTTTATGATGCTTTTAGTTATTGAATAGGCAATGGAAGCGGTGGTTTTTCAATTCTCATCAAAATTGAAAAGTTCCCATGGACACCTGTCAAGGAAGATTGGTTAGCATAGGCTGCTTCGCCAATGAAAGAAGAAAGTGAAAAAGTTGTGTTGTGGCTAGAGCGAGATGTTTTCATGGAAACATGATAAAACAAGAGATGCTTAGGTTGTCCGAGTCCGATTTGATGTTATGATATAAGAAAGCAGGCGAAAGAGAAGGCAGATATTATTGCAGAGCACTGCAATAAAGGGAAGTTTTAGAGGGTCACAATGGCACCACGCCAAGTTAACATTTCTCAAATGATGAATCATGTAAGCTATTTGAAGAGAAAGCAGGCGATATGGTTGATGACCCTACCTTGCACACCATTGGCAAGGGAGGTTGTCAAAGAATACGGCAGTCTTCCGCTTGCGATTACAACACTTGGAGGAGTATTGAGAGGTGTAAGCAATTGCATGTTGTGGAATAATGCACTATCACAGCTAAAAACATCTACCCCAAGCAACATCAAAGGCACATGGCATGGAGGACAGCGTACCAGTCTATCAAACTACCATCATTTTTCAAGTGAGTTGAAACCAGGATTCTTAATTTGCTGCCTGTTTCTTGAAGACTATGATATTGATGTGGGTACAATGATCAGATGTTGGAAGGTGGCAAAGGCTTTTTAGAAGACATCAAATTTTTGGAGGAAATAATAAACAAAGGGCATACTTGGATTAAAGAACTCAAATCTTCTTCTGTTATTAGTGGGGGAAGAAGGGTGTAACTGCCTCTCTTGAGCAATTGAGCATTGTGGAAAGGTAACTTTTTATTGTTGTCAATATTTAAGACACACATACCTTACATATTTAAGACATAACTTTTTATTGTGTCATTTTGTGGGAAAAAAAACTTTTACAAAAAAAAAAAAAAAACATAAACATTTTTGTCGAACAATGGAACTTATCAGCTACATGTTCGATTGGTATTTTGTACCTTATATGTAATAACATGAAACTAAAATTCTATCTTATCTAAATTAAATCAATGGTTCACAATTCTAAGTCAATTGTGCATCCGAATGCAATCTCAACAAACACAAGAATTCTTTTACTAAAACTTTTATCGAAGAATGGAATTTATCAGCTACATGTTCGATTGGTATTTTGGACCTCATATGTAATAACATAAAGCTAAAATTCTATCTTATCTATGATTAAATCAATGGTTCACAATTCAAAGTCAATTGTGCATCTGAATGCAATCTCAACAAACACAAGAATTCTTTTACTAAAACTTTCGTCAAAGAATGGAATTTATCAGCTACACGTTCGATTGGTATTTTGGACCTCATATGTAATAACATGAAACTAAAATTCTATCTTATCTATGATTAAATCAATGGTTCACAATTCTAAGTCAATTGTGCATCTGAGTGCAATCTCAACAAACACAAGAATTCTTTTACTAAAACTTTTGTCGAAGAATGGAATTTATTAGCTGCATGTTCGATTGGTATTTTGGACCTCATATATAATAACATGAAACTAAAAGTCTATCTTATCTATGATTAAATCAATGGTTCACAATTCGAAGTCAATTGTGCATCTGAATGCAATCTCAACAAACACAAGAATTCTTTTACTAAAACTTTTGTCGAAGAATGGAATTTATCAGCTACATGTTCGGTTGGTATTTTGGACCTCATATGTAATAACATGAAACTAATAAAGTTCTATCTTATCTATGATTAAATCAATGGTTCACAATTCCAAGTCAATTGTGCATCCGAATGCAATCTCAACAAACACAAGAATTCTTTTACTAAAAATTAATATTGATGAATGAAAGTAGAGGAGGATTACCAAGCCCCATTTTGAATTAGAATTAGAAAAAAAATATATAATTATCGGAATTGTGAGCCTCCAAAGTAGTACGTACAGTTTTGGTCATTCAATAGCTGTGTCTACATTACGCGTAAAGCAAAGAATACAGCTGCATCTAAAAGAGGGAAAAGAAAAAAAAAAATCAACATTGTATGGTCTTCTGATTTGGCAAAAAGGAAAATGGATGAGAATTACAAATTCAAAGAAATGACAGGGAGATTGAAAAAAAAAAAAAAAAAAAGATGTTTAGAAAAAATAGGGAAAAGAAAAGGATTTCCTAGCTGAAGCATATAACTAGAAAATCTCACATAGTCAGAAGATGATTGGTTAAGAACCCCCAAACAACAGTTTGGGGATACGTAAATTTGCCCACATGAGCCCATAAACAACCATCACATGGAGTAAGTTGCCCTACAATTCTATTTTATTTTTTCTAAATCCAATATTCAAGTGAAGCTAAAATATGGATATGAAATACAAATAGCAATACGAGCCAACAAGGGAATGCTGTTGAGTCTGATTGTGGGAGCATTTTTCTGTGCTAAACACCTAGGTTAGCTTTGCACCATTTAAAAAAATGATGGTGACTCATTCATCTTGTATGTGGCCCTGACGTAATGCTATCCAGACCATGCAGATTGTAGGTCCCATTGTGGATGGAGCACATAACTAAAATAGCACTGATCAAACAATCATAATCATCCAATCAATGGCTAACAAATGGATGGTTAAAAGTAAAATGGTGAGTGATCCAAATTCAAATGAAAAATAAAATGGTTTATCAACTCATCAGTTGAATGGTTTGGTAATGATCTATTTACAGTTATATCATTGATTTTGCATGGTCCGGATTGCAGTACAACAATGCCATGCATATGTTGGAATAGTCACCACCAGTTTTAAATAGTGTGAAACAAACATACCGGTCTAGCCCTTCTTTCTCTACTTTGGACAACATTCACTCGATTGAATTAAATAATAGATTTGCGATCTGCAATTTGTACCTAGAGGAAGGAAGAAAACAGAGTAACTAAAACATGAAATGTTCCTCTTTTTGTTTTATTAAAGGATAATTAATCCAATTATGGTATGTTTCATCTAAAATAGTGGTGAAGTTGCTACTACTCTCTTGATACACTGTATGCTTCAGTTGTGAGAGACCAAAACCTGGCAATGACAGCAGCAACACCATCATCATCATCAACAACAACAACGAGGAGGAGGAGCTATTTTGAGCAACGTTACGAAACACATTCATTCAGCCAGTTAAGAAAGACAAGGCACACCTGACCAAATCACAAGAAGAAATGAATACATACATGGCCTACCCAGCTAGCCTTTATACATTGTAGTTCTTTGAGAACCATTCTCCCATGATGGAAGCTTGCACCACAAACCATGCATATACACCAGGAGATCGGGAGAATGGAACAAACTGGAACTGCCTATTGGCAGTAAGTTCAAACATCAGCATCATTTAGCTGTTGTGGAAAGCTTTCAAAGAAAATGGTGAAGGCCCGTCTTACCAATTCACAAGAAGATGAAAGAGTATGAAGTACAACCGAACCCCCTAATGCCATTCATAGTAATTACTTTCAAAAGTCTTACCGATCTTTTAACGAAAAATTCCCCACTCAAACCACTGGACGTCAATCAATTGATTGGTTGATCTAACTTGCTCAAATCTCAGCTTTTCTTCCTGAATAGATGTAAGACCCGATGCTAGTTCAGATCGCAAGCGACGAATCCCATGCGATTTTTCCGTCAAGTCCGGTAATCCGCGACCGATAACCGACATTTGCGATCGACCCTAAGTCGTATCCTGTAAAATTGAGTCGGCTTAATCCGAGACTTATATCATTGTGACTGCACCGTCGCCGTGGTTCCGACGTCGTGACTCGTGCACCGATTCGATACCCAAGCCGAAAGATGTGTGCCGGCGTTTATTTCAAAGAAACACCGCGCATTTGCAATCTCAAGAGAATCTTTACAACATGTCAAATCAATCTCATCAATCACCCTTCATGTCAAGTACAAAGCACCCCATGCTTCCTTTCTCCACAAGTAAAGCAACCACCAAAAGTCAACCAATCCATCACCTCACCCATCACTCACATCTATTACCCATCTCCCACCACCTCTCCTTACAACCTCTCTCTTTCCCTCCACATTTTCCAAGCAACACCAAAGAGCAAAAAAAAAAAATGGACGTCCAAGCCATCCCAAGTGAGAGAAAAAGTGATTTTGGTGGCCCACCTTCCCATCCCAAAGAACCTTCATCCTAGCCATCCATCTCTCATCACCCTCCATCAAAGTGGAGCACAAGGAGACCGGCTTTCCAACGGACCAAGAAGATCGAACGGTGGGTGCTTTTATAGGCCAGTTTTTCATACTTTTATGATGGGCCAAGTGAGGTCTACCGATCGATGGTATGGATCTCACTTTGGACCCTAAGATGTGGCCAATGGCCCACTTGGATTACCATTGATATATGATCAAATGCAAGGGAAGGCCCATAATATCGGGGTCCCTCCATTACACGTGTCCCTCTCTCTCTCTCTTTTCCTCTCTCTTTCATTTTATTGTTAATTGTGTGTGTGTTGATGTAGCCATGTGGCCCACCTGGATGGACCCCACCATGAGCCATGTATTTTATCCAAGTCATCCATAAGTGGGACCCACTTTATATGTATTGTACCCACACCGTGTAACCATACGGTGGCCCACCTGAGTAGAGTCCACCTTATGTACGTGGGTTGCCCAGACCGTCCAGCGTCTAGTGACGCTAGACGTCGATTGAAGACACAAATATTAGCTTTGGATTTAAAGCTTTTGAGAAGGGCCACTCATGCAGGCCCCACCTTAATGTCTTTGCTTAATCCACGCCGTCTATCCCTTTCCTTGGACCATTTTAGGCGTTGAGCCGAAAAATGGGGCTGATCCAATCTTCTAGTGGGCCATACCTTATCAAACACTGATCTCACCGTTTAAAGTCACCTGGATTTTTCTACATGCCAAAAGATATTCAATATTGAGCTTGTTTGGCTTGTATTGAGCTATGGGAACCAATGGTGGGGTCGGATTCTTTTGATACAGGCCCACACATGAGAAACCTAAAAAATATGCGATTTATTTTTTTTTTAAAAAAAAAACACAAACAACAGCAGCAGCAGAGGAGCTGCTGCTGTGTCAGAGGCGGTGGCGGACGTGCACGAGCAGGTCCCCTGCTTTGGGCCCCACAATGATGTATTTATATCATCCAAACCGTCCATGAGGTGGGACATTTCCTGAAGTGGGGCCCCTCCAAATTTCAAGCTCATTCAAAGCTAAGGTGGCCCACATCATTGGAAACAGTGTTGATTTAAGGTCTATCATTGAAACCATTTCTGAGTTTCTGATCAAGTTGAAAATTGTTTTTACCCTTCATCAAGGTGTGCGTGACCTTATGAACAGGTTGGATGGTAAGTAAACATTATGGTGGGCCCCACATGAGACCCACAATGATGCATGTGTCCTAAGGCGGACGGTGGTACCCACTGTGGTGTATTTGTTTGGACGGCATGTGTGAGTGTGTATGTGTGTGTGTGTGTATATATATATATATATATATATATATATATATATATATATATATATATATATATATATATTGTAAAAATTATATTATATATAATATTGTATTTATATACTGTATATAAGTTATATATATATATATTCTATATATTAGATGGTGGGCCTCTATGGGCCCCACCATGATGCATGTGTTGCTCCAATCCATCCAACCATTTTGAAAGATAATTTTGGAGCTTGAGTCCAAAATAAGATAGATCTAGGATTAGGTGGGCCACCTTACAGAAAGTAGTGGATTTGATTGTCCACCATTAAAACCCTTGGGCCACCCATTTTGGGCCAGTATGATATTTGCTTTTCCCTTTCAGGTCATTGTGACCTTATGATCAGATTGGATGGAAAATAAATACTATCGTGGGCCTTGGGATTTTAATGGTGGAAGTCATTATCACCACTTATGTAAGGCCCATGTTATGGGGCCCATTTGATGTATTTATGGCCGTTATTGAGGCCCACTTTGATGTGTATTTGTGGCCGTTACTGAGGCCCACCTTGATGTGTAATTGTGGCCGTTATTGAGGCCCACCGTCATGTGTATGAGACCCGTTGTTGAGGCCACCTTGATATATATGAGAACCACGTTATAAGGCCCATTTTGATGTATCCTAGGGCCCATGGGTTGAGGCCCATTGTGATGTATTAGGGCCCATGGGTTGAGACCCGTTGTGATGTATAAAGGCCCGTGGGTTGGTACCCACTGTGATGTGAATAGGGCCCATGTTATGAGGCCCATTTGGTGTATTGGAGGCCCATGGGTCGAGGCCCAATGTGATGTACACAAGGCCCGTCGATGCGGCCCACTTGATTTATATAAGGCCCATATAAGGCAGCCCATTTGATGTATCTGAGGCCTATGGGTCAAAGCCCAATGGGATGTATATAGGTCCATTGCAATATGTGATTTCCCATGGTTTATGTAGCGATATTTTATAGCGGTCCATGCCTTGGGAGCAATGTTGGTTTGACGTCCACATTGTAAGTATAATGTTGGTTAAATGTCCGCATTATGACTCTCCTTAGGGCCATTGGTAGGCCTATACTTGTTGTGTGTAGGCCGTTTAGGCCCATCTGCGTTGTAAGGATAGTTCATCACCTTATAACATGCTTAGTGTAGCTCCATGATTCATGCCCATACGCATCATATGTATGCTTGATATGAGAAATGTTTGGTGATAACATGAGCCGTTGGGCTGTGACATTTACGGGACTACATATAAGACGGAGTGTCCGACATGAGCGCATGGTACGCACAAGATTGCTGCATGTTTGTACAGTGTGATTCATGCATCTCGCATACATATTACTTGATCATTGTATGCCCTATCGACATGAGGGCCGTGGCCTCCATAGGCACATCGTGGATGGCTATATGAGACACCAGAAATATTTGGTTCTAGCATTGTGGGCACTTAGGAGTCATTGGGTAAAAATTCCAGAACCTCCGAGGCCAGGAGTAGCCCCAACGTCTACACCGAGTGGAACATGAGCGCCCGAGTGCCGAATACTAGTAGGCCGCGTCTCCCACTGTGTCGTGGTCGGTTGGGAGGGGGTGTGACCTTATCCGCCCGAGTGAGGGGGCTATAAGCTAGGCTGAGTATGACCAGCTCGTAAATGGGTCCGCTATCGACGAGCCGAGTAGGTATTGGCAGACTACTGGCTAGGCGGATAGTGAGGTCTCTTCCACTCGCAGGGCTATGCAGCTAGGGAGGAGGCAGTCGGTGTGAAGTGTAATAGACCTCGGTGATTTTTCCAGAGAGCAACCGTACTGATATGTGGACTTATTAAGCAGGAATTGCATATCCTTCATTCATTCATTCACTATCCACTCGGGCTGGTGGTGCATAACTATTTGTTATGTGTACCATCGCACGACCAGGATTTCGGTTGGGCGCGCGATTAACCTGAGATCAGGAGTTTACCACATTGTGTCCGACTATCCAAATTTAGGTATGTGACTGGTTTGGATAGAAGTTCCTTGTGATGGACCTCATAGCCTGTGATACTTCGTACTATCATCCCGACTTCACATTCCAGCATGGTCATTTCATTCGCACCACATATCACATTGCATTTGCAGTACTTAACATTTTGGGTTACTATGTTTTGCACTTATATGGCCTAGATGAGGTTGATGGTATTCTTGGCTTGTCAGGATTTGTATATTGCTTTGCATCCTCAGCATTCGTTATTGTCTTATTATGTTTTGCATCGCATAGCCTTGGTATCGCTGATAGCACTCATGGACTTACCAGTATATTTCCGCTTACTCTGATATCGTATGATTCATGATCTTGTTAATATTTCCGCTTATTCCGATGATGCATGATTTATGGGCTTGATGGTATATTTGGCACGTACCTTATACACACTTTCACCACCCTCTAAGCTTTCTATAAGCTTATGTACGATACATGCGTGTAGGTGGCGTCAGGTTGCAGCAGCGTTGAGCTTGGAGCGTGCAGCCGAGCTTCTAGAGTTTCTGTTACTCTCATTATATTGTATTTTCCTTTCCGCATTGTATTTAAAGTTTTATTATAGTGGATATGTGGTGTTGTTGTTTTGTGACTTAGTTATGCTTGTGGTTATGTTCCATTACAAAAAAATAATAATAATAAAAATTCATACTGAAAATCCTCCTTGTAGGATCCCAGGATCGGAATCTGGCGTATGGGCGCTGGAAGCCGAGAATGGGGTACTACGGAGGCTGTCGGCATCGGATTCTGCGATCGGGAATTTTGTGAGCCTGTTTTCCGAATTTGGAGCGTGACAATAGATGTTTGAGAAATTATTCATTGCTAAATGCTAGTATCTAAGTGTTAGTTATCAAGCACTTAAATTCAAGGCATGGGGGCACACACATACACAAGATCTGAACTATTCATCTATCATATACCATATCTTGGACAGACTATATAGACCTTAAAATAAAAATAAAACCAGCATATGATCATAGCCATCAATAAGGCATTTTATCAATGAAAGTCAACCATTTCTTGGACTTTTTGCCAACTACCCATTTGTAGTTTTGTTTTTTTTTTTTTTTTTTTTTTTTTGTTTTGTTTTGTAAATAGAAAGGTGGGAGCTGGCTGATTTTGGGGTAGGCACCACAAAAACAAACACCCCCACTTATTATATATATCCACAAAAAAAAACACAAAATAACAAGAGAAATCTGGCCAAGGACCAGAAAAGACAACACAACAAACTAAACCACACCAACCACTACCCAAAACTGCCCAAAACTATGGAGGCGAGGCAGCGGCAAAAGGGCTCAAGCAACACCCACAACAATTCTCAGCAACAGCCTAGACCTGCGCCAATCCATCTGCCATTTAGCCACAACCTGCAATCACACCACATCAAATAGACAGCGCCACTAGTCAATAACGGAAACCATCTCGCCTCCAACACAGGCCCTGAGAGGAGGAGAACAACAAAATCTGCATAAAAACCACATTCTCTAGCGACTCTGATTCCAAAAAACATAACATCCTGGGATTCCACTGGGAAATGAAACGTAAACAGAGATGTGCAAAACCAAAGAAGGGCAGAGCCCCAGAAAATAGAAGGGTAAGGCCCTTAGGGGGCAGCACCACCCACATTTCCCTGAGCAAGCAGTATCGCCAATGACCCACTCCAAATGAACAACCAACAGACCAATTGTAGTCCTCAAGAATCTATCATCAGCCAAGATCACCAATTAATGTGATTTTTGGCTCCATCCACAACAGGGCCAAATAGATGAAAGGTTCGTACCTTGTACAAGTCTACCACATTTAAGGATATTAAATGCTTCATGGCTTAACTCAGATAATCTTGATAGCTCTACATCCTTTCTCAAGATATTTATTTCTTGTTTGATATGAAAGACATAATCCTATTTGTGACATGCATGCACAACGGAAAACCAGATGATAAATACATAAATAAAAGCACTAACTGGACATAAGCATTAATTGAAAATACATGACCAGTGTTTTCAACTACTGGTATCAATGCCTGTATGACACCCTTTGAACACAAAAACACAAAGGCATTGCATAGGAAATATAGAATGTATTAGGGGAATGTATCGTTGTCCAAGGGAAAATTGGGTAAGTGATGGAACTTTTCAACGGAACTTCGAGTGATGTTAAAAGAAATATGATTCCTGAAAACACTAAAAAAAAAAAAAAAAAAAAAACACAAGTATGCACAATAAGTCTCCATTGCACAGATGCCTAGATTATACATTGTCTAACAGAAGTGATACAATTATTTATCCAAACTGAAATAATATCATTCAAATATCCTATAATACAAGTAATACATTCAAAAACCAAAATGAAAGAGTGTGAACAACCTGTAGATCACCATACAATCACATATGATTTCTCCACACTAATTGCATTTTAAAGGGTGAAAGTAAAAAGGATACAACCGGGTGACCATCAATCATCCCAAAACATCAAAGAAAAAATCCCTGAATTGCCTCATGAACTTGGGCCCATTCTACAATAAGACTCTTGACTTCATAGAATTCCCTCATATCTTGTGTTGCCAACCAGCGAAATAGATAGTATCAGCCAACACTATCAATCTTTAAATTACTGCATGTGACCAAGTATCCTGAATGCTGTTATCTAAGCTACACGGATCAAACAAACATTCAGTATTAAAATGAATTATATGATCCTTAGCACACAAATATGCATAGGTTCTCAGATTTTCAATGTGTAATATAGGTCCAATATTTGTCTGTCATTTAGCAATCCAAAGTCAAGGAAAGGATGCTACAATAAATAAGAGTGGGATGTAGAAATCAATTCCCACATATTGAACAAACCCGTAGGTTGGTTTGTCGTAAATAAAAGAATATAGCTTCTTCTTCTTTTTTTTTTTTTTTTTTTTTTTTTTTTTTTTTTTTTAAATTTTTATTTTAATAAAAGAATATAGCTAGAAACTTAGAAGAGAGCAAATTAGTATAAGACGTATTTCCAGTTTCTCCACATATTTGTCCACATTACCAAATGGTGTTAACTTGGCCTCAGCAGACTCCAGAGCTTCTGTGATGCCATGAAAGTTAAGGTGAATATAGCTTTCCATTGAAGGGCAAGAGTATAATTCGTAAAGGGTACTCTGATGATTCCCTCACTTATAATTCGTGAAGGGTACTCTGATGATTCCCTCACCATTTTCTAGAGCAGACAAGCTCAACAAAATGAACGCTTGAGAGATCAAAATGGAAATTTTTGTTTTTCTACAGTAGGTCCTGGCCCAATCTGAAGCTCTGGGCTATGAGGTTGAAAATTTGCCAGGAGTTCGAACACTGCAGTGCATATCCAGTTGCTAGAGCACCAATCTAATTGTATACCTAAATCATTTAGTGTGAGCATTACAGGCAAGAGTCATTCATCATTCTAGCCCTGAATGGTAGCGGATCAAGGATGTTGCAGGGAAAGCTCGAAAAAGCCAGTCAAGTGACATGTCCAAGTCCGGCCAATGAGCAAAGGACCAATGTTGGATATGAAAACCGAGAGGGGATGAAACTTTTCTGTATTTGAGACAACCCAAATGGGTTGAATATATAGAGATTACAGTCATCTATACAAGGAAAATAATAAAATCAGAATCTTCTACCTATGGAAACTAACTACACAAGGTATATTAGGTATACAAGGTATATGAGCCTATCTAACAACCTCCCTCAAACTAATGCTGGTCATCGACAAGTAATAGTTTGCCAACTAGAAATGAGTGACGTGCAGAAGTGAGGGACTTGGTGAGAATGTCGGTAATCTGATCATGGGATGCAACATGTGGAAGAGAAATGAGTCCAGACTGAAATTTCTCGTAGATAAAGTGATAGTCAACTTCAATATGCTTCGTCCGTTCATGAAAAATCGGGTTATAGGCAATCTGAATGACACTTAGATTATCAACATGGAGTGGAGTAGGATTCTGCAGAGGAACGCCCAAGTCGAAAAGAAGTCCACGTAACCAGATAAGCTCGTTACACGCAGCGGACATTGCCTAATACTCGGCTTATGTGCTTGATTTGGAAACAGTGGCCTACTTCTTACACTTCTAAGAGATGAGAGAAGTGCCAAGAAAAACACAGTATCTAGTGGTAGATCGTCGTGTAAGAGCACAATCGGCCCAATCAGCATCCGAATAAGCACGAAGGTCTAGAGTCACCGTGGATGAGAAGAATAGTGATCGATCTAGAGTTCCACGTAAGTACCGTAGGATGCACAACACCACAGTCATATAAAGAGAGTCCGAGGAGCAGAAACAAACTGACTGATGACTTGGACAGCGTAGGCAATATCAGGGCGAGTCATAGTTAAGTAAACCAGACTCTCAACCAAACGGCGGTATTAGTCGGGCTGTGCAAGTAGATCACCATCATCACGACCATATTGAACGTTAAGTTCTAAGGGAGTCTGAACTATCTTTTGATCCGTCAATGATGTCAAGGCAAGAAGATCCTTGGTATATTTACATTGGATGACCAAGATCCCACGTTTAGAACGTGAAATTTCAAGCCCAAGAAAGTATGTGAGGAGACCGAGGTCCTTCATCTTGAAGGAGGATTGCAAAACTTCCTTTAAAGCCGAGATGCCAGTAGTATCGCTACCAGTCAGAAGTAGGTCATCAATATAGACAAGAACAATGACAATTTCGCAAGCAGTAGTGCGCAAAAATAAGGATGGGTTATGACCACTTTGAGTAAAGTCAGCACCCGTAACAATATCGTGAAAGCGTTGGAACAATGCCCGATGTGCCTCTTTGAGGCCATACACGACTTTCTTTAGGCGACATACTTTATTGTCAAGGATTAAGGAGCCAGGAGGAGGTTTCAAATATACTGTTTCTTGGAGGTCTCGATGAAGAAAAACATTTTTCACATCTATCTGAGCAAGTGGCCAAGAGTGGACAGAAGAAATTGTCAGAAGAGTACGAACAGTTTTCATCTTAGCCACGGGAGCGAATGTCTCATCGTAATCAATTCCGTATTCCTTTTTGTATCCCTGAGTGACAAGTCGAGCCTTGTATCGATCCAATGATCCATCAGACTTGAACTTGACAGAATAAATCCATTTGCTACCAATTAGCCGTTGGTCAGCTAGTCGAGTGACAATGTCCCACGTATGATTATCATCCAATGCCGTAAGTTCTTCTGCCATAACCTTCTTCCAACAATCATGAGTGGCTGCCTGAGAGTATGAAGTAGGAATAAAACAATATCCAGAGTAGCATTCATAGCAAACATAGAGCATATCAAGCGATCAGGCGCTCGATGTCCATGATCGGAACGACTTATCGAGGTAGGTTTAGGATCTGCAACAGGTACAGTAGGTTCGGGTTGAGTTATAGGTGGTGGAGCTATACGTGGTCGACGCGAGTAAACCTGTAACAGACAAGGGAGAGTACTTGAGGCAAAAGGAATATCAGGAAAGGTGGTTAGACCGGGAGATTTTGGGGCGTGCGGAGGAGAAAGAGATGAATGAAAGTCAATATATTCAAGAAAAACAACATGTCATGAAAGCCGAACATAACGTGAAATCGGATCATAACATCGAAAACCCTTCTGAGTTTCTCCAAATCCCAAGTACATACATTTGATTGATTTTGGAGATAGTTTGTTATGCTCACGTGAAGCCAGGTGAACATAACAGACACAACCAAAAATACGAAATGTGAAATATGTAGGAGGTAAGTCGTTGAGAACGAAGTATGGAGATTTACTGTTCAGAACGTTGGTTGGCATCCGGTTAATCAAGTAGACTGAATGTAACTTGCTTCTGCCAAGAAAGAACGAGGAACACTCATAGCTGTCATCGAGTGTTGGCAGTTTCAACAATATGACGATTTTTTCGTTCAGACACCCCATTTTGTTGTGGAGTATCAGAACAGGTGGTCAGATGAATAATCCCATGACTCTGAAGAAATGTATGAAAATCGGTTGAGAAATATTCCCCCCCCCCCCGGAGTCAGAGCGGAGAGTTTGTACTGGAACCCGAAATTGAGTCTCCACCATAGAGTGAAATATCTTGAATTTTTCAAAAACCTGTGACTTCGAGTGTAAAAAGTAAATCTAGGTGTAACGTGTGAAATCATCAATGAATATAATATAGTAACGTAACCCAGAGAGAGACATAATAGGTGAAGGACCCCAGACATCTGTATGCACTAATTCAAACATAGAAAATGATTTTGTAATACTTAGAGGAAAATGAATACACTTACTTTTTGAAAGACAACAAGATGAACAATAATAATCCAAATCTTTTTTATTAAGAGAAACGTTTCCTAACATGCCAGAAGAAAATAACTAAATTAACCGATCGGAATGTGGATGACACATGCGAAAGTTCTACAGTTTTCACAATTTATTTGCCGAACAAATATCTGATGAAGATGGAGAAAAGAAACAACAAGTCGGAGTGACAGATGGATCAAAGTCCAACACGTACAGACGACCATGCCACCTACCCATCCCAAGTACCTTCCCCGTTGCCAGATTCTGCACAAAACAATAGTTGGGAAGAAATATGACTAAACAGTTATTGGCTGTGAGTTGACCAACTGAAATTAAATTGGAGGAAAGGTTAGGGACATAAAATACATTATGAAGGGTGAACTGGCGATGAGCAGAAGGAGCGAAAATCAATGATCCAACGGACTGAATAGGTAGTTTAGTGTCATCCACAGTAGGATACAACACCAGTCATATGATTGAAAGTATCCGAATCGAAGAACCATATAGAAGATGGGGATATACCTGACATCCCGGCCACAGAAAGGGCCTAAACGATTTGTTGGAGCATGTCACCTTCTTCTGCTGCAACTCTTTGCGTGCTTTACATTACTTCAGATCAATGGACAAAGACTCGTCACGTATAGAGGCCCACGTTGTAGTTTTGATGGTACCAACTATTCTCTATGGGCCATCCATGCATTTTTAGAACTTCCTCAAGGATTGTGGTTTGTGGGGACTCATTAATGGATTTATTTCTATCCCCACTTCCACAGATGCCGACAAATTCGCTGATTGGGACATGAACAATGGACAGATTATTACCTGGATTCTCGATTTGGTCGATTGGTCCATTGCTATTGGTCTCACACCTCATCACACTGCAGATGTCTTAGCATAGATGGGAAGTGGTGTGGAAGAATATAGATTTGTGTGGAACATGAAGAATTTCCCCAGCGACATTAGAGGCAGTTTGCTCTTAGACCATTCGGGTGAAACGATGGCTAAGGTTTGCAGTGTATGTGATTTCTTGGCAACTTTGTGGTTGAGCTTCTATCAGTGTCTTTGGTTGGCTGATGGCGAGTTATGGCATGAGTGTTGCTGTTGGATGCTATGTTTGGGTGGTTTGCTTTTGGTTTTGAGAAGTTTTGGATACTGGTGATGGTTTGGTTGCTTGTTTTGTGTTGCAGATGCTTTTTTTTTTTTAAGGTTTTGTTCTGCTGCATTGTAGATATAGTTTTGTGTTGTATTGAGGTGGGAGGGCTGTTTTCCACCTCTGAATTGATATTCTCTTTTGCTCCATTTAATAAAATTTTAAGTGGCGTGCTCCCCCGTTCATGAAAAATAAAGGTCATGCACTAGCTGTTCTGTCAGTTCTATGGCCTTGAGAGCATTCCCCTCCAATGCAAAATGGAAAATTGCTAATATGTCATCAAGGAAAGCATGCAATTAGCAACACCATCACCCATGCACATTCAAATAAATACTTAACTATTTAAACCATATAATGGTGTTATATTGCTGTCTCTGGAGAATTTTTTTCCTTTTCAAAATTCCTGTGTGATGTATGAGGTTTACTAAGTCCACTTGGCGATAGAGTGAATTGAAAGGAAAACATTCGGCATGGAAAAGCAAACACCTATCATTAGGAGGTAGAATATTCACTCCAATGAAGAAAGAAAGCTCTCTCAAAATTGCCAATTTACTCCATGTCATTGATCAAAATAGTTCTCATTTGGTTAATTAGAAGGAAGCCTGCCATCCTCAGGACGATGGTCATATAGGCTTGAAGGACTTAACGATCATCAATTGGGCACTCCTTGGCAAGTGGTTTTGGAAGTTTGAGAACGAAGATAACTCTCCGTGGAGACAAGTAATTGTCATAAAGTATGGCACATTAGGACAGTCTGTTTGATATCCTAGCAGAGCATGAGAGTCATAAGCATGAACTAAGCAGTTGGAGATACGGCATATATGTAACTCAAATTAAACCATGTGAGTAGATTGGTTTAATTATTTTTTTTTTTTTTTTTTTTTTTGGTTAAGAAAAGTGAGAGCACACCACCTGTAACATTAAAAAATCTGTACAATGCATTCAGGTGGACGCCAAAAAAAGTACCTCACCTTTATACGGCCATGCACTAGGTCTGACAGGGATGGACCACATGGCCAAAACCAGACCAAAATAGGAAAAGTACAAACTTTCCAGCCTCCGTAAGCAGGGAAAAATAAGAAGAAGCCTACCCAATAGACCAAGCACAGGGGAGAATCAATCCTATGAACTAGCATGCACATAGGACCTCTGCCATCAACTATCATAGCTATAGGCGTACCAGTTTGCTGAAAGACAGGTTCTGAAAGTGGCAACAACTAGTTGCCTGACACTATGTTGGAACACAACTGAAACTTGCAGCCTAACCTTCGGATGATACCCGACCACTGGAAGAACATCTCCCACCCTGATTTTCAGATGAGTCTCACCTCTTTTTTTATTCAACCATATATATACCAAATTTAGTTAAAAGTCAACTAAAAGAACAAGTTTCTAGTCGTCCAGGTTCTAACCATCTCGAATCTGAAGGCTCTTCTACTGCTCTTTTAACTTGTAATCATTTGGGTGAGCTCCACAAAAAGGAACAGGCCACACCCATCATTGTATGGAACCACTATACAGCACAAAAAACTGAGACAAAATCAGCCCACCAACAGGTTTCCCCCTAAGGGTATATATATATATATAATCATTTAAAGGTGGCTATTTCTTTGGAACAGGTTTGTCATGAACCAAAAAAAAAAAAAAAAACTATAAAAATACAGCGCCATGACAACGTTGAATACGAACTTAAAAGGAGAGACGACATCCTTGTATTGATACAAATTTGTTTGCCAAATTTGGAAAGTTGACTGTTTGGATTTCAACCTTCTATTTAGAAGTAACCAACTGGCCAGGTAACACATCAGTATTATAAATTAAACAACTTGGCCAAGTTTTGTTGTCCCTGCATTTGCCAGATCAACTGATGGACAACCAAATAAATGGACTGGCCTTATTTTGGGGAGGACATTATCTTGTGGGAAACACCTGATGGAGGACAGCTTAATTCTCATACCAATTTGCCATGTTGGCACATGTAGAGCCATCTAGATGGGCTGCCTAGAACACGCGCATGGGCTTAGTGAAGCTCATGATGTAATGTATCCAGTGTCGGACACATGCCACAGTCAATCTGGAAAACCTGATATCTTGTCATTCGATTCAAGTATTCTTGTATGTAATAAAAATGATTTTGCATATCCACACGCTTCTCCAGGATTTTCATGTCCATCACATGCTCTGTCAGACACCTGTATGAGCTTCTGTCTTAAGTTTGAAAAAATAACGCTCATGTTTTCTTTTGTCCATGCCCATAGGATAGTTAGCCCGTTGCTTCATCTGCTGCAGGCAATAAATGTCTGTGCAGTCTCTTTGAAGCAATTGTGCACAAGTTAAGAGAGGAGAATGGTTTGGACATAATTCGAGCTGATAGCCTGTCATGCAAAGGGCATCCTCAGAATTTAACTGGACAATGCCCACCAAAACATAATTCAATTGAAAGTACATAAATGAATATTTGCATCAGTGGAGTTATTTGATACCCTAGCAGAGTATGACAGGCATAAGCATGAACCCAGTGGCTGGAGATAAGGCATATGTGTAACTCAAGTTAAACAAGGTGAATTGTAGGATCCACTGCAGATAGATCATCGCCCCCAAAATCAGAATGGTTATATTTATTTATTTATTTATTTAAGAAAGGTGAGAACACACCACCATTCAGGTTGGCACCACAAAAAGAAGTGGACCTTAGCCATCGGATGACACAACCCTTTCTTCTTTCCACACAGCCAAAATTAGACCAAAAAAGGAAAAGTACGGTTCTTCCAGCCTGCCTAATCAAAACCCAAAAAAAAACTAAATTAAATTTTTTTTTTTTTTTAAAAGAAGAAAGAAAAAAATAAAAAGCAAACAACCAGCCTACCCAGTAGACCAAGCAGGGGAGAGTCAATCCTCTGGACTAGTATGCACATAGGACTTCTTCCTCAATTAATAAGAAGGAAGACATTTTACCATGCCTGTGATGTGCCAATCAAACTGCAGAGAGCCAACACAATAATTTGGTGCATTCCTTGGTAAAACATACATTGTTTGGAAATTCCTTTTTTTTTTTTTTTTTTTTAGCTAATTAGTATAGCATAGCCATACTTATACACAGAAGACCCTATTTGCGAAGTCTTTCACGAAGTCTCTCCGCATACAACAGATTATCAGATTAGACATTCCTACAAAGAGCAGCCCATTCACATCACAGACAGAGAACGGAGCAGCACATCACTCCACATCAGCTCATCTCTGCAATCATCCATACTGCTCCATAGGAGAACAAAAATTAAGCCCTAAAATCTTCGGATAAAACAGGAACAACCGTCTGAACAAAAGCCATTCGCATCATGTCTAAGGGGGTGCCAGTATGCTGAAAGACAGGTCCTGAAAGCGGCAACTGGATCATTCCAGCCAATGTGGTTTAATGAACGTGCCAAAAAATAAAATAAAATCAGGTCAGTCCACTAATTAGGTGGGTGAGAAATCGAGGACTAAAATGAATAGCCAAAGGAAACAATGGAAACAAATGGTCAACTATCTATGTTCATTGTATACATGTTGGCCACCTGATGAGTAGTAATGCCGGTTCTTTTTGGGACAATGCATAAGATGGTTCGTTGCAAAGTTTGCTGTCCTCCTTGGGTTTGTAAATAGTAACACATTTATTTGAATTAAGGCTGTAAGTCAGGGTTATGGTAATGTAGAGTGGGTGCAGACTTATTCTTAACACAATTGGACAGAAAGAAGTTCGAACAGAAGCAAACATAATCCATCATATCTAGGCTCAGTCCTATGTAGGGTATGACATAACAGGGCTCCGGGCACATTCGAGGATCGAAGAAATTCATTCTACATAGGGAGAAATTGTTGTTTGAACTGTGAACCTCACTCATAACTTTTGATCCATGTATCACTACGGGATGCATGACTTGTGAATTTTTACTGTAACAAGTCATCCAAGGTGAACAGACCTGCATAAGCGGGTCATATCAATTCATTTTGAATGAAAACACTTCCTTCCAGTTTAAAGTTGCAGTTCAAGAAAAACTTGCTATTTAAAAAATAAAAATAAAAAATAAAAAATTGGACATATTTCCTTTATTTTAGAGTTTTATCATATGCTGTCTTCTTAGAAATTGATTCGAATCATGCTAGGAATCATCCAATATTATTAAATTAAGACTTTTTATTTTTAGGAAAATTTACTATTTCGACTAAATTCTAATTTATTCGAATTATGACTCGTAATTAGGATTTTATTTTATCTTTGTAAGTAATTTAATTGGAAAATCTGAGCATTATTTATTAATAAATTTCTGAAAATTTCTTTGCATCTTGTGGATTCAAGGTTCGGAAAACTCGAAGTTGACAGTGACCTTCCTCCTTACACCCTTCCCAGCGTCATATAGGGGATCAAAACATCAGTCCCTGTCCTTACAAAAGGACCATATGGTATGCATGCGTAGGGCTGTCCACAGGCCAATTCTGAAATTTTTACTGATCCGTCGGGCCTATTCAAAATTTTGAATTTGCTTGACCCAGGCAAAATTCATCGACAGCCCTGGAATTGTGATTGTTATGCTGGTACCCTGCAATGGTTAGTGTTTGTACCATTCGAAGTCATCCCTATTAAAAGTTCCTTACTATTCCAAGTTCATCATTTCATAAGAGTAAACTCCATTGAGTAATTACCACAGTTTTGAAACTTGATGACTTGGCTCAGAAACTCTGCTGAGTCATCTTGGGGAGAAACAAAGACCTATAGTCTATAACCCTGCTTTTGCTATCTATTTAGCCATTTTAGTTGGGTGCGCCATTTTAAATATTTAATATTATTTTCAAGTAGTCTTTAATTTAATTATAAATATTGACCGGAGCTGTCTTGAGGTCACACCTGACTTGACTGGACATTGAGCAGAGTTTTTGGGTTTTTTTTTTTCTTAATGTGTGATCATAACCCCTCCAGGAGCGTATTAGGTACTCCCCAAGCCTCACTCAAGATGGTGCGGTAGTTATAGTGGGGCCCACCTATATGTATTTAGTCTATTTAGACACTGTTCATCAGTTTTAACAAATCATTTTAGGGCATGAGCACAGAAAAATAAAACAGATCCAAATCTCATGCAAATCGTACCATTAGAAATAGTAGTGATTGACCATTAAAAACTTCTTGTGGGCCACAAAAGTTTTGAATTAAGCTTATATTTTTTTTCCCTTCATCCAAACTTTTGTAACATTATCACAGGTTGGATAGCTAATAAAAATTACAGAAAAATTACTGTGGGGCCTAGAAAGTTTTTAATGGTGTGGCATTCAATCACTATTGTTTCCTATAATATGATCCACCTTAGATTTGGATCTACTTTATTTTTGTGCTCATGGCCTAAATTGATATGGAAAAATGGATGAACAGTGTGGATATACAATACATAAATTAAGATTGAGCATAGAGCTGCACTTAATCGACTCCCTAGATTTACCCTCTCAATTTGCGCTGTATACTTAGAGAAATGGCGAACATTCAACACACCGGAATATGGTATACAGGTACGAGATTTGGGTTTGTTGTTAGGTCGGGCTGGGAATCGATAATTTGAAAGGGCCATCACTAATGGTCTATACTGAACTTGCACATATGGCCCTGATGATGACTATCTCGGTTTTCAGAAGAATAGATGCTCAAGTTGAAACAAATTGCAAGACAGCTTGGATATTAAACAGATGGAATGATACTTTGATGCAGATGAAAGGTTTGGTTTAATCAATTTTGAAGATTAATGCTTTCAAAGATCAACGCTTTGATTTACCCAATTTAAAAAATGAGTATTTTAATTAGCCCAATTTCAAATGATTGGAATGATTTACACTCATTTTCAGAACTAATCTAATTAGATTGATCAAATTCGAAACTGGACTAATCAGACCACTAATCTTTGAAATCAGTTAATTCAGACTGTTTATATTCAAAATCAGTCAAATTAGGGCTTTGATCTTCGATGGAATTGGTGGTAACACACCGCAAGCTCACTACTCTGATTCTTTGGGAGATGCCATAGTTTGGTGCAGATGAAAAGGAGCCTTTCAAATCTGGTGGAACTGACTCTAGGTTATTCTAAGGAGTCTGTGGTGAATAATGAGGTTCTCCTGTCAAAGCTAAGATTCTTGGGACTACACTCTCTGCTAGAATTGGTGCGTATCTGTGTATTCAGATTCATTTGAAAAGAATCAAATCCATGGATGTTCCAAGCTAAAGAAGTTGCTCCCTTGTGGGGCCAGGCCACACCATCCCTGCGGGGAGGCGGATTGCGGACTGTGATTTGGACTCTGATTCGGTAGTGGCCGCTCCGGTACAGAGTTTGGCACTAGTCGGTACTGTAAAGTCTCTGTGGGCCCCACCATGATGTATATATTTGACCATTCATGTTGAAAGTTCATTTTAGGGTGTGATCCCAAAACTAAGATATAAAGCTAAGTGGACCGCACCCCAAGCAGCAGTTGGGATAGTAATGCCTACCCTTGAAACCTTTCCAGAGTCTACAACAATGTTTATTTGCCATCCTACCTGTTCATATATAAAGTCAAATAAACCTAGATGGGGGGGGGGGGGCTAAAACTTCTGTGGCCCACAAAGCCATGCCTATCTTCGGAAACTTCCTGAGGGCCATAGCAGTTTTGGATCAAGCTGATGTTTGTATTTTCCCTTCATCTGGGTCTGTGTGACCTTATGAAGAGAGGTAGGACGCAATGTTTGTATTTTCCCTTCATCTGGGTCTGTGTGACCTTATGAAGAGAGGTAGGACGCAAACCTGGGTCTGTGTGACCTTATGAAGAGAGGTAGGACGCAAACCACTTAGGCCGTGGCTTGGCTGGTGACCTCAACACCAGCAGGCTATTGCTGGTGTCAAAGCTCTGTGGGCTCCACTAGGATGCATGTGTTTTATCCATGCCGTCCATCCATCTTTTCAATCTTAATTTTCGGAATGAGCCCAAAAGTGAGGCAGATCCAAAGCTCAAGTGGACCATACCATAAGAAATGCCAGGGATTAAAAAGTTTTAGATCAACCTCATACTTGTGATTTCCCTTCGTCAAGGTTGGATGACAAATAAACGTGACTGTGGGCCGTAGGAAGGATTCAATAGTGGGTCGTATTATCTCAACTTTTTCAGTGGTGTGGTCCACTTGATCTTCGGATCAGCCTCGATAAGCTAGAAAAAATGGATGGACGGCGAAATCGGATTGCGAAATCGGATCGCGTACTGAGTTACTCAAGTAGGCTCTTATTGTACCGAGTAAACTCAGTTAGGCCTACCGTGAATATATGCAGTCTATCCATACCATCCATTCATTTTTCCATCTAATTTAAGGGGTTGAGCCAAAAATTGACATATGTCCAAAGATCAAGTGGATCATACAACAGGAAACAATGTGGATAATGATTTCCACCGTTGAAACCTTACTAGGCCCAGAGTGATGTTTTTTGGTCATCCAAACTGCCCATAATATCATCCAGACATGGATGAAGGGATATATATATATATATATATATATATATATATATATATATATATATATATATATAAGCTTGATGCAAAACTTATGTGGCCCCAAGAAATTATCAACGGAAGACACTCAATTCAACTATTTCTTGTGGGGTGGTCCATTCAAACATTGTATATGATTCATTTTTTGTCCCAAGCCCTAAAATTATCTGTTAAAATGGATGGACAGAGCGAACAAAATACATAAATCATGGTGGACGTACTGAGTTATTCACTAGGCAATCGCTTACATGGTGTGAAAAGGATACATGCACCATGATGGAGTCGTAGAGCTTTGACACCATCTAGTAGGCTGGTGATGGGTTGCCTACCAAGCTGCCTGGGAAAGGAAATGGTAGATGGTGCCAAACTGCTTCCGAAAGAAGTAGTGGGTCGAACCAAACTGCGTCGGTGGGGTTGGATTGACATGGAAACAACACCATCAAGTCCCGTTTCCAACCCTTATTTACAGAGGGATGGTAATATTTTTATTTTTATTTGTTTTTTGCCATTTTCAGTAGCTGTAATTACATGATGTTGCCCCAGCCTATGCGTCACATGGAGCCCTACCCATCCACAAAAGGGCATATATGCCAACATAGAACGTATATGAGATTTGAGCCCTCTATCAGTAGGCACACTCTTTAGATATTCTTGCCTCAAGTTACATGTTACATGCACTTCCAATGATGCAGGAACGTGGGTTCTAGGCCATATAACCTGAAATTAGGCCAATCCATTAATTAGGTAAGCCAAAAATATATACACAAAATGATGGGTAGAGAACAAATGGTTGATGGTCTATCCCCAATGTACACTTGTTGTCCACTTGATGAGCGGTCCTGCCTAAGCTTTTGGGGCAGGGCACATTCATGGTGGGTTGAATCTGATCAAGGGTCCAGAGCTTGTACCGGTGAACTACCTTGGAACTTGGAAGAAAAGTTTGTTGTCATTGTTTGGTACTAACACCTTAATTCTAATTAAGGCTTTATGTAAAGAGGAATTAATGGGTTCAGCATATGGATCCCTTCCAAACAAATGGACATATGGTTTGTGATTGATGATCTGTGGCCCCTCCAGGTTGAAAGCTCTTGGCCTTCCATTGTCTATTCTTTTTTGTAGTGTTCTTTCTCAAATGCCAATTTTTACCCAAATGGTTGAAATGTTAATGTTTTCTAGTATCATCTTGAGGGCTTGTAGATTCCTGTTGGTCTATAAATAGATAAATAAATAAATAACATGTCCCCACTTCTATGTTGTGGGCAAGGCATGCCTGTTTGTTTTGATGTAATTACATGTATTTGTAGTGTAAAAACATATTAATTACACAAGTACTTTGCTTAAAATGAATAGAATTACATTAACACACTTCAACGTTGTTTTATTATGGGAACTCGATATCGGCTCCACAATGATGTATGCATTATATCCACCCCGCTCATTCATTAAGTTTTTAAATAATAATAATAATAATAATAAATCGTTTTAGTGCATGAGCCTAATAAAGGGCCAGAGCCAAAGCCCAAGTGGACCACACCAAAGAAAATAGTGGTTTTAATAGTGACATCATTATTCCTACTGTTTCCTATGATGTGCTCCACTTGATCTCTAGATTGCCCCATTTTTTGGGTAAAGCCTTAAAATGATTGGAAAAAAATAAAAAAATGAATGAACGGAATCAATACAATGCATGGGGCCCACATAGTCTGCCTAGATTTTTGAGATAAGACCTATCAAAATATAAAGATGTCAGCATTATGAATTAGCATTTAATACTGTGGTTACATCAAAATCAACATGTTGAGGATGATGAAGTGTTTGGATCATAAGTTTCTTTACATAAGTTACTTATTTTTAAATACCCCTTGGCTTGTACTTATTTAGCCAAACAAGTAGAAAAGTATGTTTCGCTTCCAATATCACATAAGTACTGATTCCTCAAGTTTGTCTGGTCTTCTTTTAATATCTACCATCCATTACGTGGGCCTAACCTTTGATGTGGACCTTTCGTTATGTTTGGGCCCACCTTGGCCTTGTCTTCAATGTGAACTATTCATCCATGGGTCCTACCTTCGATGTCGACCGTCCACGATGTGGGTTATTCATCATGTGGGGCCCATGTTGGATGTAGGACCGTCCATCATGCAAGGACCAACTTCAAAGTGGGCCAATCATTTAGCAGGTCCCACCCTACATAGAGGCCGAGCTTTGATGTGAATTAGCTTCATGCAGAGCTCACCTTGATGTGGGTCATTTATCACGTGGGGCCTACCATCGATATTGTCTATCATGTGGGGCATTCCTTTAATATTCACCAACCATCATGTGGAGTCTACCTTTGATGTGGACCGTTTGCATGGGCCTCACCTTTGATGTAGGTTGTCCATCATCGGGGTCTAGCTTGGATGTAAGCCATTCGTCATTAGGGGCTGACATAGATGCGGGTCATCCATCATGCGGGGTCCACCTTCAATGATTTTCCATCATGTGGGACCACTTTCGATATCCACCACCCCTCATGTGGAGCCCAACTTTAATATAGACCATCCATTATGTGGGCCTCGGCTTCAATGTGGGTTGCCCATCATGTGGGCCCACTTAGGATATGGGCAATTCATCATTAGGGACTTACCTTTGATGTCGACAATCCATAATGTGGGATCACCTTGATGTGGGTCGTCATCCATAATGTGGGGCCCACCTTTGATGTGGACTGTCCATTGTATAGGACCTGCCTTTGATATTGTGGACCGTCCATTAATCTGTGGTGCCTGCTTTGGTACAGACCATCCATTATATTGAGAGAGAGATAAGTAGTAAAGTTAAAAATTGAAAATAAAAGATATAAACAGTAATGTAGATAAGTAACTAATTTCATTACAAAAGTTACTTTCAAAATGGTTTTTTCCAAACTAATTTAAGTAAAAAAATTAACTTATTAACTTATATAAGTTAAAAAATAATAATTATATCGAAACAGCCCATAATAATTATAACAATAAATATTAGGAATAAATAGATTAAATAGTTAAAATTACGAGCAAGAAATATAAATTTGATCAAGTACTGCTACCAAACGGCTGGTTGACTGAGTGCTTCTATGTGGGACACGGTTTAGCTAGTGTCAACACCATGATATATGATTTTTATCCACGCCGTTCATCCATTTTTACCATCGTATTTTAGGGCATAAGCTCAAAAATCAGTCATATCTAAATCACCGGTGGTCCACTCCACACATAAGCAATATTAATTGAATGTCCACCAATAAAAACTTTCTAGGGCCACTGTAATGTTTATTCTCCATCCAACCTGTTGATAAGGTCACACGGACCCTGGATGAAGAGAAAACATAAATATCAGTTTGATTCAAAACTTCTGTGGCCTCCAAAAGGTTTTTTAACGGTAAGCTTTTAATCCCTGTTGTTTCCTGTGTTGTGGTCTACCTTAGACTTGGATCTGCCTCTTTTTTGGGCCATGACCTAAAATGATCTAGCAAACTGGATGGACAGTGTGAATAAAACACATACATCAGGGTGGAGCCTACAAAGCTTTGACACTAGCTAGTTGGCTAGTGATGGGGTCACAGCCAAACCGCGTCTCACTATCGGTCTATGTTAATTTCTGGGATTGATTTTCACCCCTTACTTTGATTGACGGAGTTCAAGTCGGCTTGACAAGTTTTCCCAAGGCAAGTCAGGCTCACATTTACGGCTGTCAATAGGGCTGGGCTCGTCCTAAGCACAAACAAGACTTCAAATATGCCTGGGCCTAACAGCTAGGCATGTACCATGTGTATGGTAAGTGATCCGAAGACACGAAGGTGGTGTCAGGTGTGACTCCTGAGGCGTGAATCATCTTCCTGGAGTTGAGTAACATCCCAGCCTACGCTGGTTGTTTGCATGCACATCAATTTTCGTGATCTACCACCGTTACCAATGGAAACGGATTGACTACTCCCCCTGCCACTAGCCCGGTGGCTGATGGTCGGTGATATGTGGGCCCCACCATGATGTTTTGATGTTTGCGTTTCATCCATGCCTTTCGTACATTTTTACAGATCATTTTATGACATGATCCCAAAATTTAAAGGGACATAAATCTCAGGTGGACCACACCATAGTAAAACAACAGTGATTGGATATCCACCATTAAAATCCTCCTAACGCCCAATGTACTGTTTATTTGATGTCGAATATGTTGATTAGGTCATAAAGACCTAGATGAAGGGAAAAAGCAAAGATCAGTTTGATCCAGCCCTCAAAAAGTTTTTAATTGTCAACGTTCATTCAACACTATTTCTCGTAATGTGATCCACTTGAGATTGGAATGTATCTCATTTTTGGTCTCATACCCTAAAATGATCTAGAAAAATAGATGGATAGCATGGATGAAACACATACATCATGGTGCGGCCCACATATCACCGACCACTAGCCATTGGCTGATGGCAGGGGGACTAGCTAGGGCTGTACACGAACCGGGCTAGCCCGGTTAACTCGATCAACTCGGCCCGGAAAAGCTCGACTTGGCCCAACCCCGAATTGAGTTCGGGCCGGGACGGGCCATTTTCTTTAGCCCGAAACTGAGTTAGGGCCGAGTTTAAACATGTCCCAGTTCGGCCCGACTCGACCTGGCTCAACTCGACCGTTTATATATATATATATATATATATATATATATATATATATATATATATATATATATATATATATATATAAAACTAAATCCTTATCCTAATCATTTTAGGCAAAGCACTGAGAACGTCGTCCGTTCCTTTGCAGATGGAGCAGGCCCGAACTCGCCCGATTGCTAACTAGGCCGAATTCGGCTTGGACATGTTGGCTCGGTGATCGGGCCGGGCTGGGTTTCGGCTGGGTGTGGCTGATGACCGGGCCGGGCCGGATTGAGCCCAGTTTGACTCGGATCAAGTCGTGTACACCCCTAGGAGTAGCCCATCCGTTTCATTACCAATGTCTTCAACACCAAGGCTTCAATCATTCCCCGGTAGCCAATGGCGGAAACAGATTGGCTACTCCCCTGCCACTAGCCTGGTGGCTGGTGGTCGGTGCTATGTGGCCTCTACCATGATGTATGTGTTTCATCCAATTTTACGGATTATTTTAGGGCTTGATCTAAAAAATGAGAGGGATATAGCTCTCAGGTGGACCACACCATAGGAAAGCAATAGTGATTGGATATCCACCATTAAAATCCTCCAAAGGCCCACTGTACTGTTTATTTGACATCCAATCTCTTGATTAGGTCATACAGACCGAGATGAAATGAAAAAACAAAGATAAGCTTGATCCAGAACTTTTATGGCACCCCAAAAAGTTATTAATGGTCGATGTTCATTCAACCCTGTTTCCTGTAACGTGGTCCACTTGAGATTGAGATGTTCCTAATTTTTGGTCTCATACCGTAAAATAATCTAGAAAAATAGATGAACATCATCGGTGAAATATATACACGAGTAGACAATCCCCAAGAGATCCTCTTCTGACATAATTAGGGGTGCACATTGAACCGGTAGAACCGTGGAACCAGACCGGAACCAACCAAACGGTCTGGTTTAGTCCGGTTCTAGAGTGCACCGGTTCCGGTTCCGGTTCCAAAAATCAAAGAACCGGTTACATCGGTTCAGTTCTCAGTTTGGGGGTATGCAGAACCGAACCGAACCGAACCGTGAACCGATCCGTAGAACCAAACCGTGGATCCGATCTGTAGAACCGAACTGTGGAACCGATCCTGGAATCGAACTTGGAGCCGAACCAAGAACCCTTTGATTGTTTTCATATTTGACTCATGATTTATGGTTTATAATACACCATTTAATTATTTTCATAAATGTAATTTTGCACACCTTATATAATATCTAAACCATTCATCAAATGGACCACAGCATGGATGGAAATGGGCTAGATAATAAAATTAAACATGCCCAGTCTGTCCATTTGAGATGTCAGCGCAACACATGCAAGAAAGATAATTTTTCTATAATCAGTATTGTCTAATTTTTACTGATAGGACTGGTGGAGAGAGGGATTGAATTATCTGCTAGATGGTTTTCTCAAATGAGCTCGTGGTGGCACGTCCTACTCAAGGAGTTGTGGATGGTGCTGCCCATTTGTGTCATTGGCCTTCTTTACGAAGGGGATTCGGTTTTCTTTGGATCTACATTGCTCAGGCTCTGTTTTGTGGCTTAGTGGAATCTTGGTTTGATTTTTTGGGTTATAGCATCAGAAGTTTGTGGAGATGGTATTTTCCCCTTGGGTTTTGTTGGAGCTCTTGATGATTGAGTGGTATTGGAGGCGAGTATTTTTTCAGCTTTGAAAGGTGACGCTAGCTGTCGTATTAGTGTAATTCTTTTGTGGGGTGTGGCTGGTCATTGGTGGGCTTCGAGAAGGGATTTGTTGCAGCTGAGGTCCATCGCGGGTGGTGCGTTTGGGTTTGTGGTTTTTTTTTTTTTTAGGCCTTGCCTGACTTTCTCTTGTTTTGCTATGTAGAATTGTGGATCTCATCACATTAGGTGGGGCCGTTGGTTTGTTGTGACCCCTACCCAAAAAGACTCTATATATGGCAGATTTTCAATCAAGAAAATAAAATAAAATAAATAAACATGCAATTGGGCTGGATTATAAAAAGCCCAGAACCGTGGAACCGATCCGGAACTGAACCGGTTTTAACGGTTCGGTTCCGGTTCGGTTCTAGGGTGCCAACGGTCCGGTTCCGGTATCCTAAAACCGTTAGGAACGGTTCGGTTCCGGTTTCACCCTAGAACCGGACCAAACCGATCCGTGTGCACCCCTAGACATAATTACATTTGCTGCAATGTGAAAATTAAAGGTGAAATGCTGAGGTCACCCAGTGAGGAGATGTTGAAGAGGTGGCTTATACAGAGATTCACTGAGTCAGGCGAGTTCTAGAGAGACTCATCCGGTTAACCCGTAAACTCAGCCGAATCAACTCAACTTACAAATGATCCGGGTGAGTCAATCGCCCAATCAAAGCACATTAGTGAAGAGGAAGTCTTTTTTTTTAAAAGAAATTATTTATTTAGCTTTTATTTACCATGTATATTATTTATCCTTTAAAAATATTTATTAATTAAATATTCTTTCTATTTACCATGCTATATATTATTTACCGTCTTAAAAATGTTTATTAATTAAATATCCAGTTGAGTCACCTAATGACTCGAATGGATCTTTGAGTCACCTGGCGGGACATCAAGCTCAGTTGTGCTTTCGGGCTTTTGACGAATGGTTTGAATGATTTGGTCTATTCATTAAACAAAGATCAAACTAACCATTTTAGTTATGCCTATCCATTTATAACATGGGTCACGCTTGTATGGGAGAATATAGACAGATGGGTGATTTTTCCTAATCATTGACTTTCCTTACACCCGTATGTGCTTGCCTACATTTTAGAACAAAGCATGTTTTTGTAGCAGTGCATCGACGGTCAGAGGACAGTTTGGTGCATGCATGGGCTATGTAAGTGAGTTCCACCATTATTGATCACTGATTCTTGGCCCCACTTTCACAAATGGGGAGCCAAAAACTTATGGCGACTTTTGATGTATGAGGTTGTACATTGCTCGGCTCTAAATTAATAGAGCAAAAGTTGAGCAGCAATCACTGAAATACGGTAAAGAAATGTTAAAGCTCGCTGTAGATTGTTGGATCGAAAACATTGTGTGCACTGTACATTCAATAGATTAGTGTGAGGGAGCACAAAGGTGGGCGACATCAATGAGAATATTGTAAAATTACTCCTGCAACCATAATCATATGTTGTGGTTTGCCTGAGTTTCAGATCAGGTTGATTTTTTGTAACTTCTCTCAATCATGGTGAGTTTCACCTGATAAACAACTTGAGGAAAGATACAACGCAGTGGCTGTATAAATAAGCCCATGGTTTGCATCTCATCTCCACTGTTTCCTATTGTTTTGTCCATATAAGTTGTGGATGTAGCTTATTTTAAGGTCAAGGCCTATAATTGAGAATAACACATGGTGGCATTGCACGTATGTGAGGTCCTTTCTCTCAGGGCCTGTTTGGATAGGTAAGGGCTTTCCTGATGAAAATGAAAAGGGTTTTCCCTCGTGGGAGGTAACACAGTTGGAAATGCAAACCGCGACGTAAATACGTTTTATATGTAAAAAAGGAAAAAAGAAAGCTTTCATGCCTTTAGTGGAAGCAAATTAGCTGGTGTACCACACACCACCGACATTGGTGGTGTGTTGATGTCACCAAGTTCTGTGGGCTGACCATGGTGTCTGTTATATCAAAACCGTCCGTCCATTTGTCGAGCTTGTTTTAAGGCCTAAACCCAAAATAAGACGGATCCAAAGATCAAGTGGACTACACTCCAGAAAGTACTAGGGGATTGATCATCTACCATTGAAACCTTTTTAGGGTCCCTGCAGTTTTGGATCAATCTGATATTTGTTTTTCCTCTTCATCTAGGTCTTTGATATTATGGTGGGCCCTATAAATGTTTTAATGGTAGTAATCATTGTCCCACTGCTACCTGTGGTGTGGTCCACTTGAACTTTGGATATGACTCATTTTTTAAGATGGTGGACTAAAATGATCTCACCAAATGGATGGACGGTGTGGATATAGTAAAGACATCATCGTGGGGCCTACGTAACTTTGCTCTTCTCCGCACGGTGTTAGGCGGCTGGAGGAGCTGACGCGCTCCTCTTCGAGCGACACGTACACACACCAGCTTAATTCGCTTTGTGAGTAGGGAACGGATTGGCTACTCCCCCTGATCAGCCCAATGGCTGCTGGTCGGTGCTATGTGGGCCCCACCGTGATGTATATGTTTCATCCATGCCGTCCATCTATTTTTACAGATGATTTTATGAAGTGAGTCAAAAATGAGTATATGCAAATCTCAAGTGGGCCACATTAAAGGAAACAATGTTGAATGAAGGTTAACCATTAAAAACGTTTTGGGGGCTATAAAAGTTTTGGATCAAGCTGATCTTTGCCTTTTCTCTTCATCTGGGACTATATGACCTAATCAATAGTTTGGGTGTCAAATAAATAGTATAGTGAGCCTTAGGAGGATTTTAATGGTGGATATCCAATCACTATTGTTTTCATGTGGTGTGGTCCAGCTGAGAATTATATCCTTCTCAGTTTTTGGATCAAGCCATAAAATGATATGTAAAAATGGATGAACGGAATGGATGAAACACATACATCATAGACTGCCCTCAAAGCACCGACCATCAGCCAGGGAGCTGGTGGCAGGGGGAGTAGCCAATCCGTTTCCGAGTGAGTAGGTATCTACCTCGTTTACTTTCTCTGACACGCGGGAGGTTACACATGGCTGGAAATGTAAACCCCAAAGTAAATATATTTAACCTGTAAAAAGGAAAATTAAAAAAATAAAATAAAAATAAAAATAAAAATAAGCTTTCCTACCTTGAGTAGTTATCTACCTAGTTTATTTTCTCTGACATTGAGAAACCTCCCGCTTTGTTTTGCCTTGATCAAGTCCATCACGCTTTGTTTTGCCTTGATCTTAAAAACAAACTAGTTTAACACTAACGTGGGCCACTCCATAAAATTGAACATAAAAGCTTCTTAATTCATGTGCTATGGCCCACCTGAGTTTCATATATAATTCTATAATTTTTGAGTTCTTCTTTTATCTTGGCCTGGCACATCAGATAAATGAATTGGGTAACATATAAACTTTACTGTTGTAAAGTACCCCAGCACCGATACATGCTAGAAATTGATTGTTACGAGCAACCTAACAATTTAGGAATGATTTCTAAATTTTTACATCCCAATCCAAGGAGATAAAATGGAAGGTGGAAGGAAAATTGAATGGAATTCATTATCTTAATTAATGATTAGTGCTCCATTATTGCATTTGCTTTACAGCCTAGCAAAGCAATAACACATGGCTAAAAGCAAGTCAAGTCAAAAAGTAAATAATAATAAATAAAAAAGATAAAGAAAAGAAAAAGCAAGAATGCGTAGAATACTCTCCTTATTCCATCAGCAGGTCACTTCCTAGCTGCTTTGGGCAGACCCTGATTCAGGTTAAGAATAAACAACCAGGGCTGGATGCGGTAATGAGTTTTATACGCCCAATGACTAACTTGGCCTATGTTGGCCTTGGAATAGTAAGAGCTTGAGCATACCTTTACTTATTTAACATTATAGAATTTTATACTTCACTAGCATGCTCGCTTGGTCTTATAAAAAAAAAAAAAAACCTCCCATCTGGCTTGCACAAGGGTCAGCTCGGCCCAAAGTACCCAGCTTATTAACATCATGTCATAAGCATTATTTCTGAACTTTTTTTTTTTTTTTTTTTAAAGGGAGATCCTCATAACGCACCCTGATTGATGACAATACATGTGCGTCCGTCTTCCCATCTCATGCAAGTGAGGGTAGTAAGGGGTTATTCTCCACTCTCTTGAATCAACTACGAAGCCCCAGGCATTGCCATTTGTAATATTTTCGCGGTCTTTGTTTCTTCTTCATCTATATTCTCTATTCTCAAACTGAGGTATGCTCCTTTCTCTACCATCTCTCTTCTCTCCCTCAATAATCCTCATCGAAATCATGTGATCATGGGGATTATCTTTGAAATTTTTGATGAACATGCTCAGAATGCCACCTGATTGATAACACTATGCATGTCTCACAGACGGTATACTTGTACCTCCATCGATCCCATCTCATGCAAACGAGCATACTAAACAATTATTCCCCACTCTCCTGAGTCATCTACCAAGCCCAAGCATTGTTGCTTGTAATATTTTCTCCCATCCTGGTTTCTTCTGTTTGTATTCTCTATTCTCAAATTGAGGTTTGCTCCTTTTCCTACCCTTTTTCACTGTGTCGATAATCCTCATCAACATTCTGTCATAAGGATTATCTTTAAATTTTTTAAGCAATATACTCATAAAGCACCTAATTGATGACAGTATACATGAGTCACGGACGGTACATCTATCTCATCTCATGCAAGTGAGTGCAATAAGCGGTTATTCCCCACTCTCTTGAATCAACTACAAAGCCCAGGTGTTGCAGCTTGTAATATTTTTCTCCCATTTTGGAGTCCTAGTTTCTTCTTAATCTGTATTCTCTATTCTCAAATTGAGGTATGCTCCTTTCTCTACCCTTTCTCCCCTCTCTTTGTTCTCTTTCTATTATTTCTTTTCTTTTTCTTTTCTTAGGTAGTTTTGGGATGAACAATTTTACTAAATCTTATTTGGGTTTCAAACAGTATATTATAACTTTGCAATTGAACGTTAATTACAAACTACACTTTGTTTGTTTAGCCAGCGCATCATGAAATTGCAACTTGGTCATGGTGTGTTCCGCAGGTACAATACAACTTGCAATTCAATGTCTTTTTCATTGGGAGGTTGCATTAGATGTTTACGATGTTTTGGGTTCGCTAGACATTCATTGGAGCCTTCTAATTAATTGCCAATAAAATAAATTAAAGAATCATTTTGATAAGGTGATTCTAACCATTCAATCAATGGATGGGAAAATGGATAATAAAAAAATATTATAGTAGAAAATGATTGATTATAACTCTCAAGAACCGCTGACCAGCTGATGTAACCATTCAAATGACAGATTGAGATTAATTAAAATAATAAATCTAATCATTGATCTTGATTGTCTAATATGTAGGCAAACCTTCCATGAACCTTACATACCAAGAACACTTTGAATGATTTAAACCGTTCCAGGACCGAAAAAGAAATAAATGAATGGTCCCATATGTACATCCCAACTTGAACCCAATCCATGGATAGGAAAAATGACAATCCAAAATTATCATACTAAAAAACATTTAATCATAATTTGATAATATATGTTAAGAACCATTTTAACCAGATGCTAACCATTTCTTTAATATCTAAGATAATGAATGGTCCAAATTGATCAAAATAATAGATCTAATAATTGCTCTAGACCATCCATAATGTAGGCGAACTTTTGATTGAGCATAAATCTCAAGAAATCTTTAACAGGATGATTCTAACCATTGGATGGCAAAAGAAAATGAATGTCCAAGTTTATTATAATAAAAAATGTGTGTCTATAGATATTGGTGTTTGTCATGTAAACCCAACTTTGATTAAGTATTAGCTTTTAAGATTTACTCTTTTTTTTTTCTTTTTTTTTTTTTTAAAGAAAATTTTTAATTCATTCACTGGAGGAAATATATAGGACATAGACACTTCGAGCTGCCCACAGACAGGAAAAAGGACCTCTAGGGTAGCCTATCATAAACCATTTACAAAGGCTGATTCTCTAATAGAACCCAGCCCCACCTTATTTAACAGAAACATACCTCGAATAGGGGTAGGGAGCTAAGAGGCCTCCCTATAAAATCGGCTCCCCTAAAGTTCGCTACCTTCTCGGGCCAGCACATATGCCAGGTCATTTCCTTCTCTTATAACGTGGACAAAACGAATCAACCCCTTCTTCTTTAGTCCGGCTAATTGGATGGCCCAATATTGGCACTTCCAAGCCGTCTGGGACCTGCAGTTTCGAGTTTCCACCACAAACTTCAAGTTGGATTCAACCACCACGTTAGTTAGGCGATGGTTAAAATGCTGGATGAGGTCGTCATAGACCGCTCAAAACTCTGCATTGTTGTTTATATCCACCCCACAACCAATTGAAAATGCAAACATGAGATAGACATTCTCCCGTGCGTCTACAAATTCCTCCTCCTCCTCCAGATAACCTCGGGTTCCTTCTAACAGACCCATCCACATTTAGTTTTACCCAACCTTCTTCTGGCTTAATCCACTCCATTAGCTCATATACCTTAATAGCAAGGGAAGATGGGGTGATCCCTAACTCCCGAAGGATAAGCCGATTTACCAATGTTGGGGATCTGGTAGGCGCGTACCCTTTGCTTACCCACACCAACCACCATTTTACACAACCAATCACTACCACTATAGGTACGTGCTTCTCGTCAAATTTAGATGCTTCTCCCACATAATAAAGCATGAGGTCAGCCCATGATCACACCCCAAGTATAGGGTTGTGATGTAGTAATAAACTCAATAAGACCAAGGTTGAATCCACAAGGACTGAAACCTGTATGTAATCTGAAAATAACCAAAACTAGAACTAGAATAAGATGAAATCTAAATCAAGTAAAAGAAAGGGAATAATTACGAATAGATTAATTAAAAACTAATAAAAATAAAGATAGGAAACTAGGTACCAAGGATCCACTTATAGCAATTGGGAAGCTACCTTGCATTGATTCAAAGACACAACTGGAATCAGAGTCCTATCATATCCAATTGGTAGGAAGAGATTTGCCAGATCTTTGAACTTCTTATGAATCTAATCATCAATAGATAAAAATGACAAAGATTTAGAAGTGATCCCGTCACCTAACCATGCCCAGGAGACTATAGCAAATAATAGCAATTTACCAATCTCATAGTCAATCATGAGATAATTATGAAAGTTAGGAAGGATTCTATCACCCAACCATGCTCATGAGACGATGGTGAATAACAGGGTTCCCAAATTCACAATCTCAATACATAAAAAGAGAATATCTCAAACAATTGTAGATCTATTGTAATTTGAGTCACAACAAAACTAAAAATATTCCTTATAATCAAACTAGAATCCATAAAGTTCAACTGGACATAAATCAAAACAAAACAACCATCCTAATCATACTACAAGCTTCACCTCTTAGCCCTAGCTAAGAGGTTTAGCCCAACATGATTGGGCTAATTCCCTCAAAAACATAAAAATAAAAATAAAAACAAAAACAAACTCTACTGTCTCTCTCTTGTACGTTCAAGCCAACTTGGCCTGCACGACTCCCCCGGAACCCCCATGCTCCCTCCTCTCTCTTTCTTATATAGGCAACGGAAAGAGTCAGCTGGAGGGCTTCCTGGTGGTGCGAAGACAGCTGGATTTCATAAGTTGGTGCGTGCGTGGGCTTTTCCGCAGCCAAGAAGATAGGCTCCTACTCCCATCTATCCGTTCATTTTCTCCAAAAGATCAATGTCTCCTTGGATTTTTTTGAACACCCTACACGATGGACGGTCCAGATCAGCCGTCCTATCGCCTCCAAGAATGTATAACACGCCGCAACAGCCGGACAGCGTCCGGCTGTGAAACAGAGCGTGCTCTGTTTGCACAGTGCTGACAGTGGGGCCCACTTCGTCGTTTTTATGCAAAATCCACTCCTTCCATTGAAAGCGTGTTGAAAAACAAGTCAGGAAGGACGAGCTTGTTTCGATTTTGGTGTGGCCCATTAGTACTAGATCTTCACACCATCCGTCTTGCTTTTGGACGATCAAAAACGTATATCCGATACCTTTTAAAATTTTGCTCCCTAGTCCTGAGTGATAGAGGCCTTGTGATTCTCATGGACGGTTTGGATTGTCTATATGGACAATGGGTGGGGCCCATAACGTGGATCAGCGTCCGCACCCTGCGGACGCTGTTTACGTGAGATTGGATCGGTTAGCGCCCGCTGACCGATCTTGGTTGGTCCGGTGTGGCTCGGGGTGCACCGCACGGTGCACTCTCACCTTATATGTGGGGTCCACTCGTGATGCTCGTTAGAAATCCACACCATCCATCATGTTTCTCTTCTAATTTAAGGAGTTGAAACCAAAATTAAAGCGTATCCAAAGATCAGGTGGGCTCCAAATCAATATTTTATGGGATGATCTATCAGTTTAGCCACTTCCACAGGGATCCAGGAGATGAAATTCGATGTGTACAGTTAATTTATGGTCCTCAGTCCATGTATGAATTTTTGAGCCGAACAGATGGTGAAAGCCTTGTGATCTTGCATTCTGGCTAACTTTCAGGCCACTTGAGTTTCAATTTCTTAATTTTCTAGGATCTCTGGTATGTAAATCCGTCGATCTTGGTCTCCTGGAGTCCGTCCCTTGCTTTGGTAAATTCTGAGCATTAAATCCATGCTTTTTGTATCCTTTTTCAATCCACGCTCATAATTTCACTTTGCAACAAAAACACGATTAAAATAGGACATTAAACAGTACCATGTTCTTAAAATCATGTAATTACTATTCACTCCCCAAGTATAGGGTTGTGATGTAGTAATAAACTCGGTAAGACCGAGGTCGAATCCACAGGGACTGAAACCTGTATGTAATCTGTAATTAACTAGAACTAGAACAAGAATAAGATGTAATCTAAATTGAGTAATAATTGAATGAATAATGGTGAACTATTGCTCTAAAACTTAAGGAATTCAAAGGTAGGAAACTAGGGTGCCAAGGATCCACTTGTAGAGATCAGGGAGATCTACGCTTGATTCACGAACTCAACTAGACTTTAAGTCCCATCTTCATCCAGTTGGAAGATATGTCACTAAAGCTCGATCTGAACTTCCATTGATCTAGTTTTCAAAGAGATGAAAGATATGAGAATTAGAGTCGATTCCATCACAAATCCATGCCCATGAGACAAGGTAAACAACAGAACTCAAATTAATCCACAATCAATCAGAAGATGTATGAAAGTTAGGAAGGATTCCATCATCCAACCATGTCCAAGGGGCAATGGTGAACAACAGGGTTTCCTGATTTCACAATCAAAATATGAGGAAGAGAATACTCCAAGCCATCGCAGATATATTGTAATTTAAGTCACAACACATCATTAAAAACTGAAAACATTCCATAAAATCAACTAGCATCAAATTAGTTCATACTATGAATTAAACCAGTAGAACACCACCCATCACACCACAAGCTTACCTCTTAGCCCTAGCTAAGAGGTTCAGCCCAACATGAATGGGAGGATCCCTTAAACAAAATAAAAATAAAAGGAAAGACAACAAACTCTACTCTCTCTTATGCTCATGTTCCAACCTCCGGATCCTCAAACTCTCTCTTCTCTCTTCTTTTTATAGCAGTAGGAAAACGGTGGAGAAGGTAGGGAATTTCCGCACGCACGACAGGCGATGCGAGCTGAAGTCGGTGACGTGCGTACAGCTGGCTTCTTCTTTCGCAGTAAAACTGCAAAACCAGTGCGTTTTGGGTTGATTTCCGGAACGGAAGAACATCTCAGGTCCGGATTCCTTTCGTAAACACGGTCATTTTTTGCCTGGGCACCATATGAATGGTTCAGATTGACCGACTGATCAAAGATGGAGGGCCAACATCTTCCGTAAATTTCGGACTTTATGGCCCTGCGTAACCTCACACACGGCAGTTGCGCTGATGCGTGGTGGGGCCCACTTAGTTTGATCTTATGGAAAATCAAATCCATCCTACGAGCTTCTGAATCCGCTCAGGATCACGGGCCCAAGATTTAAGTGAATTCGTGATTCATATGGGCCACACCATCACTGGATGTAGCATAGAGAAGATTGTTTCTGCTGTCTTGATTGTCTGCATGGAATCATGAAATCTGTTGGGTTTTGGTCGAAACCATCCTCTGGACAATCTGGACGGTTTGGATTAGCCGTCTGATGAATGAAGGTGGGCCACGCACCCTCCCAGTGGACGGGCTGCGTAAATGCCTGAAGAAGGAAACTTCCTTCTTTCCAAAGTTTGGGTCAAGAGTCGGTTTGACCGACTCTACGTTGCCGTGTACGGCTAGTGCACTTGTGCACTATGCACACTCATGCTCGAGTGGGCTCCACTATGATGTGTATCCAAAATCTGCTCCATCTATTCGTTTCTACGCATAATTTAAGGTTTTGAGACCGAAATTGAAGCATTTCCAGATACCAGGTGGGCCCCAAATCAGGATTTTAGGGGCTGATCTGTCCGTTGGGCGACTTTCACAAAGTTTCAATAGCTAAAATTTGACGTGTACAGTTAATTTAGGGTCCTCAGGCCATATATGAAGTCTTGAGCCGAACGGATGGTGGAAACCCTGAGATCTTGCATTTAGGACACTTTTTAGGCCTCTTTAACATGAACGACTTGATTTCCTTTGATCTCCGGTGTGTAATTTCCTCGATCTTGATCCCCTGGGGTGTATCCCTTGCCTTGGTGATGCCAGAGCGTTAAATCCATACTTTTATCGTCCTTTCCAGTCATATGTTCTCAAATATACCCTGCATCACAAACACAGTTAAAATCGGGCGGTAAACAGTATTGTGCTCGTAAATCCAGGTAATAAATGGGGTCTAATATGCAATATTCAACCCTCAACACAACTCCCAACTAGCATTTTGCTAGTCCCGAGCAAAGTATGCGAAAAATAAGTTGAGAAGCACAGGATAATTTTTATATACTCGAGTGAATTTTACAAAATAATCCAAATACAAGACTTTTAATATTCATGAATGTTGAGTATTACTTTCTCCTAGACTTAAGCGTACCGTAAACTTCATAATCAAGTTCAAAGTTTTAACCCATCAATTAGAAAAATTCTAAACATTGAGTTCCATGTATAA
This sequence comes from Magnolia changhungtana, assembly GCA_030180095.1. Taxonomy (NCBI): domain Eukaryota; kingdom Viridiplantae; phylum Streptophyta; class Magnoliopsida; order Magnoliales; family Magnoliaceae; genus Magnolia; species Magnolia changhungtana. The sequence continues at coordinate 154,420 of JASAUF010000358.1, read as the reverse complement.
TGTAATCTCGGCTTATCCACATTAAGAGATTCAATCGTCAATTTCATACAGCATCGGTAGCCAATAAGATAATTTATAACAACCAACACCTAAACCAGAACTTGCCTTACAGATCATCCTTTTATTCTAACAACTTTTGATTTTTCCATTTATGGAGAGGGGAATCGAATCCACACCAAAAGGGAGCAAACCTATGGTGAAGATCATACACCCAACCCTTTTCACATATATATCATCCATGGGGAATTAAATCCTCACTTATAGGGAGCAAACCTATAGTGAAGATTATTTGCCCAACCCTTTCCAAAGGTATCTTTTTTTTTCTTCTTACTGAACATGATAGACAGATTTTTAGGCTGGTTCGTTGTATGCTTAGTGATTACCGAATTAACCCTTCAATATCAAACTGAAACCTTAATATGAAATAAGCGAGATGCGACATGTGAAATCATGACTCTATCAATGTTTACAGTTTTTAATTCTGGATTAACACTTCAAACTTAACTGTGAAATCTAATAGATAACTGAATTTAAGAGTTATAAATCCAACATTACTTATCTTATAATTTTAAATCCAAAATGGTTGTTAAAATCACTTCAAATTCACAAGAAATTCCAGAAAAATTTAAAAATTTTCACAATTTCTGCTCAAAACCAAGAAAATACTGATTAGGAAACCTAATCTCCCACCCCAACCTAAAATCTACATTATCCTCAATGTAAAAGATATGAGCATGCAATGCACATGGGACAACGAAAGTAAATGAGAAGTGATGGGAAGATAGTACCTGAATGAAAGAATCAAGAAGCTTTTCCACAAAGATCTCAGAATGAAAGAGTAAGTCAGCGCAAGAGAGAAACCAACACAAGTAAAACACAAATAACAAAAATAAACTCCTACCTATACCACTTTCGCAGGTGCTCTCGATTGCATTTAGCGTATGCAACAAGCCTTTAAACCCCTAGGTTGCCCCTAGTGGACGAGTTGTAGTCTCGTGAGGGTTTGCAGCAATGTTACCCACAAACATTGAATTGACTAATCATGGAATCAAAAGCTGGGTTGCCTCCCAGGAGCGCTAAGTTTAACGTCTTCAGCCAGACTAAAGAAACTACCCTAATCCTATGAAAGCAGGGGAAAGACTACTCAGTAATGCCACAAGGTTCCTCTTCCGGCCAATATCTAGATAAATTTCTCAGTAGGTTTCTCAACAGGATCATCCAAAAGCCCTTTTTGCAATAGGCTTTGATGCCCTGGAGCATGAATGGCCGGAGAGACTTATGTACCTTAGAAAAAATTTATCGTTGATTCACCTGAGGTATCCAAAGTATATATGATTCACCTGTGTCAGAAAAAGTCTCAAAGTTAGTATCCCATGGTGAATCAAAGACTACAGGTAAATAAAATTCAGAAAAATTTTCAGGAAGTAATGTAGTCTCAATGCATTCCGAAGTTCCAGGCTTCGATTCAATTTTCAGCTCCTCTTCTTTTAGTGGTAAACATTCAGGGTTTGGGGAAGGAAGGGCTTCAGAGTGAGGGTTCTCTCGGTCAGTGATGACTATCGAGATGTTGTCTTGCAAGGCATCCACTTTTCCTTTTGACATGAGATCGTTTGAATCTGCAAAGTGTGCTAAACAACCATCCAAAGAGTTGAGAAGTTCAGCTGAGCATGACTTATTTTCCACATTTGAGCTCGTGATGATCTGTCCAAAGAATCCATTATCTTTGAACATGGATGGAGGTATGCTCTCTTGTTTCAGTCCTGTACAGATAGATTGAAAATCAATAGGGGAAGCATCGATGTAGTCACTCTGTTCATTGAAACTACTCAATCGAGGCGTTGAATCGTAAAAATTTGACAGTTCAGATGGTGACTTCAATTGGGTGGTTTCAACTTCAAGAGTCATATTAAGTGGCTCGTCCATCTCCCGCATCATATCATCATTCAATTCAAGGAAGTAGTCTAAACATGCATCACAAGGTTGGAAGGGTTAGTTGAAATTGGTTCATTCTCCACATTCAAATCAGTCATGTCAGACAAGTGGAGTAGATCATTATGGTTGACAACTTCCTGAACCTCTTGATCATTGGCAAGGGCCACACTTGAGATTGAATCCTAATACTCATCATCGTCAAGTTCCGTATAGTGTGCTCTTGGGACGGGATCACATTCCTCACATTCTATTCATAGATTGGGTTGAGGTTTGAATAAACTAACCTCTATCGCATCAGTGTAATCATGCATGTCATGTGAGTGAAGTGTGTCACTATCATTATATTTGAAAGACACCCACGTCTCTTGATCATTCCTTTCGACAGTCATCGAGATCGACTCATAGGGAAATTGAACTATGTGCTCATCAATACAATCCAACTCTTCATTCTCAATTGCACTATTTTTCATAGTCGCATCACGTGAACTCCACTGTTGTACATCTTTTACAAGTTCTTGAAATCTTTGGAGCGTGTTTTGTTGAATGAGCTCCAGATTTTGTATGAAATTCTGCAGTGAATTCTCTTGGATCGTTTTTTATTGGATTTCAGAGGTATAAGACCCAAGATAATCGTTATCATGATGCATTATTGATTCAACTTCTAAATTTTAATGGTTCCATTGATCATAGGTATGGGGTTGTGTGTGGAGAATTGGATTGGGTTGAGGCTGAGGTGCATTAGCCTCTAGTAACCTATCAAGGCGTGTTTCAAGCTCTTCTAGTAATTTTCTCATGTCTGCAGAAGAGTCTGTGTCACTTTGAAATGAATTCTCTTGGATCGATTTTGGTTGAATCTCAAAGGTAGGGGATCCAAAAGAATAATCATTATAATAGGTTGTTGGTTCATCTTTCCAACATTGATGTTTCCACTGATTATAGTCATATGGATCATAGATGGGAGAATCTGATGGTTGGTAATATTTATTATCACTCATAATATAATCACGCATTGTTTTCTTTTTATCAGATGGGTGATAATAATTCTCACTCCCATAGTTATGATAACCCCAACACTCGCGTACTGTTTTGTTAATCCGTGGGGTGTCATTGTTCTCTCGTATATGATCGCGTAAGGACTTTTTAACCGATGGAGTGTTATGCTCAGGTCGGTTCTCGATGATTGGTTCTGGAAAAATCTAAGACATAGGTTGATGTTTATCATAATCATCATACATCCCTTCACATTGTTTTGCATGCTCAAAAGCTATCTTAGCATATTGACGTTCCCACTCGTGCATATACATGGTGAAACCCTCAATCTGAATCTATTCCTAAGAAAAATAGAAGAAAAGATCCTACAGTAATATGGAAAGTATGAGGAGGAGAAGTTAGAAGGAAAGTACCAATTGAGAAGTTCCTATGTTAAAATCCTGCAAAAGAAAACAAAAGAGATTAGCTTCTAAAATAGAAAGTCTAAAGTTAGAAAGTTCTAAATTAGAAATCCTAATCGTAAAATGGAAAGTAATGTTAGTTTCTAAAAAGAAAAAAAAATAGAAAATTTCTAAAAATAGAAAGTTAGTTTCTAAAAAGGAAACCTCGAATAAGAAAATTTCTAAAACGAAAATCCTGAAAATAGAAAAAGTAGAGAAATTAGAAAGGGATTACCAAATTAGAAGTTTATGTCAGGATCGTACAAAACAGGAAGACAGATTAGTTTCTAAAAATAGAAGAAAAAAAAATTTCTAACCTAAAATTAGAAAATTCTAATCTTAAACTAATCCTAAAACTAGTTAATCTCAGAAAATGTAGCCATCAATCCCCGGCAACTGTGCCAAAAACTTGTTCACTCCCCAAGTATAGGGTTGTGATGTAGTAATAAACTCGGTAAGACCAAGGTCGAATCCACAGGGACTGAAACCTGTACGTAATCTGTAATTAACTAGAACTAGAACAAGAATAAGATGTAATCTAAATTGAGTAATAATTGAATGAATAATGGTGAAATATTGCTCTAAAACTTAAGGAATTCAAAGCGCTTGATTCACGAACTCAACTGGACTTCAAGTCCCATCTTCATCCAGTTGGAAGATATGTCACTAAAGCTTGATCTGAACTTCCATTGATCTAGTTTTCAAAGAGATAAAAGATATAAGAATTAGAGTCGATTCTATCACAAATCCATGCCCATGAGACAAGGTAAACAACATAACTCAAATCAATCCACAATCAATCAGAAGATGTATGAAAGTTAGGAAGGATTCCATCATCCAACCATGTCCAAGGGGCAATGGTGAACAACAGGGTTTCCTGATTTCACAATCAAAATATGAGGAAGAGAATACTCCAAGCCATCGCAGATATATTATAATTTAAGTCACAACACATCATTAAAAACTGAAAACATTCCATAAAATCAACTAGCATCAAATTAGTTCATACTATGAATCAAACCAGTAGAACACCACCCATCACACCACAAGCTTCACCTCTTAGCCCTACCTAAGAGGTTCAGCCCAACATGAATGGGAAGATCCCTTAAACAAAATAAAAATAAAAGGAAAGACAACAAACTCTACTCTCTCTTATGCTCACGTTCCAACCTCCGGATCCTCAAACTCTCTCTTCTCTCTTCTTTTTATAGCAGCAGGAAAATGGTGGAGAAGGTAGGGAATTTCTGCATGCACAACAGGCGATGTGAGCTGAAGTCGGTGACGTGCGTATAGCTAGCTTCTTCTTTTGCTGCAAAACCGCGAAACCGGTGCGTTTTGGGTTGATTTCCGGAACAGAAGAACATCTCAGCTCCGGATTCCTTTCGTAAACACGGTCATTTTTTGCCTGGGCACCGTATGAATGGTTCAGATTGACCGACTGATCAAAGATGGAGGGCCAACATCTTCCGTAAATTCTGGACTTTACGGCCGTGCGTAACCTCACACACGGCAATTGCGCTGATGCGTGGTGGGGCCCACTTAGTTTGATCTTATGGAAAATCAAATCCATCCTATGAGCTTCTGCATCAGCTCAGGATCACGGGCCCAAGATTTGAGTGAATCCGTGATTCATATGGGCCACACCATCACTGGATGTAGCATGGAGAAGATTGTTTCTGTTGTCTTGATTGTCTGCATGGAATCATGAAATCTGTTAGGTTTTGGTCGGAACCATCCTCTGGACAATCTGGACGGTTTGGATTAGTCGTCTGATGAATGAAGGTGGGCCACGCACCCTCCCAGCGGACGGGCCGCGTAAATGCCTGAAGAAGGAAACTTCCTTCTTTCCAAAGTTTGGGTCAAGAGTCAGTTTGACCGACTCTACGTTGCCATGTACGGCTAGTGCACTTGTGCACTATGCACACTCATGCTCGAGTGGGCTCCACTATGATGTGTATCCAAAATCCGCTCCATGTATTCGTTTCTCCGCATAATTTAAGGTTTTGAGACCAAAATTGAAGCATTTCCAGATACCAGGTGGGCCCCAAATCAGGATTTTAGGGGCTGATCTGTCCGTTGGGCCACTTCCACAAAGGTTCAATGGCTGAAATTTGACGTGTATGGTTAATTTAGGGTCCTCAGGCTATATATGAAGTCTCGAGCCAAACGGATGGTGGAAACCCTGAGATCTTACATTCAGGACACTTTTCAGGCCTCTTTAACATGAACGAGTTGATTTCCTTTGATTTCCGGTGTGTAATTTCCTCGATCTTGGTCCCCTGGGGTGTATCCCTTGCCTTGGTGATGCCAGAGCGTTAAATCCATGCTTTTATTGTCCTTTCCAGTCATATGTTCTCAAATACACCCTGCATCACAAACACAATTAAAATCGGGCGTTAAACAGTATCGTGCTCGTAAATCCAGGTAATAAATGGGGTCTAATATGCAATATTCAACCCTCAATAGTTACTGGGGTCTAATATGCAATATTTGACCCTCAACAGCCCATGCAACAATGATATGCTAGCCCTCGAGGAGGGGCACCCACCATTGACCCATCCTTTCCTGAACTGAGCAGTGAGCCAAGAGTGCGATCCCAAACAGCTCACTGAAATGATGCCAAACTTCCACTACCATGCTTCCACTAACGAACAGGTGGGCCAACGATTCGGGGCTAGGCCAGTGGTCTAGATACAGGTAGCACACACATTTCGAAGCTAAGCAAATCCACTTATCTTGAATCCTACCTTCCACTGGTATGGCCCCTTGCAGCAACCTCTAAACGAAAGTGTAGATCTGGGGTGGCATTTTTAAATGCCATACCCACCTGTTCAAACCCTTGCACTACCCACTCACTCTACAAATCTCTCAGACCAACTTCACTGAGAATTTACCCATCGGGTCAAACGGCCAAATGCAAGAGTCTAGATCATCCAAAGTGCAAAATATCTCTTGGAAGATGAGGTCTAGTACCCCTTACGGGTTGTAATCAGGAACCAACAACGGGGGAAGGGGACCTTACTATTAAGTGTCAAATATTCCATATTCTCTCCTATTTATATATTAGTTTTATGAATATGATACTGCTTAATGTTATATTTTATACATGTTTGTATTGCAAGGTGAATCTAAGAGCTTGGATAGAAAAGAATGCTAAAAGCATGGATTTAATGTGAAGAATCACCAAGCCAAAGATTGGATCTTCGAAGACCAATAATTAAGAATTCACGTGCCAAAGATCCAAGAAAACCAAGTGAGGAATGAAGAGAATCGAAGACTAAAAGTGAAGAAAAAAAATCCTAAAAATTTGCATGCTTTGAGTAGCCCAAGCCCTGCTTTGACTAGCCCTAACTCTGTTTCGACTAGCCCTGGCTCTAGCTCGACTAGCCTAGGAAACTTCAGCTCAAACTCCAGCAACATTATCTTCTAAATTCGTATGACTCTCAACTAGTCGAAGATTATCCTCGACTAGTCGAAGGTGACTCTCGATTTCCCTCAACTAGTTAAAGGTTATGCAGATTTTGTGTGGATTGCGTAAATTTGAGACTGTTTCCGGTCTTTTCCAACTCAGTGCGAAAGTTAGACTCTCCCAACTATAAATAGGAGTTCCTGGGATGCTATAAGGCATCTTCTAGGGTTTGAGGAGTGAAGCAAAAGTGTGGAGAGTCACCACCAAAAGTCTTTCTTCTTCTTCCTTAGTTGTTTTTATACTTTTCTTAAGAGATTTTAGTTCAATCATATTTATGGTTGGCTAAACCTCTTAGCTAGGGCTAAGAGGTAAAGCTTGTAGCGTGATTGAGATGTTTATTTTTCTTTGATTCATTGTTTTATGTTAAACTTCATTGATTTCTAGTTGATTTTAAGGAATATTTTTAGTTTTCAATGATTTGTTGTGACTCAAATTACAATAGATCTGTGATAGTTTTGAGTATCTTCTTTTCTTATTTGAGTTTGTGGGATTGGTAAATCATATTATTTGCCATTATCTCAGTGGCATGGTTTGGTGACGGAATCCCTTTTGACTCTTCACAATATTCTTCTGTTGAGGCTAGATCAATGAGAAGTTCAGAGATTTGATCATCTCCCTCTCTTTAACTGGATAAGATAGAACTCTGATTCTAGTTGGATCTATTGAATAAAGCGAAGTAGCATCCCAATAACTACAAGTGGATCCTTGACACCCTAGTTCCCACCTTTAAATTTACAAGTTTTAATTACAAATTCACAATTACTCTTTCAAATAATTTTAGATTTACTTTTAGATCTTCTTCTAGTTATGCTTCTAGTTACTTTCAGAATACGCACGAGTTTAGTCCTTGTGGATTCGAACTCGGTCTTACCGAGATTATTACTACATCGTGACCCTACACTTGGGGTTGTGAACACCTATAGGCCAAGAAAATCCCTCACTCGCACCATCAGCAGGTCCACTAGGATCAGTTTGGCATCATGCATGAGTTTCCAGTGAGCCTAGCCCAGACTAGTTCATGCTTTATAGATTGCAGTTGTTGTGCCTAAGTAGCCATTGTACATTAGCTTCTAGTAGTGGAAAGAGATTCTGGATGTTTTTCCAGAGGGAAAAAGATACTGTCGAAGTTCTAATGGCCCCACTTTTGGAACAATTTCCCCCCTACTTGGCCCTCATGTATGTTGCCCAGAGGCTATCATTCATTCCAAACTTCACGACCCATGCCATCTTGATCCGAAGGGATTTCATTACCTCCTTTAGATTCTTGATACCCAAGCCACATTCACTTCTAGGTGAAACTATCTTTGTCCAATTAATCCAGTGCATCTTCCTTTTGCCATCCAACCATCCCCAGAAGAAGTTAGAAAAGCTCTTTTCCATATTGGCCAAAGTCTGGACGGGGAGGGAAATAGTAACCATAGTGTGGATTAGGATGCCACCAAGCACATGGTTGATCAAGGTTGCCCAACCAACCAGTGATGGGCATATAACATTCCACCCATTAATCCTTGATGCCATTTTATTTATCATTGGTGGGAAATTTCCTCAACTTACCCTTCCTCAAACTATAGGCACACCCAAATAGAGAGTCCCTGCCACTGACTCGATTATCCCCAAGGTGCTCTTGATGGCCCTTACCCTGCTAAGTGGTAGTTTGGAAGAGAAATAGAAACCACTTTTCCTATTGTTAACCTTCTTGCCAAAGGAGGCTTAATAGGATGACAAGAATCTATTTACCACTCTCAGCGATGCGTAACTCCCGTTTAAGGACAGTAAGGTGTCGTCGGCGTAGAGCAGGTGAGAGATGAGAGGGCATCCTTACCTAAGCTTAAAGGGCTGGCAGAGGCCACAATTAACAATCGACTTGAAGCCCCTGCTGAAAACTTCTACTGCTGGGATGAAAAGGCTTGGGGAAAGCGGGTCTCCCTATCTTAGACCTCTCAAAGACTTGAAGAATCCCTTTGCTTCCTCGTTTATAAGAAATGAAAACCAGCTATTATTTTAGCATTTCTCCCACCATGGTAACCTAACCTTTACTCAAATTGAACCGGATAAGGACCTATTTGAGAAAATTCCATTTCACTATGTCGTAAGCCTTCTCCATGTCTACTTTGAATGTTATGTTTCCTCCACAGACTTTTCTATCAATGTCCTTGAAAATCTCTTAAGCGAAGGCAACATTTTCTACTATGGACTAACCCCAAATAAAGGCCCCTTGTTCAGAGGAGAATAGCTTTAGAAGCACTGAACTTAACCCTACAACAATGACTTTGGAGAAAACTTTGTGGATGCAGTTATAAAGGGTGATAGGCCGAAAGTCAGTGAACCTTGAAGGGGCTGCGAATTTTGGAATAGGGCATATGAGGGAGGCTGTAAAAGCTCTAAAGATTGCCCCTCCTTTAAAACGGTGCACCGTCGCTTTGAATATGTCAAGGCCCACTATGATCTGGCATCCCGCGAAGAAAGACTTGGAAAATCCATCTGGCCCGGGAGCCCCATCTTGACGAAGTGCAAAGACGGCTTATTTGACCTCCTCAATGGACATGATTTTCATCAAATCCTCATTTTCCTTTACTGATAGCAGATGGGGAATAGACACCAAGAGGTCGCCCGCTGGGGAATGGGATTCGGCTCGAAATAAGGGCGAGAAGAATTTCACTGCCTCTTCTTTAATGAATTCCCAATCTGTCGTTTTTATCCCTGAATTTAAAAGGATCTCCACAATTTTTGCTTTTCTCAACTATTCCATAGCTGCGAACTGAAAAAATTTCATGTTTCTATCCCATTCAATCAGCCAGTCATTTCGGGCCTTTTGTTTCCAGAAAATCTCTTCCGACAATTCCATCTAGGCTAGGTGTTTTTTTTTTTTTTTAAAGGAAGTTTTCTGATATATAAAAAATGGGGGCATAAAGGTTGTACAGCCAGATACATTCAGGGAGGGCCAACTGACAAAAAGAGATAAGTCCCCCTATCATATAGAAAGACAAAAGGAAAGAAAAAATGAACAGGAGAAGGTAAAGCAACACGTAGATTGCCCAAGCCAACTCTATCTAGGAACATGAAGCCTCTCACAAGCGATAGAAGGTCTTTAGCTTCTCAAAAAAAGAGATCCATCTGGCCTTCGCTCCCTAAACACACCAGACCATCGGCCATAGAGTTGGCCTCCCTAGGAGTATGGGAGATGAAGATCTCCATGTTATTCCTGAATGAATCAATTCTCGCTTTCATGAATCAATTCTCGCTTTCCAGTACCACAAGTTCCAAGAGGTAGTGTTAGAATTGGAAAGGAGCTTTACCACCGAGCTAGAATTGGTAACGACTTCCACTTCCTCATAGCCCAAAGACTTGTATTGGATTAGGTTGTCTAGGATGGCTTTTATTTCTACCTTGGAGTTAGTACCGAACCCGTACACCTTAGAGAAAGTAAAGAGGAATTCCCCTTTGTGGTTTCTACCTACCCCACCTCCTCCTAAAAGGCCTAGGATGCCTCTTGCCGAGCCATCGACATTGAGTTTAATCCAACCTTGCTAGGGCTTGGACCATCTGATGATAACAATGTTAGAAGTATTAAAAGGCTTCGTTTTGATTCCCAATTCAGTAAGAGGAAGAAGTCAGTTCCTTTTCAAGGAAGTCGGGAGGGGCAAAAGAGGACTGATAAGGTTGATCTAGGAATTGACACCACCAATGACCGCGGAGGCTTGCACCTCGCAGTTATCAAATCTAACACTATTTCTGGCTTTCGACAATTCCCAGAGATGAAGGGGATGAAACCTTTGAGGAGGAGAATGTTGTTCGAGAAGGGAGAAGCTGACCACCACTGGAATGTTCTATCAACAACCAAAGAGAGAGGTTGCACTCGAACTCCGAAAATATTGGCAAAGAAATTCAAGAATTATGACGCCGTGTCGCTAGCGGCGGGGGGGCTTTCATCGACTAGAACCGCTTTGTTAATGACCTTCCAGGCTAGGAGTGATATTTCGGGAAACCCACCTCACCCAGGCCTTGTGTACTGCCCTCGATCTCAAGCTATGCCAGGCCAAGCCCACAGCCAGTTTACCATCAGCTCAATCCGTCCAGATGCGTCTGTCTTCAAAGAGAGTAGTACAGATAACCTCAGAAGAGATTTGATCAATAGCTGCCGGTGAAGAACTGTTCACTCCCCAAGTGCAGGGTTGTGATGTAGTAATAAACTCGGTAAGACCGAGGTCGAATCCCAAGTGACTGATACTTGTACGTTATCTGAAACTACGTAGAATTAGAACTAGACTAAGATGTAATCTAAATTAGATAAAATTGAAGGAATAATGGTGTAATATTAAATTAAAACTTAAGGAATTTAGAGGAGAGAAACTAAGGATTCAGAGGATCCACTTGTAAAGATCAGGGAAATCTTACGCCTACTTCACGAATCATGAAAATTAACTGAACGACCGTTGATATAGTTTTCAAGAGATGAAAGGTATATGAATTAGAATGGATTCCTTCACCAAATCATGCCCAAGAGGCAAAGCAAACAACAGAATTAAACTAATTATCAACCAATCAACATGCTATGAGGGTTAGGAAGGAGACCGTCATCCGACCATACCTAGGAGACGATGGTGAACAACAGGGCTTCCTGACGTCATAAACATAAAAAGGAGAAAGAAATACTCAAAGCCATCGCAGATCTATTATAATTTCAGTCACAACAAACCATTAAAAACTAAAAGTATTCCCTTAATAATAGAATCTCCCATCTCACTACAAGCTTCACCTCTTAGCCCTAGCTAAGAGGTTCAGCCGCTCATAATCGGGTTGAATCTCCAAAAAAATAATAATAATAAAAGAAAAAAACACTAATTAAATAAATAAAGCAACTCTCTCTGTCTCTCTCTCTCACTAACATGCAGCCCCCCTCGCCTCCAGCCGTGGATAGCTTCTTATAGAGACTGAAGGTCGGTCGGATGGTGCGTGGGTGATAGAGTTGGTGCGGAGAATTTCCGCACTGCGTATACAGAGGACCGTTTCTACATTCGGCGCTGATGTTGATGGGGCCAATTTAGAGTCATTCTTTTGATGATCAAGGCCGTTCAATGGATTTTCAGGACCGATTTAGGCCATGAGCAGAAATCTGGAAAGAATCCAAATCTTAGGTGGGCCGTAATATCAATTAACGTGACATTTTGCAGGCCCATCTTCCGATCTCGTTCTTATGCAACCATGCACAAGAACACCATGGTTCTTGTTGAACCTCTTCCCTGGACTTACTGGTCGGCTCTGACCATCCGTTCAAATCATGTTTGTGGCCACACGAATCCAACGCGAGCCTCTGCTTTCAATTTCATTCTCTGTTTCAAATTCCATGGACGTGTGATGATTAGTGGGGCCACTACTGGGATCTTCGAGAAAATCAACTCCGTCCATTAGAAGCTACTCAAAATTTCAGTTGGAAATGACTTATTTTGGGTTGTTTTTTATGTGTTCCTTTGATTTAATGCTCTACCGTCTATCCGACGTTTGAATGGATAGGATCCCATTCTCTTCACTTCTTCAAATTCCTCCAGCTATGAATGGGTTGTGGCTGCCGTAAGGGATGAATGGACGGTTTGGATTGTCTGTTTGGACAATGTATGGGACCCACAACTGATAACCGACTCTCGCTGCGAAAGTCTCTGGAAACGGAAGCTTCTGTTTTTTAATTCGTTTGAAAAAAGAGTCAGTGCACATCTAGTGTACATATGCACTATGTACACACTGCATATACAAGGCCCACTGTAATGTTTTTACAAAATCCAATCCATTCATTCAATTAGTCTCTCTATTTAAGGCTTTAAAACCAAATTTGAGGCAGTTCCATATATCAGGTGGGCCCAGAATCAACGGTTTATAAATTGATCTGTCAGTTGGGGCACTTTCATAGCGATCCAGGAGTTGAAATTTGACATGCACGGATCATTTGTGGTCCTCAGGCAATGTATGAAATTCGGAGCCGATCAGATGGTGGAAACCCTGTGATCTTGCATTCTTGCTGACTTTCAAGCCACTTGAGCTTCAGTTTCTTGATTTTCTCGGATCTCGGGCGTCGATCTTGGTCCTCTAGAGTCTGTCCCTTGCTTTGGTGTCATTAGATTATTAATTCTACGCTTTTAGTACCTTGTTTTGTTCCAAGCTCCTAAACACACCTTCCATCACAAACATAATTATTTTAGGCCGTTAAACAGAATCATGATCGTAAATCCAGGTAATAACTGGGGTCTGATATGCAATATTTAACCCTCAATAAAACCCCCAACCAGCATCTTGCTAGTCCCGAGCAAAGTATGCGAAAAGTAAGTTGAGACATAGGAAAATTTCTGTAAACCCAACTGATTTTTGAAAAACAATCCAGATCCTCAAATTCTAAAATTCATTAATGTTAGGCATTACTTTCTCATGGACTCAAGCGCACGATAAATTCCATAGTCAAGTTCAACGTATTAATCCATCTATCAGAAAAATTCTAAACATTAAGTTCTATAGGTTGGGTGTATAGTGTAATCTCGACTTATCATCATTAAAATTTACTTCTCTATTTCAGGATATCGTTGGTAACCAACGAAAGACTTCATGATGACCAAAACTTAAACCAAAACTTGCCTCACAGATCATTTTTTCCATTCTTCCAACTTTTGATTTTTCCATTAAAAGTAATCCCCAGAAGGGCAATCAAGTCCTCACCTATAAGGAGCAAACCTATGGTGAAGACCATACACCCAAACCTTTTTCACATATCATCCATAGGTGAAAATTATTTGCCCAACTCTTACTAAAGGTACCTGTTTTCTTTTTCTTTTTTTTTTTTTAGCTAGACATTTTCTTTTTCTTCAATTGATCATGACAGATAAATTTTCCAGGCTGGTTCCTTACATGCCTAGTGATTACCAAGTTAACCCTTCAATATCAAACTGAAACCTTAATGTGAAATCGAGATGTGACATGTGAAATCATGACTCAATCAATGTTTACAACTTCTAATTCTAGATTAACAATCCAAACTTAATTATGAAATCTAACAGATATTGAATCCAAGAGTCATAAATTACCAACATCAGGTATCTTGAAATTATAATTGCCCTAGATGGCCGTCAAAATCACTTCGAATTCACAAGAAATGCTAGAAAAATTAAAAATTTTCACAATTTTTGCTCAAGACCAAGAAAACACTGATTAGGCAACCTAATCTCCCACCCCCAACCTAAAATCTACATTGTCTTCAATATAAAAGATATAAGCATGTATTGCACATGGGACAACGAAAGTAAAGGAAAAGTGATGGGAAGATAGTACCTGGATAACGAATCGAGAGAGACTTTCCAAGAGATAGCAGTATGGAAGCCGGTCAGCACGGGAGTGAAGACATGAAAGCAAACTATCCTAAAACAATGCAGGAAGCAAACTAATCTAATGGCATAAAACCATCTAACCTAGAACAGCATAAAGCAAACTATCCTAGTCCTATGAAAATATAGAAAAACTACTAAGTCATGCAGCAAGGTTCCTCTTCCGGCCAGTATCTCGATAAATTTTTCAATAAGTTCCTCAACAAGATCATCCAAAAGCCCTTTTTGCAATAGGCTTGGACGCCCTGGAGCACGACTTTCCAGAGAGACTTATGTACCTCATAAGAAATTGTTTGTTGAAGTGCTTGAGGTATCCAGAGTATATATGATTCACCTATGACAGAAGAATTTTCAATGTTAGTATCCCATGGTGAATCAGAGACTATAGGTAAATAAAGTTTAAAAAACTTCTTAAGAAGTGATGTAGTCTCAACACATTCCCAAGTATCAGACTCTGGTTCCATTGTCAGCTCTTCCTCCTTTAATGGTAGACGTTTAAGATCAGGGGAAGGAGGGGCTTCAGAATAAGGGTTCTCTTGGTCAGTGATGACTACCGAGATGTCGTCTTGCAAGGCATCCACTTTATCTTTTGACATGGGATCGTTTGAATCTGCAAAGTGTGCCAAGCAATCCCAAGAGTTGGGAAGTGCAGCTGAGTGTGACTTATTTTTCACAGTGGAGCTTGTGATGATTTTCTCAAGTAATCCATCATCCTTGACAGTGGACGGATGTATGCTCTCTTGCTCCAATCCTACATAGACAGATTGAAAATCAATAGGGGAAGCATCGATGTGATCACTTGGTTCATTGAAACTACTCAATTGAGGTGTTGAATTGTCAACGTGTACAGCTCAGATGGTGGCCTCAACTGAGTGATTTCAAATTCTAGGGTCGTAGCGAGCAACTCGTCTTTCTCCCGAATCATATCATCATTCAATTCAGAGGAGTGGTCCAAACATGTTTCACAAGAGTTAGAAGTATCGGTTGTAAGGGGCTCGTCCTCCACCTTTAAGTCAGACATGTCAGGTGAGGGGAGTGGCTTATTATGACCGATCACTTCGTGTACATCTTGATCATTAACTTAGACCAATCTTGAGATTGATTCAAGGGGAATTTGGGTTACACATTTATGATCATCATCCCAATACGCATCATCGTCTAATTCTGTGCAGTGCACACTTGGGATGGGATCACTTTCCTCACATTCTAAATTCGGTTGAGGTTCGAATAAACTAACCTCTACCTCATCATTGAGATCCTGTGTGTCATGTAAGGAAAGTGTTTTATCATCACTGTATTTGAAAGACACCCATGTATCTCCACCATTCTTTTGAACAGTCATTGAGATTGACTCATTGGGAAATTGAACCGTATGCTCATTAATGGAATCCAACTCCTCATTCCAAATTCCAGATTTCGTCAAAAGCGAGTGAGGATTACTTTCCTCACATTGTATTTCTGGATTGGATTGTAATTGGGATGAGCGAGCTTCCTCTATCCTATCGAGGCGCAAATTGAGTGCTTCCATTACTTTTCTAATTTCCGCAAGACACTCCATGTTATGCTGAAATGAATTCTCTTGGATCGTTTCTAGTTGGTTTTCAAAGGTAGGGTATCCAAGAGAATAATCATTACAACATGTTGTTGGTTTATCTTCCCAGTTTTGATGGTTCCACTGGTTATAGTCATACTGATCATACATGGGAGAATATAATGGTTGATAATAATCCTCATTCCCATAATTATGATCGTATACAGACCTATTAACCGATGGAACAGGACGTTCTAGTCGATTCTCAATGTCGATTTTTGATGGAGAAAAATCTTGAGTTATACATTGAATTCCAAAACCCTCAGGCATTCCCCAAAATTGCTTATCCATCTCAGCATAGACACGTACCCAAGCTTCCATGGTGAACCCTAATTCTGAGTCTAATCCTAAAATAAAAGAAAAAATCCTACAGCAATAAGAGATCTAGAAATAGAAAGAGAAAGAATTAGAAAGAGGTTACCAGGTTGGAAGTTCCTATGTTAGAATCCTGCAAAAGAAAACAAAAGAAATTAATTTCTAAAAATAGAAATCTTAAAGTCAGAAAATTTCTAAAAATAAAAATAGAAAGTTAGTTACTAAAAAGGAAAGTTTCCTAAACCTAGAATTAGAAAGTTTCTAAAAATAAAAGAAAATTGAGTTAGTTTTTAAAATTAGGAAGAGTTTCTAAAAATAAAAGAAAATTGAGTTAGTTTTTAAAATTAGGAAGAGTTTCTAAAAAGAAAAATAACTAACCTAGTTTCTAAAAACAAAAGAGGAAAGTTCTAAACTTAAAGTTAGAAAGTTCTAAATTAGAAATCCTAATCCTAAAATAGAAAGTAATGTTAGTTTCTAAAAATTTCTAAAATAAATGAAAGCCTAGAAATAAAAAATTTTCTAAAAATAGAAAGTTAGTTTCTAAAAACAGAAAAAATTCTAACCTAAAATTAGAAAATCCTAATCTTAAACTAATCTTAAAACTAGTTAATTTTAGAAGAACGTAACCGTCAGTCCCCGGCAATGGCACAAAAAACTTGTTCACTCCCCAAGTTCAGGGTTGTGATGTAGTAATAAACTCGGTAAGACCGAGGTCGAATCCTAAGGGATTGATACTTGTACGTTATCTGAAACTACGTAGAATTAGAACTAGACTAAGATGTAATCTAAATCAGATAGAATTAAAGGAATAATGGTACAATATTAAATTAAAACTTAAGGAATTTAGAGGAGAGAAACTAGGGATTCAGAGGATCCACTTGTAGAGATCAGGGAAATCTTACGCCTGCTTCACGAATCATGAAAATTAACTGAACGGCCATTGATATAGTTTTCAAGAGATGAAAGGTATATGAATTAGAATGGATTCCATCACCAAACCATGCCCAAGAGGCAAAGCAAACAACAGAATTAAACTAATTACCAACCAATCAACATACTATGAGGGTTAGGAAGGGTACCGTCATCCGACCATGCCCAGGAGATGATGGTAAACAACAGGGCTTCCTGACGTCATAAACATAAAAAGGAGAAAGAAATACTCAAAGCCATCGCAGATCAATTGTAATTTCAGTCACAAAAACCATTAAAAACTGAAAGTATTCCCTTAATAATCAACTAAAATCAACTTCAATTCATAAATTAAATTAAAAGCATAAAATAGAATCTCCCATCTCACTACAAGCTTCACCTCTTAGCCCTAGCTAAGAGGTTCAGCCGCTCATAATCAGGTTGAATCTCCAAAATAATAATAATAATAACACTAATTAAACAAATAAAGCAACTCTCTTTGTCTCTCTCTCTCACTAACGTGCAGCCACCCTCGCCTCCAGCCGTGGATAGCTTCTTATAGAGACTGAAGGTCGGTCGGATGGTGCGTGGGTGACAGGAGTTGGTGCGGAGAATTTCCGCACTGCGTATACAGAGGGTCGTTTTCACATTCGGCGCTAATGTTGATGGGGCCGATTTAGAGTCATTCTTTTAATGATCCAGGCCGTTTAATGGATTTGTAGGACCGATTTAGGCCATGAGAAGAAATCTGGAAATAATCCAAATCTTAGGTGGGCCATAATATCAATTAACGTGACGTTTTGCAGGCCCATCTTTCGATCCCGTTCTTGTGCATGGTTACACAAGAACACCACGGTTCTTGTTGAACTCCTTCCCTAGACTTACTGGTCGGCTCTGATCATCCATTTAAATCATGTTTGTGGCCACACGAATCCAACGCGAGCCTCTGCTTTCAATTTCATTCTCTGTTTCGAATTCCACAGACGTGTGATGATCAGTAGGGCCACTACTAGGATCTTCGAGAAAATCAACTCCATCCATTAGAAGCTACTCAAAATTTTAGTTGGAAATTACTGATTTTGGGTTGTTTTTGATGTGGTCCTTTGATTTAATGCTCTACCGTCCGTCCGACATTTGAACGGATAGGATCCCATTCTCTTCACTTCTTCAAATTCCTCCAGCTAGGAATGAGTTGTGGCTGTCTGTAACATCTCGAAAATCGAGGGTCGAGTAATAACTCAACTCTCGAGTTCCAGAACATCACTTATGCAACAAAATGAATGATGATTGAGTGTTGACTGTATTAGAGTAGTGAACATGAGTGAGATTAAGCCAAAACAACATATCATCTCTAGAGACAGTTAAATTTACAAGCGGAAGACTGTGATAGATAAATAAAATATATAAACTATGATGAGTCTCCAGAGTGTGATAACATTACCAGGTTAAATAATTACAAGTACAGTTCTAAAATATACCAAATGTGTAAGTGTAATGTCTTCTATCCCAAGTACCATAGCCCCGTCAATACAGTACCAGGTCTTCAAAGACCCGTCAGAGAGTTACATGTAGGAGAACTCCTCCTCGACATCATAGTAATAGTCCTGCTCTGCACAGGAGTAGCATCGCCATCTGAAACACAACAATCTGGTTGGTGTATACAACACCGTCCCGTAACGTGGGAGTGAGTAGCTAACTCAGTGAAATAATAAAGCATAGGTTAACATGTTATCAATACAGTCAAGCAGTAATGATAAAGCAGTAAAATCAAACACTCCTAGCTACTCTTATTAATGCAAGTATGAATGCAGGTATGATGGATGCCCTCAGTGACATACTCCCTCATGCGATACCATCTCACGCTCACGGCATGCTTTTATCCCACCACGGTGTCCCATTCCACCATGCCCGGCTCATGAATCTTAACGGATCGAGGTACCATGGTTAAAAGGGTTTTCACTGGTAAGTTTGGTACACTAGGTTCAGGCAGTAGTGACCAAACATGGTGAACATACATTAGACAGATCGGGTTACTTGACGAGCTCGGCTAGCTCGAGCGCACAACAAGTTGTATGACATGAAGTGCATAAGCACTTCGCATGGCCAACCACTATCGCCAACCGAAGTACGACTCGAGTTCGTCGAACACATCTCACGTGGGGACATGAAACTCAACCACGATCTCCAATCTGGTACCGATTGTCTGGACTATAATCATAGCCCCAAACACAATCAATTGTCATCCATAACATGTGGAGTAAAGCATGATAGACAAAGTAATTCAAGCATGATAAACAAAGTAATTCAAACATGCTAATAGGCATGTTATAAGCATATTATAAAGCATGATATAAAGCATATTGTAAAACACTACATCAATAGGAATACAAACACATGTATTGCAAGTAAGCAGTTTTAAGTGATCAACCTTATGGAGGTAATCATACACGTCGCTAGGGTAGTTGAGAATCCAATCTCAACACCCTCCTAAGGCATCTACATCCAAACACTTACTCACTCAAGCATTTCCACAAACACTTAACATACACTATTTCACATACTTGGTGTATGTTAGCAAACATGTATTAGGGCGAGTCCTTTCGCCAAGCAAATAATTTACGCATATATAGTATATTTATACAATAAATAATCATGGCAAACACATCTCTAAAATACATATGTTTACAATACTTTCTACAATACAGTATTTGTACATACATAGTGTATATTAGTAAAACATGTATTTGGGCGAATCCATTCACCAAATAAGTATTTTATCTATATATCATATATTCATACAACAAATAATTATGTCAAATACATTTCCAAAAAATATACGTATACGGTATTTTCTACGAATACCTAGAATATGTAAAATTCCATAATTTGCATCTTAAATCGAAACAGAAATCGGAAAGCACTTTGTACATGTACAATTGCATGCAGATCATGAATCTATCATTATCTGACAGTGAAAGTGTTGAAAACCATAACCTATACACCTAAAGTCCGCACCTTGTGTCGTAGAATCGTGACGGAGTTGATAGGTTTGCTAAGCTCCCGTATTCAGCAGTTTGGCAACCTATAGAACGAAATACGTTAGCTATTTCATAACCTACAACCACCCAAGCCCCAAATCAGGTTAGGGTTAGGGTTTCTTAACTAAAAATGGGGCTGGAATCGCCGGGAAAATGATGAGAATGGAGCGGTTGAACATGTATAGCAGCGGCAGGGAGATGCTCCCACATCTCCCACACTTTCTCTCTCTTTTCTCTCTCTTTTCTCTCTCTCAATCTCAAATTCGTATGGATGCCATGAGAGAGGGTTTAAGGTCCTTATATAGCTTAAAAATTTATCGAAATAGACTTATGTTCAAGGTATACTTACATTATAATCAAATCGGCATTGTTTCAGCTCAAAAGAGGGTTTCTGGCGGCCCTCCTTGAGCCAAAGGTCGGACTTAAGCTCACTAACGCTGGATCTACATTCTATTAAGTTTTCATTTTGGTCAAATTTCCAGATCATGCATGGCGGACCATTTTCAGTTCGACGGTTAGTAGGTCTCGATCGGAGATTCCGAGTACATGTAAATGTGTATGAAATTTTTCCTAATCCGAGGGTGTAATTTGGTCAGATTCTGACGATCTGGTTGCTTAAAACTGATCCGCAAGCGACGAGTCTTAGATTACTATTTAAGATATTTATTTTTAAAGAAAACAAGTGTTTTCATACTCTCTCGCTCCGGACTCAAGCGAACAGCCGTGGGATACTAGCTGGATTTGATTTCCTAGATGGTTGTCAAGCCCAGTGAGGTGGTCCTAGTTCCTTAACTTCGTGTTAATCGGACTCTTAATGTGCGGTCCAGATTAGATATGGAGTTTCAACGTGCTCCCGAGAGCAGTCGGGTAATGAGTTTGATCCTAGATTTTAGGGTAACCTAGCGTCAATGATTCTACAAGTTTTGGGTCTTGCAGATCGTATTTAAAGTGATTCAAATGGATTTCGTGGCTAATCTGGTTTCGCACAGGCTAATCCTCGTCTCATTTCTAAAGGATTTAGTCCTATAAGATTTCTGTCTGAGGTGGTACTTAGTCCTTTGTAGTTTGTATCTAAAGTGATCCAAGTTATACTACCTATCTAGTTTAAGATAGTGTCTAGGGCGAAAGTGCTTTGAAAAATTGAAAGATCAAGGTGGTGAAGGGTGAGATTTGTGAAGGAAATGGGTTCAAAGGCAGCTTTAGACATTGGGATTCAGTTCTGACAAGTTAATGAGGTGTTAGGATCGACCCATTGCCTAAGGACGTCTAATCCCAGGTTGGCAAAAATCTGGGATGTTACATTGTCGTAGGGGATGAATGGACGGTTTGGATTGTCTGTTTAGACAATGTATGGGACCCACAACTGATAACCGACTCTCGCTGTGAAAGTCTCTGGAAACGGAAGCTTCTGTTTTTTAATTCGTTTGAAAAAAGAGTCAGTGCACATCTGGTGTACATATGCACTGTGTACACACTGCATATACAAGGCCCACTGTAATGTTTTTGCAAAATCGAATCCATTCATTCAATTAGTCTCTCTATTTAAGGCTTTGAAACCAAATATGAGGCAGTTCCAGATATCAGGTGGGCCTAGAATCAACGGTTTATAGACTGATCTGTCAGTTGGGGCACTTCCATAGAGATCCAGGAGCTGAAATTTGACGTGTACAGATCATTTGTGGTCCTCAGGCAATGTATGAAATTCGGAGCCGATCAGATGGTGGAAACCTTGTGATCTTACATTCTTACTGACTTTCAAGCCACTTGAGCTTTAGTTTCTTGATTTTCTCGGATCTCGGGCGTCAATCTTGGTCCTCTAGAGTTTGTCTCTTGCTTTGGTGTCATTAGATCATTAATTCCATGGTTTTAGTACCTTGTTTTGGTCCAAGCTCCTAAACACACCTTGCATCACAAACATAGTTATTTTAGGTCGTTAAACAGAATCATGATCGTAAATCCAGGTAATAACTGGGGTCTGATATGCAATATTTAACCCTCAACAAGAACCTGATGAATTGTGGAAGGGGAGATCCAACTGTTAGGGCCTATCATGTCCGATACATTTACGGGTTGAGTAGGCATTGTAGCGAGTTAGATTTTCCAATCTTTCAGCGGCTCGAGATCAGTCCAAACATCATCCCAGAAGTTTACATCCCCATTGCCTATCAGCCATCGAGTTTTGGCGGTGACTAAAGGGCTGATTTTGCAATTTTTTCCCCAGAAAGGTAAAGCATAGGCTGCCCGAGATGAAACAACAGTTGATTAGAAGTCTCCCGAGTATTTAACCCTGATGAAGTTACTCCAACAGCTTCCCTTGCTTTTGAAATTGGTCATCCAGGCCATCTTCATCCGAAAGCTTGTCATAACTTATTTGAGCTCCTCAGCCCCACTCCCCCTTCAGATTTCGGAAGAGCGATCCTTTTCCAGCTCATCCAGTGACACTTCTTCCTAACACCTTCCCAGCCTCAAAAGAAATCAGAGAAAGTTTTTTCAAGATCCAACAAAACGTTGAAAGGAACCTTCGAGGCAACAAGCCTGTCGACCGATGCACTAGCTAGAACATGATTGATAAGGATTAAACGACCGGCTTGGGATAGAATCCTACTCTTATAACCCATGATTCTGTTACAGATTTTCTCAATCAGATTCTGGAAGTAAACTTTCTTATGAATCCCTTTGAAGATAGGGATCCCTAGATATGTGAAAGGTGCGGTTGCCCTATTGAAGCCTAGGATGTCCTTGATGGATTTAATTCGATTCTCCACGGTCCCCCTGGGGCTATGAAGAAGCTCTTGCGATGATTGATCTTTTGGCCTGAAGCGATCTCATAATCCGGAAGAAATTTGATGATATTTTTCGGGGATCTACAATTCCCGTTATCAAAGAGAATCGTATCATCGGTGAAGAGAAGATGTGAGATGTGAGGGAAATTTGAACAAGTTGTGTAAGGTTGACAACCTCCTCTTGTCATAAGAAGATTGAAACCCCAGCCAAGAACTTCAGTTGCAAGGATAAACAGAGCTGGAGAGATCAGATCCCCTTGACGGAGACCCCTTGAGGACTTGAACAAGCCAGTTGCCTCACCATTTATGAGAACCAAGAACCAAGAGTTTGCCCAACATTTCTTGACTGTTGTGATCCATTTCCTATCAAAACCAAATTTGGCAAGAACATCTTTTAGGAAGGCCCAATTTTATTTGTCGTATGCCTTCTCCATGTTTGGTTTCAAGAGGATATTGTCCCCTCTCACTTTTCTGTTGATGTCCCAAAACACTTCCTGGACAAGAGTGCGACTTTCCGCTATTGAGCTACCCTACACAAAAGCACCTTGTTCATGGACACTAGATTTGGGAGAATACGACCCAACCTAAAAGCAATAATTTTGCATAGGATTTTGTACAAGTTATTACATAGGCTGATTGGCCTAAAATTAGAAAAAGATTTTAAGGGACTTATCTTGGGAATGAGGCACAATATAGTGGTTATGAAAGCACTTGGAAGGTTACCTCCACTGAAGAAGAATGAGGCAGCATTAAGGAGGTCGTGGCTCACCGTGTCCTAACAAATCTGAAAGAAGGCCCCTGAAAATATGTCGGGCCTCGATGCTCCATCAGGTGGAAGGGCTTTGACCATATCATGGACTTCGTCTAGGGAGGGTTCCATGAGTAGCTACCGATTGTCTTCTTCGGTAACCAGTTTTGAGAAAACGTCCAGTAACTAACTTGAACTGAGATGTGAGACATCCTGGAGAAGGTTGTGGTAGTAGTCAGCAGTAGCCCGTTTGATATCTGTGTTATCCATTAAGATGGAGCCATCTTCCAACTGAATTTTCAGAATTCTAGATCTTCTGACTTTGCTGGCCGCTGTTGCATGGAAGAATTTTGTATTTTGATCCCCTTCTTGCAGCCAGTAGCCTCGCAATTTCTTTTTTCAGAACATTTCTTCGCAAAGTTCCAGGTGGGACATTTTAGCTCTGGCTAATTGTAACTCCTGCTGCAGACTTAAGTTAGTCGAGCCTAACATAGAGTTTTCCAAACACTGAATATCATATTTAAGAAGCTACGAGTTTTGCAATACGTTGTCGAAAACATCCCTATTCCACTCCTTTTGCGCAGATTTCACGTTCCTGAGTTTACCAAGAAGGACCCGCTGTGGGTCCCCGATACTTTCAACTTCCCAAGCATTCCTGATAAGGACTTGGAACCGATCATGAAGGGACCACATCCTTTTGAAGCGGAAGGGTTTTGGAATTGAAGGAAGAGGTTACAAGAAAAGTAATAGCGACGGGGCATGGTATAAATTAATTATAGGTAAATGGTTAACTTGGAATGTAGGGAAGGATTGGAACCATCGGGTATTGCAGCACACTTTGTCCAATCTAGCCCAAGCTTTGGGTTGGCTCATCTGACTGTTGCACCATGTGAATTTGTTTCCTATATAGAGGGCGTCTTGAAGGCCTGCATTATTGAGTCCCTCTTCAAATTTCGTCGAGCTTCACGCAATGAATGAGGAAGAACCTGATCTTTCTGAGCTAGATAAGACTGCATTGAAATCACCACATGCAGCCCATGGAGACACACACCCTGTACCCGACTGAACCATTTCATCCCAAAGCTGTCTTCTCAGAAATCTGGAGCATTTAGCATATACACAGGAAATAATGACCTTGTTCGGAGTAGATTGGGGGCCCACCTCGATTGTTAGCATTTGACTCTAAGCAGCTACTATCTTTATGGAGAGATCGGATCCCATGAATACCCATACTTTTCCTCCTTTGGCAGCATTAGAATAGGAGGAATTGAATCCCAACTTTAGGCCGATATGAGTTCTTTTCTCATCACACAACATAGGCTCTAGGATCGCTATGACTGCTTGGTGGAATTGCCTAATGAGCCTCTTGAGGTCCGGATTGTGGGAGAGTTTCCAACTCCTCGAGCATTCTAGATGAGAATCTTATCCATGTGAGCACTGGTTGGTTTTCACGCCCTGACATTTCAGTCTTCCAAGTCTCCCATACCAGTTGGCTTCTAGGGCCCCCTTGGACAAAATTTTCTTTATTTTCTCTTAAACTTTGGCAATAAGTACAGGAACATCTGATCTAGACTTAACAAGGTTGGGGTTAAGATCAGGTGAGGGATCAGACGAGATATGGCAGATTGTTGTTGGGGTTGGCTAGGTGTTGCTTCACTTCTTAAAGTTCGTCAACAGAGCTCTCTTCAGGGGAAACCGGCATCCTACTCTCTATCTATTACTGGAACTGTTCTGCTAGCTTGAGATTAAGAAAAACGTTCCTGAATACCTCTCTATTCCAAACCTTAAGCGATTGCTTAACCTTTCTTAGCTTAAGAAGCACGTTAATCATAGGTTGTTATGACTCTTCTCCCTCCCACATCTCCTTAACCACTTGAAAGAAAACTCCATGCTAGAACAACATTCTTTTGAAGAAGAAAGGCTTGGTTGCAATGGGGCAGGAACGGGGAAAGCCCATCAATAGAGGGGCATGGTCCGAGCTTATCCTCGGCAAGTGCTCCACCTTGAAGCAAGGAAAAAGCATTACCCAGTTGTCATTGCAATGAACTATGTCAAGCCTAGCCTAGTCCTAGGCATTCCCTTCTTGGTTATTACTCCAGGTAAACCTGTTACCTGAGAATCCTGCATCCAGCAATCCTGTGTTGTTGATGGCTTTAGCAAACTCAGAGGAGTTGGCAGTTTCATCATATTTGTTGCTTTATCTTTCTGAGTTATCCACCACCGCATTGAAGTCTCCACCTACTACGCACGACCCTAGAGGGATTCTGCTTGTGGCGGCCGGCTCTTCCCATAGATGCCTCCACTGAATTCTAGGGCACTTTGCATGTACAATGGAGAGCAGAAATGACTCTTGGGAGTTCTGCACACAAACTCAGAGAGTTATCATTTGTTTTGACATTGTTGCTGGCGAAACAGTTATGTGACTATTGAAAAAAAACCCATATTTTCCCCCCCGCCTCGCCATTGGAGAGTGAGGAGTGAAAGCCAAGTTTTAAACCTATGACCACTCTTCTTTCCTCCCTGATCATAAGCTCTAGAATGGCTACGATCCACAGGTTATAATTTCTAATCAACCTCTTGGTTGTCCTAATGGTAGGCGCATTGCCTATACCTCAGGCATTCCACACTAATGCACTATCCATCCATAACACTTCTTGAGTTCACGACCCTTCTCCTTAACCTTCTCAATCTTCCCTGTCAATCTTTTAGGCCTTCTCCCTTAGTAGACTTGTCAACCATTGTAACACCCCGTACTTTCCAGTACTCGAGTATTACCATTTAATTTAATAAAAATACAAGAAATTAATACAACCTAAATATATATACTATAGAATATTATTTTTATATTTATAAATATTTAAAGTTTCGTATTAAAATGACATGTAACTATAATACATGCTATATGCATATACTTATAACAACATTAATGTAAATTACGAACTATAGAATCCGTAATATATAAAAATGAAATATACTGGAAAAATTTAATGACTTATATAAGATTTTAAGCCTAACACATATATGACCATATGAATAATATACAAATAATATATATATTAATCTCTGCTTACTGATATTCATATAATTTATATATATATATATATATATATATATATATATATTAATAATTTGTTATAATATAATTATATATGGCAAAATATATAAAAGAAATAAATAATAATAAATGTTGAAATAATGCTAATAAAAACATTTAATGTTATAAAATCAGAGAACGGGTGGCCCCAACCACCTAACTAAATTCTTAAGTATCTTTTAACCGTTGATGATCGATTTGGAATCGATCTGACCGTCGGATTCTCACTATAGACGTTTAAAATCATTGATCGTAGCTTACGACCCACCTGAGCATTTGACCTACCTCACCTTCGGTCTAGATGGCCCAATTAAGCCATAAAACATGATTGACGAAGTGGATTTCTCACAACACATCACGGTGGGCCCCACAACCATTTTGTGTACACCAAGGGTGGTGCACTTGAGGTGCACCGGACCACCAAGCTCGGTCAGGCGAGTCTGACCCGCGCCTTTCCAAAATCGGAGACTTCTCTCTCTCTCTCTCTCTCTTCCTATTTCAGCAACCGACGGTCGGACGACCGTTTGAGTCGTCCGTGGCCCACCGCCCGGGCCCCACCTTGATGATCCAGACCGTCCATCCCGCTCAGGGCATGGCCCCAACCCAAACCCTGTGTCTCCCATGTGCTGGAGCATCCACACAAGAGCACTATCTTCACTGCAACCACCCCTACAAACACATCAGTTCCAAAAATGGAAACTGTCTCCTGCTGTTGCCACGAGGGCGATCCGTGTGAGGAGAAAACCTCTCATCTTAACCGTCCGTTCAAGCCTTTCTCAGCTATCCATTCTAGCTGTGGTTTAGGGCTTCAAAACCACTACGGTTCCATCCTACCCACCGGATTTGCAAGCAATTCCAGTCAGAACTAATCCAAGCCATCTGTTATTGATCCGACGGTGCTGAGATCTTAGGGTTAGCAAATAAAATGGGATGAATCGAGCAGTAGGTTACCCCCTCCATTTTCTAGCAGCCACATTCGAAAAATGACTGTTTCCTTCCAAACTCAACCCACCACTCTAACCTTCCTTGAGCTTCGAAAAAGCTTATCTGGAAGCTCTCTAAGACCTATAGGAATCATCTAATGGGAATGGATTGGAGGAAGGAGCTCCACATCGGAATCCACCATTTCAGCCTGGTCATCTTCCTCGTTCAAAACTGCACCGAGCCGCGGTCTGAGATGGGCGGCTCGTGCACATTCGTGTCTCACGGGATTTCCAAAGAAAGGAGGGAGAAAGGAAAATGAAAAAAGAGAAGAAAGGAGAGAAGAAAAGGAGTGAGGGAGTTTGGCTGTTGCACCACACGGGCTGTTGGTGCCGCACTCAACCTGTCAGCCGGTCTGCTCGAGTCGAGGGCGTGGTCTGTCTGGTTCAGATCTGTTTTCCCTGCTCGTCCAGTTACAGGGGATGAGGAGAGAAAGGAGGTGAAGGAGGAGAGAGAGAGAGAGAATAGAAGAAGAAAGAGAGAGAGTTCGGGTGTTTACACTTGCTGCACTCGCTGCCTCACTGCAGTGAGTCTGTCCAGTCGACTCGGGCTGTGCTGCACCTGCCGTTGAGTGGTGGCCATGGGCAGTCCAAATTGGACTGGTGTGGCTTGCATCCTGGCTTCGAGAAAGGCTAAGGATAGAGTGACAGAAGGAGAAGAGAGGAGATAGGGAGGGCGTTATCCTTCGACTCGAGCCCCATGACGGGTCCCACACAAGATTCAGCACTATCCAAAGGAAAGGAACTAGTACGAGGTCGTCCTCAACCTCCTACAATCACAAACCATGACATAGGGATAGCTCTGTTTAGGCCTCAATGTGCAATGTCCACAACAGCAGGTTCAAGCATGATTCTAAATCCTTATGGTCAACCAAGGCCAGACCATTGTTTCTGTTGTGGCCAATTGGGCCACCTTTTGAACACGTACCCTCAACACCCCACAACCCAATTGGCTGTTAACAAAGGGGGTACTGAAGGTGAAGAAGTGGAAGAAGGCCTTGGATTTGATAAGAATGAACAAGTTATTAAAAAAGGAGCTTGTGACGAAGAATGGTTGGCTAATAATCACTGTGAATCCTTGGTCATGACGTGGTTATTGTACACTCCAAGAAGGAGGTGCACCCACAGTGACACAATATATTCCACACGCGGTGTACTGTTAAAGACAATGTTTGTGATGTAATCATAGATAGTGGCAGTAGTGAGATCATCATCGCGAAGGTGATGGTGGACACGTTGCAGCTACCTATAACAGAGCATCATTCCCCTTACTCGATTGGCTGGATAAAAAATATGAATGAGACCAAGGTAACTGAAC
Source organism: Magnolia changhungtana (assembly GCA_030180095.1). NCBI lineage: Eukaryota > Viridiplantae > Streptophyta > Magnoliopsida > Magnoliales > Magnoliaceae > Magnolia > Magnolia changhungtana. The sequence goes on along the minus strand of JASAUF010000358.1, from coordinate 125,452 downwards.
AATGCACTATCTCTTTTTTAATTGGTATGAATTATAAGGATCAAATACTTTGTAACATGATCGACATGGAAATATGTCATATATTGTTCAATCGACCATGGCAATCAGACCATGATAAAACCCACCAACTACGAGACAATGTCTACGTCTTCATCAGGGATGGTCGCAAGACGGTCCTTGCCCCTATGGCACCAAAGAACCACCCCGGAGATTCTAAAGTAGAGGGGAGCTCCCTCCTGATCATTCGAGATTTTATAGAGCAATCCAAGGAAATCGTGCGAGGTGTACACCATAGTTGTAAAAGGTGAAGAATCTGAGCCCTTAAACATTCCTCCAAGTTTAAGGCCATTGTTGAACAATTTTAAAGAAATATGACCCAAAGAGTTATCCGATGGATTGCCTTCCATGCGGGACATCGAACTTCACATAGACCTCATCCTTAGGGCTAGCTTGTCCAACCACCCTCACTATCAAATGAGTTTGAAAGAGTATGAGATACTTCAGGGGTAGGTGGAGGAATTTATCCATAAGGGTGCTCTAAGAGAGCATGAGCCCATACAACGTGCCAACATTATTAACGCCGAATAAAGATGAGAACTGGCGTATATGTGTCGACATCAAGGTAATTAACAAGATTACCATTAAATATTAGTTTGTAATATCGTGGTTGGACACCATGCTTAATATGCTAGAAAGTGCCAAGATATTTTCTAAAATAGATATAAGGAGCGGGTACCATCAGATTCATATACGGCCCGACGAAGGGTTATATGAGTGGATGGTCATGCCTTTCGGTCTATCGAACGCATTGATCACTTTTATACATCTGATGAATGAGGTCGTTCATTGGCCAGTTTGTGGTAGTATATTTTGATTATATTCTAATATATAGCTAAAATGAGAAAGAGCACGTGGAACATCTCAGGTATGTGTTATAAGTCCTGACAATTAACAATTTATACCTCAACTTGAAGAAGTGTAGTTTTTAACGGATAGCCTGTTATTCTTAGAATGTATTGTGATGTCCATGAGTATCCCTGTGGACTATGAAAAGGTGTGAGCCATCGAGGAATGGCTGATTCTAATGAACACTCATGAAGTGGGGAGTTTCCATGGATTGACAACATTCTATCGTTGATTCGTGCAAAATTTCAACACTATAGTTGCATCCATTATAGATTGCATGAAAACAAAAAGGACCATTTCAGTGGACTGATGAGGCTGACAAAAGCTTTGTTAAAATCATACATCCACTGTTTATAACACCGGTCTTGGTTCTTCCTAGTTTTGACAAGTTTCTGAAGTTAAGTATGATGCCTCATATGTCGGAATTGAAGGAATCTTATCACAAGAAGTCAAGCCAGTAGCCTTCTGCAGTGAGAAACTCAGCGAAGCTTGAAAGAAATGGTTGACTCAAGCTTTGTGCTTTTAGATCAAACCATCTTTAGTATACTTGGTCTTGTAAATCCATTTCAAGCCTATGACATCTTTTCCTTTAGGTAAATCAACGTGATCTCATGTGCAATTCTACTCAATAGCTATAATTTCTTCATTCATTGCCTTAATCCAAGCTTCTTATTTTATTGATTCTTCAAATATCTGTGTCTCACATGCAAAGAAGGTAACATGACATTTATCATAAATTTCTCATAGAGAACATACCTTCCTTCAAGGTGAATCAAAATCTAATGAAGAGCTCCTTGATGGGCTTGAAGAATTACTTGAGCTTGAATTTGGTTTAGTAGAGCTTTGTGGAGGAGAACATGAAGCTGTAGTCACATTTCTTATAATTTTAAGTTCTTCAAATGTCTTTGGAACATGGTTTTATTTCTCATCCCATTTCTATCCCGTCGTTTCATCACATACCACATATATAGAAATCACCGATTTACCAGAAGTGGGATTATAAAGGCGATAGGCTTTAGAGTCCTCTCTATAGCTAATAAATATGCATTTTCACCATATTTCATTAAACTTTTCTTTTACCTTTTGTGATGGAATGTGAGCATATGTAATTCATACAAAAAATTTAAAATATTTTACTGATTGCTTTTTCCAATGCCATACTTCATATGGAGTCATGTTCCTTACTGCTTTTATTGGAGATCTATTAAGGATATAGACCGTTATGTGGACAACTTCCACCCAATAATAATTTAAAAGACTTTTGTCTTTTAGCATGCCCCAAGCCATTTCTACAATTGTCGTGTTATTTCTTTATGTTATGCCATTTTGTTGTGGAGTGTATATGGCTGTTAGCTCTCTTTTGATGTGAATTCTCCACCACAATGTGTCCTTAGAACATTCAAGAATTAGCTGCCTGCTTTTTCTACAAATGCTTTGAATTGAAGAAAAATGGTAAAAGCCTCTGACTTTTGTTCAAGAAAATATATCCACATCATCCTACTATAATCATCAACGAAGAGTAGAAAATATATCTTCTTGTTAAGAAATAGTGTCTACATAGGGCCATAAATGTCTACACGTACAAGTTCAAGAGAAACTTTTGCTCTCTATGATGAACTTGTAAATGGAAGCCTATGAAATTTAACATAAATGCAACCTTCACAAACTTTATCATCTTTGCTAGTAAAAGGTAGATCGATCACCATATTCTTCTTATTTAGCATTTTCACGCCTCTAAAATTTCAATGGTCATATCTCAAATGTCATAGCCAAGTTTCATCAACATCTTCAGATTTTAATGCAAAATTTCATTTTAGTGGCATGTTAAGAGGGAAAACTTTGTTTGATGTCATTTTCACTTTTGTCACAATTTACTTATTCATCTTAGACAAGATCATGCATTCATCTATATCAAAATTTACCAAATATCCTTTTTGAATTAATTGTCCAACAGTTAACAAATTTTAAAACAAGCAAGGAACATAAAGAATACCATAGATACGTTTAGAATTACCCCCCTTTGTTTATACGGCTATGACTCCCTTTCCTTTAATAGTTTGAAGCTTTCTATCTCCAAGATTTACGTAAGAATGTACTTCATTCAAAACAACAAAATAACTCCAATTTCCTGTCATATGGTTACTACAACCATCATCCAAATACTAAATATCATTTGATTCTTCTTGAGTATTTAAACAGGAATAAAATAAATTTTCTAATTTTTCTATCTTTTCATAAAAATTTGCTTCATTCTTTGTCTTGTACCAACAATCTTTATCTTTGTCGCCCCCCCTTTTTTTTTTTTTTTTCATAAGTTGCATTTGTTGTACCAACAATCCTTGTCAACACAATTAAACTTTTTGTAAATAGAGCATTAAGAATCATTTTGCTTATTACCTCTTGAATTTCTTTGGTTGTTGAAATCATACATTCCTCTACCTCTTCCATGACCACTGTTAGAGTTTGTCCTCCAGCTACCTCTTCCGGATTGCAATATTTGATTTGGATATACCACTTGACTTTTCTTGTTGGCTTCCATATTCCTCTTTTCTAAGATATTTATTTTAGACTAAAAGCTTGTTATACGCTTTGCTCCATGAACCTGCTCATCCTTTGTTCATATGCTTGAAGAGAACCCATCAGCTCATGTAAACTTAACTTAGATAAATCTTTATATTCTTATATGGCAGCTATTACATGATAAAATTTTACCAGAAGAGTTCTTAAAATCCTTTCCATGATTTTTAAAATTTTAAATTGTATCTCCGTAACTTTTAATTTGATTAATGATGCCAGAAACACGAGAGAAGTTTGAATTGATTCACCTTCCTTTAATTGTAAATTATTGAAATCTTTCCAAAGAAATTGAAGTTTGATAGTGATCACCTTTTATGACCCTTAAAATTCTTTCTTCAAAATCTCCTGTACTTGTTTCGAAGTTGTTGCGGGCAGGAGTTTGGGAAAGATGCTTTTGCTCACTCATTATTGGATGAAAAGTAGAGCTTTGGCATCATTTTTTTTGTTCTCCTTGAATGCTTGTTGTCTTGCATCTGTCCATGTTGCTAATGCTCTTGCATTTTTTGATGCGCTTTATAGTCGTTTTTCACCAACTCCCACAAGTTTTGTGAGATGAAGAGAATCTTTATTAAAATGCTCCAATTGTCGTAGCTTTCTCCTTTGAATATGGGCACCGTATTTGGGAATATTTGAAGGTGGTGTTGTTGGAACTTGCTACCATATATGTATCTTGAACCTTACTCTGATACCAAATTTGTTGGAGAAGAGGAGAGGAATAAAAGAATTTGGACTTAGGAGTATTGGAAGTATAATGTTTTTGTATGTTTTAAATTATGAAAGTGGATATTACAATGCTTTCAATTATTGGAAGGGAGGATTTCTCTCTCCCATGTGCATGTAAGTCCCTTTTTATAAACTCTTGAGGAGGAATCTATGTATAAGAGTAAATGTACTTCAACTTACTATAAAGAGCATTAATTACTTAGGAAACTCAAAAGACACTTTTTATACTAGACTAAGGATACTTTTTAGATGTTTCTTAAATATTTTATTATTTTATTATTTTCAAATTATATTTTCAACACATTTCTAGTATCATTTTTTCCTTACATTGTTTTGTTAGCTATGGTTACAGCGAGATGCAAGCCGAATCAACCAACTGTAGTGGTACGTTGAACCTGAATTTTTAAAAGATATACTTGTAAATAAGTGAAATCAAGTTGTGTTGAATGAGTTTCATTAATAAATCTAGTTCATCCATCAGGTGGGCCACTAGAAGCATAATGTTGGGTTTAAAAATCTCAGCCAAGTGTTTTTCATTTTCTTTTTCTAGCATATACTTCTTTAATAAACTGTGGTCTGCCTGAATAGTAGAACAACTTAATTCTTAGGCAAGAACATCTACATAGTGGTACATTGCTAGGGAATGGATCAGATATCGTATTCATGTTCTAATTTTTTAAAATAAAATAATTTATTAATAGGAAGGGAGGAAGAGCGAACCTCCCACTTGATACATTCAGGCGGTCCTAACACAAGAAAACCACCACAGACCTCCTATCATATACAAAAGATGTACACAAGCACAAAAGTGAAAAATAGTGGGAACTGAAATCCAAACCTCTTAAATAACCCAAGACCACTCAATCAAGAAAGAGGATCCCATGAATTGTTCTAAGGAGATCACTAAGCTTATGAAAGGACCTCCTACATTGAGAATCACTCCCAAAGCGGGCTATGCCATTTGCAACACCCTTAACCTCTCTAGGAACATAAGATATGATCACTTCCACCATCTTTGAAAGTGAGGCAACCTCGGCCCACCAGTACCACAATATCCAAATGGATGGACGATCTTTGTTTAGGATCCTCACCACAATTTGAGAATCGCTTTCGACAATGATCTTAGTGAATCTATGATCAATGCAAAATGATAGGCCCTCAACTATAACTTTAATCTCATTTCTGACATTCGTACCTAGCCTCATGTAGGACTGATGCATGAACTAAAATATTGTGTGAGAAAAATCATCAAAACTAACTTAATTAATAAAAAAAACATAAAATTTGCTATCATCATAACAAATATTAAAATCCCAAGAGAAGATCATGCATGATTCTAGCCTAGGTTAACAAGTGTCATCCTACGTGGCCATTAAATAAGGGAAACTAGGATCAAATGGATGTAATGACATCCAAGTAGCATAGGGTAAAGCCTATTTTAAAGGAGAATAACTAATATTATGTAGGGTGAAATTATGGTTTAGAAAAAATTAGGAAAAACTTGGAATTATTGTTAATGAGGTAATTGGGTAGAGGGGTTAAAGGTTTTAGGTACTAGGATAAAGGAATTAGGATTTTGGATGGATATTGTAAATGTTGATGCAAAAATGTAGACGTCCTCCTTAGACCACTTGATACCTGTGAGAGAAGACAGAGATGGAGATCCTGACTATTGCATGTGACCCTCTGATGCTAAAGTTAGACAAGCAAGCTAGGTCTAGTAAAACGTAGGGTTTTTAGGTAAGATTCCTGCGTACCTTTCACCATTGGAGATGTTCTTATTTATACTTGAGAGGTGTCATGGCATAAATGGCAATCTCCCTATTTAGTAGGTGCGTATTGTAGAGAGAATCGTATCCCGAATGTGTCACGATTATCTTCTGAGATCTTTGACAAAGATCTCGAACAGATCTCTTTAATAAAATCTTAAGAGGTCGGAATAAGAAGAAACATGTAATAGGAGGCCGAGGTAAAGCATCCAAGGTAACCTACATAGCCGTCCCAAGGAGTAGTTTCCCAACTTGGATTCCCTAATGAGTTGTGGTCGAGTTTTTCCTTATCGTTGAGCAGTCACCGATCTGCCAACCTACCCTTGGACATCGTATCGGAGCACTGAGACCGAGCTCCCTTCCTTAGTAGAATGCAGACAAAATTGGGGATAACCATCCTCTTCATCTTCTCATATGGTGCAGGGCTTCCTCGAGTGTAGCAGCTCAGAGTCTTTCTCTATACTAAGTCATACTTCGAGGGTTCTTACCAAGAAATGATCCGAACAACAACTCGGAAGTGTATGAGACCGTGGAAGAGGTTGATGTCTGATGGAAGTGAGGATACTTCATCTTCTGATGGTCGAGCTCGAGGAATAGGCATGTTTCCCAGCAGTGGATTACTGATTTCTGGTCATTAAGGAGCTCCTTAGTCATGATCGGCACTAGCTGATCACGCAACGAGCGCAGATGTCCGAGCTAGCCTCTTCTCCATGGATGTAGTAGTGGTCGTCCCTCCATGTTTTCGAGTCAATAGGTCCCAGGTCGGGTTGTGTTCGTTATCTTGTAGGGTCCTTTCTAGTTCGGCCCCAGGTTCCCCAAACCAGGCTCCTTGGTGTTTAGGAAGGTTCTACGAAGGACTAAATTTCTTGTTCGGAACCTTCTCACCCTTACTCAGGAATTGTAGAATTGGGCGACCTGCTGGTGCCGGGTCACGCGCTTGAGTCAAGCTTGCTCCCTCCTCTTTTCGAGCAGATTAAGGCTGAGTGTCATCTACTCGATATTATGAGCTTCATTATAGGACCAAACCCATGCGATGAAGAGCCCCATCTCGACTAGGATGACCACCTCTGCCCGAAAAGTTAGGGAAAAAATGGTTTCTCTTGTTGAAGTCTGAGCAGTAGTTCATAATGCCTAGAGTACATAAGGGAGCTCCTCGGCCCATGCTCCTTTGGCTTTCTCAAACCTGATTTTGAGGTGATTTTTGATGATTTTGTTAACCGCTTCTACATGGCCATTAGCTTGAGGGTGCCGAGGAGACAAGTAAGCATTGTAGACTTCAAGCCTCTCACACATGCCTCAGAACCGATTGTTGTCAAATTGCCGACCATTGTCCGAGACGATCGTATGTAGGATCCTATACCAGTAAATGATGTTTTTCCAGACAAAATCGGTGATTTTCTGCTCGATAATCTTGGCCAGTGGTTCGGCCTAGGCCCATTTGATGAAGTAGTCGATCGTGACAACGATGTACTTGGTCAGACCTTTACCCGTGGGTAGTGGGTTGATGATGTCTATCCCCCATTGGGCGAACAACCATGGTCCGATCATGGGGCTCAACTACTCTGGAGGTTGATAAGGTATCGCCGCGAATCTTTGGCACTTGTCGCATTTTCGGGTATACCGTTTGGCGTCTTTCTGAATGCTTGGCCAAAAGTATCCATGTCGGATGACCTTATGGGCAAGAGCATTACTACTAGAGTGGTTGCTGCAGATTCCCTCGTGAATCTCCTTTCGAACATAATCAGCTTCTTCAGCTCAAAGGCAATTTAGGTAGGGCAAGGAGAACCTGTTTTTGTAGAGGATATCCCTCACTATAGTATACCAAGCTAACCTGACTCGAATTCAACGGGCCTCAAGCTTGTTTTCAGGTAAGGAACCTTCTCGGAGATACTCGATGATTGGATTCATCTGGCTGGGGGCCGAGCTGATGGGGTAAGCGACTTCCGGGCCAAACTCATCGAGACTCGGGACAGACAAGAACTCGATGGGAATTGAGTTTGGGATGTCGTCCTCGATTGTTGTGGCCAACTTCGCAAGTGTGTCAGTTTTGGAATTCTGCCCTTTGGGGACCAGGGCGACTTCACATTCTTGGAATTTGCTGATGAGTTCACGGGCCTTCTGAAAATAAGCGTTCATTATTTCTTCCTAGGCCTGGTACTCGTTGACGATCTAGTTAACAATGAGCTGTGAATTACTGTGGACTTTTAAAATCTGGGCCCTCATCGTTGTTGACAACCTGAGCCCGAGGAGCAGTGCTTCATACTCTGCCATGTTATTCGATGTTTGAAATCCAAATCTTAAGGCATATTGCGTGCAGGTTTAGTCGAGTGCCTCGAGGACTACCTCAACCTGGCTACCTTTAGAATTGGATGAGCCATCGACATGCAATGTCCAAGTCAGTGGATCAGGCTTGACCATCTGATCAACTTAGGCTAGTTGGTCAGTTTTCCTACTCGGACTAGCTTCCAGGTTCTGGCCGCAAGCAAACTCGGCAATGAAATTGGCCACCGCTTGACCTTTAATATCCGTTCGGGGTTGATATTTAATGTCAAATTTGCTGAGCTTGATTACCCATTTCGTGTGTCTCCTCAACGCCTCGGGATTTTGGAGTACTTGACGTTGAGGTTGGTTGGTCGAGACTATGATTGTGTGGGTGTGAAAGTAAGGACAGAGGCGACGAGAAGACACGACCAAAGCTAGGGTGAGCTTCTTGATATATGAGTACCTAGTCTTGGCCGGGAGCAAGGCCTTGCAGATGTAGTACACTAGGAGTTGCTTCCTCCCTTGCTCCCGGATAAGGGCCGAGTTTACTACTGCGGCCGAGACTACCAGGTATAGCAATAATGTCTCTCCTTGCTGGGCTTGGAAAGTAGCGGAGGTAATCCTAAGTATTTTTTGAGTAGTTGGAAGGCCAACTTACAATCCTCAGTCCTTCTACCTTATGTTTTCCTTTCAACTACTAGAAGAAAGGGAGACACCTGATAGTGGCTTGGGAGACAAAGTGATTGAGGGAAGCGACCCTTCCAGTGAGGCACTCAGTCTCTTTCATTTTCCTAGGCGAGATTATATCCAGCAAGGCTTGGATCTTGTTAGGGTTTGCCTCAATTCCTCTTTTGCTGACCAGAAAGTCAAGGAATTTTCCCGAACTGACACCGAAGGCGCACTTGGTCGGGTTTAGCTTCATCTGATATTTTTCCAGGATTCCGAATATCTACTCGAGGTCGGCGGTATTGTAGCTTCAATGCTCTTGACGAGCATGTCGTTGATGTAAACTTTCATAGAGTGCTTGAACTGCCAAGTAAATATTTTGTTAACCAGCCACTGGTTCGTAGCTTCAGCGTTCTTCAACCCAAAAGGCATCACTCTATAGCAGTAGAGCCCCTTGTCAATACAAAGGTGGTTTTCTTCTTGTCGTCTGGGTGCATGGTGATCTAATTGTAACCTGAGTATGCATCCATAAATCTTAAAAGTTTGTGCCTTGCGGTGCTAGCGATTAGTTGTTCGATCCTTGGAAGAAGAAAACTATCCTTGGGACAAGCTTTGTTCAAGTCTGTGTAGTCGACACAGACCAACAATTTTTCATTGGATTTTTTCACTAAAATGATGTTAGTGATCTAGTCGGGATAATAGATCTCTTCGATGAATTCAACTTCTAGGAGATAACCGACCTCCTCCCCAATGATGGCATATCATTTTGGTTTGAATGCTCGTCACTTCTGTCTTACTAGTCGGTGGTCGAGATCAATGTTTAGCTTGTGGACCATCACTTATGGGCTGATGCCAGGCATGTCTTGGTGGGACCAAGCGAAAACGTTGGCATGGCGTTGGAGGAGGTTCATGATCTCATCCCACAGTCCTGGAGCTAGCGATGAGCTAACCTGTACAGTACGGGTCAAGTCGGAATTACTAAGGGGGATGGCTAAGAGATCTTCCACTAGAGACCCTCTCTTGACCGACTCTTCTCGGGGATCAAGGGAAGTGATAGCCATCATGCGAAGTTGTGTCCTTAAAGCCTGTAGTAGCACTAGCGAGCTTCCTTCTGATCTCCTCTGACCTACCCGACGCCATGCTCAGTCGAAAACTTCATTGTGAGGTGGTAGGTTGATGGACCTACTCGTATAGCATTGAGGGATGGTTGTCCGAGGATGACATTGTAGATGGAAGGGCAATCGACCACAAGAAAGTTGATCATCATCATCGTTTGGTTTTGTCCCTCTCCTGCAGTGACCGGAAGCTGTACAAATCCCTCAGTGGTGACTTTGTTCCCTACGAATCCAAGTAGATGAGTTTTGATAGGTTAGGGTCAGGACCTTCCGACCCCCATTTTATCAAAGGTGTCGGTGAAGAGGATGTCGGCCTAGCTGCCATGTCCACCAAAATCTGAAACACTTTATGGTTGGCTATGGTCCTGGCCACCACTAAGGCATCGTCATGGGGATGGTGGACTCCTCGGGCATCCTCCTTGGTGAATGTCAGTTCAAAGGAGACCATTTTCTGTTCTTATAGATATCTGTAGGTAAGGTGGACCTGATGCTCCGAACTTATGTGCCTGATGCTCGGTTCGAATATCCTCCTCCCACAGACCCACCAAAGATAGTGTAGATTTCTCTTGTAGTCTCGTTGTTGTTGTCATTGCTGGGCTGCTCGTTGTTCCGATCCGACCGTTCTTCCCTCCTACTGACATACTCCCACAAATCTCCATTGTGGATGAGGGTTCGATCTCATCTTTAAGATCGAAGCACGTGGAATGGTTGTAGTTGCGATGGAAGTGGCAGTACTTCCGTTTATCTCGCTTGTCGGCATCATTTCTCATCCAGCTTGGCCATTTAAGGAGTTGTTTAACCTGAACTTCCATAAGCACTTAATCGGGCATAGCAAGAGGGAAATGTAAGAGTGGAATCTGCTCTCGGGTTGTCTGCTCGGACGTTGACCCCTAGTAGGATCATCATCTCTTCTACACTTGTTGCTGGGAGCCGATGCTTGTTCCTACTTAGGTCTTTTCTCCTTGGTCGAGTTTCTTCCATTCCTGGTAGCTTTTCACGAGCTAAAAAGCCATTCGACATTGGAGTACTTCTGAGATCAGTTTAGTAGATCAGCTAATGTTGTCGGGGGATTCTTGTTAAGCGAGAAGAGGAATCTCCCCTCCTTCAGGCCAACTGTTCACACCCCAAGTATAGGGTTGATAATGTAGTAATAATCTCAGTAAGACCGAGGTCGAATCCACATGGACTGAACCTTGTACGTAATCTGAAAGTAATTTGAACTAGAACTAGGCGAAGATGTAATCTAAATCAGAGACTTTTAAGAGAGTAATGGTGAAATATTAAACTAAACTTGTGAAATTCAAAGGTGGGAAACTAGGGTGCCAAGGATCCACTTGTAGAAATCAGGGAGATTTCTGCTTGATATAACCTTAAAAATCAAATCTAAACTTCCTTTGATCTAGTCATCAATGGATAAGTGGTATGAGAATTAGACTTGATTCCATCACAAGGCCATGCCCATGAGACAGAGAAAACAACAGAATCTAACCAATCCACATCTATCTGAGAGGGTTATAAACATTAGGAAGGATTCCAACATCCAACCATGCCTAGGAGACGATGGTTAACAACATGGCCTCCTAATTTCATAATCATAATAATGAAAAGGACATGCTCAAAGCTATCGCATATCTATTGTAATTTAAGTCACAACAAACCATTAAAAACTAAAGGCATTCCTTAAAATCAAACTAGAATCAAAATCAGTTCAAGAATAAAAAAGCATAAACAAAAAGTCTCCCATCACGCTACAAGCTTCACCTCTTCGCACTAGCTAAGAGGCTTAGCCTATCTTAGACATGATGAGGCTAAAAATAAATCAAAGGAAAAACAAAACCAGGAAAGGAGAAACACTCCACAGCTAGCCGGCCCTTCTCTCTCATTCTGCACGTGCCAAGATAAGTCCATCCCACGGCTGCCCTCCCTCCTTTTATAGTGTGCGTGAGTCAATTTGGGTGTTTTTTGCAGCAACGTGCGTCGATGGTTAAGAATCAGTCGCTTGAGTTTACGCACAAGCTTGCCTTACGTAGAGAGGGATTTCGCAGTCAGTTTTGACAGAACACGGCCCGAGTGCACCAATCCATTCCGTTTAGCCTTCTTGGTTTGGGCGGACGCACCTTGGGAGAGTTTTGAGTGGTCCGGATCACTCATCTGACCATGATCATGCTCATGGGACGGCCCACAGCGTCCGAATTTCACGGACACAAGGCATTGCGAATTTTCTTGCGTTGTGAAGCTCAGTGGGTCCCACAGTGCTGTTTTCTGAGAAATCTGACCCGTTCATTAGATTCCTGGTGAAAAACTAGTCAGGAAGGAGTTGTTTTTGTCGGGTTTTGGTGCGGTCCACCGTATCAAATCAACTCGCCGTCCATCTTGCGTTTTTTGGCAATCCGTGTGTGTACGTTTGCATAGGGCCAAACAACCACTTAAGTGAGGGTCACGCACCCCCCCCCCCCCCTCTTTGGTCACATTAGACGATCCAGATCATACAAATGGCTGATAGGTGGGGCCCACAAGCACGAACCGGTGGACAACATCCTCACGCTTTGCATTCTTGGATTTTTGAAGTAGAGATTTGGTCAGCAGGCACTGACTGACCTGTGCGTTCTGGTGCGGTGCGGGAGTGTATATGCTATGCACACGCATCACGTGTGTGGGTCCACAGTGATGTATTCGAGAAATCTGCTTCATCCAACCAGTTTATCACCACATTTAAGGGGTTGAGACCGAATTTAAAGCATATCCAGATATGAGGCGGGCCCCAAATCAGGATTTAAGGGATGATCTATCCGTTGGGCCACTTCCACAAGGATCCAATGGCTGAGATTTGGCATGTTCGGTTAATATATGGTCCTTAGGCTATATATGAAGTTTCGAGACGAACAGATGCTGGAAACCCTGTGATCTCGTATTTTAGACGATTTTCGGGCCCGTTTAATGTGAGTGGCGTGATTTTCTCGGATATCTGGCATGTAAATTCTTCGATCTCGGTCCTATGGAGTCCATTCCTTACCTTGGTGACTTCTGAGCATTAAATTCATGCTTTTAGTACCCTTTTTCAGTCTAGGCTCCTAAATTCACCTTGCAATACAAACACGATTAAAATAGGTCGTTAAACAGTAGTATCATGTTCGTAAATTAAGGTAATAATTGGGGTCTAATATGCAATATTTGACCCTCAACATCGGCCATCATAGCAGTTAGGGTGATCTGATCTAAATAACCCTCCACTTGCATTGCTTTTAGGTTGAAGCGTTTGATATAGTCCTTCAGTAGCTCGTCCTCCTTCTGAGTGATGGGGAGGAGGTGAGTTGTTGGCTTTCCCCTTTCTTTTCCTCTGATGAAGTTGGTAATGAAGGACTTATTAAACTGAGCGAATAAGCTGACAGACTTTGGTTTCAATTGTCGAACCATTTTCGAGCTGCTCCTGAGAAACCTAAGGAGAACACTCCGCACATCACTGCGGTCGAGGTACCATGAAGCTCCATCCATGCCCCGAAAGATTCTAGATGCTTAGCCGGGTCGGTGGACCCGAAATAAGGAGTAATATGCAACATCCTGAATCTGGACGGGACTTGAGCTTGCATGATATCGTTGGTGAACGGAAACTTAATTTCCTTTAAGATTGCTTCTATTGAACTCAAACGTGCATGCGGTAGGCTTGTTGTATGTCATCAACATGACCTCATTGAAAAGGCCTAGCTATATGTCCTAGGAGAGAGGGGGGGGGGGGGTGAATAGGACTATGCCAAATTTAAAATAATTTCAGCGAAATTTAATAAAGAGATAGCCAAATAAAAGAAATCAATTCATAATATTGAAATGAAAAGCTTCCTCAATAAACGAGTATTAAGAGGTTGATACAAATGTTGTTTTAAGGACAACCTTACACCATAAAAACTAAGGGTTTATGGTAGGACAACCTTATTTCTAGAACTTTCTTTGTATCAAAAACTCAAACTAAAAAGGAATGAATAAATAGCAAAGAATTGAAATAAATTGCAAGAATTTAAATCTAAATTATTACAACATTCCCCACTGTGCTTGAAATGTAAATATTACAACATTCACATCCACACATACATCCTACAATATTGAATGATAAAAATAGAAAATTAAGTAAACATTCAAACCATAATGCACAAAGAATTATACTGGTTCACCTGTGTATTCACCAACTGTTAAACAACAGCCACACAGCTACTCCACTCCTAATATCCTCACACAGGGGATATCAGCGTTCACTATCAAAATAGGTTTCACAGGTTCACCTAAAATCATCACAATTGTGTCTTTTAAATGGGCTTACACAATTCAAAAACCTGTCTTTCTGAGTTTTCTGGCTCTCTTTAGATAACCAACACAATGAGATTTTTCTGGCAAATCCTAAAAGAAACCAAAAATAGAACATAAATTACAATGACGTAAAATACCTGGATTTCTCCTTTTATAGCAGCCCGGAAGAACCAATCGGAGTTGAAGTTCGAATATAGAAGTTCAATGTTCAAACTCACTTTGAAATGGTTCTAAGTTCTAATTGATTTTAAATTAAATCAGTTGGGCTAGCTAAATTTGATTTTGATTCCAAGAAGAAGGAATACAATAATTCCTCTTTTCAATTCAGATTGGAATATAGAAATAAAATCAAATTGATAAAGCTAACAAAAGAGAATATTAAATATGCACAAAGTACCTTAAAATAAACATTAACTTATCTCAGAGTGATACCTTGATTTTACTTGAATTCAACTGATATAAAACTCTGAAATTCGTGTGCTATTTATAGTTGAAGAAACTCGTCTACGACTGGTCCTGAGTATGCCAGGACTGGTCGTAGAAGAAACGGATTTTCAAAATTTTAACCACGATCGGATAAAACCATTCTACGACTGGTCGTAAGGTGTCTACGACCTGTTGTGAATAACCTACGACTGGTCGTGAGGCACCAGATTTAGTCACTGGAGTTTGAGTCGAAGGTGCACGACTGGTCCTGGAATGAGTCGTCATTGTTCCTACAACCAGTTGAATAGACTCCAGGACTGGTCGTAGCTCAACCCAAAAATTTTGAAAAATTGCAACAACTTAAGACTGGTCGTGAAATTTCTTGGACTAGTCGAACCAGTGCTAGGATTAGTCGAACAAGGTCCAGGACTAGTCTTAGAACAGACCAAAATTATATAAAAAGATTCAACTTGAATTATGTATAAAAATGGCCTACCCTAAGGTCAATCTAAGGTTTATCATACCTGGGACATGAAGTATCAACATTGAAACTTCATTTAATCAGAAGATGGTTGACTTTGAACCTTATGAAGCTTGAGATCTTAACTTGATGTAGCTTGATCTTGAGATCTTCTAAAGCTTGGATTTGTCTTCTTAGGTTGCACTTCGTTTTGAGTTGAGCATCTTCTTTAGACTAAAACAAGCACTCTTCTTATCGATGTAGTTCTGAACATTGAAACTTACAGAAGAGGACCAAGTACATGACCTTGCATTTCTTGAAGTAGATCACCGTACTTGACTTGAAGCATTGATGCAGTGTCTTGAACATCCATATAACAACAAACTACACAAGACACATATAAAGGTTTTGGCACCATAAAATTTGACAAGCAAAGGAGCATGAGACCATATCACTTACAATATCCCCCTTTGTCAAATTTGTGACAAAACACACTCCAATAAAGATAAGAGAAGCACAACATGCATAATAAAGAATCATGCATCAGTTGTCACTAACTATCACAAACTCAAATTCAAATCAAATCAAATCAGTCTACCCTTATACTCCCCCTGTGTAGCACACATAATATATATATATATATATATATATATATATATATATATATATATATATCCATTATCCATTCCAATTAATCCAAATCTTCTCCCCCTTTTTATCACAATATGACAAAGAAAGCAAAATATAAAATGGAAAAAATAGGAGAGTAAAAACTAGGTAGAAAAAAAATATATAAGCAAAGACAAAGTGCACATATCATAAATTAGTGTAAACAAAGTCAGCAAACCAAAGTCATCAAACCAAAGTAAGCGAACTGAAATAAAGTTTACATACAGCACACATAGAATAAAAGTTATTACAGACCAAAGAAGTAAATCACTTAATCAGATCCTGAAGGAGCAAGAATAGATGGATCAATTTTGTGTAAACCCTTAGAAACGCGCCTTAAATACTTGCGCATATAAGCAAATTGAGATGCTTGGGTGACACGAATTTCAGCAACCTGGTTCTCAAGAGAATGTAACTTCTCATCAAAACCAGAAGGCTCATATTTAGGATCATTTCCAGAGTCTGATTCTAGTTCATCAAAAATATCATCCATATTAACATCGTCAGGAGGAAGATCGCCAGCCTCATCTACATTCTCAGCTTCAGCTCCACTACCTCCAACATCCACTTGGCCAGGAGCCAATTCTAATTTCATCTTGTTAATATTAGAATTGTTAAAAATGAGATGATGGATAGGAGCCTCTCCAACAGGCATAGCAACAAGCATGTGAGTAGCTAAAACAGTCATAAGATATGCAAAAGGAATATCACTATGACCCGAATGGAGACGAAACTGAATGATAGAATGACATATTAATGAAGGAAGGCAGACTTTAGTACCAGAGATGACAGAATGCAAAATACGCACCATAAAAGAAGTCAGCTCATTTTTATTACCAGAATGCGGATACAGATTTGAAGTAAAGATTCTATGGAAAACTCTGTATCTGGGTAACAAATACCTTGAGGGGAGTGCATTCCCTTTATGGGTCCATTGCACATTTATATTACATAGATCTCTAGTTAGCATGTGTTTTTCTGATTCTAAGGGTTTTTCAAATAAAATATGAATAGGAATACCCTCATCGTTAACAAGAATATCCATAAGGCTGGATATCAAATGACGATCTACATCAAATGGACCTTCCCTAGTATCAATTTTAAATGTCAAATTCTCAGATGAAAAGTCAAAGATACATGCAAACATGGCCTGTGCAATAGATTAGTATGCAGGCCCACCCCAATGTAAGATGTTAGCCCATCTTACAGATTGGAGTAAAGGAAGGATACCATATGGAGCAATGTGATCAAGAAATACAGGTCGCTCAACAATGACATTTCGCAAACGCAAATCCCGTACTTGAGAGGGATCATCTTCGGGTGACCGAAGATGGCGCCGAGTAATAGGACTTGAACGAGAGGAAGATGGACCACAGGATGATTTCTTTTTCCCTCTAGCATCCATTTCCAAGAAGAAATACAAAGAAACAAGAAGATACAAAGAGGATAGAGTAGGGTTTGCTTAAATCAGATTTTTCAAAATAAAAACCCCAAAACCTCAATGAATCACAAAACAAATTACTCCAAGAGAGAAGATGAAGTAATATAAACTAGAATCTATAAGCAAATCGTATATGACGCACTAACCTTAAAGATCTAGGAAGGTGGGTTCGACTAGTCGGACGTCGGCTCGTTGGAGAGGAAAGTTGAAATGAAGAAGATGAGTTTTTCCCAATTTTTAAAAGGTCCAGCGCGCTACACGACTGGTCGTGGGATGTCCTCGACCAGTCGTGCCACGACTGGTCGAGTACATCCTCGATTGGTCGTGTACCACCTAAAATATGCAATTTTCATAAAATTTTGAAATTTAAACACATAAATTATCAAATATATATACTATGATACACATATGCATGAATATTTAATTAAGATTGCACATACCAAGATCAAATTTTAATTTACTAAACCTGCTTTTGTCGAGCGATTTAGTGAAAATGTCAACAAGTTGAGTCTCGGTTGAAATGTATTCCAAATATATTATTTTATCTTCCACTAATTCACGAATGTAATGATACCTAATGTCAATGTGCTTGGTGCATTAATGCTGGGTTCGATTTTTGGAAATGTTTATTGTACTGGAATTATCACAATATAAGACCATAGAATCTTGTGCTATTCTGTAATCACTTAACATACGTTTCATCCAAACAAGTTGAGTACATGCATTTCCAGCTGCAATGTATTCAGCCTCAGCAGTTGAGAGTGATACAGAACTTTGCTTCTTGCTAAACTAAGAGACTAAACAATTTTCATTATAAAAACAACTACCACTGGTTGATTTCCTATCATCAATATTCCCAGCCCAATCAGCATCAGTGTACCCAGCCAACTAAACACTAGTATCATATGGATACCAAAGACCCAAATTTACAGAACTTGCGACATATCGAATAATCTGCTTAACCGCAGTTAGATGTGACTCTTTAGGGTTAGACTGATATCTAGCGCAAATACCAACAGTTAAAGCAATATCAGGTCTACTAGCAGTTAAATAAAGTAAACTACCAATCATACTTCTATACAATTTAGGATCAACATCTTTACCTGTAGAGTCCTTTGAGAGTCTTAGAGTTGTACTCATAGGAGAATCAAAATTCTTACCATTCTCAAATCTGAACCTTTTAATCAAGTTCAAGGCATACTTGGTTTGAGAAATAAAAATACCATCAGATTGTTGTTTTACTTGTAACTCTAGAAAATAATTTAATTCCCCAACCATGCTCATTTCGAACTTAGATTTCATTAAATCTGCAAACTCAACAGTCATGTTAGTACATGTTAATCCATAAATAATATCATCAACATAGATCTAAACCATTAAGATATTATCGTTATGTTTCTTAACAAAGAGCGTCTTATCGACACTATCCATTTGAAAATTATGACTTAGTAAAAACTTAGTCAATTTTTTGTACCAAGCCCAGGGAGATTGTTTTATACCATATAGAGCTTTTTTAAGACGGTATACATGATCAGTAAACTTAGGGTCTTCAAACCCTGTAAGTTGTTCAACATATACTTCTTCATGTAAATCACCATTCAAAAAGGTACTCTCTACATCCATTTGATAAACTTTGATCTTTCTAAAATATGCAATGAATATCAAAAGTCTGATTGATTCAAGGTGAGCAACTGGGGCAAAGGTTTCATCGTAATCAATGCCTTTTATTTGAGTGTACCCTCGTACAACTAGTCTTGCCTTGTTTCGAATAATATTTTCAAGTTCATCAGACTTATTTTTGAAAATACACTTTGTTCCAATAATATGTTTATCTATAGGTCTAGGAACAAGGTACCAGACATCATTTCGAACAAACTGATTAAATTCTTCCTGCATAGCTACTATCCAGTTTTCGTCAGAAAGAGCTTCTTTTACGTTTACCGGTTCAATCTGGGATGTAAAACACACGTAGTTACATATGTGTTCTAATTATCTACGAGTGCGCACACCAGTGAGAAGATTTCCAAGAATTTGAGTGGTTAGATGATCTTTGGCAGTCCTAAATTCAAAATTATCTTGACTTGATGAAGTATCTGGTTTGTCAATCAAACGAACTTCATCATTATCTGAACTAGGGCAGGTGTATTCAAGTGATCATCAATGACCACATTAATGGATACTTAAATCACACCGGTCCTGTTGTTCATAACATAATATGCACGACTGTTTAAAGAATATCCTAAAAAGATTCCATCATCACTTTTTGCGTCAAACTTTTCCAGATTTTCACGGTCACGCAAAATATAGCACTTGCTACCAAAAACTCGAAAGTATTTGTCAGTAAGCTTCTTATCAAACCAAAGTTCATAAGTAGTTTTATTATTAGATTTACATGTATAAACTCGGTTGATAATATAGCACGCAGTATTTATGGCTTCAGCCTAAAGATTTCTAAGGAGCTTTTTACTATTCAACATTACATTTCCCATTTGTTGAAGCACTTTATTTTTCCTTTCCACAATTCCATTTTGTTGTGGTGTTTTGGGTGCAGAGAATTCATGTGATATTCCCTGATCATTACAGAATTTCTCAAAACTACTATTCTCCAACTCAAATCAATGATCACTACGGATCTTACAAACTTGAGAACCTTTTTCAGTTTAGATCCGTTTGAGAATCTTTTTTACTTCATCAAGGGTTTCTAATTTATCCCTTAAGAAGGCTACCCAGGTGAATCTAGTAAAATCATCCACGATTACTAGTATATATTTTTTGCCACCTTGACTTTCCATCCTGTTAGGTCCTATAAAGTCCATATGGAGAAGCTCGAGTGGTCTAAATGTGGCATTGGAGTTCACCTTTTTGTGAGAGCTCCTTATTTTCTTGCCATACTGGCATTCACTATATATTTTGTCAACTTTTTATAATTTAGGTAGACCTCTTATTAGTTCACTCTTGCTCAATCTGTATAAATTACGGTAGTGTACATGTCCAAGGTGTTTATGCAATAATTTTGTTTCATCGGTATGAACTATGTAGCACGATTGATTAGATGAGCTACCATCGCTTACAATATAACAGTTTTTAGAAGTCCTGCGACCAGTTAATATTACAGAACCCTTTTTGTTTAAGATTTCACAACCTTTATTAGAAAATTTCACGCTATGATTGTTATCACATATTTGAGATATGCTTAACAGGTTGTATTTTAGCCTCTCAACGTATAAAACATTCTTAAATAAGGGAAGGTTATAGAGTTGAATCGTACCTTGGCTAATAATCTTGCAGTTGCTACCATCACCAAATGTGATTGACCCACCAGTCATATCTTTAAGCTCGGTGAATAAAGCCTTGTCGCCTGTCATATGCCTGGAGCACCCACTATCAAAGTACCACTTTGAATGGCTTGCAGCTTTGAAATCAGTGTGAGCAACTAAGCAAGTAACCTTAGGAACCCATTTCATAACTGTTTTGGGTTTAGGAGCATAGTTGGTCTTTTTTCTCTCTGTAGTTGTAAGAAAGACTTACTGAATTAGATTTTAAGAGCTCCAGCTAAAGGGTTTTGGTTTGGAGTTTTATAGTTAACATAATTGCTTTTAGGTTTTTGAAAAGTTTTAACATTTTTAGAAAAACTTTGATTAATACTTTTCCCTTTTGAGTTAGAGGTTTCTCCTTTCACAAACTTAGGAGGAGTATTCTTCTGTTTAGAAGGTATATTCTTATCATAGCCCAACCCGGATCTGTCGCCACATTTTCTAGATTTGGATAGCAGTTTTTCAAACTTTGGATCTCCTTGGACATACCTCCATATATCCTTTAAACTCAAAAGTGAAGAGTTTTCAAGCTTAAGTTTATCATTTTCATATTTAAGTTTTTCAATCAGGGAGGTTTTAAATTCTAAATCACATTTAACTTTTCAAAATAATCTGAAATATGGGATTTTTCTAAAACAAGAGACTCAAAATTTTCTTTAAGTTTTAAAAACTTTTCTTTTTAGAGTTTTAGTTTTACGGCAATTTTACAACTTTCCTTGTATATGGTATTATAAGCATCTTATAGATCTTCTTCATTTTCATGATCATTATTCAAATTTTCTTCACTAGTTGAATCATCATGATCTGAAAAAGTGAACTTGGCTAGAGTCATAAGGGCTTTAACTTCATTGTCCGACTCAGTTTCAGAATCTTCTGATTCAGAAGAGGCTTCAGTGCCAGAAAATTCATCCCAAGTAGCCAATATTCCTTTCTTTTTTAGATTTGTCCTTTTTAGGACATTTGTTTGCTAAATACCCATATTCTTTGGCAGTTGTAACATTGACTATCTTTCAAAGATTTCTAAGTTTTATTTTTAGATCTTTTCTTATCATTAGCTTTTTAAAAATCAACCCTCTTTTTACTTTTGAAAATCTTGTAAAACTTTTTTGCTAAAAGAGTCATATCGTCTTCAGAATTTTCTAAATCAGAATTTTCTTGAAAAATACATTTAGAAGATTTAAGAGCGATAGACTTACTTTTAGGATCTTTAAAGTTTAACTCATAAGCCTGTAAAGACCCAACTAATTCTTCTACCTTCATATTGTCCGTATCACAAAGTTCTTGGATCACAGTTACCTTAGAATTGAACCGTTCAGGAAGTGAGCGCAGTATCTTTGCACATACTTTACTTTCAGGGATTTTATCGCCAAGACCCCATATAAAGTTCACAATGTCATTCAATCTAGTATAGAAGTCCATAAACATTTCATTTTCTTCCATATGTATTTCCTCAAATTTAGTTGGGAGGATTTGGACTTTAGACTTCTTGACAATTGATGTTCCCTCGTGTGTCATTTCTAATATATCACAAGCTTGCTTTACAATATCATAGGAAATAATTCTTTTGAATTCATCCGGTGATAGTGCGCAAGTGATTGCATTTAGTGCTTTTGCATTGGCACTACTCTCACTTTTCTGAAGTGTGGTCCATGAAAAATAAGGCGAGACTTTTATTGATTTTGATTCATCGATACCAGTCACTTCAATGGTAGGAGGGATCCATTCAGTCACTGTGGCTTGCCACACGCTCTCATCCATGGATTTAAGGAAAATCCTCATCTTGGCTTTCCAATAGGCATAATTGGAGCCATCAAATGGTGGAGGCCTAGTGACTGAAAGGCTATCAAAATTTGACATCTTATATATATAGCTTAGATCGTTAGCTTAGGAAATGAATCCAAGAATAAAGAATTAAACACGAGCTATTAGGCTTTGATACCACTTGAAAAGGCCTAGCTATATGTCCTAGAGGGGGGGGGGGGGGGGAATAGGACTATGCCAAATTTAAAATAATTACATCGAAATTTAATAAAGAGATAGCCAAATAAAAGAAATCAATTTATAATATTGAAATGAAAAGCTTCCTCAACGAGTATTGAGAGGTTGACACAAATGTTGTTTTAAGGACAACCTTACACCATAAAAACCAAGGGTTTATGGCAGGATAACCTTATTTCTAGAACTTTCTTTGTATC
Organism: Magnolia changhungtana; assembly: GCA_030180095.1. Taxonomy (NCBI): domain Eukaryota; kingdom Viridiplantae; phylum Streptophyta; class Magnoliopsida; order Magnoliales; family Magnoliaceae; genus Magnolia; species Magnolia changhungtana. The sequence goes on along the minus strand of JASAUF010000358.1, from coordinate 102,633 downwards.
AAAAACTCAAACTGAAAAGGATTAATGAATAAGTAGCAAAGAATTGAAATAAATTGTAAAAATTTAAATCTAAATTATTATAACATTCCCCACTGTGCTTGAAATGTAAATATTACAACATTCACATCCACACATACATTCCACAATATTGAATGATAAAAATAAAAAATTAAGTAAACATTCAAACCACAATACACAAAGAATTATAGTTGTTCGCCTGTGTGTTCACTAACTGCTAAACAACAGTCACACAGCTACTCCACTCCTAATATCCTCACACAAGGGATATCAGCGTTCACTATCAAAATAGGTTTCATAGGTTCACGTAAAACCTTCACAATTGTGTTTTTCAAATGGGCTTACACAATTCAAAAACCTCTCTTTCTGAGTTTTCTGGCTCTCCTCAGATAACCAACACAATGAGAGTTTTCTGGCAAATCCTAAAAGAAACCAAAAACAGAATGTAAATTACAATAATGTAAAATACCTGGATTTCTCCTTTTGTAACAGCCCGGAAGAACCAATCAGAGTTGAAGTTCGAATATAGAAGTTCAATGTTCACACTCACTTTGAAATGGTTCCAAGTTCTAATTGATTTTAAATTAAACCAGTTGGGCTAGCTAAATTTGATTTTGATTCCAAGAAGAAGGAATACAATAATTCCTCTTTTCAATTCAGATTGGAATATAGAAACAAAATCAAATTGATAAAGCTAATAAAAGATAATATTAAATATGCACAAAGTAGCTTAAAATAAATACTAATTTATATCAGAGTGATGCCTTGATTTTACTTGAATTCAACTGATATAAAACTCCGAAATTCGTGTTCTATTTATAGTTGAAGAAACTCGTCTATGACTGGTCCTGAGGATGCCACGACTAGTCATAGAAGAAACGGATTTTTGAAATTTTAAGCACGATCGGATAAAACCATTTTACAACTAATCGTAAGGTGTCCACGACCGGTCGAGAGCCCTCCACGACCGGTCGTGAACAACCTACGACTGGTCATGAGGCACCAGATTTAGTTGCTGGAGTTTGAGTCGAAGGTGCACGACTGGTCCTGGAATGAGTCGTCATTGTTCCTACGACCGGTCGAATAGACTCCAAGACTGGTCGTAGCTCAACCAAGAAATTTTGAAAAATTACAACAACTTAAGATTAGTCGTGAAATTTCTTGGACTGGTTGAACCAGTGCTAGGACTAGTCGAACAAGGTCTAGGACTAGTCTTAGAACAGACCAAAATTATATAAAAAGATTCAACTTGAATTATGTACAAAAATGACCTACCCTAAGGTCAATCTAAGGTCTATCATACCTGGGACATGAAGTATCAACATTAAAACTTCATTTAATCAGAAGATGGCTGACCTTTGAACCTTATGAAGCTTGAGATCTTTACTTGATGTAGCTTGATCTTGAGATCTTCTAAAGCTTGGATATGTCTTCTTAGGTTGTACTTCATTTTGAGTTAAACATCTTCTTTAGACTGAAACAAGCACTCTTCTTATCGATGTAGTTCTGAACATTGAAACTTACAGAAGAGGACCAAGTACATGACCTTGCATTTCTTGAAGTAGATCACCGTACTTGACTTGAAGCATTGATGCAGTGTCTTGAACATCCATATAACAACAAACTACACAAGACACATATAGAGGTTTTGGCACCATAAAATTTGACAACCAAAGGAGCATAAGACCATAACACTTATACTCATAGCTCATTGATTTCGGCCTCCCAGAGGTCCTCATTCTTGGCCACAGTTTAAGGAGCCTTACCACGTCTCTTTTCCTCCAACGCATGATGTAAGTCAGAGGCAGCCAGCGCGACAGTGCCCGAAGCATGAGAGGGTGCACGTCTCGGTGCTTCATAGGCCTGTTTGTTCCTCTGGGAGTCTGTGGGTACTTTAGATGGTGCAGAAGGAGGGTTTTGTCGCTCAACCCTTTGGTCAGGATGAGGGTTTCGTCGCTCTAACATCTGCCTTATCCGATCAATGTTATGGTCAGTGCTTCAACTTGATGCTCTAGAGAGACAAGCCGACCTCCTCAGTTCCGGGACCGTTGCACTGGACCTGTGGGTGCTGAATAAGCCTGAAGTTGGGAGGTTGAGTCCTGATGGTCCACAGATTGTTCTGCCAACGCAGGATTGGGTGCAACAGTAGTGGTCTGGGCTTTCTTTCTCCCTTTCGCCATCGTTGGATTACTGAAGATGATGGGAACAACTTTCAATATCATTTCCCATAGACGGCACCAAACTATTGATGCAAACATCTAAACGTCCTTCTTAGACCACAGTACCTAAAAGAGAAGATATGGAGACCCTGGCTGCTGCATGGGACCCTCCGATGCCAAAGTCAAACAGGCAAGCTAGGTCTAGTAGAACGTAGGGTTTTTAGGTGAGATTTGTGTGTACCTTTCACCATTGGAGATGCTCTTATTTATAGCTGAGAGGTGACGTAACGTAGATGTTAATCTCCATATTTAGTAGGTGCATATTGTGGAGAGAATCGTATCCCAAACGTGTCATGATTATCTTCCGAGATCTTCGTTAAAGATCTCGGATAGATCTCTTCGATAAGATCTTGAGAGGTCGGAATTAGAAGAAACATGTAGTAGGAAGCGGAAGTCGAGCATCCGAGGTGGCCTACATAGCCATCCTAAGGTGTAGTTTGCTGACCTGGATTCTCTAGTGAGTTGTGGTCGAGTTTTTCCTTGTCGTTAAGCAGATCACCGATCTGCCGACCTCCCCTTGGACGTCGTATTGGAGCATTGAGACCAAGCTCCCTTCCTTAATAGAATGCAAACGAAATCGGGGATGACTATGTTCTTCATCTTCTTGTATGGTGTAGGGCTTCCCCGAGTGTAACAGCTCAGAGTCTTGTTCCGTACTGAGTCATACTTCGGGGGCTCTTACCAAAAAATGATCCGAGCAACAACTCGGAAATATATGGGATTGTGGAAGAGCTCGGTGTCTAATGGAAGTGGTGGATACTTCATCTTCTAATATTTGAGCTCGAGGAATAGGTGTGTTTCCCAGTAGTGGATTATTGCTTTCGGGCCGTTAAGGAGCTCTTTGGTCATGCTCGGCACTAGCCGATCACGCGACAAGCGTAGATGTCTGAGTTGGCCTCTTCTCCTTCACCAGTCCATTTTTACCCATAATAATAAATATTTAAACTTCATTGAAGGATGTATATAATTAAAGTTTGGTAATTTAGAAAAATAAGAAAATTGGGGATTCATAGGTTTAGAGTTAGGGTTAGGAAAAGTGAGAGTAGAGTTTTGATGTAATGGTAATGGAAAACCAATGGGACAAGAGAGTGGCTACACGACCAACCCTATGGATTCACACGTCTAGCCATATGGTCACATGTGTGGGCTAGGTTGTGAGGGTTTGCGTCTTTAGGGTTTGGTTTGTCAATAAGTGTGGAAGGATGAAGGATTAAAAGAAGAATGGGGAAGGTTAGGGGTAGAAAAAATTGAAGAACTTGAAGAATGCCTGGATAGTTAATGAAGGGATGATCATGAGAGTGATAGATGGAGACCTCGCACCTCAGTTGATGAAGATTAGCTTCACACCAATCTTTCTTCCAAATCACATGGAAGTCACCTTTAGATCATATGAAGATGAAAGAAGAAGAAGCAAGGAGTTTTTCTTTTCTTTTTTTCTTTTTCTCAAAAAACATAATGAAGAGATATCACAACCCCGTTTTATGAAATTTGATGAAAAAGGCCATAGTCTTAAAAAAAAAAAATCAAGTAAAATCACTTATAAAGTGTCCAAATAATATTCTAAAAGATGATAAAGTTTAAAAACCGATGAAGACGATCAATGATTAATGGCCCGATCATGTGATACATGCGATCCAATGGCCCAGTCATCACATCCTTCAAATCTGACGGTCTGAACCGCTCCCTAAAGTAGTCCATGTGCATCTTCCTACTATGGGGTCTTCCAAATGCTCACACATGCACATGTGGTCTTCACATGATCAAGAGTACTCGCCTAATAACAGGAAATTCAGTGTGGCCCACCTCCTCCTATGATACATACGCAAAGGTCTACGTGAAGTGATGTCCTCATCACAAGCCATAGCCACTGAAAAATGCAAATAAGAGATCACCTCTCTTATTACTGTTCTATGATAACAGGTGTGTTGTGCACATAAGTTTGCAGGGTTAAGCAAAACTCTATTTTAAGGTTTTATACAATGTTGTGTCAAGAAATTGAATTGCATTGTTTTGGTTTTAAGTTTGTGTAAGGAGATTTTTTGTTCAGCACCAAAATCTTCAGATGATAAAACCATGGACCTCTCAATAAGTGGCCAAAAAAAAAAAAAAAAGTTGATAGCGAAGATACATTAATATTACCCATTTACAATAATATTTCTCATTTACCTATAAAAGGATCAAACATTCCGTAACTAGGGTATTCAATCTATAAAATTCATGGCCATCACATTGTATCAACATTTTGGATCAGTGAACCATGGGCCTTTTCTCACGTAAACTAAAATTAAAAAATTAAAAAATTAAAAAAAAATTACATAATCTATTTGGCCTGTCGATGTATAATTTCTTATGATTTCCTATCCGGATCTTCTACAACTTTTTTGAATAAGTTTATTTTATAATTTTGTGTAGGGCCACTTATCAGGTTCGCCCCACTATGAGAATAGGACACCCTAAAAATCAGGCTGATCCAACATGGGCCACCATGGAAATTTGCAGGCTTTTGGTCGATTGCCTATATTTTTCTATCCGTGGTCCACCTACTGATGGATAGGCTTGAGTTTTAGGGCATTTATTATTACGGTAGGGCTCACTTGCTGCGTCGGTTGGATATCATACATTTGACACGGTGGGTCGAAACATGCAGTTGAATAACTTCCATGCATAGATGAATAAGTTTTCTACACAAGTGAATATGTTCCACGTAGGTGAATAAGCATTGTTGAAAAGCTTAATTCTACTGCCTTTAGCAAGGATCCAGCCTCGACTATCTGTTCTTAAGAAGATTAACAATTTGAACTTGCATTTTTAACAAAACTATCGGTGTTGTTCATCTACAATGTCCATAGAATAGGCTTATTGTAACGTGGTGTATGGGGCCCATCGTGATGCATGTGTGCTAGACATCCAATCCTTCCATCATGTGAAACCCCTCGTGTATATTCTTCTTCGAGCCCAAAAATCTGACTGATCCAAAATTCAGGTCACCCCGTAAAATCATGCCTAAAACCTCTAGGGCCTGTTTGGCCGGGCAGATCCCGGTATTAGGAGGGATGGGATCAATTTTAAGGTAATGATGGTGGTGTCAATGGATTGTCTTAAGATCCATGGGATTGCTTCGATCCCGGGACAAGTTCACTGGGTCTGCTTGGCACGCCCTGCATATCCTGAGATTTTACCTTCCAATCCAACCAACCAAGGGATAGGATCAATTTTAAGGTAATGATGGTGATGTCAGTGGATTGTCTTAAGATCCATGGGATTGCTCATATCCCAGGACAAGTTCACCGGATCTGTTTGGCTCGTCATGCCTATCCCAGGATATTGCCGATCCCATCCCTCCTAATACCGTGGGATCTGCCTGGCCAGGGATCTGCCTAGCCAAACAGGCCCCTAAAATCATGTGTAGTATCCCACATGAGTGTTGGAATGTTTTGATTTTTGAACGTCGGGGGTGTTCATGCATCCTGATGGAGCTCATCATCTTAGGGCCCGTTTGGACAGGTGGATTGGAAGGGATTGAATAGTATTAGGGTGGATGGCATGGATTTCAAGGCAATGATGATGTTGTCAGTGGATTGTCTTAAGATCCATGGGATTGCTATATTGAGTCTGTTTGGCACGTCCGTCCAATCTCGAGATTAAACCTTCCCATCCCTTCCAATCCCTCAAATCAAACACGTCCCCAGCAAATTTTAACGGATTAGGGTGGATTGGATGGGATTTAAAGGTAATAATGGTGTTGTCAGTGGATTGTCTTAAGATCCATGGGATTGCTATATCCCGGATCAGATCGCCCAATTTGTTTGGCATGCCCGGCTAATCCTGGGATTTAACTTCCAATCCCTTCCAATACCATCCAATCCCTTCCAATCTGCCTAGCCAAACGGGCCCTTAATGGATTAGACGGAATATACGACAAGTTGGGCCCAAAAAACAAAATATGGATGGTTTTAATACTGGGTGTCTCATCCCAAGTGTCTCATCCCAACTCTTCCCTGTCGTGTCTCATCCCAACTCTTCCCTGTCGTGTGATGCTCCTGTGTTTTGGATCTACCTTATTTTACGTTATATATGAATTGGATGTGGGACATACATATAGTGGGCCATCTTACACTACATTGTACCATAAGCTTCTTCGATAAATGCAGCTAGGGAACGGGTTTCTTGGATGTTATCATAAATGGAGTTGACCCTTTAATGATAAGACAACTAGTCACTTTTCATTCCTTGAATATGGATTCGCGCCCACTATTAATGGACACTGAAAAATGTTTGGCCAACCATAAAAAAATGATTACTACTCATTTTGTAAAATAATTCAGTTTTTCGTTGTTCTTGTTATTTTTGTTGTTTGTGATGCTATTTGTGTTGAATAGGCAATGGAAGAGGTGGTGGGTTCAGCTGTAGTCGAGATCGGAAAGTGCGCATGTGCTCCTCTTAAGGAACATGTGGGCTATCTTATGCATTTTAATGACAACGTTAAGAATCTGGAAGTCCGCGTACAAGATCTGAGGGACACGAGGGAGCACATTGATCGATTAGTAAGCACGGGTTGCTCCAATGGTGGTGAAGTTACCCCACAAGTTAAGCGATGGCTAACACGAGCTGCCGAAATGATAGAAGAAGCAGAGACGATACAGAAAAAAGTGGCAGAAAACAAGGGACGTGTACATTGTCTGAATCTGAAATGGCGTTACAGTAAAAGCAAGCAGGCGAAACAGATGACGGAGTACATTTTTAGCCTCAATAATGACGGGAATCAAGACAAGATGGAAATGACATTGCCCCCATCCCTTCCGACCGTCATAAAAGATCAGAACGCTCCATTAATCGAGGGTCTACCATCAGTAGAATCATCTCTCCAAAAAGTCATGAGTGCTTTACGTGATGAAAATACCAAAATAATTGGAGTATTGGGCATGGGTGGTGTGGGCAAAGCTACCCTCGCGCAAAATGCGAATAACAAGTTATATGGGACACAACAATTCAAAAAAGTCATAATGGTTACTGTTTCAAAGGACGTGGACATCAAAAGAATCCTGGGAGACATTGCAAAGAGATTGGGTTTCTTACTCTAGGATGATACCGAGTCCTCACGAGCAATTGACCTTAGTAGCAGATTAATGAAAGAGAAGACGTTCCTCATCATCTTGGATGATTTGTGGGAGCCGCTTGTTTTGGCCAAGGTAGGGATTCCCTCTCCTACCAACCTCAAGGATTGTAAGATCATATTCACAACACGGAGTAAAGATGTGTGCAAAGGAATGGAAAGCCAAGTTGACATCGAAGTAAAAGTTCTCTTAGAAGAGGAATCATGGAAATTATTCAAAGAGAGAGCTGGTGACGTTGTTGATGATCCTCACTTACATACCATGGCAAGGGAGGTATTCACGGAATGCGCCGGTCTTCCACTAGCAATTATAACATTTGGAAGGGCACTGAGAGGTGAAACAGTTCCTGGAGTGTGGGAGGATGCACTATCACGGATGAAGATGTCAGCACCAACAGATATTGACATGGAGAAAGCAGTGTACCAGTCTATCAAAATCAGCTACGATCGTTTGCAAGTTGAGCTAAAACCATTGTTCTTGTTCTGCTGCCTGTTTCCTGAAGATTATGATATTCATGTGGACCAGATGATTCACCTGTGGAAGGGTGAAGGCTTTTTAGATGACCTTGAAAGTTTGAAGGAAGCGATAAATAGAGGGCATACTTGGGTTGGGAAACTCAAATCTTCTTGTTTGTTATTAGCAAGTACAAAGGAAGGGCATGTAAAGATACACGACATTGTTAGGGATGTTGGCATTTGGATTTTGTCAAACGAATGCAAGGAAGGCTGCAAATCTTTTGTGAGAATCGGACGGAAAGGTTTGCCACAGGGGAAAAGTTGGGAGGAATACAAGAGGATTTCTCTATGGCGGTGTGGAATTAATGAACTGCCAGAAGGGATGCATTGTCCTAAATTGCTGACATTGATGATGCTGGAAAATGAGAAGCCGATTGAAATTCAAGGTTGGTTTTGGGAAGCAACAAAAGACCTTCGGGTTCTGGATCTAAGCAGAACAACTATCAGTAAGATAACACTGTCAAACCTGGTGAATCTACGGGTGCTTTGCCTGAGGAGCTGCAAGCTTGAAGAATGGAATTGTTTGTCAGCACTTGGGGGACTGAAGCAGCTTGAATTTCTCGATCTGTCATTTAATGAATGGTTATGTGAGTTGCCAAATGAAATTGGAGAATTGGTCAATCTGCGGGTGCTTTGCCTGATGAGCTGCAAGTTTAAAGAAGGGATTTGTTTGTCAGGACTGGGGGGACTGAAGCAGCTTGAATTTCTAGATCTGTCATTTAACAATTGGTTATGCGAGTTGCCAAATGAAATTGGAGAATTGGTCAATCTGCGGAGCTTGGACTTGACAAATACTATTAATCTTAAAATTGTTCCAAGTGGTGTTATATCAAGGTTGACTCTCTTGGAAGAATTGAAGATGTGGAACAGTTTCCACGAGTGGAAGGCAGAAGAAAAAGATGCCAGCAGCAGCAGCAGTTGCAATGCCTCTTTGAGTGAAGTGGTATCTTTGAAAGAGTTATCTAATTTACATCTCTTTATTGTGGAAGTGGAACGTTTGCCACGAGACTATCCTCTGATTAAACATCCGACAAAGTTGAAGAACTTTTGCTTCTGCATATGCCCAAGGCCTCGTTATGGTCGTGTACGCCATTATCCCAAAAATCCTGATGGGTTGAGATATATGGAGATTGTTGTTTGTAGTCTCATCCCCGAATGGGCTTTAATGCTTTTACCACATACCACCCAATTAAATTTAGTAAATTGCAAGGGTCAAGAGGCACTTAATCGCGGTGGAGGATTCCCAAGTTTGAAATCTCTTACAGTTGATAATTGTGATGATGTGGAATTTGTTGTCAGCGCAAAGGAGTCTCCTGAAAATGCATTCGGTAATCTACAGAGTTTAGAGTTGAGATATCTGCCAAATCTAAAGAAAGTCGTGACTAAGTATGAAGAGGGATTGCTTCCCACCCTTTTATTTCATAAACTTGAGGAGGTGGAAGTGAATGGATGTCCTGAACTAAAGCATCTACTCCCATCCGTTTTATTGCAAGGAATGGATAATTTAACCGATGTCAGAGTGTCTGATTGCGAAGGAATGGAGCATTTATTTGATGGACCACCCACGGTGGAGGAATGCAATGATGTGCTCTTCAAACTCAGATCCTTACGTCTTTTTTTTCTCACGAGCATGACAAGTATTTGGCCGATGGGGTTAGTGGTGAATCTCCAAAAGCTCGCTATTCTGAATGTTGTAAGTTGCCCTGGCTTGAAGAAGATGCAGATGAAGGGTGGGCTCCCTAACCTTTATGAGCTCAGGGTTGTTAATTGCAAAGGATTGGAGGAGATCATTTCAGATGTGGCGGATAATGAGGGTCTCCTACTTAAACTAAGAACTCTAAACTTAGGCTATCTACCGAAATTGGTGCGCATATGTGGAGGAGAGGCTGATCCCCTGCTGCAAGATCTTCATAACCTGACTGCTCTCGTGCTTTGGGGTTGCATTTCTTAAAGAAGACCGTTATGTCGTCCGTTCAGATGAAGGGTGGGCTCCCTAATGTCGTCGACCTCACCGTGGATGATTGCGGAGGAGTAGAAGAGATCATTTCAGATGTGGTGGATAATGAGGGTCTCCTACCTAAACTAGAAAATCTGAGATTATCCTCTCTACCGGAATTGGTGCGAATCTATGGAGGACAGGCGGTTCCACCGCCGCGATTAGATTGGCATTCATTGAAAACAATTGTTGTGTATAGATGTCCGAAGCTTAAAAAGGTGCAGCCTCTGCAAGGTGGGGCCGACAGTGTGCCGTCGCTTCAAGAGATAAAGGGTGAAAGGAATTGGTGGAAGGGGTTAGATTGGGAAGGAGTCGACAGAGTCATCTCCAAATTGGATTCCCTGTTTAAAGAGGTATCGTATTATATTGGTATATATGATGTGTCCAGTTGGTTGGACTACAGTTCAAAAATCCATCTAATTGATAACTACCAAAATATTAAGTTATTTTTAAATCCAAACCTCCTAACAGGTTGGCCCCATCATGAGAATTAACTAATACAAAAATCAGCCCTATCCACTTGAACAGTGAGCCACACAACATATAATATTCCCGGTTTAAATAGGTATCGTATTATATTCGTATATATAATGTGTCCAACTGGTTGGACCACAGTTTAAAATTCCGTCTAATTGATAACTTCCAAAATATTTAGTTCTTGTTAAATCCAAACCTTCTAACAGGTTGACCCCATCATGATAATTAATAATATGAAAATCATCCCTATCCAATATTCAAGTGGGCCACAAAACATATAATAGCATGTATCCATTGATAAAAATGCAAAATAAAAGTGTGGTCAACTTAATAAGTAGATAGGGATGATTTTTTTGAAAAAATGTTCACCATGGTGGGGCCAATCCATTGAACAGGTTGGATGTCCCATGAACGTTTTTAGTTAGAATTTGTCCGATGGATGGACCATAACCTACAGTTCAACCGGTTGGACTTAAGGTATTCTCTTTCCTTTGAGGATTGCTTATTGCACAAGCGTGTGGAACCGTACATATCTACGTGCGGGAGCACGTACAAGTAGAAAGCACAAGTCTGAGATAGGAGCTTTCCGTAAGATTAGAAATAATTCTAAACATCCATCTTACTAAAACGTCAGAGAATCTCACTCTTTGGCCTTTAGGTGTCCCACAACGTACACAGTAAATTGACAGTTTTTTTTTACTGGCCATCCATTTGTTATGTAATGCCGTGGCCCACCTGAGGTGTGAAACGACCTGGATTTTATGTCACAATATCTAACCAGCGTAGCACGCTTGATGGAAAGTTCGGATGTCACACATTTCTCACATTGTGATACATACAGTTGTGTATGGTTCCCACGTGTATGTGGAATTAGCCAATCTCTTTTAATCTTGGTGCTTTCTTTCTTCCTCTGGTATGCTAATGCCACATTCATTACATGTTCTAATTTCCTCTGATGCCTCAAAAGACTATTTTAGTATTTTGTTTCTACATTGTGGCCTACCTGAAGAGTGAAATGGACAGATCATTATGTCAAACACACTACCATAGTCCATGTGGCTGCAAGTTTATGGCAGGGTGTCCGTCTCCATGCCTATGGCTTTAGTTAGCCTCTTGATTTCCATTTATGTTATTATTATTATCATCATTTAGGTTGGAATACAATGCATATCAGCCTTAAGCTGATGTTTATGTACCATAGATGATGCAGAGGTGCTGACGGATGATGAAGATTGAGTGGTGGAAGATACAAAGGTACTGAGAAATTGTACGCTTGTGGCATACACATAGGAAAGTTAAAAAAGAATCCCAGTTTACATGGATCACCGATCAAAAATTTCATTTGATTGATTATATAACAGTCACATTGGCTCCAACAAATGGAACCCAAGGGGCCTGTTTTGAATCTATGCATTCTTCAACAGTGGTTGAAGGCCCAAGGCCTATTGTGCAACTAAAATTTCATTCCATTTGTAATAGCCCCAAGTGGATTCCATATGACTGATTTATATCACTCTTGTGTATTCCGTATCATTCTTGCTTGGCATGTTTAGAGAGAGAAGTAATTGCATTGTTTCCAAGAAATCTCTCTCAAAGGAAAGTTTTCTAAGAAGGATTCTTCATCATGTTAGGAGTATGGCTATTTTCATTATCAGCCCAATCATTCCAAATTAGTCTTTGTACACTCTATGCGTCACTTGGTACCTCCTCACCTCTTATATCCATGTTCAGGTGCCTTCTACTCTGCAGAGACAGGGTTGTGAAGCCCATTCAATCCCGTGCTGGGGATTGCATATATACTGCTACTCTTTGAGATTTTAGGATTGTTTGTGTGTGCCTTTTCTCCACTGGAGAAGCCCTTTAGGATGGTTGTGTTTGTAAAGAGTCGTGCAAGCATTGTGGACCAGAGTATTAGAATTCTACTTTTTAGTTTCTCTAACCTCTGCTTTGTTGTCTCCTCAGGTATGGGATCAATCCAGGTATATAATATGAAGACGCTTTCTACTATTCAATACTCAGACTTCCCCTCTTGGCAAATGCAACTCTTCACTTGCAATTTAAATTTAAATATCAATTATCTAGGTATCATATCAAGAATTATTGACTCAGGAAGGAAGAAAACAATTGAAAATCTTAGTTATGTTCCTTTATCTACTCCCCTTATCTGTCTTCTCCAATCGCTTGAGATGCTAATCATTCTCCATGGACCAGAGTCCTTTCAGTTTGAGGATTGCTTTTGTAAACTTCTAATGTTTTGCTTTTTCCTGGCTCGGGTGGGGGGATTTCTCTCACTAAGCCAGCATATGGGCTTTTTTCTCTTTTCCTGGTCCGGGATGTGGGCATTTTAGTGTGTATGTTTTTCTTTTTCTCCTAGCCTGAGATGTGGGTTGCTTGCTATCTTTTGTCTTTTGTTCTCCTTTCTTGTAATCTTTTTTACTTTGGTCAGTCTAGATGATGATATAATTTCTTTCTTGCCTTCCAACAAAAACAAAAACAAAAATAATTCCATTCTAAAGTACATCCCATACTCAGGAAAGAACCAAAACTATTCCCCGCAACCATGACATTGACTTCTAGCATTATCGCTCAAACTAACAAATGGCTCTTAATCTTTCATGTGGTACACTAAAGATTCTTAATTGCTTACATGTTCACTAATGCCACACACAGCTATAACTGTTCACTATATATCTAGAATGCACAAAATGGCCCATACACGTATATTCGTGCAAGCACACAAACCATTTTTAATGAGAATACATAAATAACAAAAAAGCGAGAGCGATTGTTCTAGCCTAATGCTGCTCCAATTTCTGTCTTAATTTAATAAAAGGATTTATGATGCTTTGAAATGATTCTTATTTACATTTCAACTATCAATAATTTCTAAGGAGTGAGCATGTGAAGCCCTTTTCACAGCTCCTCAATATCCATAAGCTTAAAGAGAGAAGCTTTGATATTCCAACAAAATGTGGTGGTTTATATGAAGGCACAGAAATATTCTACATTTGAAATATTAAAAAGTTCAGTTAAACTTTTCAAAACATGGCTATGGGCCATAGATTAGAAGTTACACTTATTTTCTTTTCTAACCAAGGGATTGGTAGACATTTAATAAATGTTTCAAATGAAAAATAGCCAATGGTATGAATTCAATAAGAAAATGTCCATGGTATATTGGGTAACGATATATCGATTCCCAAGTGGGGTATGGCTAATAGTGGGAAATGTCCATTAATCATAATTTAGAATCATCTAACCAATCATAATTTAGAAATGTCCATTAATCATAATTTAGGTCATGTTTGCACCATTCAATCAAACACAAGGCCACACGTGTTCGAGGACCTGTATTCGGATTTGGGTGTGTGTATGATGTGCAAGCGTGCCAGAGTCTAGTTGACTCAATGTTTGATTGAACGCTAGTGACCCCCATACCGAAACGAATATGTTGGATCAGATTTGAAAATCTAGCTATCGAGATAGCCACCAGTTGTAATCAGTGATAAGGTGATTTGCAAAAGGATAGGGATTAGTCTTTTCTTATGGATTCTTTTTACCTTGCGACTTCAATATTTTTCTTTCACCACTACTAGCATTCAATGTATTTCTTAAAGGAATAAAGATGAACAATTAAACTATATATATATATATATATATCAATTTTATTAATATATGAATATGGGTCATTACAATCGACGAAATATCAAATAAACTAGAGAAATAAACACCAACAATGATAAGTACATAATCTGTCTGTAAGAATAGATAATTGAGGAGGATGGTTAGCAGGATGTGACCAGAACTATAATGTTCTAAGTAAGAATTTAGTTGATCGGGATTCAACACCTTAGGGTTATGGACATTCAATCTATTCTACGGTACTATAGCAATAGTGTTGGACGGTAATGATTTATATTAAAACTAAGTTATGCTATGCTAGGATAAAAGTAAGAAAATGTTTTTTTTTTTTTTTTTTTTAAAAGATTATGTTTAACGTGGGCTTAGAGCTTTTGGTTGATTGCTGCTTTTATTAGCTTTTAGGATGCGGTAGCCTTGTGTAGTATTCAACATTGCGAAGGATTTACATGATCGAGTATATAAATCCCATTGATTCTTTCATGACATTGTAGGCTATTGCATATGGATACGTGTATAAGAGAGACTCTCACTTCTTCAAATCGTGTGTTGGATAGACTCTTCCATCAATGGACTCGCCCTTACGTCACTTGGCTTTGAAATCCATAGAGGGTGCTTTTAGCATGACCCTAGCATTTAATGTTAAAAATATACTTTGATAAGATTTTGACATATAATGCTGAGAAAAAGAGAGACTCTTGCTTTTGCATAGAATACTTTTGATATAATTCTAACATTTAATGCTCTCTCATGTACACGTATCAAACTCCTCTTGAAGTTAATCTACACGACGCATAGCATTGTTGTCATGTGGCATCTTCTAGATCTTTTGATCTGGCCACGTTATGCCAAGTGTAAACAGTATACTTGGTATACAAGTAAGATTTTATACATTATTTAGCTCATACTACCGACACGTGGCGGCATCTCATTGGGTCCACGTAGGTGTGCCACAGGTCACACAATTTAAACGGCCGAATTTAAAGTATTCCATCTATATAATTTTCAGGTGTCTACACACTAACCATCAGTCTTACAAGGGTATCAAATAACTATCTAATCAAAATAAGTTATCACTACCTAAACATGACATTAGGTTCTCCGATCAGGACATATACAACAGGCCATATCTTGATCATCAACTAATATGTAACGGCCATATCTTGATCATCAACTGCTATGTAAACCGGACCCATATCTTGATCATGAACTGATATGTAACAGGCCATATCTTGATCATCAACTAGTATGTAAACCAGACTGGTCCACTCATCGAGTTGGACACAAAAATCAATGTACGGCCAATGCCACGACTCAATGAATTAGTGTAACCCACCCACAGAGTAGATTGCACATATGATATATTTTCCTCAAAAAAAATGTCTCCTAATTTCTGAGACAGCTACATCTCGTCATTTCTCTCTACATATTTGTTAACATGTATGATTTATGATGCACTCCTCCCGATTTATTGTGGGACAAGATTTTATAGTTGAAAAGTGAAAAGGTGATTTTTACTCTAAAGTTTCAAACAATTAAAATATATGTTACATTTCTACACCAAAAATCACACGGATGGAGAATCATAAACCCATCAATAATAGGTGGCCAAAAGTTCTCATTCAACCAATAAGAGGCCAAATATTCTCATTATTACGATTTCCAATGGAGGGATTTTTGGTGTATGGGCCATCTCCATTGAGTCCCATCTTATCAACATTTTGAATGATGAAACCACGGGCCTGCTTGTAAAAATTAAAAGCCTAGACATACCATACAATCCTTCAGCCCAAACGCTATATGATACCTCGTGATCCTTTTTTTGATAGATGTATAATAATACCTCATGATTTACTCCCACCAAGTGAAACAGCTTGGCTTTTCATGTGAAGAAACATTTGGTATTTTGACCAATCCAAGAAGGACAAGATCCTTTTATCACCGAGTACTGCTCACGTTTTTTCTTTGCTACAAAATCTCATGTGTACTAATATCTCCCACAACCCAATTCTGTTGGATGGGTATCATATGCACATTTGAGTCTTTGATTCCCTCCATACATTTTGTTAGTAAAGAAACATGCTCAGGAATTCTCACCCACACTCAATGTACAGAGATGTGGCAGCAGGAGCACTAAATCTTTTCCTGAAGTATGTTGGAGTTTGTTTTGCCAGTTTCATGTGTCGCTGCCAACTAGCATCCACATGATGAGATGATTTGATTGTTCCAACCGTTAATATTCTCACTTCTGCGAGAAACAAGCTATTGTCCCATATTCATGTTTGAATAATAATCCTGACCATTGTTTGAATAATAATCCTGACCATTGATTCTTAGAGTTGAACGTGAGCTAATGGAAATTTTCTTTCCAATGTTCTAAATCTATCCACAGATAGTGATGGTCACAATCATCCGTTCGGCATAATTTTCTTACAGTTACTCACTTATGATGCTACTTGTCATTGAATAGGCAATGGAAGCAGTTGATTTTCAATTCTCATCAAAATTGAGAAGTGTCCCTGCACTCCTCTAGGGTAAAGATTGGTTGGCATGGGCTACTGCTGATGAAGAAGAAAGTGAAGTCACATCGTGGATAGAGCAAGATGTTCATATGGACGCAGGAGAAAGCAAGAGATGTTTATGTTGCCCTTATCCAAATTGACATTATGATATAAGCAAGCAAGAAAAAGAGAAGGTGGATATTATCGCTGAGCACTGCAATAAAGGGCCATCCCAAGTTAACATCAAGGTGGATGTGCTCTAAAATGACGAATCATGGAAGCTATTCAAAGATAAAGCCGGCGACGACCCTACCTTGCACTCCATAGGTAAATGAGGTTGTCAAAGAATATGGCAGCCTTCCGCTCGTGATTACAACACTTGGACGGGTATTGAGATGTGTACACAATCACAAGGTGTGAAATAACACACTATGACAGCCGAAAACATCTTCCCCAAGAGAAATCAAAGGCATGTCATGGAGGACAGCATGTTAGTCTATCAAAGTCAGCTATGATCATTTTCCTATTGAGTTGAAACCAGGCTTCTTGCTCTGCTCCCTATTTCCCGAAGACTATGATATTGACGTGGATTCAATGATCTGATGTTGGAAGGAGGTAAAGGCTTGGTCCTTACTCATGCCTCGGTGGTAGATTCACAAGAGTTTCATCACATGGGTTCGAGTACCCACTATCTGTTGGAAGTCCAAACCAAAACTAGTGCATCTTCCCACTGTTCGCTGGATTCTCAAGGACCATAAATAATGGAGGAAGCTTCCAGCAGCGTCCAGGACGTCTTCCCCATGCGGCTGTTCAGCTTCTCCAAACAGCTATTTAATATCTTTTTGATATTTGTAATAGCAGTTAGTTCTATGCCCTTGTAGTGTATTTTAGATGGGCATTTGTGTCTTTTCACCTTGATTAAAAAGTCTATATAAGGAAGCTCATGTAATCCGTTTGGTATGAACAAAGTCAGCAAGCTTGTAAGCAACATACAGTAAGAAATACAAAGTTTCTTCTTCTCCTCTACGAGTCCAGTGAGCTCAAACCCAAGGCTTTGAAAAGCCAAGTAAACTCTGGCTAATATAGCCAACAAACTGGTATCAGAGCACAGGTTCTTCTCCTACAGGGAGTTTTTCAATGATTTTCCAATGAACTACTGATTTTTAGAAAAAAAAAAAAAATCTGTTTAAGAAAAGTTGGTTTTTGTTACCTGGTTGGAGTTGTCGTAGATTTTTCAAAAAAAAAACAGGTTGCAAAAAATTCAGATTACGAGCCTAGTTGTTTTTCCTAAGAAGTTTCAGATTTTTTTAGCCAAATCTGATTTTTTTTTGAAGAAAAAAAAACTCGCTTCAAAAATCAGATCATAAAGCCAAGTCATGAGCCTAGTACTGATTTGGAGAAGTTTTCATTTTTCCAAATAAATAAAAAAAAAAAACATCTGTTTGCAAAGCACAAGTCTTTTTTTTTTTTTTTTTTTCTTTAAGTTGCCAGACAATTTTTCCCAAATAAAAGAAAGTTTACATTTAAAATATCGGATTTGTGATTTTGCTTTTTCACCAAAAAAATCTGTTAAAAAAAAAATACATATTTCAGTGATTTTTAAATTAAATCTGTTTCTAAAAATTCTGTTTAAAAAAAAAATCAGATTGTAGAATTTTTTTTCAGCTAAAAAGTCTTTAAAAAAAAAAAAAAAAAAAAAAAACCACTAGATCTTCTATTCCATCCTTTTTTCCCCTTCATTAAAAAAAAAAAACCTGTTATTCCTTCCTTAAAAATAGAAAAAGATGGCCACTCAATCCAGCCACAGTTCCTACGTTGTCTAAGGACAACTATGAAAGGTGGTGCATCCAAATGAAAGCGTTGTTGGTCGCAAAGAATTATGGGAGATCGTCATCGATGGGTATGTAGAACCCACTATGGAGGAAGAAGCCGCCTTCACCAACGAAGAAAAGACGGCTCTAAAAATCAAAGGAAGAAAGATAACAAGGCGTTGTTCCTCCTCTATCAAGGGTTGGATGAATCAACCTTTGAAAAGATTCCTGAAGCGACATCAAGCAAGCAAGCTTGGGATACTCTTGGCACCATCTTCAAGGGTGTTGATCGAGTGAAGCGGGTTCGTCTTCAAACACTAAGAGCCGAGTTTGAAGCAGCGCACATGAAGGAAGGTGAGAGTATCTCTGACTACTTCTCACGTCTAATTGTTATTATTAACAATTTAAAAAGAAATGGTGAAAAAGTTGAAGACATACGTGTCATTGAAAAGGCACTGCGATCTCTCACAACCAAGTTTGAGCATGTGGTTGTGGCGATCGAAGAATCAAAGGACCTTGAAAAACTGTCCATTGAAGAATTGATGGGATCGTTGCAAGTGCATGAGCAACGAATGCAAAAGAATGCTGGTTCAACACTTGAACATGCCTTAGAGTCTAAGTTGACTCTAAATGAACAAAAGAATGGCCATACACAACGAGGCGGTCATGGCACTAGCAATCGTGCAAGAGGCAGGAGGGCGTGGATATCATCCAAGCCATCAACAAAATCAACAAAAGTTTACCAGTTTCCGTGGAAGAGGAAATGGTAGAGGCCGATTCACACGTGGTCGTGGAAACACAAAAGAATGTTCAATGCCACAATTGCAAGAAATTCGGCCATTATGCCTCGAGTGTTGGAGTAAAGTGGATCAAAATGAACGATCCAACTATCTTTGAAGCATCACACCATGAACAAGAAGTCTCTACACTCCTCCTCGCACAAGAAAAGGCATGTGAACAGCCAGATGTGTGGTATCTTGACACGGGTGCAAGTAACCACATGAGTGGTAACAAAGAACTATTCGTGGAACTCACAGAAGGAGTTCGTGGCGACGTGAGTTTTGGCGACTCATCAAAGGTACCCGTGATTGGGAAAGGAAAAATTAAAATCTATCAGAAGAATGGTGAGCCAAATTATATCTCTAATGTGTATTACGTACCAAATATGAAAAACAACATCCTCAGTATCGGCCAACTCCTTGAGAAGGGGTATGTCATACACATGGAGAATCATTCTCTCTCTATAAGAGATGCTCACAAGAGACTTGTGGCTCAAGTTCAAATGGCAAAGAATCGCATGTTTCCGCTCCATATCAACACAAAGGCGGAGAAGTGTTTTTATAGACTCGTGAAGAATGATTCATGGAGATGGCATCTTCGTTTTGGGCATCTCCATTTCAGTGGTCTTAAACTTTTATCCTCATCTAGCATGGTGCATGGCTTGCCGGCCATTGAAGCTCCAGAACATGTGTGTGAGGCGTGTACACTCGGCAAGCAACAAAGGAACTCCTTCCCAAGTGGAGTGTCCAGAAGAGCAAAGGAACCACTTCAGTTGGTTCACACTGATATTTGCGGACCACTTGAAACACCCTCTCTTGGAGGTAATAAATATTTTATTACCTTCATTGATGATTCGGTGAGAAGACTTTGGGTGTATTGCATCAAAAAAAAATCTTCCGCTTTCACTATCTTTAAGATGTTCAAAGCTCGTGTTGAAGTTGAAAGTGGTCACAAAATTAAAGTACTTAGATCGACGAGAGGTGGAGAGTACACCTCAAATGCATTTCGAGATTTTTGCGGGAGCATGGCATTAAGCAACAACATACTGCGGCTTACACGCCACAACAGAATGGAATTGCGGGCGAAAGAACCGCACCATCCTCGACATGACGAGGACCATGCTGAAGGAAAAAGGCCTGCCAAAGAGCTTCTGAGCAGAGGCAGTTGCATGTACTGCCTACTTGCTCAATCGGTGTCCAACCAAGAGCGTCAGAAACATGACACCACAAGAGGCATGGAGTGGCTACAAACCGAGCGTGGCGCACCTAAGGATCTTTGGGTGTGTCGCCTACGCTCAAGTTCTAGAAGCAAGAAGAAGGAAGCTTGATGATCGTGGCGAAAAATGCATTTTCATCGGTTACAGTGAAGCATCTAAAGCCTACAAGCTCTACAATCCACTAACCAATAAAGTAGTGGTGAGTAGAGATGTGGTTTTTAGTGAGGAAGAAGCTTGGAAATGGAATAATGAAGAATCGACCAAAGATATTCTAGTCGAAACAGAAGAACATGAAGAAAGGCATGACCGTCAAGAGCAAACGCCCGCAACACCTTCTTCGGCCGCATCATCAGTTCGCAGAAGTCCAAGAGTACAGATCCATCACTCCTGAAGCACTCCAAGTCAAAATTTAGCTTGACTCATCCTCACCCATGGCACCCATAAAAATGAAAAGCTTAGCGACATTTATGAGCAAGCGAAGAGGTCAATCTTTTACTGCTCATGCAGATCATGAGCCTCGACATTTCAGAGGCCATAAAAGAAGAATGTTGGAGAATTGCTATGAAAGAAGAAATTCATGCCATTGAGAAAAATGACATATGGGAGCTGACTACGCTTCCTAATGGCCAGAAAACTATTGGTGTCAAATGGGTGTACAAGATCAAGCGAAACGCTGATGGCGAGATCGATCGCTACAAGGCAAGGCTCGTAGCAAAGGGTTATAAACAGAAGTATGGGGTGGACTATGAAGAAGTCTTCGCCCCGGTTGCTCGCCTTGACACTGTGAGGATGATTATCTCCCTTGCAGCCCATCACAGTTGGATGATCTACCAACTGGATGTGAAATCTGCATTTCTGAATGGAATTCTGGAGGAAGAGGTCTATGTTGACCAACCTGAAGGCTTTGTTATGCAAGGGGAGGAACACAAGGTGTATCGACTGAAGAAAGCCCTCTATGGGTTGAAGCAAGCTCCACGTGCTTGGAATGCACGCATCGACAACTATCTTCAAGAGAACGGCTTCGCCCAATGTCCATATGAGCATGCAGTTTACATCAAGAAGAATGCTCATGGCGATATACTTATAGCATGCTTATATGTTGATGATTTACTATTTACAGGAAATAGCCGATCAATGTTTGATGAATTCAAGAAGGCTATGTTTAAGGAGTTCGAGATGACCGACGGAGGTCTCATGTCCTTTTTTCTGGGCATTGAAGTGAAGCAACAATATGGTGGCATCTATATATCTCAGAAGAAGTATGCCAAGGAATTGCTTGAAAAGTTCAAAATGACCGATTGCAATGCCGTAAACACGCCTGTAGCAACGGGCTTAAAACTGACAAAGGACGGAGAAGGAAGAAGCGTCGACTCGACTATGTTCAAGAGTCTGATTGGAAGCCTAAGGTACCTCACAATCACAAGGCCGGATATCGTCTACAGTGTTGGGCTTCTAAGTAGGTACATGGAAGCACCAAAAGAATCACATTGGTTAGCTGCAAAAAGAATCCTCAGGTATGTCAAAGGAACAATAGAATTCGGTCTTTTCTATCCATATAATGATGAAGCAATGCTATATGGATACTCAGACAGTGATTGGGGAGGTGACCAAGATGAAAGAAAAAGCACTACTGGGGATGTATTTTCTCTCTTAACGACTGCTTTCACATGGAATTCGAAGAAGCAGAGTGTGGTCGCCCTGTCCACATGTGAAGCAGAGTACGTGGCAGCATCGTCCACTGTTTGTGAAGGAATTTGGTTGAGAAACCTCTAAAGGAAGCTGAAGCATCCACGGGAAGGATCCACAGATCATATATGTGGATAACAAGTCGGCAATTAGAACTAGCCAAAAATCCGGTGCGGCATGGAAGAAGCAAACACATTGATACTCGATACCATTTTAGAGAGATCATGTGAAGCGAAAAAATGATGAAATTGAGTATTGTCATACTACGGAGCAGTTGCGGATATTTTCACAAAAGCATTACCGACGGATGCATTCAAACGGCGAGAACAATGCTCGGAATGAAGCCGGTTTTGGTTTGAAGGGAGTGTTGGAAGTCCAAACCAAAACTAGTGCATCTTCCCACTTGTTCGGCTGGATTCTCAAGGACCATAAATAATGGAGGAAGCTTCCGGCGGCGTCCGGGGCGTCTTCCCCATGCGGTCATTCGACTTCTCCAAACAACTATTTAATATCTTTTGATATTTGTAATAGCAGTTAGTTCTATGCCCTTGTAGTGTATTTTAGATGGGCATTTGTGTCTTTTCACCTTGATTAAAAAGTCTATATAAGGAAGCTCATGTAATCCGTTTGGTATGAACAAAGTCAGCAAGCTTGTAAGCAACATACAGTAAGAAATACAAAGTTTCTTCTTCTCCTCTACGAGTCCAGTGAGCTCAAACCCAAGGCTTTGAAAAGCCAAGTAAACTCTGGCTAATATAGCCAACACTATCTAGTGGAACATATACAGTGGGGCCTGCATCCCCCGTCCTAGTCAGTCTCCTGTACAATTGAATCCGATAGGATGCATGTGCATCTAGGACTCAAGTTAGATGAGTGCACCGGAAATCTTCTACGTTGAAAGATTTGAACCCTTTGATATGGTGGACCCATAAATAGATGGTTAGGGAGAAAACAGTAAAAGTTCTTCAATGGCGAAAAGGGTCTGATATTTTAGGATCTTTAGGCTAGTAGATAATCACGCGAACGGCTTGGATCCTTACCATGGGTCCTGAATATAGACAATCATTGAGAAGTTCCTGTGGTCATAAGCTATGTGGGGCCCACAGAGATTCCCACGAAAGATCCACTCCGTACATCATTTTACCAAGACCACAATAGTAAATAAACCAAAATTACGACAGATCCAAAAATCAGTGGGCCACACCAAACGAAACAGTTAGAATGGAAACATCCACCATTGAAACCTTCCTGGAGCTGACCATGATGTTTAAATGGCATCCAAACCGTTCATAAGGTTATTACCACTAAGATTAAGATAAAATGTTAGTACAAATATCATCCTGATACAAAGCTTCTGGGGCCCCACAAGGTTTTTAATGGTAGACAGTCAACCCCAGCTGTTTCATATTGTGTGGCCCACCTAAGTTTTGGATCTTCCTGATTTCTAGGATCTATTCTATTGTCTTCTTCCGAAACTGATGGAAGGAGTGGATTTGTCAGGGGCCATCTTTGTGGACCCCACATAGCTTTCGACCACAGGAACTTCTCACGGGCAAGTTTCCTCCGTTCACATAACTGCAGCATACCACGTGTACCAGGAGATTTGAGCAAGCCTCAATTTGATGAAATAAAGTAGACCACCAAAACTGGTCCTATATTATAAAATCAAAGGTGGGATTTCCTTTTACATTTTCATTATTTAATCTACGTGATGGATTGCAGTTCATACGCAATCCATCTCGAGATATGTTGAGAATGGTACATGGCGAGTGCTGGACCCTGACGCTCCTTTTTCACCATTTAAAAAATAGTGGTGACTCTTCAAACGGAAATATGGCAATCTAGACCGTCCGAATCTCTGACCGTCTGCGTATGTAGCATGACAAAAAATTTCACATAGAAGAGCGTTTTAACCAACTGGTTTTTCTGTTCGAATTTGTACTACTCAGTATTGTACTCTTGGACGCGGATTGGCTGGTGACCTCTGCACGGAAAAGATCTGTGGACCCCACCATGATGTATGTGTTTTATCCAAGCCATCCATCCATTTTTCTAATTCTTTCTAAAGAATGATCCCAAAAATTAGGCATATCCAAAGCTCACGTGGACCACACCACATGAAACAGTGGGGATTGAACGTCCACCATTCAAAAAATCTTGGGGGCCACAGAAGTATTGGGTCACGCTGATTTTTTTTTTTTCCCATTCATCCACGGTTATGTGACTTTGTGAACAGATTGGATGGCAAATAAACATTGCAGTGGGTCCCCAAGAAGTTTTCAACGGTAGGCATTCAATCCTCACTGTTTCGTGTTGTGTGGTCCATTTACACTTTATCATGCCCAAAAATGAGCTGGAAAAATGGATGGACGGCATGGGTAAAACACATACAGAGAGCTTTAACCTCCACTGGCTAGTTGGGTGGTGTAGGGGTCACAACAATCCACTCACTGTACTTTTAGCCATCCAGTTCATGTTCATCAAACAAATTAAAGAAACTGCTATAATAATGTTTGGGGGACATAAAATGGAATATCTGTGACTTGTGGTATCTTTTATTCCAGAAAATATTAAGGCCATTTGTGCGAGTAGATCATGACATGTGTATGCATGATATCCTGATCACTCATCATTAAGGCCCACAATGAACATCGCTTTGAGACATCGAGCAACTCTCCACACTCATGGTACACCTGTGGCTGTGGCTCACCATTTAACTTAACCAGTCTGATTTTTGGGTCAGGGCATGGTCAAGGTAGGCCCCACCTAATGAACGGAATAGATCTAATACCCCACATGCCACATTCACACATGCACCATGAAAAGCCTCCCTCCTGCGAAGAACCTAGGCAATATTTCTCATATTTTCTTGTGAGGCCCACAAGGTTAGGCCATGTATGGGGTTCTTAAAAGGTGGGGTGTCTAAAGCTCTACGTGAAACTCGAGTGGGACAGGTGAGGAAGGAGGCTGATATGGTGATGGTGGCCAACGAAGCAAGCATATTTCAATTCAGGTATGATGCAGTGATGTAAACAAGGGCTTGACTAGTAATACTCAAAAAAGAGCTTTATGGAGAAAAAGAAGGGATAGAGAAAGATAGCTTAGGTATGTGGCCAAAAACCCTAAAAAGATACCTAAGGCACACCCGGATTTTCTATCTTTTTTAGATGCCTCCAACATGTGGTGTGGCCCATGTGGAGGGAACACATGAACCTTTTTTCCAACAAGGTTTAATTCCAAAAGGAAGTGTCTTTCATGGTAACTTTAAGGTGTCAACATGATGCTTATGTGCAATGCCATCCTGTAGAGAGTTCAAAAAGCTATATATGCTCTCTCTCTCTCTCTCTCTCTCTCTCTCTCTCTCTCTCTCTCTCTAAAGTAAGCGGTCTTCATTTAAGGTGTCTACATGATGCTTGGGTGCAATTTCATCCTAAAGGAGTTTGAAAAGCTATGTTGTGATCTCTCTCTCTAGATTCCATCATTGCATGTAATCACAAGTTGTTGCTTAGTGGTTTGGCACTAAGTACTTAACCACTAACACGTTTTGGAGTATGAGTCAATCAACTTTGGTAATTCCATCATTAACAATCAAATCATATTGTTTAAAGAGCATTCTGACAAATATCACTGAGATCATATGAAAATCTTGCAATATTCTTGCTGAAATTAATTTGATTAATTGAGACTGACGATATTGCAAGATTTTCAAAATTTTGCAGAGTTTTTAATTTCTCGTGACTTTATTGAGAAATTATTGCATTCTTAATATAAAAAAGAATAGAAGTGACAATAATTTATTAATTCACAATAACTGTTTTTATTAATTTAATTTTAGTTAGATTTTCTTTATAATAGCGCGATAAAATGAACAAAATATGATATGCCCGAGAAATAAACAGGCCGAGACATTTCCGAGAACGACATTCGGCACTACATTAAGGAGGAAATTATATGTATTGCCAGCTTGCTGCTCACTGGACTCGGAACATGTGGGGCCCGCTGTTCGACGGTCCATACCGGGTAACGGGAGTGCCCCAAAGATCACCTGATGGGAACATGCTTACCTTTTTCCCTTTTTGCGTAATTTCTTTAAATGTTCACTGTCAGTTTAATTATATTATAAATAGCATATTAGTGTAAAAAATCAAGCGGCTAGGATCTTATGATCTGTGAACTTTTTGGAGCATTCCTCATCAACTGTGAGCCCAAAAGATCTATGGTGTGGAAGAATGAAGAGTGGGGCCACAGGTATGGAATCTTGCTTTTGCTACTGAGGTGGAACTTAGCTGTGAATGTGGACTGCTGCTCCCCCAGGTTAAAAAATGCTCCCCTAACAAAAGAGACTTTGATGGAGACTGCATGGACTCATCAATTTGGGAAGACAGCATTGCACCAGGTCAACATGGAGGCCATGAATTGTAATACTGAATGCCAATTGCACTCGAAAGTGCACTTGCCTCGTACGTGGAAATGATTCGCACGTGTGTAAGACCACACAAGTTCACTTGCGGTCATGTTAATTCCATGCATCTATATTGAAGAAACTGCAACGAGTCTGCCTACACAATTACACATAAGCATAGAATTCAAACAAATATTAGCCAATTTTTCCTGATTATTGGTTTTTTTTTTTTCTTTTGTTGCACATGGTATGTTGTTGGAGTTGTGCTATGGAAAACCAATATTATTAGACCTTATTTTATTTGCATGATGCATTCATCTTTTGATCAGTTAATTCTTATGGAATATGTTTATATAAATTTGTGAGGTATATCCTCTAATGCTTTAAAGTTCTTGAAATTAAATACAACGGTTTGATAGCAAAGGAAGAGTTTTATTTCATGGATCTCATTGCCCACCATGGTCATACAGGTTTTTTGAGCTGGTATACATTTAATGTGGCTGAATAGTCATCTCATGTGAGGAGATTGGCTTAGTGTTAAGATATACAGTCAACACCTATCGAGCCGACTAGGTATCAGTTCACCTCATTCCCTACCCTACATTAGTGTATAAGTGTGCAATGGATGGTTCCTTGGATTTAACCTTTAGTCACTTACATTGGCCTGATCACTTACAAGTGTCAAGTCTAGAAAAAAAAAAAAAACCATTATGTCAACTTGAATAAGCTTGTAGTTGCACTAGTTTCATCAAAATCTCCATAACATGAGAATATGTGAATGGAGAAGTCTTAATTGATTTTGCTCTTATTGTTTTTATTGGACTTTTATATAGCCACTGAAAGTGGCTATAGCTAGGGTTTTTCATTATGGCTCTTGAAGTATGCATGGTCCAAAAGGGATATACTTGAACCTCCTCAGACATGAACATCACATGAATAGGTGGTTGATCTTGAGGTTTAAATGGTCCATCAAGAGTTTAAAAGGCAAGCCGGCATCTTTAAAGCTTTCAATTGATTAATCAAAGTTTTTTCAATAATTAACAATTATCTTTAACTGTTGATTTATTTTAAATCATGTAATGGGCATCTAATGGTTGAGATTAGACATGATTTATACCCTTGGTGACAAGATTGGCCGAGGGTGGTGACCACTGATAGTGGAGAAATTTAGATGGTTGGTGTGTATAGCCTTAGTAGATATCCATACATCATAGTTGGGTACACACAGATTAGCCTTAGTAGATACCCTTCATTTTGACCTTTTATGGTGGGCATCCTTACCTCTAGAGAGAGAGAGAGAGAGAGAGAGATTAGTGAAAGGAGAGAGGAAATGGGCCACGCCCATGCCCTATGAGATCACGTCCATATGTTGTGTAGAGTCTGCTTTAAGATTACTCAAAAGTTAGATTTTGCCTCTACTCGGATTTTGATAGTGTCTCTATTCTCTTTGTCTTAGATAGATCTAGGAAAGGCTTCCTGTGTTGAGAGATTAACAATGACACTCTATCGATGATCCACTTTACGCATAAGTAGATTAATTTTTCATTTTTATTTTAAAAAAAAAAAACTTTTTAAGAGCTTGGCCTAATCTAAAGCTAGGGATCCTCTTAATATGATAATTAATTGATTTTTTTTTTTTTCAAAAACACTTTTATTTCCGTTGCATTTCAAAATCCATATCATCACAAGTCCCTCCTAATGATTATGTAGGCTTGGTCTTTTAGATATGAATGGTCTCTTGGGATCGCTTGACGAGCAGCTCTGGTTATAAAAGCCTTTACCTTATTTCCATGTGTGAGGGCAATGTAGTAATTAACATTCATGACTGTATAATATTTAGTGGCTATTTTAGGGGATCATGAGTTCCATCGTAGGTTTTGCCCAAATGAGTGGTTGAAGAGGTGAACAAGGCAAACTTCCTCTCCTTAGAATTTGTTTTGTTGAACTTTCACTTTACAAGAAATATGAGTTTTAACTTGCTTTAGTGAAATTCACCGAGCTTATTGAACTAATTTCTCACGGATGTATTGTTTTATCAAAATCTAAATTACAATGTAATTTTCTTCTTCCTAATTAAACCTTCTCAATTCTTTTTGGTTTATGTTCTACTCAAGATTAAAAATAAATAAGAATGCTTGAATTCCATGGACACATATATGACAAATAATCACAATGCCATTTCTTTTTGCTACCATTTTTTCTCTCTGTCTGGTTCATTTCATGTCTTCTGCGAAATATACATTATATTCGTCGTATTACTCTATTAATTAATTGGCAGTACGAGATCACTTGTATGGTAAAAAGGAATCATTTTTGTGACCCGGCAACGGTTAAATGATTAAGAACATCTATCTATTGGACCACACCTTGGAGTACCACCCCTAAATGAATATTTAAATAAATTCACTAATTACAAATTGGCAAAAAGAAAATATATACATTGCAAAGCTAGTTATCATGGTGAAACAAGATTTTTATTTTTTTATTTTTATTTTTTTAAAGAAAGTGGGAGCGCAACGGAGAAAATCTCTTGTACCGTATAGGTTGGTCGTTCATCTAGGCCCAAATAAAAAGATATACAATGACCAAGACCCCAAACTATGCATCACAAAACCTGATTTTATCCATGAGCACTTAACAGCTTGTCCCTTGAATTTTTTTTGTTAAAAAAAAAGTATGATTTGGGTCACCCATAATTTCCATCCTCCCCAAACAATCCACAACCTCATTCCATTCTCTAAACATGAGTCAGGATCCTCTGGTTGCAGCAAGCATGAAATTTCTGTTGTTGTAATGTGATTGGGCCACATCATCACTAATTGCATTTAATACAGCAGTGTTGACAATATCAGTGATGATGTGGACCAATCACACTGCAACAAGCAGAAAATCCATGGCAAGTCAAGGACTCGGATTCTCTAATTATACATGCTTGATTTGTGCATTTGTTTTGTAAATTAATAGTGAAACTTATTATAATAGCTATTCATTAAAATTGGTTGTCCATTTTAAGTGAAATAATAAAAAAGAAAAGAAAAGAAAAGAAAAAAAAAAAAGTATTTGTGAGACTTTTAAGTAAAATATTGCCTATTTATAGTCACAGATAGGTTCATATCAAAAGACTCGGTGAACCGATCTTGCTTCTTTGGGATCGACAATTTATATAATCTAAAGGTGGCAATTAGCTGGATGGCCCATCTAGGCGTGATGAGCTTGACCTCATTTTGGAGCGTGCTTGGATGAATTACCTTGGCCCATGGGCTGGGCTTGGGTCTACATGCAATATCCATGTCTTGATCAAGTTCTGGGCCAGGCTTCAGCTCTAGTAATTTTAACCCGACTTGACCCAACCCAACTTTTCATGTTCACGTGTTGTATCTCACAAATATGCCATACATCCTCTATAAAGCAATCCATGCATCTTGTATGTAGATACTTAGTTTCCAACACATCAACTGAAACATTCCGAATATTCAAGTGGGAAATAGGAATTTTATCAAATTTCTGATATATCTGTATAATGATACTGCACTCAAGCTGTTAGCTTTGATTTTGTTCTTATGTCATTATGATAAATATGACTTAGTCAGCAAGCTATGATGAGCTTTAATTCATCCATGAAACACTTTATCCAGACGCTATTCATGCTTCCCACATTATTTCAAGCATTATGCACCGTTTTAATTTCTGAGTATATACTACGCAACATTCCCTTTTTTTAATTTGACTAGAAGCAATATCTCCTTAAACGAGGAAAAACATATATTGAAATTGACTTAGCACTATACAAATTGATGGACTATCATATCAAGTTGTTATTTCATGTTCCCAAGTGTTCAATCCATTGGATCACTGATTTAATGTCAGATTGATGCTTAGGTAAATCAACGACCAATCTATCATGATGGTATTATATATAATAAATCTAATGAGGCAAATTTTGATAAGATGAAGAGACTTTATCTACCCAATGATAGGTATATGGGGCACGTTAAGACAAGCGATCAATTATAATATCCACTCATTGATACAATGGGTGTCCCACGTAAAACAATATTGTGGTTCCGTGGGTCCGGAGTCATCGCATGGCTCAATCTGGTCATAAGAATAGCTTCTCTAAATCTTTATTAAACATTACGGCTGCCACACGTTAGGTGCATAAGCCACCTTAAATCGAATTAAACATGCAATAAATAAATAAATAATTTAAACAATCACAGAGAACATAACGATTTTACATGGAAATACCTTTCCGGCAAAAAACTACGACACCAAGTGATAAACAAATTACTATGAATCCAAAATTACAAGAGATAAACAACTCTTATATATTCGAAACCCTCTCTAAAGATGAATTCCCCCGTCTTAAAACTCTATTTCTTTCAAGCACAACGTTTTTGCTTACCCTAATCCCACATATAACAAGGTTTATATAACTAAAATCTGGAATTAGAAATAAAATTACACACTTACGTAGAAATTGTGCAACCCATCAATTCATCTTTCAATCGATCAAATCTGATCAATAGACACCACATGTTTGATCTAATCAAACATGCATAAAAGTATCCAAAGACTTAACTTGGTTTTTCCGAATTATCTCAATCGATCAAGCTTTAATTTTCGATCGATCAAATATATCCAAAACTGTCTAGATATTAAACTAATTTATTTGGGATTTTCTTGATTGATCGACCAGACTATCAATCAATCGATGACCCTGAATTTTACCATATTGAAGGCACAACAATATCCCCTATCGTTTCAATATAAAGTCTCCATTAATCCAGGTTGTTATCCCCATCTCTAATCTTCATTATAGCTTCACGATTACTTTATGTGCACACTCCGTCTTCATTCATCCATTACCAAGTTTAGATTAATTAGTCGAGCAAAACTTGAACTTCTCTATAGGAACCATCATTGTAAGAATGTCAGACAGATTCTTACTTGTGGGAATCTTCTCAAGAGTGACACTTTATTCCTATAGCATCTATCGGGTAAAGTGATAACGCACATTAATGTGTTTAGTCCGAAAATGGTATAATGAGTTCTTCGCCAAATTGATCACTCTTTCACTATAACAATGCACAAGCACAACTTCCTGCTGAAGCTCTAACTTATTCATCATACTGCTCAATTAGACCGCTTTCTTGAATGCTTCTGTCACCGCCATATACTCAATTTTGGTTGTGAAAAGAACAACAAAAAACTGAAACTTCGACATCCAATTGATCGTTCCACCCGCTAGTACAAACGAGTAACCGGAAGTCGATCTTCTATTATCCGTGTTACCAGACATAATTGGCGTCCACATAGCCTAATAATTTCTCCTCATATTTTCTGAATAACAAGAGGTAGCTAGTTGTACCTCGTATGTTATAAAGTAACTATTTCATTGCCTCCCAATGTTACTTGCCGGGGTTTGACATATATCTACGCACAACATCCACTCCATGTGAAATATCCAGTTTATTAGACTGTCAACTACGCTTGAGTAGGTCACACGAGACATATACTATTTTTCTTCATCTGTAGTAAGACATTATTTTGAATAAATTCGAAAGTGACCAGCATGGGAAATGCTAATCAATTTAGTATTATCAAGTCCAAACTTGACCAAGACCTTCTTAAAATACTCTTCTTGAGACAATCATAGCTCACTCATTTCTCTGTCCCCGTGTATATCAATGTCAATAATTTTCTTTACAGCCTTTGGATCTTTCGGCTCTAATATCTTAGATAATTGAGCCTTTAATATGTTGATTTCAGACATATTATGACTGACAATAAGCATACCATCAACATAAGAATTATGAATTCCCTATCATTCAATGATATAGAATATGATTGAATTCACTTATAGTAAAACGTTATCTCAAAATGAAAGAATTAATTTTTTTATACCACTACTTAGGTGTCTATTTCAGGCTATACAATTACCTCTTTAACCTGCAAACTTTATTATCTGACTTATATACTTCAAATCCTTCTGATTGCTTCATGTAAATTTATTTTTCTAATTTCACATATATAAAAGTTGTCTTCACATCTAACTGTTCTAATTATAAATTGTATTGAGCAACCAGGACCAATATGAACTTAATAGTTACTTACTTCACAATTGGTGTGAATATCTCCCCAAAGAAGATGTCTTCTTTATGAGTATATCCCTTTGTAGCCAATCTCGTCTTGTACTTATTCATTTTCTTACAAAAGATCCACTTTTATCCAATTATTTTTCACTCAACATGAAGCTTTGCCAACTCCCACGTTTTATTTTTGTATATATAAAAAAAAAAATCAATCTCATATATCCTGCATCGCTGCCATCCACTTTTCTACATCTAAGTAATCAAGGGCTTTCTAAAAAGTAGATATAAGCCCCTCTTATCCATAATGAGGGTGAGCAAAACGTTTTAGTTATCTCTATATCGCAACGGTAATATGTGATTTCTCGGTGGGTTCCTCTTGACAGGTTCTGGCTCTACCTGCTCATGTTCCTCTTCTTACGGCTCGGCTTTTACTTAAGTGTCTCACCATTATCAATTTCAACATTAATTACCGTTGATTTTTTCATTTATTTGCGTTCATCCTTATGGAATAAGGAACTCACACCAAACTTGACATCTCAGCTAATTGTGATATTATATGTGGCCTGGTCATACAACCTGTATCCTTTCACACCATCACCATAATCGACAAATGTACACTTCTTCACCATTTGATCTATTTTATCTCTCTCAATAGATGGTACATGAGAGTAAGTATCATAACCAAATACATGCAACCCTTAGTAGTCTACTTCATGACCACCGCATACTTCTTCTTGAATCCTACAATTAATAGTCATAGATAAGGACTAATTATTCACCAAATAACAAACCCTGTTAATGGCCTCAGCCCATAGGTCATTGCCCAACACAACATTACTCAACATACTTCAGGCCATTTCCAAAAGAGTATGATTCATACATTTTGTTACACCATTCTGCTTTGGTGTGTGTGTCTCACTGTTTCATGCTTAATAATCCTCTTATCATTACAATACTCGATTAAATTTATTTGATGTAAACTCTCCATTGTTATCGGTCCTCAATACTTTCAACTGTTATCATGACTTCTTTTCCATCGTAACCTTCCACAACTTGAAAGTGGCAAATACATCATATTTATGTTTTAGAAAACAAACACATACATTTCTAGAGAAGTCTTCAATAAATGTTATGAATAATGATGACCCTCTAGAAATGATGGGCGACGACTCCCACATATCAGAATGCACATAATCTAACAGTTACTCACTAATATGCTTCTCGATTTAAAATGATAATCTTGACTATTTACCGTATATGCAATGTTCACATACATCCAAATAATTTTTTTAAAAGAATGAATTATACCATGATCTAGGAGTACCTTCATACCATGCTCACTCATGTGGCCTAGGTGCGCATGCCACACACATGCAAACGTTGTTTCCACTACAAACGCTTCAGCTCCACTTTCTTTCTTTCTTTTTTTTTTTTTTTACTACACACACTCACACATACCCCCACACACTCACGCTAGTGGAATTTCACCACCTATGGATACTCAAACCCTTGACCTGGTGTTGAAACTCCTGAGAGTCTACCACTCGAGTAAGAGTAAGGATCCACGCTTCAGCTCCACTTAATATAGTGCTCATGATCAACCTATAAAGGTTTTCACTCCTCTATGCCTTTATAATTGTGAGTGTCCACTTCAAAACTTTTAGGACACCTTCGTACCCAATGAATTTGTATCCGAGTGTCTCAAGAGCTCTTAGAGATATCATAATCTTTTTAATGTTTGAAATGTGCCTTACATTATAATTATCTTATAAGCATGATCATTGCTCATAAATGCCAGTGCACTATCATACTCGTTATACATGGCGAACTAACTTTGACGAGGGCACATGTGATACGATGCTCCCATATCCAAGATCCATTACATACAGAAGTGTCCAACCTTGGAAATAGATAATACATCACAACCACTTATTTCCTTATTGGATTCCACTGAATTAACTTCTTTCTGTGAATTATCTGAATTCTCATCCTTATGTATTTTAGAGTTTGTACAATCCTTCTTTATATGTCTAATCCTTCCACAATTCAACACTCAGTTTCTCTTTACCCTTCGACTTAGACCCCAATCACAACTTACCCTTCTTTCGCTTAAACGATCTCCCCCCTTCCCAACCAGTGTCCATATAGAAGTACAATCCCCACCATTATTTTTTATCTACTGTTTCGACTGAAGGTTAGTGATAATAATATCAAGGTCTAATGTATCTCTACCATGACACAAAGTATCCACCATATTTTCTTAAGAATATGAAATGGATGTCAACAACATTAGGGCTTTATCTTATTCGTCGATCTTCACATCCACGCTTGTCAATTTACAAATTAGTTTATTGAAGGTTTTAAGGTGTTCAAAGAGATCCGACCATTCCACCATCTTCAGAGTATACATTTGTCTCTTCAGATATAGGTGATTGGAGAGTGACTTCATCATGTAGAAGCTTTCCAACTTTGCCCATAAGCGCGTGCGGTAGTCATCTCAGAAAAAACATTTTAAAAGACATCATTGGTTAAGAACAATTGCATTGTGTTAATCACTCTCTAATCTAGGTCATCTCAATTATTTTCCTTCATAGTTTTAGAATGTCTTGTTTTTCCAAGGAGAGACTGTGACACCCGTTGGTGAATTAGGAGGGCTTTCATCCTCAACTTCCGTAATTCGAAGTTATTTTTTCCACGTGAACTTTTCCATCTCGAACTTCACATTCGATCCTTTTGAATCCAGGTATCAGATATGATCTAAAACAACCCAACGTAAAGCTCATTCTTTGATACCAATTGTTGTGCGTAGCTGCCATACGTTTAGTGTGGAAGCAACTTTAGAACGAATCAAACATGCAATAGATAAACAAAAAATTCGAGCAATCACAAAAAAAAAAAAAAAAAAAAAAAAAAGAGAGAGAGAAAAACCCACAACGATTTTATATGGAAAAATCATTGTAGGAAAAAAAAAAAACATGGCACCAAGCGATAAACAATCCACTATAAATCAAGAATTATAAGAGATGGACAACTTACATATTCTAAACCCTTGTCTCTAAAGACGAATTTTCTTTCTCAAAACTCCAATTCTCTCTAGCACAACATTTTTTGCTTACCTTAATCTCACATATAACAATGTTTATATAATCCAAATCCAGAATTAAAAACAAAACCGTACGCTTATGCAGAAGTTACCCTTGTCGATGATCAACACCACATGTTCTATCCGATCGAACATGCATAAAAGTGTCCAAAGACCCAACTTGGTTTTTCCAAATTAATTATCTCGATCGATCGAGCCTTAATATTTGATCGATCGAACATGTCTAAAACTGTCCATAGACTAAATTGATTTATTTGTGATTTCCTTGATCGGTTGACCAAGCTGTTGATCAATCGAAGACCCTAAATTTCACTATATTGAAAGCACCTTCATCAACAAACAAATCATGTTCTGTGGTTCACTGTATAAAAGACCATGCCTTTAAACTATAGCGTATCAAGTTTCCACGAGCATTAAAGGGCTAAATGTTACAAGTGCTCCTCCATTTCTAAGTGGCCCACATACAGGACCTTGTGGAGTCCGCAAACCACACTAATCATGTGACGCAGTACTTATTGTCCATGTATCAAGCCCCGTAACAAATATCAACAACCATGAATTCGGCTTGATTCCAACCAAAATAAAAAGAGAGAGAGCTTCACTGACCATTGGGCTCAAAGAGTACTTTCATTGGCCCACTTGAACTTCATGCTCAAGTAGGCCCACTTGCCTTGGTGCTCACAAAGGTTTGCATGTGCATCCGAAATTATGTTGGCTATCCACCACAGAGCTAGCTGAAGGCATTTTTATCCATCTTTCTCTTTCTCTCTCTCTCACACACACACACAATTGTGCATTAAGTTCTGTTTTCATTAGATTGGTCTCACCTATAATCAACACTGTCCACATTTGGTCAGAGATGGTATACAAAATGCATTCAATCTACATATATTTGAAATGGGCTCCACTTATAGGCCGTGAAATATCAAAGCACAGTAAAAAAAGGCCCACCAAAACATCCATTACAAACTGTCTTCATTCCGTTGAAGAAAAGCTTGGATCCAAACAGTTTAATTTGTGGTGGCCACTAAATAGGCGATTAAAAAGAAAGGCTGCCTATTTATAGACGGTCGTCCCTTTTAATTCTTTCTCCAAGTCTCCATTTCTCTTAAACTCACGGACCATTTGGACCTAATTTCTGGACGACATTGCAAGTAAGATGGCCCAATCTTGCACAACAGGTGAAATAAAAGACTTTGGTGGGCCCTTCTGCATATCACTGTTTGTAAGGGTGTCAATGGGCCAAGTTTGGGCAGGTCGGTTAAGGCCAATCCCCACATAATCAAGTCCAGTGCCAGGGATATACCCTTGATCAATTTTCAGGGCCAGGATCAACCTAGCCAATCGGCCCAACCTGAAAATTGATCAAATCCCTATTTCCAAAGATAATGTTCTTAATCCGTCTATTGATCAAATGGGTCGCACGTGCATAAAGAAACACATGCTGCCTAACCCAAGACTGGAACGGGTTTCTTCACACGTACGTGTTCACTCCCCAAGTATAGGGTTGTGATGTAGTAATAAACTCGGTAAGACCGAGGTCGAATCCACGAATTTGACCGAACACATGTACGCTTTCTAAAAATAACCCGGATCTAGAACTAGGCTAAGATGAAATCTAAACCAATTTTTGATTTGAGGAATAATGGTGAAATAATTAATCTAAAACTTAGGAAAAATTCAGGAAAAGGGAAACTAGGGATTCAGAGGATCCACTTGTAGAGATCAGGGAGATCTTATGCTTGTATTACAATTTAGGAAAATTAACTGAACTGCCTTTAATGTAATTTTGATAAGATGAAAGGTATATGAATTAGAATGGATTCCATCACCAAACCATGCCCAGGAGACAAAGCAAACAACAATGCATTAAACTAATTACCAACCAATCAATGTATGAAGGTTAGGAAGGGTCTGACATCCAACCATGCCCAGGAGACGATGGTGAACAACAGGGCTTCCTGACGTCATAAACATAAAAGAAAAGAACATGCTCAAAGCCATCGCAGACCCATTGTAATTTCCGTCACAACAGACCATTAAAGACTAAAAACATTCCCAGATTAAATTAAATCAAAATCAGTTCAGTCTAAACAAAGGCACAGCAAAGAGGCATCCCATCACGCTACAAGCTTCACCTCTTAGCCCTAGCTAAGAGGTTAGCTAACCACAGGCATGGTGAACTAATCTTCAAAAGAAAAGAAAAGAAAAACTAAAATAGAAAAAATAGAAAAAGAAAACTCTCCCTTGCACTTGCCTCCACGTCCAAGCCTAAGCCCTCCAAGCTCCAGCCGTGGAAACTTCCCTTTTATAGAACCAGCATCCGTCAGTGTGTAAGAAGTTCAACTCCGAAACGGAGTCGAAAAACTCCTCTGTTTACGCAACAGAGAAATCTTACGCAAGTACATTGATTTGTGGGCCCACTACTCATATCAAACAAGAAATCCACTCCATTCATTCTACTCGTGGCGGAAAATAACTGAGAAATAGTATTTTTTTCTTGAGTTTAATGCGGCCCACCATCTTAAACAATTCCACCGTCCGTCTTCCTTTTGACAGCTAAAATTTTCTGATAACTTGCATGGAAGGAGATGGACACCTAGGCGTAGGTCTTACCCTATCTCCAGACTTAATGGACGGTTCAGATCATTGATCCGAGCCATCATGGGACCCACAACACGAAGCCGGCGTCGGTTCTCGCGGACGCGAAAGCCTCTCACTTGCGCTGACGAACCTGGTGGGATCCGCTCGATGTTTTTCTAAGAAATCCAATCCGTCCATTCGATCTACGTCGAAAAACCGTCCAGGAAAGCAAATTTTTGGAGAAACATTGGTGCGGCCCACAGAGTTTTTCATTCACCGTCCATCTGCTTCCGAACGGACGAAAAGATGATCTCCACGGTCTTCCGAGATTCCGCCACCTTGACAGTCGTAATATGGACCACGTGGAGCTAATGGACGGTCCGGATCATAGTTTTGATGCGCGGTGGTGGCCCACAAACATCCACCCGCAAGCTCTGTTTGCGGACGCTGTGGCGAAAATGGGAATTCCGTTTTTAAATAAAAAAAATCGGTCAGCGCCTGCTGACCGATTTTGTGTGTTTTGGTGCAGTGCGAGTGCTCCTGGACACTATGTACGCCCATCTCAGATGGGGTCCACATGCACTAGTTCTAAGAAATCCGCTCCGTCCGTCTATTTCCTCAGCTGATGAAAGGGGTCGAGCCCAACTTTGAAGCATATCCGGACAGCAAGTGGGCCCAGAATCATGATTATGAGGGACAATCTATCGATTAGGCCACTTCCACCAGGATCCAACGGCCGAAATTCTACATGTACGGTTAATTTATGTTCTTCAGGCCGTGTACGAAATTTTGGGACAAACGGATGGTGGGAAACCTGTGATCTTGCATTCTGGCTGACTTTCAGGCCACTTGAGCTTCAGTTTCTCGATTTTCTCGGATCTCTGGTGTGTAAATTTGTCGATCTTGGTCCCCTGGAGTCCTTCCCAAGCTTTGGTGAATTCTGAGCGTCAAATCCACACTTTTAGTACCAGATTTCAGTTTAAGCTCCTAAATACATCCTGCATCGAAAACATGATTAAATCAAACCGTTAATCAGTACTATGTTCGTAAATTCAGGCAATAAATAGGGTCTGATATGCAATATTTGACCCTCAACACAACCCCCAACCAGCATTTTGCTAGTCCCGAGCAAAGTATGCGAAAATTAAGTTGAGAATTACGAGATAATTCGTGTGAAGCCGAGTGATATTTTGAAAAACAATCCAGATATGAGAAATCTTAAGATTCATGAATGTTGATTATTAATTTCTCCTGGCCTCTCATGCACGGTGAATTTCATAATCAAGTTCAAATATTAATCCATAAACTAGAATAATTTTAACATTGAGTTCCATGGGTGTATAGTGAAATCTCAGCCTATCATCATTAAGAGATCAAATTGTCGATTTCATGATATCATTAGTAATCAATTAGAAAATTCATAACAACCATCACCTAAACCAGTACTTTACCTCATAGATCATTCTTTCAATTTCTAGATTTTTTATTTTTTTTTTTAATTTTTAAATTGTCAAGCTGGGAATCAAATTTCACTTATAGGGAGCAAACCTATGGTGAAACTAGTCGCCCAGCTCTGTCTAACTCTTAATCATAGAAAATCGAATCCACACCTATAGGGAGCAAACCCATGGTGTAACTCTCTTTGTATACCCTGATGGCCAAATCTTTTAGGCTGGTTGCTTTCATGCTCAGTGATTACCAAGTTAATCATTCAATATCAAACTGAAATCTCAATGTGTAAGTGAGATGTGGTATGTGAAATCATGACTCAATCAATGTTTACAACTTCCAATCATGGATTAAGAATTCAAACTCAACTGTGAAATCTACAGATAACTGAATCCAAAAGTCATGAATTACCAACATTACGTATCTTAAAATTAAAAATCCAATATGGTCGTCAAAATCACTTCAAAGTCACAAGAATTTCCAGAAAAAATTTAAAAATTTTTACAATTTTTGCTCAAGACGAAGAAAACACTGATTAGGTAACCTAATCTCCCACCCCCAACCTAAAATCTACATTGTCCTCAATGTAAAAGATGTGAGCATGGAATGCACATGGGACAACGAAAGTAAAAAAAAAATGATGGGAAGATAGTACCTGAATGATGAATCATGAGAGACTTTCCGAGAGATCGCAGCATGAGAGCGGGTGAGCACGAGAGAGAAAGCAATACACAAATAACAAGAAATAAAATCCTACCTATACCACTTTCGCAAGTGCTCTCGATTGCATTTAGCATATGCAACAAGCCTTTAAACCCCTAGGTTGCCCCCAGTGGACGAGTTGTAGTCTCGTGAGGGTTTACAGTAATGTTACCCACAAACATTGAACTAACTAATCATGCTGCAAGGTCCTCTTCTGGCCAGTATCTTGATAAGTTTCTCAGTAAGTTCTTCAACAAGATCATCCAAAAGCCCTTTTTGCAAAAGGCTTGGGTGCCCTGGAGCATGACTTTCCAGAGAGACTTATGTACCTCATAAGAAATTTTCCATTGCATTGCTTGAGGTAACCAGAGTATGTACGATTCACTGTGATGTGACAAGAAGTTTCAATGTTAGTATCCCATGGTGAATCAGAGACTACAAGTAGATAAAGTTTAGAAAACTTCGCAAAAAGTGATGTAGCCTCAACACATTTCGAAGTGTCAATCTTCGGTTCAATTTTCAACTCCTCCTCCTTTAATGGTAGACGGTTAGGATCAGGGGAAGAAGGGGCTTCAAAATAAGGGTTCTCTCGGTCAGTGATAACTACCGAGATGTTGTCTTGCAAGGCATCCACTTTGTCTTTTGACATGGGATCGTTTGACTTTGCAAAGTGTGCCCAACAATTATCAAAAGAGTCGGAAATT
The DNA here is from genome assembly GCA_030180095.1 of Magnolia changhungtana. Classification (NCBI taxonomy): domain Eukaryota; kingdom Viridiplantae; phylum Streptophyta; class Magnoliopsida; order Magnoliales; family Magnoliaceae; genus Magnolia; species Magnolia changhungtana. The sequence goes on along the minus strand of JASAUF010000358.1, from coordinate 61,623 downwards.
TCAAATGAGAGTGACTTATTTTCCTCATGGAAATCAGAATGAGATGCTCAAGGACTCCTCGCCCTTAAAAGTATATGAAGATATGTTCTCTTGCTCCATACACAAACATATTGAAGATCAATAGGGAAGCATCGATGGGATCACTTTGTTCATTGAAACTACTCAATCGAGGCGTTGAACCGTCGGACGTGTACGGCTCGGATGGTGGTCTTAATTGAGTGGTTTCAAATTCTAGAGTCGTAGCGAGCAACTCGTCCTTCTCCCGAAATCACATTATCATTCAATTCAAGAGAGTGGTCCAAACATGTCTCATAGAAGTTGGAAGGGTCGGTTTTAATGAGCTCATCTTCCACTTTTAAATCAGACATGTTAGGTGAGTGGAGTAGCTCAGTATGACCGATCACTTCGTGTGCTTCTTGAGCATTGACTGGACCATACTTGAGATTGATTCCGGGGGAATTTGGGTTGTGCTCTCATGAATCTCATCCCAATACTTCTCGCCTTCCAATTCGATGCGGTACACACTTGAGATGGGATCGCTTTCCTCACAATCTATTCTAAATTCGGTTGAGGTTCGAATGAACTAACCTCTACCTCATCATTGAATTCATGTGTGTCAAGTAAGGGAGGTGTGTCATCATCACTTTGTATTTGAAAGACACCCATGTATCTCCACCATTCTTTTGAACATCATCGAGATCGGCTCATTGGGAAATTGAACCACGTGCTCGTTAATGGAATCCAACTCCTTATTCCAAATTCCAGATTTCGTCAGCGAGTGAGGATCACTTTCCGGCATTGTATTTCTAGATTGGATTGTAGTTGGGATGCACGAGCTTCTTCTATCCTTTCAAGGCGCGGTTCGGTGCTTCCATTGCTTTCATCGCTTCTCCATGACATGTTGGTTGAATTATTCTAGATTAAAACATGAATCCTCTTGGATCGTTTGGTTGGATCTCAAAGGTATGGGATCCAAGAGAATAATCATTACATGTTGTTGGTTCATCTTCCCGATTTTGATGGTTCCACTGATTATAGTCATACGGATCATAGGTGGGAGAATCTGATGGTTGGTAATACTTATTATCACTCATGATATAATCACGCATTGTTTTCTTTTTCTCAGATGGGTGATAGTACTTCTCACTCCCATAGTTATGATAACCCCAACATTCACGTACTGTCCGTGGGGTGGAATTGTTCTCCCGTATATGATCGCGTAAGGACTTCTTAACTGGTGGATCTTTGTATTCCGGTCGATTCTCGATGATAGTTTCAGAAAATTTTTGAGACATTGGTGGCTTTCTATCATCATCATCATCCCAATATAGATTATTCTTCTCAGCATACTGACGTTCCCACTCGTGCATATACATGGTGCAACCCTAACTCTGAGTCTAATCCTAAAATAAAATTCCTACAGCAATATGGAAGAGAGGTGCGAAGGATGTTACCAGAGTAGAAGTTCCTATGTTAAAAACCTGCAAAACAAAACAAAACACGTTAGTTTCTGAAGTAAACCAAATATAAAGAGTTAGAAAATCTAGAAATTTAGAAAGAGTTTACCAAATTAGAAGTTCTATCTTAACAACCTACAGAATAGGAAATATGTTAGTCCTATGAATTAAAAAAATAAAATTAAAATTAGTAAAATCCTAATCTTAAACTAACTCTAAATCCAATTAATTTCAGAAAATCGTAGCCGTCATCCACCAACTTACGGCCTTAAAACTTGTTCACTCCCAGTATAGGGTTGTGATGTAGTAATAAACTCGGTAAGACCGAGGTCGAATCCACGGGGACCGAAACACATGTACGCTTTCTAAAAATAACCGATCTAGAACTAGGCTAAGATGAAATCTAAACCAATTTTTGATTTGAGGAATAATGGTGAAATAATTAATCTAAAACTTAGGAAAAATTCAGGAAAAGGGAAACTAGGGATTCAGAGGATCCACTTGTAGAGATCAGGGAGATCTTATGCTTGTATTACAATTTAGGAAAATTAATCTGAATCCTTTAATGTAATTTTGATAAGATGAAAGGTATATGAATTAGAATGGATTCCATCACCAAACCATGCCCAGGAGACAAAGCAAACAACGAAATTAAACTAATTACCAACCAATCAATGTATGAAGGTTAGGAAGGGTACAGACATCCAACCATGCCCGGAGACGATGGTGAACAACGGGGCTTCCCGACGTCATAAACATAAAAGAAAAGAACATGCTCAAAGCCATCGCAGACCCATTGTAATTTCCGTCACAAACAGACCATTAAAGACTAAAAACATTCCCAGATTAAATTAAATCAAAATCAGTTCAGTCTAAACAAAGGCACAGCAAAGAGGCATCCCATCACGCTACAAGCTTCACCTCTTAGCCCTAGCTAAGAGGTTAGCTAACCACAAACATGGTGAACTAATCTTCAAAAGAAAAGAAAAGAAAAACTAAAACAGAAAAAAGTAGAAAAAGAAAACTCTCCCTTGCACTTGCCTCCACGTCCAAGCCTAAGCCCTCCAGCCGTCCAGCCGTGGAAACTTCCCTTTTATAGAACCAGCATCCGTCAGTGTGTAAGAAGTTCAACTCCGAAACGGAGTCGAAAAACTCCTCTGTTTACGCAACAGAGAAATCTTACGCAAGTACATTGATTTGTGGGCCCACTACTCATATCAAACAAGAAATCCACTCCATTCATTCTACTCGTGGCGGAAAATAACTGAGAAATAGTATTTTTTTCTTGAGTTTAATGCGGCCCACCATCTTAAACAATTCCACCGTCCGTCTTCCTTTTGACAGCTAAAATTTTCTGATAACTTGCATGGAAGGAGATGGACACTGGCGTAGGTCTTACCCTATCTCCGGACTTAATGGACGGTTCGAGATCATTGATCAGAGCCATCGGTGGGACCCACAACACGAGCCGGCGTCGGTTCTCGCGGACGCCATAATCGAACGGAGCCTCTCACTTGCGGACGAACTGGTGGGATCCGCTCGATGTTTTCTAAGAAATCCAATCCGTCCATTCGATCTACGTCGAAAAACCGTCCGGGAAAGCAAATTTTTGGAGAAACATTGGTGCGGCCCACAGAGTTTTTCATTCACCGTCCATCTGCTTCCAAACGGACGAAAAGATGATCTCCACGGTCTTCCGAGATTCCGCCACCTTGACAGTCGTAATATGGACCACGTGGAGCTAATGGACGGTCCGGATCATAGTTTTGATGCGCGTTGGTGGCCCACAAACATCCACCCGCAAGCTCTGTTTCTTGGGACATTTGTGGCGAAAATGGGAATTCCGTTTTTAAATAAAAAAAAAATCGGTCGGCCTTTGTTGTGGATTTTGTGTGTTTTGGTGCAGTGCGAGTGCTCTGGACACTATGTACGCCCATCTCAGATGGGGTCCACATGCACTGGTTCTAAGAAATCCGCTCCGTCCGTCTATTTCCTCAGCTGATGAAAGGGGTCGAGCCCAACTTTGAAGCATATCCGGACAGCAAGTGGGCCCAGAATCATGATTCTGAGGGACAATCTATCGATTAGGCCACTTCCACCAGGATCCAACGGCCGCAATTCTACATGTACGGTTAATTTATGTTCTTCAGGCCGTGTACGAAATTTTGGGACAAACGGATGGTGGGAAACCTGTGATCTTGCATTCTGGCTGACTTTCAGGCCACTTGAGCTTCAGTTTCTCGATTTTCTCGGATCTCTGGTGTGTAAATTTGTCGATCTTGGTCCCCTGGAGTCCTTCCCAAGCTTTGGTGAATTCTGAGCGTCAAATCCACACTTTTAGTACCGTATTTCGCTTTAAGCTCCTAAATACATCCTGCATCGAAAACATGATTAAATCAAACCGTTAATCAGTACTATGTTCGTAAATTCAGGCAATAAATAGGGTCTGATATGCAATATTTGACCCTCAACAGTACGCGTTAAGGCTACTCAGCACACCGATTGCTTGCTGAGTAAACCATGGGCCCACTGTGGTGTATGTGTCTTATCCACACCGTTCATCTATTTTACCATATCATTTTAGGTTATGAACTTAGAATTGAGGCATATCCAGAGCACGATTGGATATATATATATATATATATGTGTGTGTGTGTGTGTGTGTGTGTGTGTGTGTACGCGAATGTGTGTGTGCGCGCGTCTCTCACGCGGTGTGAATCCAAAATATGAACGGTCCATGTGAAGCAGCACCTCATGAAACCCCGCAAGCCCAAATTTTACTTTGATCCAAAACTTTGGTGGGCCATGAAAATGAAAACAGTTTCCTCCCTTGATTTTCATTTCTCTTTTCTATGGCCCATAAGAATTTTAGATGGGGGTTGTAAATTTGTCTCTTGGGGTTTCATGGGATTCCGCATCATCACATGGACTGTTATATGTACGGGGAAATGGTTCTATGCGATCAAGCTCATGGGAACTTCCCATGAGGTCAAGCTGTGTGGGCCCCACCGTTATGCGTGTTGAACATCAACACCGTGCATTTGATGGGTCCCCTTTAAATTATGGGATATCCTCAAAATTAGCTGTATATGAAACTCAAGTGGGCTATACCATCTAAAATCATATGAAGACATGCCTAAAAACATATAAAAGCACTTGGTGGGGCCCACATAAAATATGGATGCATCTTAAAATTGGCCTGACCCCTCATCCAAGTGGGACACACATAATGGATGGGATGGATTTGTGAACCACATCTCAGTGGCCCAAACAAATGATTATGAATGTTTTAATGGGAGGGTAACCCCTCTCAACTTTTGTATGTGGTGTGGCCCACACAAGTCATGGATTGAGTTGATCTTTAAGCTCGAGGCCCACCATGGAATGGTGCATTGGACTGATGGGGTAGATATTCAACACGTATCACGGTGGACCCACACAGCTCGACCTCATGGGAAGTTCCCATGAGCTGACCTCATTGGAACTTCCCATGAAGTTGAGCTGTGTGGGCCCTATTGTGATGTGTGTCAAACATCAACACCGTGCATTTGATGGGTCCCTTTTAGTTGATAGGATATCCAAAAATCAGCCGTTTATGGAACTCATGTGGGTCGTAACATCTAAAACCATGTGAAGACATGCTTAAAACATATGAAAACATTGGGTGAGGCCCACCTGAGTTTTGAATGCAATTGAAACTTGCTCTTACCCCTCATCCAAATGGGACACACACAATGGATGGGCTGGATTTGTGATCCACATCTCGGTGGCTGCAATAAATGATTATAAATATTTTAATGAGATCGGAACCCCTCTCAACTCTCTCTCTCTCTCTCTCTCTCTCTATATATATATATATATATATATATATATATATATAATGCTCAGCTACGCATCGGTTCTGACGTCATTACGTGCGAACCTTTCTATCAACTGTAGGATAAGGTAGACCGTCGGGATGAAGGCATTCTTAGCGCGAGCTTAAAAAAATGAGTTTCCTTCTCTCGCACACCTCTTCATCCACTCTCCAAAGGTAAAATGCTTCCGCTAGATTGCTAGGTGGGTCCCACCAAGATGTTAGTGATAAATACATGCCGTCCATACATTTTTAAAAATAATTTTATGGTATGAACCCAAAATTGAAGTAGATCAAATTCTCAAGTGGGCCACACAGTGTTGATTGAATTCTCACCATTAAAAACTTCCTGGGGCTACTAAAATTTTGGATCATCCAGGTCTATATGACCTAATCTATAGGTTGGATGTCAAATAAATATCACGGTGGGCCCTAAAATATTTTTAACGGTGAGAATCATTATCATCGCTGCTTCCTGTGATGTGGTCCACTTGAGATTTGGATCTACCTCAGTTTTGGGATCATGCCTTGAAATGATAAGGAAAAATGGATGGACGGGGTAGATTTCTCAAAAACATCATGGTGGGCCCCATCTAGATTTTCAACGAATTTTGCAAATTGCGTGCGTCATTGGGGGCGAAGTTCTTGCACAAGGATGCTAGGTGGGCCCACGACCATGTTTTTGGGAAATATACTCCGTTCATCCATTTGTCGAGCTCAATTTAGGAAAATTGACCAAAAACGAGGTGGATCCAAAACAAAAGTGGGCCACACGAGAGGGAAAATTGGGGAAAGAAATACCTACCGTTGAAACCTTTCTAGGCTCCACCTTGATGTTTATATGCCACCAAAACCATTTATAAGGTCATTAACACAGGGATGAAATGAAAATACAAAAAATTTATCCTAAAAAAAAGCTTTTATGGTCATAAAAATGTTTCAATGGTTCTCACTGAATCCCTACTGTTTCCTCTCGTGTGGCCCAATCGAGTCTTGGATCCACCTTATTTTTTGTCGCTTGTCCTAAAATTAGCTTGCAAAACGGATGAACGGAGTATATTTTCCAAAAACATGGTGGTGGGCACCACCCAACATCCTTGCCCAGAGACTTCCTACCAAAGGCTTTCGCAAGAAATCCGTGTCACGACAGAGGTTGAGTAGCGGATGCGGATTGGATATTGGCAGAGGTTGAGTAGCCAGAGTCGCTACTGGAGTGACGTCACGAAGACGTCACCAAGTTTTGTGTGCTCCTCATGATGTATGTGTTGTATCCCCACAGTCTATACATTTGGAGAGATCATTTTAGGGTATGGTCCAAAGAATGAGGTAGATCCAAGGCTAGGGTGGACCCCACCATAGAAAACAATGGTGGGAGTGACTCGCACCGTTGAAACCTTCAGTGGCGACTCTAGCTACTCAACCTCTATCAGTATCCAATCCGCGTCAGCTATTCAACCTCTGTTGGGGACGCAGATTTCCCGCAAAAGCCTTCCTGCGCTGGGAACCTAGGTGGGGCCCACTATCATATTTTTGAGAAATCCTATCCGTCCATCCATTTTTTGAGTTCATTTTAATATATGAGGCCAAAAATGAACCGTATCCAATTCTCAAGTGGGCCGAAAACATGATAATTGAATGTCCATAGTTGAAATATTCGTGGGGCCAAAAAAGTTTTGAATCATGCTATTATTTGTGTTTTCAGTTCATCCTAGTACAAATGACGTTATTAACGTTATGGATGGCATGTAAACATCACTGTCGAACTTAGGGAGGTTTCAACAGTAGAAATTTTCCTAACTACCTTTTCCTTTAGTGCGGCCCACTTGAGTCTTTTATCTTGATAAATTTTGGTCTTATCCCCTAAAATGATCTCCAAAAACGTATGGACGGAGAGGATTTCTCACAAATATGACAGTGGGCCCACTTGGGTTCCTAGCGCAGGAACTTCTTGCAAAAGGCTTTCACAAGGAAATTCGCGTCCCTCTGTCAGTATCCAATCCTCGTCCCCTAATGATGCACGCAATTTGCAAAGTTCGTTGGAAATTTAGGTGGGGCCCACCATGATGTTTTTGAGAAATCTACCCCGTCCATCCATTTTTCCTTATCATTTCAGGGCATTATCCCAAAATTGAGGCAAATCCAAATCTTAAGTGGACCACACCACAGGAAGCAGCGGTGATAATGATTTTCACTATTAAATATATTTTAGGGCCCATCGTGATATTTATTTGACATCCAACCTGTAGATTAAGTCATATAGACTTGGATGATGGAAAAAAAAAAAAAAAAACAAATATCAGCTTGATCCAAATTTTTGGTAGCCCCAGGATGTTTTTAATGGTGAGAGTTCCACTTAAGAATTTGATCTACCTCAGTTTTGGGTTCATACCATAAAATTATTTTTAAAAATGTATGGACAGTGTGGATTTATCACTAACATCTTGGTGGGATCCACCTAGCATTGCAATGGAAGAATTTTATGTGAAAAGGCTTCCGCCGCATCCTTCGGAGAGTGGATGAAGAAGTGTGCGAGAGAAGGAAACTCGCTTTTTTAAGCTCGCGCTAAGAGCGCCTTCATCCCGACCGTCTACCTTATCCAATGGTTAATAAGAAGGTTCGCACGTAATGAAGTGCGAACCGGTGTGTAGCAGAGCATTTCTCTCTCTCTCTCTCTCTAGATATATATATATATATAGTAATGGTTTCCTACGAACCATACCACAAGGAATTTATGTACGAACCTTTATGTAAGTCGTAAGATGAGGAGAGCGGCTGGATTCAGCTGCATTGAGAGAGGGAGAGTTTTCAAACGGATTTCACGCGAAAGCCTTTCGTTGGAAGATCCTGCTCAAGATCATGTGTGGGCTCACTATGATGTTTGTGATAAATCCAACCCGTCCATCCATTTTTCGAAATCATTTTAGGGCATGCGTCAAAAAATGAGGAGGATTCAAAACTTAAATGGGCCATATGAGAGGAAACAGTAGGGACTTAATGACCACCATTGAAACATTCATATGGCAACAAAAGTTTTGTATCGGTTTAAGTTCCCGGTGTTTTCATTTCATCTCAGTGAAAATGACCTTATAAACGGTTTGGATGGAATATAAACATCAAGGTGGAGCCTAGGAAGGTTTCAACGGTAAGCATTCCTTTCCCTAATGTTTCATCTCATATGGCCCACTTGGGTTTTAGATCCTCCTCATTTTTGGTATAATGTCCTAAAATGATATCTTAAAACGAATGAACTAGTTGGATTTCACACAAACATTACAGTGAACCCACACAAAATCCTTGCGCAAGATCTTCATGGAAAAGGCTTTAGCAGGAAATCCAAAGTCCCCCGGATTGACTACTCCCCTACCACCAGCAAATGGTGGGTCGTTGGTGCTACATGGGCCCCATCATGATGTATTTGTTTCATCTATGCTGTATATCTTTTCTTTCTAGATCATTTTATGGTATGTGACTAAAAATGGGGTATATCCCAATCTCAAGTGGACCACATTACACGAAACAGTGTTGAATGGACGTTGACCATTAAAATTTTTTTGTTGGCCATAAAAGTTTTGGATCAAGCTGATCTTTGTTTTTTCCCTTCATACAAGTTTGTATGACCTAATCAACAGATTGGATGTCAAATAAACAGTATAGTGGGGCCTAGGATGATTTTAATGGTGGATTTCCGATTAGTATTAGTTTCCTGTGGTGTGGTTCATCTGAGATTTATATTCCTCTCTTTTTTTTAAAAATCAACTTTTAAAATGATCTTTAAAAATGAATGAATGGAATGGATGAAACGCAATCTCATGGTGGAATATATATATATATATATATATATATATATATATATATATATATATATATATATATATATAGTCCGGTCTCCTGCGCACCAGGCCGTATGGAGCTTAAATCAGAGCTTCCATATGGACCGTTAGATCCGCCACTCCTAGTAGTGCGGTGGAGGAGGTTGCTGTCTTACAGTAGGTGCCCATATAACATGAGATGGAAGATGAGAGCTGTATATAGACATTGCACCACCACCACCACCACCACTACCAGACTCCATGCATTGTAGGTATTTGAAGAATGGCGGTTTCAACAACAGCAGTAGAAATCCCCGTTGTAGTAGCTGAAACTTCATCTTCAAATGATCTCTCCAAATATGGATCTGATTCATTTTTTGGATCATGTCCTAATATGATCTCTTCAAATGGATGGATGGTGTAGATACAAAACATACATCATGGCATGGCCCACAAAACTGAGAGACGTCACTTCGTTAGAAGCCCGTCAGACCCCGAAAAAAATGTCAGTCCTGAAAGTAGAATGAAATTACAGAAAAGCCACTCCTAGTAGTGCCGTGGAGGAGGTTGCTGTCTTGTAGTAGGTGCCCATATAACATGAGATGGAAGATGAGAGCTGTATATAGACATTGCACCACCACCACCACCACCACCACCACCAGACTCCATGCATTGTAGGTGTTTGAAGAATGGCAGTTTCAACAACAGCAGTAGAAATCCCCGTTGTAGTAGCTGAAACTTCATCTTCAAATGATCTCTCCAAATATGGATCTGATTCATTTTTTGGATCATGTCCTAATATGATCTCTTCAAATGGATGGACGGTGTAGATACAAAACATACATCATGACATGGTCTACAAAGCTGAGAGACGTCACTTCGTTAGAAGCCCGTCGAAAAAAATGCCGCGCGAGTCCTCCTTCAGTGACTCTCTCTTCTCGTGTACGTTGAATCCCAACCGATGAGGCCGATCTGATGGTCCATATGGAAGCTCTCATTTAAGCTCCATACGGCCTGGTGCGCAGGAGACCGGGACTCTCTCTCTCTCCTCTCTCTCTCTCTCTCTATATATATATATATATATATATATATGGGAGCAGGTACAATGAGCTCGAGCGCATACGGTCGTCCATGAGGTCGAGCTGGTGTGGGCCCCACCGTGATGCCTTTCGAACATCTACCCCCTCAGTCAGATGCACCATTCCAGCGTGGGCCCACACGGCTGAAAATCATGTCAATCCATGACTTTTGTGGGCCACACCACATACAGAAGTGGAGAGGGGCCGTGCACCATTAAAACTTTCATAACCATTTGTGGGGGCCTTTCAAGACATGTTTTGATGATCAAAACCGTCCATCATGTGTGTCCCACTTGTATTAGGGTTCAGACCAAGTTTCAGGTGGTATCCACATCTCATGTGGGTCCCACCAAGTGCTTTTACATGTTTTTGCGTCTGTACTTATGTTTTCAGATGGTATGGCCCACCTGAGTTCCGTGGACGGCTGATTTTGGGCCGTCCAGGCCCACTATGGAATGGTGCCGTTGGTGGACGGTGTGGATCTTCGAAAGGCATCACGGTGGGGCCCACACAACTCGACCTCATGGGACGACCGTCGTGCGCTCAAGCGCATAGTACCTTTTTCCTATATATATATATATAATAGGTATATGAGCTATATATATCGTCCATGAGGTCGATATATATATGATGCCTGGGAATCTACCCCTCGGTCAAATGCACCATTCCAGCGTGGGCTCACACGGCTGGAAATCAAGTCAATCCGTGACTTTTGTGGGCCACACCACATACAGAAGTTGCGAGGGGCCGTGCACCATTAAAACATTCAAAACCATTTTTGGGGGCCTTTCGAGAAGTGGTTTGATGATCAAAACCGTCCATCATGTGTGTCCCACTTGGATTAGGGTTCAGACCAAGTTTCAGATGGTATCCACATCTCAGGTGGGCCCCACCAAGTGCTTTTACATGTTTTTGCATGTATATTGATGTTTTCAGATGGTATGGCCCACCTGAGTTCCGTGGATGGTTGATTTTGGGTCGTCCAGGCCCACAATGGAATGGTGCAGCTGGTGGACGGTGTGGATCTTCAAAAGGAATCACGGTGGGGCCCACACAACTCGACCTCATGGGACGACCGTCGTGCGCTCAAGCGCATAGTACCTTTTTCATATATATATATATATATATATATATATATATATATATATATATATATATATAGGAAAAAGGTACTATTAGGTCGAGCGTAGCGGATGTCCATGAGGTTTGATGCTTCCTTTCGAAGATCTACACGTCCACCGATCATGGGACCCACACGTGTCCCACTTGGATCGTGGGTCATACCTTCCGAAAATATAAGTATACACATGAAAACATGTAAAATCACTTGGTGGGGCCCACTTAAGATGTAAATACCACAGAAAAGTGGTCTAAAATTAAATTCAAGTGGGACACACATGATGGACGTTTTGATCATGAAAAACCTCTCAAAACGCCCCACAACCGGTTTTGAATGTTTCATGGTGCACGGCCCCTCTCCACTTCATGCGTACGTGTGTGGCCCACAAAAGTCACGGATTGAGGTGATTTTCAGGCCGTGTGGACCCCACACGGGATGTTGCATCGGCGAAGGGATAGATGTTCGAACGGCATCACGATGGGCCCCACACCAACTCGACCTCATGTACGCTGTATGCGCTCGACCTCATAGTACCCTTCCCCCCCCCCCCCCACACACACACACACACACACACATATATATATATATATATATATGGCAAATGGTGCAAATGGTACTACGAGGTCGACCTGATTGGAACTTCTTGTGAGGTCGAGCTATGTGGCCCAGTGTGATACGTGTCTAACATCATCAACACCGTACATTTGATGGGTTCCCTTTCAAGTCATGGGATATCCAAAAGATCAGTTGTATAGGAACTCAGGTGGGGGCATATCATGTAATACCATGTGAAGACGTGCCAAAAACATATAAAAGAAGTTGGTGAGCCATTGAAATTTGGTCTGACAAAGAAACATCACTTTGGTCCCTGGGATGGGTTCAACGATTGTTTCAGGCTGGATTCCAGTCCCGACAGATTGGCAGTGTTGGAGCACGGATGAGGAGTACCAACTCTCGGTCTCGGCCCTGCATGGAACCTCCTTGCTGGCGGACGGGACTTGCTGGTAAGCTGGAGTGCTCTCACGGTCCAACTGTATCATTTGTGTTATATCCACACCGTCCGTCCGCTTCGCGAGCTCATTTTAATGCAAACGTGGAAGATTAAAAAATGAAGTGGGCCATATCACAGAAAAACGGTGGGAATGGAAATGTTTACTGTTGAAACCTTCTTGAGGGTCATACATACCATCCTACGCCGAAAACACAAATATCAGCTTGAACCAAAAACTCTGCTGGCACTCAAGAAGGTTTTAACGGTGAACGTTCAATACCCACTGTTTATTTTGGTGTGGCCTACTTGAGTTTTGCATCTCCCTTGTGTTTTTTTTCATCTCTTGAAATAAGCTGGCGACATGGATGGATGGAGTTCATACAACACAAGCATGACGGTGGGCCCCACAGAGCTTTAGGTTACTGGCAAGTCGCTTCCCGCGCTCGTCTGATTGGCACAAATCCGGAAGAACCCAAGCAAGGGCCGAAAAGATGGACGACTTCTGTTGCTTCTCCTTGAGAGCTTCACGTGAGGCGCACGTGACGGGGAATGGCAAGGAAGGGGAGATCGTCCTTAAGATGTGATTTGAGGAAGATCAGAGGTCAGCGTTTCTTTTTTTCTTTTCTTCTTATTCTTTGCGAAATCTATGAATGGGCAATCGACAAATATACGGATAGAATGGTAGCAACGTAGCAATGGACGAGAAACCGCCTGCAACGTGTTCGACATTTTGCCCAAACCAGAGGACTCTGATGTCACTGTAGCATCAACGAATTCGATGCTGGGAGGAGGCAATTGGTGTTGTGAGATTGGTGGTTGTCACTATTTGCAATCGGATTTTAAAGTAAGTTTTCGAACTACTTTCCTTGTAACCGTTCCTTTGATTTTTCCTATAATTCAATTAGAGGCCCCTTAATTACTGTGAATGTGTGTTTCTTTGTTTGTTTGTTTACTCACGTTAAGTACAAAGACAAGACGTGAAATCCTTGAGATTGTCATTCTATCAGTTGTGTTTTGCAACCTGGATTTTCAGCCTGTGTAAACCCAGAAACTGTGTTTGGCGACCCTAGATCATAAAGGGAGCAAGAGAGTCATTTGAAATATGACCAATGGAGTGGATTTGTACAAAGAGATCCCGTGTTGTATGTTGTTTTTCAGATGACATAGTTTTGATTGACAATATGAGGGAGGGCATAAACACAAAACTGGATTTATGGAGAGGTGCTTTAGAATATATATGATTTAAAATTAGTCGGACTAAAACAGAGTATATGGAATGCAATTTTAGTAACAATAGGAGTAGGAATGAGGGGTTCTTTTTTCTCTTTTTTTCTTTTTTTTTTGTTGTTGTTGTTGTTGTTGTTGTTGTTGTTGTTGTTTTCTGTCTTTCTACAGAGATAACAGCCAATTTATTAGAAAACTTTTAAAAAGTGAGGAAAGAATACAAGTAGACAAAACAAAAACAATGACAAAAAGCAGAACAAGAAAGCCAACCTAAGCTGACCAAACAGAGATTGCCTAATCCTCCGAAACAACTAACTAAATCCGTCGATATCACCTCCAAGTGCTCCAAGCTACTATACTTAAAGCAACGCTGATTCCCAGCCCTCACATTAGACCACAACACTACCATAAGAAGAAGCCTCCACGCAAGTTTCCCATCCCTTCCAACTCCACCATGCCACAGCCATAGTAAATCCTCCACAGATCTCGGCATCACCCAAGCCGTGTTAAACAAAGCAAGAAAATGGCTCCATACCTTAGTAGCGAAGGAGCAATGGATGAAGTGGTGATCAATCTACTCTCCATCCTTCATACACATCAAATATATGTTAGGGAGAATCATGGCCCTTCTCTGCAAGTTATCTATGGTGAGGATTCTCTTCCTTCCCAACAGCCAAACAAAAGCCGAAACTCGCGGAGGAGCCCCTTAGGACCACTAGTGAAACTGGAGGGATAGGAGACCAGGGTTGGAAACCCCAATCAAGCTGAATAATGACTTTACCGAGACTAGGCCATTGGTGCTCTTTACCCAAACCATTGAGTCCTCCTCTTGGTCGGCGAAATTGACTTTGAATAGAGTCTTCAAAAGCTCTAAAAACTCTCCATCTTCGCTTTCCCATAGATATATATGACAAGGAGCCCAAACCACCAATCCCCTAGATAGGGAGAAACAATCCGCCACCAAAATGGAGCGACCAAGGGCTATATGAGCGATGCTAAGAAACTGATCTTCAAGCACCTAGTCTCCACACCAAACATCCACCCAGAAATGGGTAAGATGCCCGTCAGCCACCGAATAGGTGACACCTTGACAAACAATGGATTCAGTAGACGTCGCTATTTTCCAAAAGGTAGAGGCTTTGTAGTGAGAGGAATGCTTGACAAACAAATTGCCCTCATAAGTACCGTACTTAGAGGCAATCAACTCCTTCCAAAGCCTACCCCTCTTGGCTCCAAACCTCTGAATCTGTTTTCCAAGAAAAGCAGTGTTCATGACTCCTAAAGGATTAATGCTAGCACCCCCCTCCTTAAACAGTTTGAAGACCTCTTCCCATATGAGAAGATGGAACTTCTTTCCTTCACTAGCCCCCTTCCAGAGAAACTCCCGTCTCAGTTTTTCGAGCCTATTCACCACTACCTTGCGACATTTGAATAGAGACATAATACACATGCATATTGGCCATAGCCACCTTAATAAGAGTTAGCCCCCCAAGGAAAGGTAGTGACGCTTCCGAGAGGCTAACTTCCTCTCGATCATCTCGATCACTCATCCCACAAATGTTTGGGTGGCTTCCCGATACATAACACTTTCGTTAGTGGCCCCCCATGGAATGAGGAATTATTTAAGATTGTTGACCAAGAAGTTCCCCCAAATGACCACTTTCGATATCTTGGGTTGATAATTCTTGAGAGTGAAGAGATTGAGAAGGATGTTGCCCACCAAATTCAAGCTGGGGGAAGAAATGGAGATGCGCCTCTAGAGTTTTATGTGATAGTCATATACCACTCAAAGTAAAAGGGAAAATTTTGTAAGATGGCTATAAGACCAGCCATGCTTTGTGGGAAAGAATGTTGGACAGTTAAGGGACAACATGTCCATAGGATGAGTGTTGCTGAAATGAGGATGTTGAGATGGATCTGTGGCAAGACAAGAATAGAAGTAGAAACGAATGCATTTGGGGGAATTTAGGAGTAAGACCATTAGGGAACAAGATGAGGTATAGTAGACTCAAATGGTTTGGTCATGCGCAACGGAGACCAAGAACTATGCCAGTTAGAAGGATTGAGTTCGTGTGAGTTGAAGGCTCTAAAAGGGCAAGGGGAAGGCCCAAAAGTATGTGGGTGTAAGTAGTAATAAAAGACTTAATGACTTATGGTCTAATTGAAGTTATGGCTATTGATAGAGTGAAATTGCACAAAAGGATTCATGCAGGCGACCCCAATTAGTTTGGATAAGGTTTTGATGATGTTGAGTCTTGAGTTGGTTATATTTAAGATTTAAAATTCATAAAAATATTTTGGAGTCTTGGGAAGTTTGAGTTTTATCGAGTTTTGTTGAGTCGAGTCAACCTAGTCAATAGAGTTTTGACTAAGTCATTAGCAAATGAGTTTTCCTTGAGCTGCAGGGAAATCTAGTGGAGTCGAGTTCACTTGGCCGATCCATTTTCGAGTTCCCAGACGTCTATCCAGACACTCATGGATATTTATCCCATTTTCTAAATAATATTCCATGGCATGTTAATTTCCAAAGTTACTTTTTTGTTTATAGCATTTATTCCAGGAGGCCGGGTCATCTACAATTGCTGTAGATTAAGCTTAACCTACAACTCTTTTTCATACACGTAAAACATATTCCTATACATCTAAAACAAATTCATATACAACTTATTCGTATGTCCATAAAACTTATATGTTTTTGGTGGTTGCCCATTGTTTTTATAGTGTGGCTTACTTGATGATTGGATTGGCCTGTTTTTTTGGTGTGCCCCATTTTCAGGTGGGGGAACCTTATTGGATGGGTTGGATGCCATACACACACTACAGTGGGCATCACATGCAACCAGTTTCACCAAATTCTTGTGAACAACAACAGTAGAGGAACCCACCTCTTATTCCTGAATGGTACTCTCTTTTGTTGGACAAGCTAAGACTAGATCATCTAAAGGCAAGCTGAGCTACAACTATTGGAGAATTACAAGTATAATAAATAACAAGAAGAACAAATCATGACGGAAATTACATTTTTAAGTCTAAGGGATATGTTACATTAGAATCTTTCCATATATATTCTATCTAAAAAATAATATGTTCTAAAGAGGCTTTCTAATGCCGCCTAGGAGTATAGCCCGACCCAACCACATTGATTGTATGTACATGCCAATTTGGCATATTTGTAAATTCCCAAGCTGATCCCACCATGTTGATTCCCTGGCCCACAAATCAGGCTGGACCATTGATCAGGCATGCCGTAGTGTATGAAAGCATATCTCATTTTTTTTTTTTTTTTTTTTGTTGTGTATTATAGCAGATCTGATGAGTGAAGTTGCGAATTTTTTTAGCAATGGGATGTACACAGCAAGGTCCACATAATGAACAGCTTGGATGCTTACAACATGCGCCAACTTAGTGTTTGTAGATGGGGTTGAACATAATTCCAGGTGGGGTGATCAAGCCCATGTTCTTTATAACTGGACCATTGTGGTTTGTACCATACCACTCACTTCGTCTGGTAGGAAGTAGTAGCAAGGCCCGTGAAATGCTCAAGGATGGATGTCAACGTCTCTAAACATTGGCTGAAAGTGGGCCTTGGCATGCTCTTTGGCCCATTCCAGCCCATCCCACCACCTCTTTTCTCCTCTGACCCACCATAAGCAGGGCGCACTTCGTGCATCCAGGGGGAGCTTCTTCAAACTTAGACACTCTTTCACTGCGATCTCTTCGAATGATTGCCAGTCCAACACCCCTTCACATATACGTCCCAGTTTCGGCAGGCCACGCAACTCCAAGAATGTTAAATGGGGCAACATTCCCTTATCGACCACCCCATTTGCTTGGGAAATTATCACCTCAACTCCATCACAATTGCGTACATGAAACTCTACCATATTAGGTAGCCCCTTTGCTAGAGTCGATGAGAGGGCCACTTTCAATGCATTACATTTAACAAAGCTCAAGCATCGAACATTTTGGAGCGGTGCAACTGATCCCATCCAGATACTTCTCAGCTTCGGTAGACCCTCAAGATGCATAGTTTCGAGTTTTGGAAGCATATTTTCCTGTCGCAACCCTATCGTTGCACCCATAAGCACATACTCCAATTTTCCACAGTTATACACCTCAAGTTTGGTTAGATTTTGCAAACGTTGCAATAAACCGAATGGGAATACGTTGTTCATCTTCTCACATTCCACCACTTTGACGTACCTTAGATTTTGAAATGTTCTTTCTGGAAGAGATTCTTCATCAAAGACAATTTGCTCTAGCTTTTGAAGAAAATGGAGCTCTAAATGTTGCAAAATTTGTAATGTATTCTCCGTGGTGCCCTCTCCATCTAGCACATATTCCATCTCTACGCATTTATAGATTTCAAGATATTCTAAACTTTCGAAACTGACCACCACTGTATTATTTGTATCTAGTCCAGAGATTGTTGTTAGGCCCCTATGATAATATAGCTGCAGGAAGGTTGTTCTTGGGAACAAAATCTTAGCCCATTGAGGTACGCACTTGTGACCATCAATGATCATCATTCGACGGTGACTTCTCATGTCATCAAAGACATTAGAATCATACTCTAACCGATCTATTCGGAAACAAAACCTCTCCAAATTTTCCCAAGATTTTGATATGATATCTTGCTGAAAACTGCCTGCTTTTACTATGTCAAGGCACAAACAACTCAGCTGTCTCAAAGCTGCGACTTCGGCTAAAGAAGCGTTGCTTTTGCCCCACCTTCTTGTCCCTAAAGCTTCCCACCCTGTAAAGCTTAAGACCATCTTTAGTTCTTCTAGACGAGTCAACTTCGTTATTACATTTGCTGGCAGATTTTTAAGACTTGGATTGAAGGATAGGTCCAAACGCCTTAAATTGGCCAATTCACCTATTCCAGTTGGCAATTCACTGATCGCGCTTCGTGAAAGATCAAGAGATTCAAGTCCCTTTAGTGACCTGAGTGGTGACAAACCTTTTATTTCCAAATGCAAGCATCCTTGTAGGCAAAGTTCCCGTAGATTCAACAAATACGACATTGATGATGGCAGTCGCGTGATAGAAGTTCTACCAAGGTCCAAAACACGAAGTGATTTTGCACCATCAAAGAACCAATCTGGTATTTTGCTCAAATTGTCATTTTCTTGCATCATCAACATTAACAGTTCAGGACATTCCAACCTCTCAGGTAGCACTTCAATCTCGTTTTGCATCACCGAAATCCTCTTGTATTCTTTCCACCGGTCCACTTTTGGCCATTCTTTCAATGCCAATCCTGCTCTGACAAAGAATTTGTAGGAATCATCATTAGACACAATTGAAATGGCCACGTCTTGAACTATGTCGTGCATCATTACATACCCTTCTTTGTCACAATCTAGTAACAAGCATGCAGCCTTGAGTTTTCCAACCAATGTGTGTCCCTTGTTCAGAACTTGCTCCAATGTTTCAACATCCTCTAGAAACCCTTCACCCATCCAACATCTAATCATTTGATCCACATCAATTTCGTAGTCTTCTGGAAATAGACTACAAAACAAGAAGCACAACTTTAACTCCTCAGTTTGCAAATGATCGTAGCTTAATTTTAGGGATCGATACACCTCTTGCTCCATCCCTCTGATGTTCCTAGGGGCGGACTTCTTCAATTCCGACAATGCATGATTCCACACTCTGAAGCTCTTCTCATCATTCAACGCCCTTCTAGTGTTGAGGGTCGAATATTGCATATTAGACCCCGAGTATTGCCTGATTTTACCAACATGATAATGCTTAACGGACTATTTTAATTGTGTTTCTGTTGCAGGATGTAATTAGGAGCGTGGATTGAAAAAGAGCACTACAAGCGTGTATTTGATGCTCTGAAATCACCACAGCAAGGGACGGACTCCAGAGGACCAACATTGATGGATTTATACGCTAGAGATCCAAGGAAATCAAGCCGTTCGCATTAAACGGGTCTGAAATTGGTCCAGAATGTAAGATCACAGGGTTCCCACCATATTTTCGGGTTGAAACTTCATACATGGCCTGAGGACCATAAATTAACCGTACATGTCAAATTTCAGCCGTTTGATCCCTCTGAAAGCGGCCCAGTGAATAGATCAGCCCACAAATTGTTAATCTGGGGCCCACCTGATCCTTGGATATGTTTCAATTTTGGTCCCAACTGTTTAAAAGATATGAGAAAACATATGGACGGAACGGATTTCTCAAGAACATCGCAGTGGATCCTACCCAAACAGTGTGTGCATAATACACAAATGCACCAGCCGTGCACTGCACTTCCACCATGGTAAAACCGACCATTGACCGAGTAAAATCAAAGAAGGAAACTTCCTTCTTCAGCGTTACGCAGGGCCATCTGCGGATGGTGTACATGGCCCACCATCTCGGTCCAAATAATGAATCTGGACCATACATTAGATTCCCATGACGCAGCCTACCAATGCCTAGCTAACGGAATTCTCAGAAGTTATGACAATCAAAATTCATCTGTTCAAACGTCTGATAGAGGGCAGAGAAAGAGATTCTCTGGGCCGCACCAAATCCGAGCAGAAACGTCCGTTTTCAACTAGTTTTCGGAGATAGAAACAATGAACGGAGTGGATTTTCCAGAAAAACGGCGAAGTGGGCCCCACCAACACAACAGCGGAAGAAGATACGCAGGCCCTGTTTTCGCGTCTGCACGCGGCCGATCTTTTGGCCCATTGTGTTCTCTTGACGGTGATTGGAAGGATGATCAGGACCGTTCAGATGGGATCCCAGGCGGTCTTCAATCCCACCATGCAGTCAGATTCCAAGAAGACCGGAAGAAAAGTGAAAAAACAGGAAGTCGGTTCCGCTGTGTCAAACACGCTACAGCCTGTCAAACGCGTTCGCAAAGCTGTGCGTAATCAGCGTGATCGGACCGCAGATTTAGTGGGCCAGGGGTCAGTCAACGGTGATCAGAGATGTCCAGAGGATTGATCTAACGCATCTAAGGGATGGTACTGAGTTGTTTCTAAAAACAAGGGATTAACAAGTTGATTCAACGTCACACAATGGAACAAGAAACAAAGCTGATCAGGGACCAAAATCTATCCTATCTAGAGATCATCCAACGGCCAATAGCGTGAATGGTGTAGATGGAGTCGGATCTCCAAGAAATTCAAAGTAAAATTATCTCAGCAATGTAGTCGTGCATGGTATTACGCAGTCCACGTTCTGCTATGAGCGTTAACCGACTCCAGCACCGCCTCTTTGTTTTCACTAACCTGAGGTGGCTATAAAGAAGAAAGAGGTGAGAGGGAGATGGGATTAAACAGTGCTTGGACGTGGAGTGCAAGACGGAGTGGCTTTAGATTTTTTCTCTTTCTTTTTTTTTTAAATTTTTTATTTGCTACTTGTTTTCTTTAAGAGTTAGTGATTCATGCCTGTGGTTAGCTAACCTCTTAGCTAGGGCTAAGAGGTGAAGCTTGTGGCGTGATGGGAGGATCTCTGTGAGTTTGATTCATGTTGAAATGATCTTGATTTTAGTTTGAATTTAAGGGAATGTTTTTAGTTTTTAATGGTCTGTTGTGATTGAAAGTACAATGGGTCTGCGATAACTTTGAGCATCTTCCTTTCCTTTATGTTTATGACGTCAGGAAGCCCTGTTGTTCACCAATGTCTCCTGGGCATGGCGGATGACGGTACCCTTCCTAACCTTCATGTATTATTGATTGGTTGGTAATTAGTTTAATTCTGTTGTTTGCTTTGTCTCCTGGGCATGGTTTGGTGATGGAATCCATTCTAATTCATACACCTTTCATCTCTTGAAAACTATATTAACAACAGTTCAGTTAATTTCCATGATTTTGGAAGTAGGCGTAAGTTCTCCCTGATCTCTACAAGTGGATCCTTTGAATCCCTAGTTCCCTTTCTCTGAATTTTCTGAAGTTTTAGATTAATTATTCCACAATTATTCCTCAATTGCTATTTGATTTAGAATTCACCTTAGTCTAGTTCTAGTTCTACTTAGTTTCAGAAAGTGTACAAGTTTCAGTCCCTTGGGATTCGACCTCGATCTTACCGAGTTTATTACTACATCACAACCCTGCACTTGGGGAGTGAACAAGTTTTTGGCGCCGTTGCCGGGGACTGACAGTTACGTTTTTCTGAGATTAACTAGTTTTAGGATTAGTTTAAGATTATGATTTTTACTAACTGTAGGTTTAGGTTTTTCTGATTTCTAGAAACTAACATGTTTTCCTGTTTTGTAGGAACTTAACATAGACCCTCTAATTTGGTAAGCCCTTCCTAACTTCTCTACTTTTTCTATTTTAGGCTTAGGGTTGAATTTTCTATTTTTAGGAATTCTTCCCATTTTAGAAACTAACTTTCTATTTCCATCTTAGAATTTTCTAACTTTAGAATATCTATTTTTAGGAACTAATTTCTTTTGTTTTCTTTTGCAGGATCTTAACATAGGAATTTCTAATTTGGTAACTTCCTTCTAACTTCTCCTCCACTTACTTTCCATACTGTTGTAGGACATTTTCTTCTATTTTCTTAAGATTAGAATCAGAGTTGGGGACTCATCATGTATATGCACGAGTGGGAACGTCAGTATGCTGAGAAGAATAATCTATATTGGGATAATGATTATGATAGAAATCAACCTATGTCTCAGAATTTTCCTGAAACAATCATCGAGAACCGACCAGAGTATAACGCTTCATCGGTTAAGAAATCCTTACGCGATCATATGCAGGAGAACATTTACACCCCACGGATTAACAAGTCAGTACGTGAGTGTTGGGGTTATCATAACTATGGGAGTGAGAATATTATCACTCATCCGAGAAAAAGAAAACAATGCGTGATTATATTATGAGTGATAATATGTATTACTAACCATCAGATTCTCCCACACATGATCCGTACGACTCTAATCAGTGGAACCATCAATGTCGGAAAGATGAACCAACAACATGTTATAGTGATAATTCTCTTGGATCCCCCACCTTTGAGATTCAACCAAAATCGATCCAAGAGAATTCATCTCAAAGTGACACAGACTCTGCTGCGGACATGAGAAAATTAATAGAAGTGCTTGAATCACGCCTTGATAGGTTAATTGAGGCTAATGCACTTCAGCCTCAATCGAATCCAATTCTCCATACACAACCTCATACATATGATCAATGGAACCATCAAAATTGGGAAGTTGAATCAATAATGCATCATGATAACGATTCTCTTGGGTCCTATACCTCAGAAATCCAACAAAAAACGATCCAAGAGAATTCACTTCAGAACTTCATACAAAATCTGGAGCTCATTCAACAAAACACGCTCCAACGATTTTAAGAACTTGTAAAAGATGTACAACAGTGGAGTTCACGTGATGCGACTATGGAAAATAATACAATTGAGAATGAAGAGTTGGATTGTATTGATGAGCACATGGTTTAATTTCCCGATGAGTCGATCTTGATGACTGTCCAAAGGAATGATCAAGAGACGTGGGTGTCTTTTAAATGTAATGATAGTGACACACTTCACTCACATGATACACATGATTACATTGATGAGGTAGAGGTTAGTTTATTCGAACCTCAACCCAATCAAAGAATAGAATGTGAGGAATGTGATCCCATCCCAAGTGCACACTGCACCAAGGTGTCCCATATCGGTTACGTATCGGCCGTATCAGCCGATACGTAACGGAAACGGTAATGGCCGATACGCGATACGGAGTCGTATCGGCCGTTACGGTTTTTTGCACCAGATCGGCCGATCATGCCCAGATCGGTCGGTAATTCGATCAGCGTATAATCGGCTAGTTTTTTGGTCGTTTTAATGACTTTTTTCTTCATTTTTTTCAAAATTCTTGCTTCCAAACTGTTTTTCAAACCTTCCAATAGTAATTTCGACCAACCTTAGCTGGTTATTTGGGACAAAAACACGTTGTATTACGGATTTGGTTGAATCAAAGCTCGGTGGGCCATTTTCAAAAATTCGTCAAAAATAGGTATTTATTTTTTTAAATATGTTTTACTGTTTTAATCATGCCATATGATGTGTTAATCATAGTAGAACATGATAATGTGCATTTTACAGATTTGGGGTGTCATTTAATATTTTTTTAATATTTTTTTCTATTTACGCATGAATTTTGACCCTTTTTTTTCAAATTCAAAAAATCAATTTTTAATGGCTGTTTTGCTGTTTTAATCATGCCATATGATGTGTTAATGATAGTAGAACATATTAATGTGCATTTTACAGATTTGGAGTGCCATTTAATATTTTTTTATATTTTTTTCTATTTACGCATGAATTTTGACCATTTTTTTAAAAATTCGAAAAATCAATTTTTAAGGGTTGTTTTGCTGTTTTAATCATGTCATATGATGTGTTAATCATAGTAGAACATATTAATGTGCATTTTACAGATTTGGGGTGCCATTTTATATTTTTTTATATTTTTTTCTATTTTTGCATGAATTTTGACAATTTTTTTTTAAATTCGAAAAATCAATTTTTAAGGGTTGTTTTGCTGTTTTAATCATGTCATATGATGTGTTAATCATAGTAGAACATATTAATGTGCATTTTACAAATTTGGAGTACCATTTTATATTTTTTTCTATTTTTTTTCTATTTACGCATGAATTTTGACATTTTTTTTTTAAATTCGAAAAATCAATTTTTAAGGGTTGTTTTGCTGTTTTAACCATGCCATATGATGTGTTAATCATAATAGAACATGTTAATGTGCATTTTACAGAATTGGGGTGCCATTTTATATTTTTTAATATTTTTTTTCTATTTACGCATGAATTTTGACATTTTTTTTTAAATTCTAAAAATCAATTTTTAAGGGTTGTTTTGCTGTTTTAATCATGTCATATGATGTGTTAATCATAGTAGAACATATTAATGTGCATTTTACAGATTTGGAGTGCCATTTTATATATTTTTATATTTTTTTTCTATTTACGCATGAATTTTGACCCTTTTTTTTTTTAATTCAAAAAATCAATTTTTAAGGGTTGTTTTGCTGTTTTAATCATGTCATATGATGTGTTAATCATAGTAGAACATGTTAATGTGCATTTTACAGATTTGGGGTGCCATTTTATATATTTTATATATATATTTTTATTTACGCATTTATTTTGGCCCTTTTTTTGAAAATTCGAAAGATCAATTTTTAATGGTTGTTTTTGTTGTTTTAATCATGTCATATGATGTGTTAATCATAGTAGAAGTGCGAAACATGTTAATGTGCATTTTACAGATTTGTGGTGTCATTTTATAATTTTTTTTTTTATATTTTCAAATTAGTGACTTTATATTTTTATTTGCTTATATTGGACAGGTTTTGGAGCTTCTTAGGGTTTAGTTAGAACATAAAATTATCTTTATTAACATAGGTCATACACTTATACTCATATCCTGAACCTAAAGAAATGTCTGGGTCTGGCCAACAACAAGTGAGGATATTGGATGGCAACATTGTGAGAGGGTTGGTGGTACTAGGCATCAAATGAAGTGCAAGTATTGTGATAGACTAGTGACTGGTGGAA
The DNA here is from genome assembly GCA_030180095.1 of Magnolia changhungtana. Classification (NCBI taxonomy): domain Eukaryota; kingdom Viridiplantae; phylum Streptophyta; class Magnoliopsida; order Magnoliales; family Magnoliaceae; genus Magnolia; species Magnolia changhungtana. The sequence continues at coordinate 36,541 of JASAUF010000358.1, read as the reverse complement.
TTACCCGTCTCAAACAACATTTAGCACATCGAAAGGGCCAAGTTGCGCCATGTGTCAGAGTACCGAAAGAGATAATGCTTTTAATGCAAGCTAGTTTGGATGAGTCGAAGGGTAAACGTGCTGCTGTACAAAAGAAGAAAGATGATATTTTGGATGCAGCTCGACAGGAAGTGTTTGGTCCTGAATATATGGGCGTTCGTGATGAAGATATTATTGATTCTGACGAAGATTCAGATCGGGAATTAACTATAGCTAGGAGAGAGAGCGTGCGTCTAGCTCGTGAAGAGGAAGAACGTCGCCGCATGTTTGGCATGCATGGGTCAATGCGTGATACAGGGGGGGGGGAGTGGGAGTGGGACAAGGAGTGCAAGCGGAAGTGCAACGCCTTCGCAGTGGGACCGAGAGTGGGGGGGTAGGTTTGGTGGGTTACTGACGTATGTTTGGGAGCCGACGACGGACATCTTCACGTGATGCCCCTATACGTTTGGATGAAGAAGTAAATGAGCCTAGGAGACCCTCTATTGATCCAATCCTATTTAGAAAAGAATCAACTAAACAAAAAAATAAAACAAATGTGGAGTAGAACTTCCGTTGAGAAATTAGGTAGAGCAGCAACAAAGTTATTTATACATGCCAACATACCTCCTAACGCGGCCAATTCTCCATATTAGCAGGTGGTAATCGATGCAGCAGAAGGCGTGTGAAGGAATAAAAGCTCCCACGGCTAAGGAGATTAGGGGGAAATGGACAAATGCAGAGTATGTGGATGTGAAAGCATACGTGGCTACCTTTAAACCCGTATGGCAAGCCGAGGATGCACGATCATGTGTGGTGGTTGGGTAGCTGCCCAACCAGACGTAGCATGATCAACTTCATGGTGTACTTGCCACTTAGAACTATATACCACAAGTCAATTGATGCCTCGGAAGCAACAAAAGATTCTCAATATATTATGGGCCTAATGGATAAAGTTGTGGATGAGATTGGAGAGGAGAATGTAGTGCGGTTGTGACAGATAATGAAGCATCATATAAGCTTGCAGGACATATGTTGATGGATGAGAGAAAAACATCTTTTTGGTCACCATGTCTTTGCCATTGTATCGATCTTATATTGCAAGATATTGGGAAGAAGAAGAATGTTAAGGAAATGGTCGAAAGGGCAAAGGAAGTGACGACGTTTATTTACAACCATAATCAAGTAGTCGCAATAATGAGAAAGTTCACGAAAGGACCGTTTGTTGAGGCTCATGCGTGACTAGATTCGCAACAAACTTTATAGCATTAGAGAGTTTATTCCAAAGAAAGGGAGAGTTGAGTGAGATGTTTGCTTCCCCGAGAATGGCTCAACACAAAACATGGGAAGAAGACATCAAGCACACCGATCGACGTTGTGAATACCATACGGGACAACAAATATTGGAAGAAGGTTAAGGCGATCCTAAAGGTGATGGAGCCACTAATGAGGGTACTCCGTCTTGTTGAAACCAATGAAGCACCTACCACGGGCTTCCTATATGATGCCATGGATAAGGCAAAGCTTACAATTCAACGTGATTGTAGAAGTGGGAGACCTATTGGAAGATGATCGACAGGAGATGGACAAAACAACTCCATCACGATCTTCATGCAAAGAGTTACTACCTAAATCCTAGGTATAGATATGCCCAATCATTTGTTGAGGATGATGAAGTTCGTGTCGGGCTAAAAAATGTGATAAAGAGATTAGAGCCTGACTTAGATTTACAAATAAAGGCGTTGAATGAATTAGATACATTTGAAAATCGCCTTGGTAGCTTTGGAGATGTTCTTGCACAGGATGCAGTTATCTAGGTTGCAACCGGCCGAATGGTGGATTAATTTCGGAGAGAATCTGACGAAGGCTCTCCAAAAATTGCGATAAAGTTTTGAGCCAAACAACATCTTCCTCTAGTCGCGAAAGGAATTGGAGTTGTTTTGCGCTCATTCATTCAAAGAATAGGAATAAATTGCGGACTAGAACATTAGATAGACTTGTCTTCATGCACTACAATATAAAACTAAGAATGCGACGACATCATAGGAGCATTACAGCTGCCGATGATGGAGACTACTGTCCAATAAACTTGGACAATATTTATGATGAGGATGACCCACTTCTACCTTGGTTGGAAACAAGGGAAAAGCAAATTGAAGAGGATAGTGAAGAATCGGAAATTGATGACCAAATACGCAAAGCGCAACAAGAGAGTCGTGTAGATGTGTTGGACCCAAGAAGAGGGGGCATTTATGCCACGTGCGGATACGGCTCAAGATCAACAAAAAGTACGAGCAGGTGGTAGCGTGGCAGTGTCGGATGATGACGACGACCCCCTCGTCTTGGCTGCACTTCGGTGTTGCTTACCCCCTATACACCGTCTACAGATCGCGATGGCGATGAACATCGACGACGTGGTACACGAGGCCTCGGACTTACGAGTGTACCGAGTCACGATACTGACAAATGGATGAGGGTACATCTAGTGGTGCACGGGTCCGGAGGTCCCAACATCAATGACTCATGGTCTTGGTTATTATGATGGATATTCTTATGGTCAATTGGATTATGATTATGATGGTTTTACTGAGCCTGTTCCATCACATTCATGTTGGAGTAGCCCTCCCGATCAATATCCATATGATTATAGATATCCAGATCCAAATTCAAGTTACTCATCGCAGCAGAGACGACTCTCAATCTCAAGATTCTCAACAGCCTGAGTATGGGCACCAGTATGGCTACTCGACGGGCACTGGTGGATATCCTTACTCGGGGTCAAAGTCGTTGCCTAGTCAGGATCAGTCATCCTCTGGTTTCGTTGATCTAGTATTTCTTTCTGGCACTGCATATTATGGATATGCAAAGACTACACCTATTGACAAAACTGATGGTGACGATGACGACGATGTGGAGGTCGAGCAACCACAAAAAAGCAGATTTTCATTTTGGTGGTGACTTGTGATTGTGAGTATATATTTGTATTAAGGTAAGTATTTGTAGCAGACAATGACTCTGAAGATATTATTCAAGAAGCCATGCAAATATGCACACACTTGACACTTTGTCGAACTTGTATTTAAAATAACTCCCCTGACAACCAATCAAGTAATCCTTAATCAAGTTGCAGAGGGAGTATATAGACACTACTAATTTATTTTTTTTAATATTCTTGACTTGAGGATGACAGGTTATAGACAGGAATCACAACACGTGCGTGCAGACCACATGTATGTTCGAGAAATTCCTCAAAAATAATTGCAAACACCTAATGTAAGATATTTTCATATTACATTCATTCTAATATATCTATCATTGATAGTAGACAGTTAGAAAATTAAAAATATGAATTTTGTAGTCAAATTTAGGTTATCTGGTTCATAAATTCATCAGACAGTCCGATACAACTTCTCACCAAAGAGTGGACCGTTACACCACCATAACCATGTTCCAATTTATAAATGAATGCATATTTGGAATGCTTAGAATATTCCGGATTTAATCCATATTTTTTCATATTTTTTTGGCAAAAAATTTTTTTTGCGCCGTTACGGGCCGTTACGCCCCCGTATCCGTATCGGTTTTGGAGGTCACCGTTACGCCAACCGATACCGATACGGGACACCTTGCACTGCACGGAACTTGACAATGATGAGTATTGGGATTCAATCTCAAGTGTGGCCCCTGCCAATGATCAAGAGGTTCAGGAAGTTGTCAACCATAATGATCTACTCCACCTGTCTGACATGACTGATTTGAATGTGGAGAATGAACCAATTTCAACTGACCCTTCCAACTCTTGTGATGCATGTTTTGACCACTCCCCTGAATTGAATGATGATATGATGCGGGAGATGGACAAGCCACTTAAAATGACTCTTAAAATTGAAACCACCCAGTTGAGGTCACCATGAACTGTCAAATTTTTATGATTCAACGCCTCGTTCGAGTAGTTTCAATGAACAGAGTGACCACATCGATGCTTCCCCTATTGATTTTCAATCTGTCTGTGCGGGACTGGAGCAAGAGAGCGTCCCTCCATCCACTTTCAAGGATGATGGATTCCTTGGACAGATCATCACGAGCTCCAACGTGGAAAATAAGTCAAGCTTAGCTGAACTTCCCAACTTTTTGGATGATTGCTTGGCACACTTTGCAGATTCAAACGATCTCATGTCAAAAGAAAAAGTGGATGCCTTGCAAGACAACATCTCGGTAGTCATCACTGACCGAGAGAACCTCACTCTGAAGCCCCTCCTTCCCCAGACCCTGATGTTTACCACTAAAGGAAGAGGAGCTGAAAATTGAACCGAAGCCTGAACTTCTAATGCATTGAGACTACATTACTTCTCGAAAATTTTTCTGAATTTTATCTACCTGTAGTCTTTGATTCACCATGGGATACTAACTTTGAGACTTTTTCTGACACAGGTGAATTATATATATTTTGGATACCTCAGGCGGATCAACGATAAATTTTTGCTAAGGTACATAAGTCTCTCTGGCCATTCATGCTTTAGGGCATCAAAGCCTATTGCAAAAAGGGCTTTTAGATGATCCTGTTGAGAAATCTACTGAGAAATTTATCCAGATATTAGCCGGAAGAGGAACTGTGCGGCATGACTGAGTAGTCTTTCCCCTGCTTTCATAGGACTAGGGTAGTTGCTTTAGTCTGGCTGAAGACGTTAAACTTAGCGCTCCTAGGAAGCAACCCAGCTTTTCATTCCTAGTTAGTAGTTCAATGTTTGTGGGTATCATTGCTGCAAACCCTCACGAGACTACAACTCGTCCACTAGGGGCAACTTAGGGGTTTAAAGGCTTGTTGCATATGCTAAATGCAATCGAGAGTACCTGCGAAAGTGGTATAGGTAGGATCTTCTTTTTGTGATGTTATTTTTTTTTGCTTTTGTTGATTTCTCTCTTGTGCTGACTCGCTTTACGCTGAGATCTCTATGGAAAAGTCTCTCTCGACTCGTTACCCAGGTACTATCTTCCCATCACTTCTCATCTACTTTCTTTGTCCCATGTGCATTGCATGCTTACATCTTTTACATTGAGGACAATGTAGATTTTAGGCTGGGGGTGGGAGATTAGTTTTTCTAATCAGTGTTTTCTTGGTCTTGAGCAGAAATTTGTGAAAATTTTAAAAAAATTTTCTAGAATTTCTTGTGAATTCAAAGTGATTTTGACGGCCATCTAGGGCACTTAGAATTTCAAGATGCGTGATGTTGGTACTTTATGACTCTTGGATTCAGTTATCTGTTAGATTTCACAGTTAAGTTTGAGGTGTTAATTCATGATTCGAAGTTGTAAACACTGATGAGTCATGATTTCACATGTCACATCTCGCTTACACAGTGAGGTTTCGGTTCGATATTGAAGGATTAACTTGGTGATCACTAAGCTTGAAAGGAACCGGCCTGAGAAATTGAAAGGATTTGGCGAATGGTCTTCACCGTAGGTTTGCTCCCTATAGGTGAAGGTTTGAGTCCCCAAGATTAACATTTAAAAATAATTGGGCGACTGGTCTTTACCATAGGTTTGCTCCCTATAAGTAAGGACTTGTTTCCCCGCCTTGGTGTTACTTTGAAAAGAAAAATCAAAAGCTGAAAGAAAGAAAAAGAATGATATGTGAGGCTCGTTTTAGTTTAAGTTTGGGTGTCCGGAATGCTTTTGTTGGTTACCAATGATATCATAAAATAATGAATTGAATCTTAATGTTTTTAAGCTGAGATTACACTATACATTCATGAATCCTAATGTTTAGAATTTTTCTAATTGATGGATTACTACTTTGAGTTGACTATGAATCTACAGTGTGCTTGAGTCCAGGAGAAAATAATGCCCAACATTCACAAATCTTAGATTTCTCGTATCTGAATCGTTTTTCAAAATTTCACTTGGTTGCATAGAAATTGCCCTGTAATTCTCAACTTATTTTTCACATACTTTGCTCGGGACTAGCAAAATGCTGGTTGGGGGTTGTGTTGAGGGTCGAATATTGCATATTAGACCCTGAGTATTGCCTGATTTTACCAACATGATAATGCTTAACGAACTATTTTAATTGTGTTTCTGTTGCAGGATGTAATTAGGAACTTGGACTGAAAAAGAGCACTACAATCGTATATTTGATGCTCCGAAATCACCACAGCAAGGGACGGACTCCAGAGGACCAACATTGATGGATTTACACACCAGAGATCTGAGGAAATCAAGCCGTTCGCATTAAACGGGCCTGAAATTGGTCCAGAATGTAAGATCACAGGGTTCCCACCATATTTTCGGGTTGAAACTTCATACATGGCCTGAGGACCATAAATTAACTGTACACATCAAATTTCAGCCGTTTGATCCCTCTGAAAGTGGCCCAGTGAATAGATCAGCCCACAAATTGTTAATCTAGGGCCCACCTGATCCTTGGATATGTTTCAATTTTGGTCCCAACTGTTTAAAAGATATGAGAAAACATGGACGGAACGGATTTCTGAAGAACATCACAGTGGATCCTACCCAAACAGTGTGTGCATAATACACAAATGCACCAGCCATGCACTGCACTTCCACCATGGTAAAACCGACCATTGACCGAGTAAAATCAAAGAAGGAAACTTCCTTCTTCAGATTATCTGGTCGTCCGCGGATGGTGTACATGGCCCACCATCTTGATCCAAATAATGAATCTGGACCATACATTAGATACCCACGACGCAACCTATCAATGCCTAGCTGACGGAATTCTCAGAAGTTACGACGATCAAAATTCATCCGTTCAAACGTCTGATAGATGGCAGAGAAAGAGATTCTCTGGGCCGCACCAAATTCGAGCAGAAACGTTTGTTTTCGACTAGTTTTCCGAGCTAGAAACAATGAACAGAGTGGATTTTCCAGAAAAACGACGAAGTGGGCCCCACCTACACAACAGCGGAAGAAGATACGTAGGCCCTGTTTTCGCGTCCGCACACTGCCGATCTTGCGGCCCATCGTGTTTTCTTGACGGTGATCGGAAGGATGATCAGGACCGTTCAGATGGGATCCCAGGTGGTCTTCAATCCCACCATGCAGTCAGATTCCAAGAAGATCGGAAGAAAAGCGGAAAAACAGGAAGTCGGTTCCGCTGTGTCAAACACGCTACAGCCTGTCAAACGCGTTCGCAAAGCTGTGCATAATCAGCGTGATCGGACCGTAGATTTAGTGGGCCAGGGGTCAGTCAACGGTGATCAGAGATGTCCAGAGGATTGATCTAACGCAGCTAAGGGATGGTACTGAGTTGTTTCTAAAAATAAGGGATTAACAAGTTGATTCAACGTCACACAATGGAACAAGAAACAAAGCTGATCATGGACCAAAATCTTTCCTATCTAGAGATCATCTAATGGCCAATAGCGTGAATGGTGTAGATGGAGTCGGATCTCCAAGAAATTCAAAGTAAAATTATCTCAGCAATGTAGTCGTGCATGGTATTTCGCAGTCCACGTTTTGCTATGAGCGTTAACCGACTCCAGCACCGCCTCTTTGTTTTCACTAACCTGAGGTGGCTATAAAGAAAGAAAGAGGTGAGAGGGAGATGGGATTAAACAGTGCTTGGACGTGGAGTGCAAGACAGGGAGTGGCTTTAGATTTTTTTTCTTTCTTTTTTTATTTTTATTTTTTATTTGCTACTTGTTTTCTTTAAGAGTTAGTGATTCATGCCTGTGGTTAGCTAACCTCTTAGCTAGGGCTAAGAGGTGAAGCTTGTGGCGTGATGGGAGGATCTCTGTGGGTTTGATTCATGTTGAACTGATCTTGATTTTAGTTTGAATTTAAGGGAATGTTTTTAGTTTTTAATGGTCTGTTGTGACTGAAATTACAATGGGTCTGCGATAACTTTGAGCATCTTCCTTTCCTTTATGTTTATGACGTCAGGAAGCCCTGTTGTTCACCAATGTCTCCTGGGCATGGTGGATGACGGTACCCTTCCTAACCTTTATGTATTATTGATTGGTTGGTAATTAGTTTAATTCTGTTGTTTGCTTTGTCTCCTGGGCATGGTTTGGTGATGGAATCCATTCTAATTCATATACCTTTCATCTCTTGAAAACTATATCAACAACAGTTCAGTTAATTTCCATGATTTTGGAAGTAGGCGTAAGTTCTCCCTGATCTCTACAAGTGGATCCTCTGAATCCCTAGTTCCCTTTCTCTGAATTTTCTGAAGTTTTAGATTAATTATTCCACAATTATTCCTCAATTGCTATTTGATTTAGAATTCACCTTAGTCAGTTCTAGTTCTACTTAGTTTCAGAAAGCGTACAAGTTTCAGTCCCTTGGGATTCGACCTCGATCTTACCGAGTTTATTACTACATCACAACCCTGCACTTGGGGAGGAACATCCAGCTGTCACAATTGCCAATAGCAGACCACGACATTCATTAGCAACCTTCTCTGCCACAGTGTGCAATGTAGGATAATCAACAACTTCCCCTGCTTTCGCTTTGAACAATTTCCACGACTCGTCTTTGGAGAGCAGTTCCACCCTGATCTTGAATTCGGCCTCCATTTCTCTGCAAACATCTTCACTCCGTGAAGTGAATATGATCTTAAAAGCCTTGTGGTGTTCGCTAGAAGGAATACCCACATCGGCCAGCTTGATTCTAGCCCATAGATTGTCTAAGATGATGAGGAACTTCTCCTCTTCCATCAGTCTCTTCATGAGTTGAGTCGCTCTATGAGATACGCTTTCGTCATTGAGATCCAGGCCCAATCGCTTTGCAATGTCATTCTGGACCCTTTTCAGGTCCACTTCCTTGGACATTGCCACCATTATGATTCTACTGAAATTTAGTGTCCCTTTTAGATGGTTGTTCACATTTCTCACGAGGGTAGTTTTTCCTACTCCCCCCATGCCATATACGCCAATAACCCTGATTTTTTCATCATTTAGAGCATCGAGAATTCTCTTCATAGATAATTTGGTTGATTCTAGACCCTCGATTGGCGGGGCATGGTAATTCTCTACAATTGAAAAGGGTGGGGCCATGGTCACCTTTTCAAACACCCCTTTACCATAGTGACTAACAATAGCATATAACTTCAATTTTGCTTTCTTGCTTAACTCATAACACCAGATCCAATTTGGACACCACCCCTTCAGCCATCTCTTGTTTACTCCTGCCTCCTCCTCTCCCATCTTTGCATCTTCTTCCATGCTATCTGCTCTTGCTAGCCACCCTCGAACTTCTTCAGTGGTCACTTCACCATTTGCTTGACCTATGACCACTCGTTTTTCAATGTCTGTTCTCCTCATCACTAGCTCATTTGCATGGCTCCTCAAACCCGCAATATTGCTCTTGAAATCTATAAGATAGCCCATGTGATGTTGAAGAGGAACCCGCAGGCAATTCGTGATTCACATGCATGCTGAAACTGCCAAGTCTTTCATTACATCCACGGCCACCTATTTTGACAAAGAGACAAGCAATGTAGGAGGAATACCAAACAAACACCAACAACATTGAATCATAGTTTAAGAAAAAAACAGGTTGAGTTGACTCGCCTGGGTTGGCCTTAAACAGCCCACAAATTCGAATCACACTATGAAAAGGTTGTGACACGGTCATTGACTTTAAGCTGCTTTCCTTTTTATGTTGAAATATAAATATGTAAAAGCTATGCTATTTCGTTCTTTCTTTTCCCTCAAGTTATCAGAACCTTCTTTGTACGTGTCCTACACATACAATAACCAAACTAATCACTTAGCAAACCTTGAATGGAGGACTGTTGAGGAAAGGAAATGAATAGTTAAAAACAAGTCAAACCAAAATTAAATTGGTGCATTTTTTCTCAAAATAAAATTTTAAAAAATGATGCCGACGTTTGAGGTTTTCCGATTAGTGTGATTTTAGACTATGGCGCATCCAAGGTCATCTGGAATCAGGTTGGACCTGTTGCATGTGCGTTACGTGTCAAAGATAGTGGTCTGAAAACTTAGGGAAAAAGATGACAAATGCATTAGGTTTTTTCAATATGTAATGCAATGTGACAGATAGACTGGCCCTCTAGGCTTTGTTTGTGCAAAGGATTGTAGTCTAAGCATTCCTAATGGTGAGTTTTTATGCACTATCAATGTGAATTTCAATTATTAGTTTGACAAAGGGAAAAATCAAATTGCAATTTCTTTCCTTATCAGTCATATCAAGGTTCTTACCTTCAAGTTGAATTTGGAAGAAACGTAACTGCAAATTGAGGGCTACTTCTCCATGAATACTAAGCCGTCTTTGTTTATATAAGCCCATTAGATACATGGTAAGCAACACTTTTAATTAATAATATTAATTTTATTTCTCTCTCTCTCTCTCTGTCTCTCTCTCTCTCTAGATTTTCTCCTTGTGGATTCAAGGGCTATTGCAGGGAAGAAGACGATGATCTCCTCTTTTATTTACACACCCATTCTGTTAGATTACTAACCACGATCCATTGTAGTAAAATCATACCTATATATTGCTAGGATCCTCCATGGGGCTATTGTTGATGCGTACCCCTCCATTTATTGGATGGTTAAATAGTATGAGATTAAAAATGGTTTTTTAGGGATCAACAATAAAAGGTGGGTCCTGGTGGATGGTACAATTTGTCGATTTGTTGATATTGGAGATGAATGGTATGGTTGGGTTGATATTTAAGATCAACGGTCCAACTAGGTTGATGTTGAAGATAAATGGTTAAAATGGTCTGATATCAAAGATGGCTAATCTGATTGGGTCAAAATTGAAGATAAATGGCCCATTTAGGTTGATATTAATAATCAACGAAATGATCGGGCCAATATTGAAGATGAACGGTTGGATTGTGCCAATAATGAAGATGAAAGTGTTGATTAGTTTGATGTCAAAATCAAATGGTCCGATATGAATGCTGTAGAGCATCAATGGTTTGGTTGGACCAATTTGAAGATTAACAGTCTAACTAGGTGAAGTAGGTGATGAGTAGTTTGATTGGGTTGATCTTGAATACCCATGGTTAAAATGGACCAATATCAAAGTTGAATGGTTATCTTTGGCTGAAATAGAAGACGAATGGTCCAATTGAGTCATTGTTAATGATCAACAACCTAATTAGGTCGATAATGAAGATGGGTAGTCTGATTAGATCAGTTGATTGTTCTTATTCTAACAAGATTTAAGATCAATAGTCAAGTTAGGTCAAAATTGGAGTTAAACGGTCCAATTGTACCAATATCGAAGATTAATGGTCCGATTAGGATGGAATTGTAGATGAATTGCTTGATTCAACCTATCTATTAATATTCAATCTAATTTAACCTAGTTATTAATATTCTATCTTGGCCCAATTGAACCATTTATCTCCAGTTTTGTTCCAATCAAACAATTGTACTTTAATATCATTACAATCTAACCATCGATCTTTAATATTTGCTCAATGATACTATTGAAATGAATATCTTTAACATTTGCTCAATCATACTATCGATATGAATACAGCTCGGTTAGACCATTTGTATCCTAATTGGGACCAAACAAACTGGACGCTATTAGTTTGTTGATGTTTAATTTTGGTTTAGTGAGGCAATTGATCTTTAATATCATTCACATAAGAGCTATAGGCTTTAGTATCACTCCAATCAGACCATTCATCTTTGGTATTAACCCAAGTAGATTGTTGATCATAACATCCCCAATCAAACTGTTCAACTCCAAATATAGTCTAATCATACCATTCATCTTTGATATCAGTCAAATCAAACCATTCATCTTTGTTATCAGTGAAATCATACCATTGACCTTTAATCTACAACCAGTTAGACAGTTGATCTTCAATATCGAACCAATCGTACCATTACTTTCAATTTTGGTCAATTTAGATGTCCAATTGGTTAGCATTCCAATCATACTTTTGATCTTTAATATCCACCCAACTGGATCGTTGATCATCAATTTCGGCCCAATCGGACCATTCATCCCCAATTCTGGCTCAACCTGACCATTCATCTTTGATATTTGTCCAATCATACCATTGAACCTCAATATCCGCCCTATGCAACCATTGGCCTTCAATATTAGTCACACCTTTCATCTCCGAATTCTAGCCAAATTAGCCCACTCATCCCTTATTTTATTTTATTTTATTTTTTTATTTTTTATTTATTTTTAAAGCTAACGGTCCTATCTCATCCACCAGACTTAGTTGCCTGTCTCCTTAGCACTTAAGGATACAGAAGTATGAACCTATAGAACAGATCCTGTTCAAGTAAGGTTGTGCCCACTCATCTCTGATATTAGTCAAATCATATGTTGATATTCACCAATCATACCATTTATCTTCAATACCAATCATCTTTAATTTTGGTCGAATTTGATAGCTCATCTTTTATAATTGACCAATCATACTATTATCTTCAATATCAGCTTAATCAGACCATTGGTCAATGATCTCATCTTGATAGAACTCTTCCTCTCCAATTTTGGCCCAGTCAGATAGCTTATCTTTGATATTAGTTCAAATGATAATGTTGACCTTTAAAATCAACCCAGTCGGATCGATCATTTTTGTTCAACCAATTATACAATTCATCTCCAATTTTAGCTAAATCTGACAGTTAATCATCGATACTTGTAGAGTCAGAGTGTTTGTTTTTAACATTACTTAATTAGACCATTCATATTCAACAATGGTCTAGTTGTGCCCTTCATCTTCAATATAGGCCTAATCAGACCATTCATCTCTAACTTTGGCTCAATCAGGTTATTGATCTAGATTTCAATGTAACAAGACCCTCCTTTTTTATTTTCAATATTTGCCAAACCAACTGTTCATCTTTGATATCATTGTAATTGGATTCAATCTTGTGGTTGATCTTCAATATCCATCTAATTGAACAGTTGATCTCCAATATCAACTTGACTAGACCATTCATCTGTAATTCCAGTCCTCTCGGAGCTAGTTGCTTAAGGGTTGCGCCCCAACTTATTTCTGATGGCCCAACTGAACTGTTCATCTTTGATAGTGTCCTAATCGGATTATTGAACTTAAATGTTGCCTCAATTGGACCATTCATCTTCAATTTTGAAAAATAAGATCGTTCATCTTTGACAACGTTGTCAAATGCGATCGCATAGTATGTATCCTATTGCATATTCTTAAATACGAGTACTATGTGATTGTATATGCGAGCATGCGATTGCATAGTGCCCAACGGTAAAAAAATATGACCGTCGGGACTTCTTCTTCTCCTCTTTCTTTCTTTCTTTCTTTCTTTCTTCTTTTTTTTTTTTGTGTACTTTCAGTCACTTTTTCTATAAATAGACACTCAAATTCCTCCATTTTCACTATTCTCTAAAGCTTACAATCTCTCACTTTTTACTCTTTTACTCTCTCTCTCTTAATCTAATCTTTCTACAAGACTACAACTCTTTTGAGTTCCAAGACTTCAAGTTTCTCTATTACATTTACTTTTCACTTCCTATCCAAGATCAAGATTTAAGAATATCATCAAAGTTCGAACTTCGAATTTGAAGTTTAAAGTTGAAGTATTCAAAGATCAAGATTTAAGAATACCATCATTCGAGATCATTTTATTTCTTTTTCGGTTCTTCCTATTTCTTCTATAGTTTTAGTTCTCATTCATTCATTCAATTCATTTAGTAATATTCATTTATTGTTATTCTTTTCCTTTTATTTGTCATTCATTCGTTGATTCATCCTCATCTCTCTCTCTCTCTCTCTCTCTCTCTCTCTCTCTCTCTCTCTCTAGTCTCTATAAGTGTAAGTGTGTCACTCTCTACCTCTAAAAGTGTTGTGTGTAACTCTCTCTAGTATCTACAAATGTAAGTGTTCAAGTCTCTCTAGTCTCTACAGTTACAACTCTCTAGCCTTTACAAGTGTACAAGATCATGCATTCTTCTTCCAAATCTTCTTCTTTGAAACCCAAATCGAATGACCTGAGTTAGAAGCACATGCACTATTGTATTGTGTGTGGTATGTGGGTTTATAAGTGCCGTGACATTGCACTACACAAGCAAAAACCTTAAACATACGCCACGATCAAATGCAAGAGTATGTCCAACATTACTCCGGAATTCAAAAGAAAATCATAGAGTACATGGATGAATTAAGCGAAGCTAATTCAACGAACCATCCTTTTATAATCTTTTTGGACACAAGTGCTAAATTGACTAAAATCATCAGAACCCATAGTGACCGTTTTATGATCGATAGCCGGAGATGAGAAGCCACAAATTGGTTACATCTATTATGCGATGGAGAGAGCTAGAAACAAAATTATGGACCACTTCAACTATAAAGAATGATGATAGGCTCATTTTAGATATTATAAATAAGAGATGAGACAACCAAATGTCATCTCCATTTTTTCAGTTGCCTGTACCTTTAATCCGACCATATTCTTTAGTTTTGTCGATCGGACGAAGGCAGAAGTGATCTATAATTTTGTTGAGGGGGAGCAGTAGCAGTCAAAGGTAGGTGGTAGATGCGATTGAGGAAATAGAAGAAGAAGATGATCAAGATCAACCATTAGATGTAAATGGAGTACTAGTGGGAACCGATAATGAAGTAACAGAAGAAGATGAAGTGCACATCCAAGAAGGAGACGACTTTGATAATGATGATAATGGTAATCAGATGCCACAATGCCAACAATCAATGTATATAGTATTATTATATTAGTGTCCTATGTTAGCATGTTTATTTATTTATATTTTGTAAGTTGTGCTTGTTTTTTGTAAATTGTATTTGTACATTAAGTTGTAAGTTGTTTAAATTATCTACTTATCAATAATTTTTCTATGAATTTTTTAATAATTAATTCTCTCTTAATATAGCTTGTTGATTATTTTGTTAAAATTTATGTAAACATAATATAGTAAGTAATTAAATATATAATGTGCGATTACATATGCGATTGCATATGCAATTTGACAACATTGATCTATAGTGTCATTCAAATTAAATCATTCAACTTAAATATCAATCTAATCGAACTGTGATCTTCAAACATGCCCCAATCAGACAATCCATTTCTAATTTCAGCACAATCAAACCATTGATATTCAATATCATTTCGATTTGTTCCCACCTTTATTTGCCAATCCCTTTTAAATGTCAATAAAAACGATTACCATAACCATTCTATCATGGGCATGAAGATGAACAATGCATATTGATTATAATGGAGGTTGTGTAATAGATTTCGACTATAAATGATATGTGGTCTACCTTTGGTTGCTACTTTAGATGAAGATGAAGGGAGTGTGGAAGAGATAAGGAGAGAGAGTGAGAGAGAGAGAGAGAGAGAGAGAGAGAGGCTCACGCAGTTACCTATGAATGAATTAAGATTATAATTCTAATTAGGTTGTTAGAAATTAAGAAAGTAATTAATTATACATGCATAATAACTTGAGATTATAGTAATAGGGTGCATGACATGTGCTGCATAGTTGAGAGAGGAAGGAAGAAAGGGGGGAAAGAGAGTCCAATTGAGGAAAGAGAAAGTCATTGAACTTTTAGAAAGGTTAAAAAGTAGGAGATGATGAGTTGTTAAGTACAAAATTGTCACTTCCTTCAGTAAAAAATACTTTTCATGTCATGCAATTCTTACCATTGGAATTAATTATGTGAGTAAAATTTGCCGATGGCTACGTACTTTTTCCGAATAAAATCTAAGTCGTTTATGGGATTTTAAAGGTAAAATCTGAATTGTACATCGAATATCAATCACTTTTTTTATTTTTTCAAAAAAAAATCCCTAACTTTGTTTACAATGTCTTCACATGTCCTTTGAATATTCAAAGTTATCTATTTGGAGAAAACTAATTGCGAGGGTAAAATTAGTCAAACACTACATGGCTTATATATAATATAGACCATGAACCATCCAAACACCAGCTTTTGAAATAATACATTATTCTGTAATGCATTATTCATGTAAAAATGCATTACTGTCTCCACAAAAGTACAATTTTTTATAACTGTCAATTTTTCTTGAACAAAAATGATCACTTGATTAGCAGACCAACATTATTTTTTGTCCATGGCATGTACCCTAACTGATGAATGACCTAGATCCCTAACATGGAGCAATCTGTCTGGATCTCTGACATGTTCCATTCCTTAGCATGGCCTCTTGTTGAATCACGACAATAGTTAGCAAAACAGTATACTGCACTGGATCTGAATGCTGTAAAAGTTCAGGTTTGATGGGTTTTGGACTTAAAAAAGAAAAAAGAACAAAGAAAAAAAACAGAGTGAACTGAAGGGCTCTAAGTGTACCTATACGCATCTATATATTATATATAAATAAGGTTAAAATATAAAATTTCAGATAAAAGTTAGAATTTCTATACAGCATGAGTCGAACGATGTTCCTTGGCTCTACTAAATCTATCCTTTCCAAATAATTATCATATAAATCAATTTGTCTCTACGAAAAAATTCATTTCCTACTCAATTGTATCAATGGGTGGTGACCACACACATTTTTTTTTTTTTTTTTTTTAATGTCTACAAAAGTTTGTTTTGAATAAAATGTGTTTTATTGAAAACATTAAAAAAAAAAAAAAAGTGTTTTAACTCAATTTTCTCCAGAAAAAAAAAAAATGAGCTTTTCCCATCTTTCTAAGAGCTTTGCTAGGTGCCAATGTGTGTGCAATAAAGCTCATGTACAAGTGTCCCAGGTTGGCACATATGTGTGATATCTAATCTTATCCATTAGGTTGGTCCTACTTACAATATGTTTTCCCAAAAAGATCTGGTCTAGTCTCCATGTGGGCCACAACATTGGAAACAGGGGAATGGGTTAGAAAATTTCAACAAAGATTTTCAGCACTGTAGATTTGTTTTGCATACTTTGGCCCACTGGTCTAGTGGATCAACTTGATTCTTGGATAGGGCGTCAATATACATGCATAATAACTTGAGATTATAGTTATAGGGTGCGTGGCATGTGTGACATTCATGAAGTGAAGAAGGAAGAAAGATGGGGAAGGAGAGTCCTATTGAGGAAAGAGATAGTCGTCAAGCTTTTGAAAACGAGATATATTTTTTTTGAAAGGTTAAAAAGTACGAGATGATGAGTTGTTAAGTTATAAAATGCCATTTCTTTTGGGAAAAAAATTCCCTTCTATACCCTGTAGTTCCTACTACCAAAACTAACTACAAGGGTAATATTGTCTAGGGTTGCTTTTTGTGGGTAAATTCTAAACCTTTTTCAGGATTTTGAAGGTAAAGTCTGAACTATACATCAGATATGTTGGTAACAATTATTTATTTATGTATTTATTATTATTTTTTGTTCTAAAAAATATCCATACCTAGCAAAATGGTATACAACACAAGATCTGAATTAGGTAAAAGTTCAAGTTTGATAGGTTTAGACTGAAAAAAACATGGAGTAAACAAAAGGGCTATATGTTTGTGTGTGTGTGTGCCCACTACTAATAAAATTCTTCACTTTCTGCTCAATTGTATGAACAGGTGGACCATAATCTCTATTTGTTAAATTGTCTTTAATTTTTTTATTTTTATTTTATTTTTATTTTTTTGAAGAAACAAATGTTTAATGCAGTTTGTCCAGAATTTTTTTTTTACCCCTATCTTTGGAAGAACTTAGCTGGGTGCACATGCCTTTGCAATAAAGCTCGGGTACATGCCACGCATGTGCCAGCTTAGCGCATATGTGGGAGTTCTACTCCATCCATAAGGATAGTCCTACCTTCCACATGTTTTCTAAAAATAAAATCTGGTCCAGTCTGCATGTAGGCCACAATATTGGAAACTGGGGAATGAGTTAGAAACCTTCAACAAAGTTTTTCAGTAACATAGATTTGTTTTGCAAACTTTGGCCTGAGACCTATCATGCCATGCTGGTGCATGTGTAGTGCATACATGGGCTTTATTGCACAAGCACATGGGCATAGTGAAGTTCTCTTTCAAAATAAAGAGATTTAAACGTCTGATCAACTCTACTAGTTTATGTTAGAGAGTTTAAAACAGAGTTTTGCTAACTACGATGACGACCCAAAATGAAATTCCATGAGGAGAAAAAAAAAAAAAAAAAAAAAAGACAATTCATGGAAGGAATTGCTATTTGCAACCACATCCCAAAAATCCAATACGTCCATCTGATGATTGGTTGCTGCTACAAGTGAATAAGGCTAGGATAAGGACAACCACCAATCCATATTCATTCAACATGTGAGATCCACCCAATGAGTTCACTTAGTGGTGCAAGTTGGCATGTGTGGAGCATCTTTGGCATGTGCGGGATGTCCTGCTGCAAATAGCATTCGCTTTCACAATATTATATATTCAGTTTCACATCCAAAGAATCTGGTGTCCTTTGCATTCCATAATGGCCAGTTGCAAGCACCAGATTTTGATGATGTTGCGGTAATGAAGTTAGAAAGTGATATCATCAAAATGCTTGACCCGGTTTTATGTTCAACGTGGAGAAAATGCTTAAATTAGTTAGAAAGAGTGAAATTAAATAAAATGATGTCTAAGTCCAACCGGTTGCATCACAAGGTAAGGTCCACCTAACAAAGATCGGCGCACCATGAGGAAATTAGCCTTATTTACTCATCATGTGGGCCATCCCATGGTTCAGTCGATGAGTTGATATAGATCGATTGAAAGGTCGGAAGTTATACACTAGGTGGACTGTAACGCAACCAATCGGACTTGAGACTCAAATAAAATTATCACACAAAAGAAGAGAGGAACAGGCTCAGCATACCTCCATCTTGCAGTCTCTCTCTCTCTCTCTCTCTCTCTCTCTCTCTCTCTCTCTCTCTCTCTCTCTCTCTCTACAGATGGAGAATTGAATGTAACGAGGAAATCCGAAGGTAGTTCTGTGCATTTTATAATCGTGGAGTGGCAAAACGTGAACAATCATATTCTCTAGTTCCAGGAAGGTACAACATGTATTATTTAGGATTTTTACAAATTAGAAATATTTACATTCTGTTGCCTTTTAAAATTCAGTTTTCATTAAGATACCTTATTAATGAAGTTATTGCCAGAGAGGTACCTTTTGTTAGTTTTTCTTGACTTCCATTGTAATTTTTCTTAAAAAAACAAAAATGCCCACTAATTAGACTCACGCAAGAAAATTAAAAACATAGTTACATGGAAAGGGGATTGCGTCCTGCCATGCCTAGATGATAATCCGTCCTGGCTGGGGCTGTGTGGAGCCCACCGTGATATATGGGTTTCATCCACACCGTCCAACCAATTTTACAGGTCATTTTAGGGCATGAGGTCCAAAATGAGGTAGATCCAAGGCTTAAGTGGACCACATCACAGGAAGCAACAGTGATAATGACACCCACTCTTGAAACCTTCCAAGGGGCCACCGTGCTGTTTATTTTCCATTCACCCTATTCGTAAGGTCACATAGTCCTAGATGAAGGGAAAAAACACATTTCATCGGACAAATGTATGCTCCACTTGAGCCTTTTAACTACTCACTTTTTGGCTTGTATCTAAAATGATCGGGCAAAATTGATGGATGGCGTGGATGAAAAGCTCATATGTCAATATGGCCCCACCGAGTCCTGTAGGAGGAAGTCCACTTTAAGTGAGATGTAATTATCATTAATGAGGTATAATTATGGAGAAAATCTTAAAAAGAGAAAAAGAAATTTCTAAAGTTTTTTTTTTTCGAAGGCAGGTTGCATAGGGATGTGGTTAATGGTCAGTGATATGTGGGCTCACCATGATGTATGTGTTTTATCCACTCCATCCATCCATTTTTGGAGATCATTTTAGGGCATGACCGTAAAAATGAGGCAATTCCAAGTCTCAGGCGGACCACAGGGCAGGAAACAATGGTGATTGAATGTGGGCCATTAAAAAAATCTTGCGGGCTACAAATGTTTTGGATGAAGCTGATATTTGATTTTCTCTTCATCCAAGTTTGTGTGTCCTTATCAACTGTTGGATCGAAAATAAACATTATGGTGGACATTATTGTATGCCCTATGCCCTAGGAGGTTTTCAATGCAGGAGTTCAATAAGCACTGTTGACAATGGTACGGTCAACCTGATATTTGGATCTACTTAAATTTTTTTGGTTCATGCCCTAAAAGGAATTGGCAAAATGGATAGACAACATGGATATGCAATACAACAACAGGCTGGGCCCAACGGTCAGGGCCAGTGAGGCATAAGCATGAGCCGAAAATGACGCATATCTAAATCTCAGGTGGACCACACCATAAGAACAGGGGTGATTCAACGACCACCCTAAAAACATCTTCGGGGGCCACAAAAGTTTTGGATCAAGCTGCACTTGTGTTTTCTGATCATCCAGGTCTGCGTGACTGGGTTGGAAGAAAAATAAACATTATCGGTGGGCCTTAGGAAGTTTTTAATGGTGGGTGTTCAATCATCATTGTTTCCTATGTTGTGGTCCACCAGAGATTTGAATTTGCCTCCTTTTTGGGCTCATCCCCTAAAATGATCTCGAAAATCGGATGGACGCAATGGATAAAACACATACATTATGGTGGGCCACATAGCACCGACCCGTGGCGAGGTCCCAATGCAATCTGCGTAAAAGAAAAAAAAAATCAGATTTTTTTAGAAGTATTTTCTTGATAATTACACCTACTAGCTGAAATTACATCTACCTACTTTTTTTTTAATTTTATTTTATTTTATTTTTTTAAATAAAAAAAATTCTCATGCAGTCTCTGGTGGGCATGTTTGTTATTCTAGGAAAAATTATAACAGAAGTTAGGAAAACTAACCGAAAGTACCCATTAACAATAACTTGAATAATGAGGTATCTTAATAATAAGATAATTTAAAAAGGTATTAGAATGTAAATACTGTATTAATGAGGTACTAATTTGTAAAAATCCCTATTATCTATATGGGTATTGCACGCTGTCACATGTCCCCATGTGGAACACAGGTGCAGATCCAAGCCGTTGATCTGCTGTGTCTAACCGTGTGGATGATATGGTCTAGAAATTAGACTGGTTCCACCTATCAGGTGGGCCACACTACTATATAAATAGGGAGATATGGTTTACAATAATGTAGGCAGGTTTGTTTCAGTTGATCGTTTGTTTCTTAATCTGTGATCTACCTGATTTGTGGACATTACTTCTTGGGCCACGGCATCTTTGCAAAGGGACCCACCTGATGGCCGATTGGATCTTTTGTGCCCCACATAGATGGTCTATCGTGTGCATGCTTGCCGGTTCAGCAAAGCTTTTATTTATTTATTTATTTTGTGTACTATGCGAGTGGGTACAGCAAAGCTTTTATTTATTTATTTTTTATGTACTGTGTGTGTGGGTTCAAAAAAGCTCATTGAAGGAAAGAATAGCATTACCTGGGCATGCGTGTTGTACAACTGCCATGGTTTTCCATTTGCTAGTTTTGTAGAAAGGTGGTCGACGCATGAAAGCATGCAAGGGAGTGTAACCATCTCACCCATGCAAAAGATGGGCCCCACGGTGAGGATCACCTTTCTCTCTCTCTCTCTCTCTCTCTCTCTCTCTCTCTCTCTCTCTCTCTCTCTCACACACACATGAGGCTGATCAACTTACACGGTGAGTTAGGTTTCTATGATGAATCTAGCCATCAAATATTATTGATGTGTGTTGGGAGACGTGCAAAAGTAACTCTGAGTTAGAATCAAATAATAATCGATAGAATAAACTGAGCTCACAAAGAATACAAGGTTTTACGTGAAAAAGTTTTAGTGGGTAAAAACATTGCACAAAGCGACAAATAATCTACTATGATAATTAATGTTACAAGAGATGGGGAAACTTACCAATTTGAGAATATACCCCAAATACGATAAAAATCCTAGCTTAATTTGAACTTTCTTTGCTCACCTAAAAGCCCTAAGCACATTTCCAATACCCTAATCCATGATTACAAACCCTTAGAAATGATTAAAATGAATTAGAAAACAAAACCCGCAATTCCGTAAAATTGCATCGATCCAAGCCACCTTTAATTAGATCGATCTGGAACAAAAAACTATCCAGTAAGTAAAGGCTAAAATATAAGATTTTCTCAATGGAATTGAGTGGGCTATCGATGGGATCAAGTAGTCTATCGATAACATCGACAGACCCAATTATAGATAAATTAAAGACATCTGACAGTAATTTCTACCATATTTTCAATTATCATAAATCACAGCTCTAAGCTTCTCTAATTGCCTCCATCATAGATCCACCATCGTTGTCGCTTCTCGTGCACACTCTGACTTTGTAAGCATTTTTTTGCACACTCTACCTTTGTCAAGCATTTTCCAAGTCCAGATAAATCATACGGAACTTGAAATTCTATATAAGAATTACCTACAGAACTTGAAATTCTATATAGGAACTACTTTCATAAACATGTCCGTCGGATTTATGCTTGTGTGGATCTTTTTAAGAGTCACTCAACCTTCATCGACCACCTATTGAATAAAATGATGACGAACATCAATATGTTTAGTACGAAAATAATAAACTAAGTTTTTCGCCAAATTAATTATGCTTTCATTGTCACAATTTTCTAGCACAGCTTCTTGCTCAAGCACAAGCTGATTTATCATCCCTCTCAACCAAACACCTTCTTTGAATGCTTTCATCACCGCCATATACTCAGTTTCGGTTGTGAAAAAAGCCACCACATACTGAAACTTCAACATTCAATTGATCACTCTACCTACTAGCACAAATGAGTAGCTGAAAGTCGATCTTTTGTTATCCATATTTCCTGCATAATCGACATCTACATAGCCCACTAACTTGTCCTCACACATTTCAAATATCAAGACATAGTTTGTTGTATCTCGAATATAACAAAGTAACCATTTTATTGCTTCCCAGTATTGCTTATCGAGGTTAGCCATGTATCTGCGCACAACACCCACTGCATGTGAAATATTAAGTCTCATAGAGACCATGACATACATCAAACTGACAACAATACTCGAAAAGGGCACACACAATATCACTTGCTTTTCTTTATTTGTAGTAGACCATTATTAAGAAGAAAACTTAAAGTAAGCTGCAGCATGGAGTGTGTTAACTGGTTTCTCCATATCTATACTCGACTTAACCAATACATTTTCAAGGTATTCTGCCTATGATAACCGTATCCTGTTCCTCTGTCTGTCTTTATAGCTCACTAATCTTTCTTTTCAAATATCCATGACAATTAAGTTTTCAATGTATCGATCTTAGATATGTTATGGTTAGCAATAAGCATGTCATCTACGTGTAATACCAATATGATAAATTGTTCATCATTTAGTGTCTTATAATCGACATAATGATCATATTCACTTCTAGTAAATCTCTGACCCATCATGAAATTATCAAATATTTGTACCACTGTCTAGATAACTATTTCAAGCTGCATAATGCCTTGCTTAACCTGCAAACTTTATTCTGTCCCATTCACTTCGAATCTTTCTGGTTGCTTCATGTAAATCTACTCTTCCAACTCTTCATGAAGGAAAACAGTTTTCACATCAATTTGTTCCAATTTTAAGTTATATTGAAACTATTGCCAATCCAAATATGATAGATGCTTACTTGACTACAGGCGTAAAAATCTCGTTGAAGTCAAAACCCTCCTTTTACGCATACCCTTTCGTGACTAATCTTGCCTTGTATATATCATATTAGTTCTTGTAAATTCACTTAGAACCTATTGCTCTTACGCTCCACTATAAGCTCTACCAGTTCCCATGTTTCATTCTTACAAAGGGAATGTATCTCATCATGCATGACCATTATCCACTTCTCAGCATTAGAACCATCTAATGCTTCCTGGAAGGTAAATGAATCCCCCCATCCATTATGAGGGTGAATGTAACATTCGAGTCAACCCTGTATCGGATGACAATCTGTGATCTCTTGGCGGATTTCTTCTAAGAGGTAGCTGCTCTACCTGCTCCTGTACCTCTGCCTGTGGCTCATGCTTTGTATATGTATCTTCTTTTTCAATCTCGATATTAATGAGAAATGTTAAGGAGATGCACATCTCTGAAGTTGATGCCTTGTTAAGGAGATGCACATCAATGATGAATGACAGCCAGTTAAGGGTCAACGCCATTCAAATAGAGGAGGAAGACTGCCGCATTCCACCAATACGGCCCCGAGTGGTTTTCCTCCCCCATACCCAAATGGGAGAGGTAAGCAGATCAACTCCAGCGACTTCATCTTTTTCGTCAGGAACATTTCTTTTGACACATCAATGGAAGACCTCTTCTGGATCTTAAGCAAATTTGGAAAGGTGATAGATACGTATATCCCGAAACTTCCGGGGACTCTTAAGCCGAGAGGTTATGGCTTCGCTCGATTCAGATATGAACAGGATGCAAAGAATGCCATGGATGTTTTAAATGGCAAGCGGATCGATGGCAGAATCGTTGAAATCTGTTGGGCTCGGAGAAGGAATAATCTGCCGCGTGACACGCCCATTCGACGCACTCCAGATCTGAGGTATGTCACAGCCGTGTCAAACCCATCTCTATCCTATGCCAATGCAGTGAACACCAGAGACATTTCGCCGCCAGCCAGAGCTCCGCAGGGGGACGAAGTAGCCACCATTGCCGATCGGAAAGCTGTTAAAACCAGATTGCAGATCTTAAAATTGGGATTGGTAATCACGGTTTCTAATATCTACATTTCGATTCTTCAGATCCAGAGCTCTATCAGGGCTTTCTACTTCGGACCATCCTTAGGTGAAATCACCCGCATATCCTCAAACAAATTCCTGGCAATATGGAAATCCAAACAGGCGCTAGATGAGTTCCTATTGGATTCGGAACTCCACAATAAGTCACACATGATCAATGTCTCTAAGTGGACCCCAGAGGAAGTTTTCGGAGGGGAAGGAGTCTGGCTCAGATTATTCGGCATACCAGCACACGCCTGGATGGAATCGGTCTTGCTGGATTTGGGAAATCAACTGGGTAGAGTGACTCAAATTGATCCGATAAGCGCTTATGGTATCTTCTAATGCTTTGCTCGAATTAGGGTGGCCTTATGCCCGCGGAAAAACCTGCAAAAGATCCTCAACCTGGTTATTCTCGGCAGATGCTTTCCGATTGTTGTAGAGTTAGAACCCATTAGCAGAGCAGTTTCTTCTGATGGAGTGCAGGGCTATAAGGAAAGCACGAGGGAATGGGTGGACAAAAGCTTCAACACCATGCAAGTTGGTCCAAGTTCACGCCAGCTTCCTGTTTGTAGAAATGCCAGTGAGGAGATTCAGACCGAAAGTGTCACTAGGCGTGAGCAGGAAACCAATCCTTTGGATGGGAAAAAGGTAGTTAATGAAGTAAATGAAATAATCTATATCTCAGATGCTAGGGAAATGGAGAATATAGGTAATATAGTTCGTTCAGTGGCTGCGGGTCACTCAACTCCTGACCTAATTTCAGGAAGAAATGTGGTACCTGAAACACACGGAAACAGACCATTGGCGGGTGATATCTCTATTAATATCAACCAGATCTTGGGAAGACAAGCATTACCTGCAGCCAATGGAGGACAGGCATTACCTGCAGCCAATGGAGAAGATCAACAGGTGAGTACATTGCAGATTTCTCAGGGACATCACCCCACAGGAGAGATACCTCAGAAGGAAACAACATCTCCAGCAGGTACCAGAGGGAACAATAATCCCAGCCCATCAATCCTTCAATGCCAAATCTCTAATATCCAACAACAAAAACACCAATTAAGCAGTGTTATAGCTGACATTTCCAAGGACCTTTTTAACATGGACTTTGCACCTCCTGATCTTCTTGAAATTTAGCAAGAAGTGTTCAACAAGATGCCTAAAGTTTATAGGCGCAGAATAATAAGATCGGCAGGAAATTCGCCATACTTGCTGGGTAGCCAATCTCAGGGAAGAGAGAGAGGGGCGCTAACAAAAACTGAGGACCATTTTGCAGATTCTGAAAATGAGTTGTACGAGACGCAGCTCACGGCCTCTCGCTATGACACCCAGGAGGACCCACACCTTTCAGAAGATTGTAAATCTCCAGAGAGAGACGATTTGCTGCATCAGTTGGAGATCGATTTATCTCCATATTTTCGGAACCAATGCACAACAATAGAGATTGCGGATAGGGTTGCCTTGTAGGGGCAGTCCACAACAGATTTATCTCAGCTGATACAAGGTGAGCAAGCAGGTGATGGTGCAGAACCTCAGCTGATACATCCAGGGAATGAGCAGAACCTGAACCAGGTACCAACACTACAACAAAAGCAAGGGCAAGCCGCTTCTCTAAATGTCCAAGGAATGCAGCAGGCTCAAGTTTCAGATGTCCAAAGGAGAAGGGCGCGAATTTTCTACAGCAGAGGTGATTGGGAAACCAGGCTGAGAAGACTTAAACGAAGGGCAGTGAACACAGGCTGTATCACGGATGGATAAGATCCTTGTTTGGAATGCACGGGGCATTAGAAACCGCAAAACGGTCAGAACGTTGAAACGAATGATGAGGACTCATAACCCCTGGATTGTGGTGATCCTTGAACCGATGCTCAAGGATTTTAGCAGAGTGAGGATTGGCCTGTCATTAGGTTTTCACCTCTCCCACTCTAATGTTGTGGAGGGGGGAAAAATCTGGTTTTACTACAAAGATGTTTTCTCTTGTTCCATTATTAAAGCAACTAATCAAATGCTTTCTGTCAATATGTACATTTAGACATTGCAAATCTCTCTCAATCTAATTGCAATCTATGCTAGCTGCTCTTGTCTTACCAGGAGACAACTCTGGGTGGATCTGGCAGATCTATCTAATAGCCTGCAGGGCCCATGGGGAGTCTGTGGGGATTTTAATGCCATCGCAGTAGCTGAAGAAAGGAGCAGAGGAGCCTTTGATAGACACAGTGCTAGGGAATTCAGCGAGGCAATTGAGATAGCAAGTTTAATGGATGCAGGGTTCACGGGGCCGAGATTCACTTGGTGCAATAATCAGGCAGGCACATCAAGGAGCTGGGCCAGGCTGGACAGAATGCTTATTAATACAGCCTGGGCGACCGCGTTTCCGACTTTCCACATTCAACATTTGCCCCGAATCAACTCCGACCACAGCCCCTTACTTCTTGCCTTCCCTCCTATACCTCCAACCACGCCAAACCGTCCGTTTTTAGAAGATGTGGACGAGGGAGAGCTCTTTCACACAAGTGGTCAAAGAGGCATGGAACAAGGAGGAGTCTTATCATCCGGTTATCAATGTGCTAATGAAACTGAAAAGTGTGAAATCTCATCTAAAGTCCTGGAACAAAGAACACTTTGGGGATATCTTTGAGGGGCTTAAGGCGGCAGAAACTGAAGTAGCGAATTTGGATCTTCAGCTCCAACAGTTAGACCTAAACCAGGGCAGCGATATGAGCCTACATAACAGGTTTCAGGAAGCATCTGCGAAGTTGAACCAGTGGGAGACAAAACATGAATTATTCTGGAAACAAAAGTCCAAAATAAGCTGGTTAGATGAAGGGGACCGCAACACCAAGTTTTTCCATGCCACAGCCACGGAAAGACAAAGAAGGGCCAGAATTACCAGCATTCAGCTTGCATCAGGGGAAGTTTTGAATGTGCCAGATGAAATTAAGATCGCTGCAATCAGCCACTTTGAGGAACTTTTTAAAGGTAGGCGCAGCACTGTGAATTCAGCCTTGCTCGATTTGGTGCCAAATTTGGTGACGCAGGAAATGAATGACTGTCTCATGGCGCAGCCATCCATCCAAGAAGTTCATTTAGCTATCCTCTCCATTCCGTCAGAATGTGCGCCAGGCCCAAACGGTTTTTCTGGAGTTTTCTATTCGGTTTGTTGGGACATTGTTGGCCTCGGACGTTCACAAGGCGATGGTCTACTTCTTCCAGGAGGGAAAATTCCTCAGCAAGAAATTCCTCGGCGATTTGTTTGATTCCCAAAGGGCCGCTCCTAGGAAATGGGCTGATTTTCGCCCTATTAGCTTATGCAATTGCCTCTATAAGATTTTCTCGAAGATCATAGCTGTCAGACTCAGTCGGTTCCTCCCCTCTTTGATCTCCCCAGAGTAGGGCGCTTTTGTTAAAGGTCGGGCTATCTCAGAGAATATTGCTCTCTCTCAGGAGTTGTTCAGGGAGGTTAATAGGAAGTCCAGAGGAGGCAATGTGGTGCTCAAGCTGGATATGGAAAAAGCGTATGACAAGGTGGATTGGACTTTCCTAAAGCACGTCTTGACGCAGTTCGGGTTTTGCGAGAGGTGGGTCAACATCGTGGAGAACTGTTACTCAACTTGCTGGTTCTCTGTCTTGATAAATGGGGAAGCTACTGGTTTTTTCAAGTCATCTTGTGGTCTAAGGCAAGGTGATCCGCTTTCGCCTAGTTTGTTCATTCTAGGGGCGGGCGTTTTAAGCCGAGGCCTCCATCACATGGTAGCGTCGGGCAGTTGTGCTCCTTTCTCACTCGGGAGGGGCATCCCTGTTGTTTCTCATCTTCTCTATGCGGATGATACCCTCCTCTTTCTAAACGGAGGTAAGGCTTCGATAAGAACAATTGCAGCTCTGTTGGAGGAGTACCAACTAGCGTCGGGTCAATGTATCAACAAAGGCAAAAGCTCCTTTTACTGCTCCGATAAAACTCCGGCAGCCAAGATTCGAGTAATCTCCAGATAGCTAGGCATCGGTCGATCCACAGGCCCTTTTCTCTATCTAGGAGTCCCTCTGTTGTTGGTAGACTGAAAGCTAATGATTTTCACCTTTGGTAGACAAAGTGGAAGGCCGGATTAGGGGTTGGCGATCCATTTTTATCGCAGTAGGAAGAACGGTACTTATCAAGCATGTTCCTCGTATTCCAATACACACTATGGCCATTGCATTCCAAAACAGTTCTGTCCCAGGCCTTAAGAGATCTTTCGCTTCGCTTTTTTTTTTTTTTTTTGGGGGGGGGGGGTGCAAGTGGTAAACGAAAATTGCATTGGAAAAGTTGGAAATGTATATCAAGGCCGAAAGAAGAAGGTGGTTTAGGCATCCGAAATCTATCAGAGGTAATGAAAGCCTTCCAAATTAAAATGGCTTGGGTGCTTCAGTTCAGCAGGGAATCCAGCTTATAGGCCTCTTTTGTGGCAGCAAAGTATAATTATAATCAGGAAACGTTGGTGCAGGATAGAAATGTAAGGAGCGCATCCCCCTATTGGAAGAAGATCTTGAGCGTCATTCCTTTCATGGTAGAAAAAGTCCAGTGGAGTGTTGGTACAGGTGCATGCAGCTTCTGGCGATGCAATTGGACCGGTCTTGGCCCTCTTCGGAATTTTTTGACGTCAGAAGTCTCAGATGACGCTCTCTCCATGCAAGTAAACCAAGTGTTGGGCCCATCTGGTCCTCTGCTCTTTCCATGCTTCCTAGTCACATTGTTGAGCATATTTTCCAGCGTGGATTTTGTATATCAACAGGTCCAGATACCCCTCTTTGGCCCTTCACCTCTTCAGGTGCCTTCTCCGTAAAATCAGCACTGGACATCAAGAGGGTCGAACGCTCCCGAGAATGGGTCATGCGAGTTGGGTGTGGCACCGGAAACTTCCACCGAAAATTTCCCTTTTTATCTGGAAAATTCTCCATAATGCAATTCCGGTTGAAAAAGCAGTCCAATCCAGAGGCGTGTTCCTTGCTTCAAGTGCACCCATGGCAGTGACAGTATTCGAGGGGTCCAAATAGGAGACCATATCCTATCTCTTTCTGGACGACATCACCAAAAGGGCTACACGTCTCGGAGATTTTTTTTGTTCAGTGAGGATTTCATAATGCGAGCAAACGGTGGAGGCTAGAATTCTGCAATGGACGAGGGCTTGCGCAGACAACAGAGGGCGCTCGGTACGCAACCTTCTCTCCCCAACTTTTATTCTTTGGGAACTTTGGCGAGCAAGGAACGGGGCTCTCCATGATGATAGAGCTATGAAGGCTCCATCGATTATCGCAAAAGTCTCTTGGTGGCTAACCATCACCTCCAATGAAGATGTTAAAAGAAGGTATGTGCAGCCTCATCCAACGCATCAATCGGTGGTCTTATGGCAGAAACCCCCTGCCGGCTTGGTGAAAGTAAATATTGACGGGTCCTCTAGGGGAACCCAGGCTTGACTGGGGGTGGTGGTGTTTGTAGAAATGACAAGGGCGAGTTCTTGTTTGGTTTCGCTTTTGGTTATGGTGTGATGTCCAACGTTGGAGCAGAGATTCGTGCGGTTCATGATGGGCTTCTGCAATGCTTGGAGAAAGGGTTCTCCAAAATTGTGGAGTCAGATTCAGAATTGGTGATCAAGGTCTTCAATGAGGAAGCCGACATTGGTTGGTATTGGAATGGTTGGAGAACCATCACGGATAGACTGCGGAATCTTACCTCGGTGGAGTTCAGACACGTGTTCAGGGAGGGTAATGCTCCGGCTGATGGGCTCGCACGTGACGGAAGTGTGCTCCAAGGTCGTTTTATTACTTCTTGCAGGGCGGACTTGCCTCAGAGAATGAGGGGCTTCCTTTTCCTTGACAAGGTTGGTCTCGGTTCGATCAGAGAGAGGAAGAATTAGGGCCTTTCTTTCCTTGCTTGTTGCTTTCTTTTGTTTTTTTTCCTTTCGGCCAGGGGGTCTGGGCTTCTTTATGATAGGTCTTCTGTAGGTCCTTTTTTTTTCCTTCGAAGACCTGAATTTCTGTATCTTTTGTCCAGAAATGAAATATATCTGTTTAAAAAAAAAAAAATCTCGATATTAATGACCGGTGATTTTTTCAGTTCTTTGTGTTCATCTTTACAGAATAAGGAATCTTCATCAAACATGACATCTCGACTAATTATGATCTTCTATGTGACTTGGTCTATAGCTTGACCCTTTCACACCATCACCATAGCTCATAAAAATACACTTTTTAACCATTTGGTCTAGCTTATATCTCTCAACTGATAGAATATAAGAGTAAGCGTCATAACCAAATACACATAACTGTGATTAGTACACCACATGACCAACCCACACTTCTTCAGGAATCTTGTAGTCTATCAGCATAGATGGGGATCAATTCACTAGTTAAGAAGTCCTGTTAATGGCCTCTGTCCATAACTCATTGCCAAATCCAACATTAATCAACATACTTTGGGCTCTCTTTAAAAGAGTCTGATTCATCCTTCTGCCACTCCATTCTGCTAAGAAGTGTGCCTCATTATATAGTGCCTCACAAGCCTCTCTTCTTTGCAAAATTGATTGAATTCCTTTGAAGTGAATTCACCTCCGTTATTAGTCATCAAAACCTTAAGTTTATGCCTTATCTGCCTTTCAACTATCGCCTTCCATACTTTAAATGTGGCGAAAACATCAGATTTATTTTTACGAAAATAAACCCACTTTTATTTTATTTTATTTTATTTTAAAGTAGTCATCAATGAATGAGACAAAATACGATGACCCCCTAGCAGAAACAACATGCGATTAGCCTCACACATCTAAATGTGCATACTCAAGGACACAATTTCAAACTCTTTTCAGTTTTAAAAGTTAGCCTTGATTGTTTACCATATATACAATGCTTGCATATACTAAGTTTGATATATATATATATATTTTTTTTAAAATCAAACAATGATAAAAAAGTACCTATATGCCGCGGTTGCTCATGTGGCTTAGACGTGCATGCTACATTCGTGCCAAGTTGGATTCCTCTACAAACGTAGTAGCTCCACTCATTTTAGTGTTTTCGATCAACTTGTATAGGTTACTACTTCGCTGTTCTTTTATAACAGTAAGTACCCCTTTCGAAACTTTAAAGACCATGTCACAACCATTGACCTTGTAATCAATTGCCTCAAGAGCCCTTATCGATATCAAATTCTTCCTGAGGTCTGGAACACGTTGAACATCTGTCAGAATATGCTCCACCCCATCGAACATTCTGATGCGCGTTGAATCAATTCCAACAACTTTATATGCAATGTCATTGCTCATAAAAACATGACCACCATTGTACTCGCTATATGTGGCGAAGTAATCCTTGTGAGAAGTCATGTGATATGAGGCCATTGATTTCAAAATCCAGTTGTTACTAAGGTAACCAGATTTAGATGCGGTCAAGACATCAACACCATCCACCTCCTCACATGATTGCATTGTGTTGACCTCTTTTGGTGCATTATCTAATTTTTCTCTCATTTAAGCCTTAGGGTTACTGCGACCCTTCTTCATATGCCCAGTCATCCCACAATTATAGCACTTCATCTTGCCTTTTCCTTCCGAATTGGATCGCGATCGAGAATTTTCTCTCTTTTTGTATTCCTTCTCCTAGCAAGCAACACATCTGTAGATGTACCTCCGTTACTTTCTTTCTCAACTGCTTTTCATAAAGGGCTTAGATGACAACCTCCATATCGATGTTATTCCTATTGTGGATCAACGTGTCTACTAGATTGTCAAAAATTGGTTGAAGCGAATTTAAGAGAATTAAGGCTTGATCTTCCTCTTTGATCTTAACACCCACATTCGTTAGTTTATATATATAGTAACTCACTGAAAGTGCTCATGTGTTCATTAATGTCGGACATCTTTGTTATCTTAAAATTATAGAATTGCTTCTTAAGATACAAACGGCTACCTAGGGATTTCTTCATTTACAAACCATCTAATTCCGTCCATACTCTTGCGACAGTCTTTTGATACAGGACATTATATAAGAGATTGTTTGTTAGACATAATTGTATTGAGATTGTAGCCTTCTTGTCTAGTTCATTACGCTCTTCATCAGTCATAGATGCAGGACTCTTCGCCTTGCTATGGAGAACGTGTTGCAATCTTTGTTGAAATAGGATGCCTCTCATCCTAACCTTCCATAGTTCAAAGTTATTTCTCCTAGTGAACTTATCCGTTTCATACTTAATATTAGATCCCTTTAAAATATTTTTTCATATTAAAAAAATTCAAAAGCCCAACGTTAGCTCTGATACCACTTGTTGGGGGGATGCGCGGAAGCAACCTGGAGTTAGAATCAGACAATAAGAGATTGAACAAACCAAACGTGAAAAACCCTCTGTGAGAAAAGACTTCCTGTGCAAAGGGACATCAAATCCACTATGATATCAATGTTATAAGAGATAGGAGAGCTTACCGATCCGAGAATACACCCCAAATACTACAAAAACCCTCCCTTTGAACTCTCTTTGCTCCCTAAAAGCCCTAAGCACGTTTCCAAAATCAAAATCTTCTATTACAAACTCTTAAAATTGATTAAAAATAAATTAAGAAATAAAACCCGTAATTATGCAAAACTGTGTAAGTCGGTCGATGGGAGCTTCGATCATATCAAGTGCCATCGATGACCTATCGATGGGATCGAAGCCACCTTCGATCAGATCGATTTGGACCCAAAAACCGTTTAGCAAGCAAAGATCAAAATATGGAATTTTCTCAATGGGATCGAGTGGTCAGTCAATGCCATCGACATACCCATTTACAAACAAATTAAAGACATTTAACAATAATCCAGCTGTGTGACCTACTTGTTGATTAGACATGGAAAAGGTGGGCCCCACCATGAAAGATTGATCATCTGTCTTAGAAACTAGGCAGATACACTCGTTGGGTGGTCTGTGTTGAATCAAACCATCGGTTATTACTTCTATGGAGTGGGCCAGCCTAAGTTTCCTTCTCCGGTGATCTTTACAGTGGGGCCACCCAAATTCAGCTTGCTTTAGGTCGGGTTTGGATTGTGTTGGATCCAAGTCTGAGCTTTAGGCCTCAATAAGTTGGGTCGGACCTGGCCTGCGATACTTAACTGTCAACTCTAACAAAAACTAGGCTTGTCCACTCATCAAACTTCAACACCATTGGAATGGTCGAACTCAACATACAAGTATGGCCAACCTCGTGATTGGAATGGTCGAACTCAACATACAAGTATGGCCCACCTCATGAGTGGATCATAGCCTGATCTTCATGAAGGGTGATCTTCATGGTGGTGTCTAGCTTTCCACAGTGCGGATGTCTTGTAGAGGTGGTGTGTTAGCATGATCAGTTGAATATCTTCATGAGCAGTATTGTTTCCTGGAAGTGTTTGGTTCTCTCAAAGTCAAATGCTTTGCCAAGAGAACTCTTTGGCATATAAGCTACTCGATTTTCCCTATTCTCCTGTCAAACTCAATGTGGGGGAGTAGTTTTTTGAAACCTTGTAATTTGTGTCGGCTTATTTCATTTTTTTCCCATGCGTTCGAGCTTTGTGGGGTCCACCCTGATGTCTATGTACAGTCCAAACCGTGCTTATATAAGGTGTGCTACATCTTCAACTCACATCAGAAGAATCATTTTGATCGAAGACTCAGGTGGGACACACTGCACATAAAATGTATGCAATCCCATCTAAATCCTATATTTTCACATGGTGTTGCTCACCTAAGTTTTTTAATAGTCTATTTTTCAGCACATCTGTTTAATTTGGTCTGTCTCACATGATGACTGGTTTGGATGGACATAAAAGACACGGTGAAACCAATTCCATCTGAAAATTTCTATGATAGGGATCACCTTTCGCAGTGTCCTCCATTTTCAATTTGGTGTGATCCACTTGGTAGATAGTGCTGGATTTTGGAATCTAGGCCTACCATGACTAAGCTCATTAGATGTAAGGTTTGGATTCCATGTAAACATCACCATGCACCCAACAAAGTTATAAAGCAGGGCTGCTTCACTGTATTCAAGGGCATATGCACTCTTTTATTCCTTCGTATTTCATCACATGGAAGGTGGCCTATCACCCAAGAAAGCTTACACTTAAGGAACTTTGAAACGTAGAACGTGAAGTGGTCACTACCCCTTCACCATCTTTGTGTAGTTTACTTGTATTTTCAATTCAAGCAAGTGAGGCCATTGTGTGAACCCTCGGAGTTCTTTGCACATGTCTCATCTCAGAGGAGGGACGTGAATTCCTAAACCCTAATGTGACCTAATGATAGTGTGCCATGTATACTTGCTGGATTTGGGCTTCATAGTGAAATGTTGATATTATCTTTTTCATCGAGGACCATACATCTAACAAGCAAGTTATTATCTATGTTAGGAATTTCGTTAATTAGTATTCTAGCCATGACCTTAATAATCTTCTAAGGATGGCAATGCAAACATTTTGGTTTCCAGGGGTACAAATAAATGGTTGAGAGCTATAGGCTGTTTGATATCTTGGCATCTTTAGAGCATTCCCTATCAATGGTTGCACTCAATAAATCAATGGTATAGATTATTCAACCATGGCTACCCTTTTCAAAAGTAGGATTTTTTTTTTATATTTTATATGGGCCACATGTAATATGATCTCTCATTATTTGATACAACAGATCATGGACATGAACCACGCGTATATATGTATCCTGTACAAATTGTGAAACCTTGTGAGTGGGAATTTATCTATGATGATCGTGATCATGGATCAAATGGATGGTTAACCAACCATCCAAGTTCTTTAAAAAAATAAATAAATTATGGTAATCAGAAGTTAAGTCTTGCAATCAATCTGATTTTATGGCTTTGATCCCTAAAAAAGTGAAACCCATGTTTTGGATTGAGTAACATTTATGTTAGTGTACCTTAGTAGCCTTACATGCACATGGTTCACCTTGATAGAAGTCCAACCATTAAAATCTTTCAAATTATACGTGGGTCCACTGTTGTGTACATATGCCATCCAATCTATTTATCTAATACATCCCATTGGGAGGAAGGTGCACTCTAGAAATCATGACATTTCAAGAGTAATGTGATTCATGTGAATTTAGGGTTTACGCATGATTTTACATTGTTTCGTATGTTATGCTTCACTTGTCACGCCCCAAAATCTGAGTACAGAGTGTGCACCCTTAGACCCGAGTTTCGGTTTGTAACTTATGCACAAAATGTACTAACTTCAATTGTTGATCAGTTTAATTAAAGGTTAGAATTACGTTCATTCCAAGTTTCACCCAAGTTCGTCAAATTCCAATCACGCATACATAACACTTAACACCAATCAACCAGGCGTACATAAATCTTCACGACCATTCAATAACATAAATCTCAAATATCATTCATTTGTTATAACATCTTAATATAAGTATGTTTATTCTAGGGTCATAATGTCTCAATCAAATATATCTAAACAATTTCTTAAAATCTCATAATCAATGCTAATGTTGATGTAGTATACGTCAATCAAACTATATCCTAACAAATAAATCAGATATTCAAGAATGGTCTAATGCTATCAATTCATCTTTAGAGAAGTATGGCCATGTTTCACATGGGTCGTGTTCAGGTTCAGTAACCCATTTTGGTTCTTATAATACACCATCTGCTAGCGGCTTATCTGTATGGTTTTTCCATCAATAAAAAGGTAAGGTGGCCATACTTAGTGAAATAATCCAGTATGGTTCATAAATATAGCAAATAAAATAGCACAAAACACTGAATTTAAAAATGTATGCACATGATGTATAAATGCACTAAATTGGGTGATCACACATCTGCTTTGTATCCAACTATGGGTAGGGTTTCACCT